>RCWM02000248.1:0-1200000 GCA_003667255.2 Euschistus heros
ATAAATATGCAGTTTTTGTGGTTGAAATAAATCGTCCTCAAATGGTCCACTTTTGGACTAAAAAAAAACGGTTTTTGAATTTGGTCTGCTGATGCTTTGCCCACTCCGAATTTTGGCAGACAAACTTTTTTTTCATCTGGGGGGTATGCAGTTTCTTGTGCACTTGAAATAAATCGTCCTCAAATGGTCCACTTTTGGACTAAAAAAACACGGTTTTTGAATTTGGTCTAACAACTGAGTGCTTTGTCTGCCCAGTTTAGTTTAAATTTCACAACTTTATAAGCTGAATTATTGGCCGGCAGACAAAGATTTTTTTTATCTGGGGGGTATGCATTTTTCTTGTGCACTTGAAATAAATCGTCCTTGTAAAATGGTCCACTTTTGGACTTAAAAAAAACACGAAATTTTTTGAATTTGGTCTGCTGATGCTTTGCCCACTCCGAATTTTGGCAGACAAAGATCTATTTTTTTTCATCTGGGGGGTATGCAGTTTCTTGTGCACTTGAAATAAATCGTCCTCAAATGGTCCACTTTTGGACTAAAAAAAACACGGGTTTTTGAATTTGGTCTGCTGATGCTTTGCCCACTCCGAATTTTGGCAGACAAAGATTTTTTTTCATCTGGGGGGTATGCAGTTTCTTGTGCACTTGAAATAAATCGTCCTCAAATGGTCCACTTTTGGACTAAAAAAACACGGTTTTTGAATTTGGTCTGCTGATGCTTTGCCCACTCCGAATTTTGGCAGACAAAGATTTTTTTCATCTGGGGGGTATGCAGTTTCTTGTGCACTTGAAATAAATCGTCCTCAAATGGTCCACTTTTGGACTAAGAAAACACGGTTTTTGAATTTGGTCTGCTGATGGTTTGCCCACTCCGAATTTTGGCAGACAAAGATTTTTTTTCATCTGGGGGGTATGCAGTTTCTTGTGCACTTGAAATAAATCGTCCTCAAATGGTCCACTTTTGGACTAAAAAAACACGGTTTTTGAATTTGGTCTGCTGATGCTTTGCCCACTCCGAATTTTGGCATCAAAGATTTTTTTCATCTGGGGGGTATGCAGTTTCTTGTGCACTTGAAATAAATCGTCCTCAAATGGTCCACTTTTGGACTAAAAAAACACGGTTTTTGAATTTGGTCTGCTGATGCTTTGCCCACTCCGAATTTTGGCAGACAAAGATTTTTTTTTCATCTGGGGGGTATGCAGTTTCTTGTGCACTTGAAATAAATCGTCCTCAAATGGTCCACTTTTGGACTAAAAAAACACGGTTTTTGAATTTGGTCTGCTGATGCTTTGCCCACTCCGAATTTTGGCAGACAAAGATTTTTTTCATCTGGGGGGTATGCAGTTTCTTGTGCACTTGAAATAAATCGTCCTCAAATGGTCCACTTTTGGACTAAAAAAAAACACGGTTTTTGAATTTGGTCTGCTGATGCTTTGCCCACTCCGAATTTTGGCAGACAAAGATTTTTTTCATCTGGGGGGTATGCAGTTTCTTGTGCACTTGAAATAAATCGTCCTCAAATGGTCCACTTTTGGACTAAAAAAACACGGTTTTTGAATTTGGTCTGCTGATGCTTTGCCCACTCCGAATTTTGGCAGACAAAGATTTTTTTCATCTGGGGGGTATGCAGTTTCTTGTGCACTTGAAATAAATCGTCCTCAAATGGTCCACTTTTGGACTAAAAAAAAAACACGGTTTTTGAATTTGGTCTGCTGATGCTTTGCCCACTCCGAATTTTGGCAGACAAAGATTTTTTTCATCTGGGGGGTATGCAGTTTCTTGTGCACTTGAAATAAATCGTCCTCAAATGGTCCACTTTTGGACTAAAAAAAACACGGTTTTTGAATTTGGTCTGCTGATGCTTTGCCCACTCCGAATTTTGGCAGACAAAGATTTTTTTCATCTGGGGGGTATGCAGTTTCTTGTGCACTTGAAATAAATCGTCCTCAAATGGTCCACTTTTGGACTAAAAAAAAACACGGTTTTTTTATTTGGTCTGCTGATGCTTTGCCAACTCCGAATTTTGGCAGTCAAAGATTTTTTTCATCTGGGGGGTATGCAGTTTCTTGTGCACTTGAAATAAATCGTCCTTAAATGGTCCACTTTTGGACTAAAAAAACACGTTTTTTGAATTTGGTCTGCTGATGCTTTGCCCACTCCGAATTTTGGCAGACAAAGATTTTTTTCATCTGGGGGGTATGCAGTTTCTTGTGCACTTGAAATAAATCGTCCTCAAATGGTCCACTTTTGGACTAAAAAAAACACGGTTTTTGAATTTGGTCTGCTGATGCTTTGCCCACTCCGAATTTTGGCAGACAAAGATTTTTTTTTTCATCTGGGGGGTATGCAGTTTTTCTTGTGCACTTGAAATAAATCGTCCTCAAATGGTCCACTTTTGGACTAAAAAAACACGGTTTTTGAATTTGGTCTGCTGATGCTTTGCCCACTCCGAATTTTGGCAGACAAAGATTTTTTTCATCTGGGGGGTATGCAGTTTCTTGTGCACTTGAAATAAATCGTCCTCAAATGGTCCACTTTTGGACTAAAAAAAAACACGGTTTTTGAATTTGGTCTGCTGATGCTTTGCCCACTCCGAATTTTGGCAGACAAAGATTTTTTTCATCTGGGGGGTATGCAGTTTCTTGTGCACTTGAAATAAATCGTCCTCAAATGGTCCACTTTTGGACTAAAAAAAACACGGTTTTTGAATTTGGTCTGCTGATGCTTTGCCCACTCCTAATTTTGGCAGACAAAGATTTTTTTTCATCTGGGGGGTATGCAGTTTTTCTTGTGCACTTGAAATAAATCGTCCTTAATGGTCCACTTTTGGACTAAAAAAAACACGGTTTTTGAATTTGGTCTGCTGATGCTTTGCCCACTCCGAATTTTGGCAGACAAAGATTTTTTTCATCTGGGGGGTATGCAGTTTCTTGTGCACTTGAAATAAATCGTCCTCAAATGGTCCACTTTTGGACTAAAAAAAAACACGGTTTTTGAATTTGGTCTGCTGATGCTATGCCCACTCCGAATTTTGGCAGACAAAGATTTTTTTTCATCTGGGGGGTATGCAGTTTCTTGTGCACTTGAAATAAATCGTCCTTAAATGGTCCACTTTTGGACTAAAAAAAAACACGGTTTTTGAATTTGGTCTGCTGATGCTATGCCCACTCCGAATTTTGGCAGACAAAGATTTTTTTTCATCTGGGGGGTATGCAGTTTCTTGTGCACTTGAAATAAATCGTCCTCAAATGGTCCACTTTTGGACTAAAAAAACACGGTTTTTGAATTTGGTCTGCTGATGCTTTGCCCACTCCGAATTTTGGCAGACAAAGATTTTTTTCATCTGGGGGGTATGCAGTTTCTTGTGCACTTGAAATAAATCGTCCTCAAAATGGTCCACTTTTGGACTAAAAAAACACGGTTTTTGAATTTGGTCTGCTGATGCTTTGCCCACTCCGAATTTTGGCAGACAAAGATTTTTTTCATCTGGGGGGGTATGCAGTTTCTTGTGCACTTGAAATAAATCGTCCTCAAATGGTCCACTTTTGGACTAAAAAAACACGGTTTTTGAATTTGGTCTGCTGATGCTTTGCCCACTCCGAATTTTGGCAGACAAATTTTTTTTTCATCTGGGGGGTATGCAGTTTCTTGTGCACTTGAAATAAATCGTCCTCAAATGGTCCACTTTTGGACTAAAAAAAAAACACGGTTTTTGAATTTGGTCTGCTGATGCTTTGCCCACTCCGAATTTTGGCAGACAAAGATTTTTTTCATCTGGGGGGTATGCAGTTTCTTGTGCACTTGAAATAAATCGTCCTCAAATGGTCCACTTTTGGACTAAAAAAAAACACGTTTTTTTGAATTTGGTCTGCTGATGCTTTGCCCACTCCGAATTTTGGCAGACAAAGATTTTTTTTCATCTGGGGGGTATGCAGTTTCTTGTGCACTTGAAATAAATCGTCCTCAAATGGTCCACTTTTGGACTGGAAAAAAAAAACACGGTTTTTGAATTTGGTCTGCTGATGCTTTGCCCACTCCGAATTTTGGCAGACAAAGAGATTTTTTTTTCATCTGGGGGGTATGCAGTTTCTTGTGCACTTGAAATAAATCGTCCTCAAATGGTCCACTTTTGGACTAAAAAAAACACGGTTTTTGAATTTGGTCTGCTGATGCTTTGCCCACTCCGAATTTTGGCAGACAAAGATTTTTTTTCATCTGGGGGGTATGCAGTTTCTTTTGCACTTGAAATAAATCGTCCTTAAATGGTCCACTTTTGGACTAAAAAAAAAACACGGTTTTTGAATTTGGTCTGCTGATGCTATGCCCACTCCGAATTTTGGCAGACAAAGATTTTTTTTCATCTGGGGGGTATGCAGTTTCTTTTGCACTTGAAATAAATCGTCCTTAAATGGTCCACTTTTGGACTAAAAAAAAAACACGGTTTTTGAATTTGGTCTGCTGATGCTTTGCCCACTCCGAATTTTGGCAGACAAAGATTTTTTTCATCTGGGGGGTATGCAGTTTCTTGTGCACTTGAAATAAATCGTCCTCAAATGGTCCACTTTTGGACTAAAAAAACACGGTTTTTTAATTTGGTCTGCTGATGCTTTGCCCACTCCGAATTTTGGCAGACAAAGATTTTTTTTTCATCTGGGGGGTATGCAGTTTCTTGTGCACTTGAAATAAATCGTCCTCAAATGGTCCACTTTTGGACTAAAAAAACACGGTTTTTGAATTTAGACTGCTGATGCTTTGCCGACTCTGAATTTTGGCAGACAAAGATTTTTTTTTTTCATCTGGGGGGTATGCAGTTCCTTGTGCACTTGAAATAAATCGTCCTCAAATGGTCCACTTTTGGACTAAAAAAAAAACACGGTTTTTGAATTTGGTCTGCTGATGCTTTGCCCACTCCGAATTTTGGCAGACAAAGATTTTTTTCATCTGGGGGGTATGCAGTTTCTTGTGCACTTGAAATAAATCGTCCTCAAATGGTCCACTTTTGGACTAAAAAAAAACACGGTTTTTGAATTTTTGGTCTGCTGATGCTTTGCCCACTCCGAATTTTGGCAGACAAAGATTTTTTTTTTTTCATCTGGGGGGTATGCAGTTTCTTGTGCACTTGAAATAAATCGTCCTCAAATGGTCCACTTTTGGACTAAAAAAACACGGTTTTTGAATTTGGTCTGCTGATGCTTTGCCCACTCCGAATTTTGGCAGACAAAGATTTTTTTTCATCTGGGGGGTATGCAGTTTCTTTTGCACTTGAAATAAATCGTCCTCAAATGGTCCACTTTTGGACTTAAAAAAAAAACACGGTTTTTGAATTTGGTCTGCTGATGCTTTGCCCACTCCGAATTTTGGCAGACAAAGATTTTTTTCATCTGGGGGGTATGCAGTTTTTTTTGTGCACTTGAAATAAATCGTCCTCAAATGGTCCACTTTTGGACTAAAAAAACACGGTTTTTGAATTTGGTCTGCTGATGCTTTGCCCACTCCGAATTTTGGCAGACAAAGATTTTTTTCATCTGGGGGGTATGCAGTTTCTTGTGCACTTGAAATAAATCGTCCTCAAATGGTCCACTTTTGGACTTAAAAAAAAACGGTTTTTGAATTTGGTCTGCTGATGGTTTGCCCACTCCGAATTTTGGCAGACAAATATTTTTTTCATCTGGGGGGTATGCAGTTTCTTGTGCACTTGAAATAAATCGTCCTCAAATGGTCCACTTTTGGACTTAAAAAAAACACGGTTTTTTTGAATTTGGTCTGCTGATGCTTTGCCCACTCCGAATTTTGGCAGACAAAGATTTTTTTCATCTGGGGGGTATGCAGTTTCTTGTGCACTTGAAATAAATCGTCCTCAAATGGTCCACTTTTGGACTAAAAAAACACGGTTTTTGAATTTGGTCTGCTGATGCTTTGCCCACTCCGAATTTTGGCAGACAAAGATTTTTTTCATCTGGGGGGTATGCAGTTTCTTGTGCACTTGAAATAAATCGTCCTCAAATGGTCCACTTTTGGACTAAAAAAAACACGGTTTTTGAATTTGGTCTGCTGATGCTTTGCCCACTCCGAATTTTGGCAGACAAAGATTTTTTTCATCTGGGGGGTATGCAGTTTCTTGTGCACTTGAAATAAATCGTCCTCAAATGGTCCACTTTTGGACTAAAAAAAAAACGGTTTTTGAATTTGGTCTGCTGATGGTTTGCCCACTCCGAATTTTGGCAGACAAAGATTTTTTTTTCATCTGGGGGGTATGCAGTTTCTTGTGCACTTGAAATAAATCGTCCTCAAATGGTCCACTTTTGGACTAAAAAAACACGGTTTTTGAATTTGGTCTGCTGATGCTTTGCCCACTCCGAATTTTGGCAGACAAAGATTTTTTTTCATCTGGGGGGTATGCAGTTTCTTGTGCACTTGAAATAAATCGTCCTCAAATGGTCCACTTTTGGACTAAAAAAACACGGTTTTTGAATTTGGTCTGCTGATGCTTTGCCCACTCCGAATTTTGGCAGACAAAGATTTTTTTCATCTGGGGGGTATGCAGTTTCTTGTGCACTTGAAATAAATCGTCCTCAAATGGTCCACTTTTGGACTAAAAAAAAAAAACACGGTTTTTGAATTTGGTCTGCTGATGCTTTGCCCACTCCGAATTTTGGCAGACAAAGATTTTTTTTTTTCATCTGGGGGGTATGCAGTTTTTCTTGTGCACTTGAAATAAATCGTCCTCAAATGGTCCACTTTTGGACTAAAAAAAAAACACGGTTTTTTTTTGAATTTGGTCTGCTGATGCTATGCCCACTCCGAATTTTGGCAGACAAAGATTTTTTTTCATCTGGGGGGTATGCAGTTTCTTGTGCACTTGAAATAAATCGTCCTCAAATGGTCCACTTTTGGACTAAAAAAACACGGTTTTTGAATTTGGTCTGCTGATGCTTTGCCCACTCCGAATTTTGGCAGACAAAGATTTTTTTCATCTGGGGGGGTATGCAGTTTCTTGTGCACTTGAAATAAATCGTCCTCAAATGGTCCACTTTTGGACTAAAAAAACACACGGTTTTTGAATTTGGTCTGCTGATGCTTTGCCCACTCCGAATTTCGGCAGACAAAGATTTTTTTCATCTGGGGGGGTATGGAGTTTCTTGTGCACTTGAAATAAATCGTCCTCAAATGGTCCACTTTTGGACTAAAAAAACACGGTTTTTGAATTTGGTCTGCTGATGCTTTGCCCACTCCGAATTTTGGCAGACAAAGATTTTTTTCATCTGGGGGGTATGCAGTTTCTTGTGCACTTGAAATAAATCGTCCTCAAATGGTCCACTTTTGGACTAAAAAACGCGGTTTTTGAATTTGGTCTGCTGATGCTTTGCCCACTCCGAATTTCGGCAGACAAAGATTGTTTTTATCTGGGGGGTATGCAGTTTCTTGTGCACTTGAAATAAGTCGTCCTGAATTGGTCCACTTTTGGACTAAAAAAACACGGTTTTTAAATTTGGTCTGCTGATGCTTTGCCCACTCCGAATTTTGGCAGTCAAAGATTTTTTTTTCATCTGGGGGGTATGCAGTTTCTTGTGCACTTGAAATAAATCGTCCTCAAATGGTCCACTTTTGGACTAAAAAAACACGGTTTTTGAATTTGGTCTGCTGATGCTTTGCCCACTCCGAATTTTGGCAGACAAAGATTTTTTTTTCATCTGGGGGGTATGCAGTTTCTTGTGCACTTGAAATAAATCGTCCTCAAATGGTCCACTTTTGGACTAAAAAAAAAACACGGTTTTTTTTGAATTTGGTCTGCTGATGCTTTGCCCCACTCCGAATTTTGGCAGACAAAGATTTTTTTTCATCTGGGGGGTATGCAGTTTCTTGTGCACTTGAAATAAATCGTCCTCAAATGGTCCACTTTTGGACTAAAAAAACACGGTTTTTGAATTTGGTCTGCTGATGCTTTGCCCACTCCGAATTTTGGCAGACAAAGATTTTTTTCATCTGGGGGGGGTATGCAGTTTCTTGTGCACTTGAAATAAATCGTCCTCAAATGGTCCACTTTTGGACTAAAAAAACACGGTTTTTGAATTTGGTCTGCTGATGCTTTGCCCACTCCGAATTTTGGCAGACAAAGATTTTTTTCATCTGGGGGGTATGCAGTTTCTTGTGCACTTGAAATAAATCGTCCTCAAATGGTCCACTTTTGGACTAAAAAAACACGGTTTTTGAATTTGGTCTGCTGATGCTTTGCCCACTCCGAATTTTGGCAGACAAAGATTTTTTTTTCATCTGGGGGGTATGCAGTTTCTTGTGCACTTGAAATAAATCGTCCTCAAATGGTCCACTTTTGGACTAAAAAAACACGGTTTTTGAATTTGGTCTGCTGATGCTTTGCCCACTCCGAATTTTGGCAGACAAAGATTTTTTTTCATCTGGGGGGTATGCAGTTTCTTTTGCACTTGAAATAAATCGTCCTTAAATGGTCCACTTTTGGACTGGAAAAAAAAACACGGTTTTTGAATTTGGTCTGCTGATGCTATGCCCACTCCGAATTTTGGCAGACAAAGATTTTTTTTTAATCTGGGGGGTATGCAGTTTCTTTTGCACTTGAAATAAATCGTCCTTAAATGGTCCACTTTTGGACTAAAAAAAAACGGTTTTTGAATTTGGTCTGCTGATGCTTTGCCCACTCCGAATTTTGGCAGACAAAGATATTTTTCTCATCTGGGGGGTATGCAGTTTCTTGTGCACTTGAAAATAAATCGTCCTCAAATGGTCCACTTTTGGACTAAAAAAACACGGTTTTTGAATTTGGTCTGCTGATGCTTTGCCCACTCCGAATTTTGGCAGACAAAGATTTTTTTCATCTGGGGGGTATGCAGTTTCTTGTGCACTTGAAATAAATCGTCCTCAAATGGTCCACTTTTGGACTAAAAAAACACGGTTTTTGAATTTGGTCTGCTGATGCTTTGCCCACTCCGAATTTTGGCAGACAAAGATTTTTTTTTCATCTGGGGGGTATGCAGTTTCTTGTGCACTTGAAATAAATCGTCCTCAAATGGTCCACTTTTGGACTAAAAAAACACGGTTTTTGAATTTGGTCTGCTGATGCTTTGCCCACTCCGAATTTTGGCAGACAAAGATTTTTTTCATCTGGGGGGTATGCAGTTTCTTGTGCACTTGAAATAAATCGTCCTCAAATGGTCCACTTTTGGACTAAAAAAAAACACGGTTTTTGAATTTGGTCTGCTGATGCTATGCCCACTCCGAATTTTGGCAGACAAAGATTTTTTTTCATCTGGGGGGTATGCAGTTTCTTTTGCACTTGAAATAAATCGTCCTTAAATGGTCCACTTTTGGACTAAAAAAAAACACGGTTTTTGAATTTGGTCTGCTGATGCTTTGCCCACTCCAAATTTTGGCAGACAAAGTTTTTTTTCATCTGGGGGGTATGCAGTTTCTTGTGCACTTGAAATAAATCGTCCTCAAATGGTCCACTTTTGGACTAAAAAAAAAAACACGGTTTTTGAATTTGGTCTGCTGATGCTTTGCCCACTCCGAATTTTGGCAGACAAAGATTTTTTTCATCTGGGGGGTATGCAGTTTCTTGTGCACTTGAAATAAATCGTCCTCAAATGGTCCACTTTTGGACTAAAAAAACACGGTTTTTGAATTTGGTCTGCTGATGCTTTGCCCACTCCGAATTTTGGCAGACAAAGATTTTTTTTCATCTGGGGGGTATGCAGTTTCTTGTGCACTTGAAATAAATCGTCCTCAAATGGTCCACTTTTGGACTAAAAAAACACGGTTTTTGAATTTGGTCTGCTGATGCTTTGCCCACTCCGAATTTTGGCAGACAAAGATTTTTTTTCATCTGGGGGGTATGCAGTTTCTTGTGCACTTGAAATAAATCGTCCTCAAATGGTCCACTTTTGGACTAAAAAAACACGGTTTTTGAATTTGGTCTGCTGATGCTTTGCCCACTCCGAATTTTGGCAGACAAAGATTGTTTTTTTCTGGGGGGTATGCAGTTTCTTGTGCACTTGAAATAAATCGTCCTCAAATGGTCGACTTTTGGACTAAAAAAACACGTTTTTTTTTGAATTTGGTCTGCTGATGCTTTGCCCACTCCGAATTTTGGCAGACAAAGATTTTTTTTTCATCTGGGGGGTATGCAGTTTCTTGTGCACTTGAAATAAATCGTCCTCAAATGGTCCACTTTTGGACTAAAAAAACACGGTTTTTGAATTTGGTCTGCTGATGCTTTGCCCACTCCGAATTTTGGCAGACAAAGATTTTTTTCATCTGGGGGGTATGCAGTTTCTTGTGCACTTGAAATAAATCGTCCTCAAATGGTCCACTTTTGGGAAAAAAAAACACGGTTTTTGAATTTGGTCTGCTGATGCTTTGCCCACTCCGAATTTTGGCAGACAAAGATTTTTTTTTTTTCATCTGGGGGGTATGCAGTTTCTTGTGCACTTGAAATAAATCGTCCTCAAATGGTCCACTTTTGGACTAAAAAAAAACACGGTTTTTGAATTTGGTCTGCTGATGCTTTGCCCACTCCGAATTTTGGCAGACAAAGATTTTTTTTCATCTGGGGGGGTATGCAGTTTCTTGTGCACTTGAAATAAATCGTCCTCAAATGGTCCACTTTTGGACTAAAAAAAAAAACACGGTTTTTGAATTTGGTCTGCTGATGCTTTGCCCACTCCGAATTTTGGCAGACAAAGATTTTTTTTTCATCTGGGGGGTATGCAGTTTCTTGTGCACTTGAAATAAATCGTCCTGAAATGGTCCACTTTTGGACTAAAAAAAAACACGGTTTTTGAATTTTTGGTCTGCTGATGCTTTGCCCACTCCGAATTTTGGCAGTCAAAGATTTTTTTCATCTGGGGGGTATGCAGTTTCTTGTGCACTTGAAATAAATCGTCCTTAAATGGTCCACTTTTGGACTAAAAAAAAAACACGGTTTTTGAATTTGGTCTGCTGATGATGCTTTGCCCACTCCGAATTTTGGCAGACAAAGATTTTTTTTTCATCTGGGGGGTATGCAGTTTCTTGTGCACTTGAAATAAATCGTCCTCAAATGGTCCACTTTTGGACTAAAAAAAAACACGGTTTTTGAATTTGGTCTGCTGATGCTTTGCCCACTCCGAATTTTGGCAGACAAATTTTTTTTTTCATGGGGGGTATGCAGTTTCTTGTGCACTTGAAATAAATCGTCCTCAAATGGTCCACTTTTGGACTAAAAAAAAAAAACACGGTTTTTTTTGAATTTGGTCTGCTGATGCTTTGCCCACTCCGAATTTTGGCAGACAAAGATTTTTTTTCATCTGGGGGGGGGGTATGCAGTTTCTTGTGCACTTGAAATAAATCGTCCTCAAATGGTCCACTTTTGGACTAAAAAAAAACACGGTTTTTGAATTTGGTCTGCTGATGCTTTGCCCACTCCGAATTTTGGCAGACAAAGATTTTTTTTTTCATCTGGGGGGTATGCAGTTTTTTGTGTGCACTTGAAATAAATCGTCCTTAAATGGTCCACTTTTGGACTAAAAAAACACGGTTTTTGAATTTGGTCTGCTGATGCTTTGCCCACACCAAATTTTGGCAGACAAAGATTGTTTTTTTTGGGGGGGTATGCAGTTTCTTGTGCACTTGAAATAAATCGTCCTTAAATGGTCCACTTTTGGACTAAAAAAACACGGTTTTTGAATTTGGTCTGCTGATGCTTTGCCCACTCCGAATTTTGGCAGACAAAGATTTTTTTCATCTGGGGGGTATGCAGTTTCTTGTGCACTTGAAATAAATCGTCCTCAAATGGTCCACTTTTGGACTAAAAAAAAAACACGGTTTTTGAATTTGGTCTGCTGATGCTTTGCCCACTCCGAATTTTGGCAGACAAAGATTTTCTTCAGCTGGAGGGTATGCAGTTTCTTGTGCACTTGAAATAAATCGTCCTCAAATCGTCCACTTTTGGACTAAAAAACACGGTTGAAATTTGTCTGCTGCTGATGCTTTGCCCACTCCGAATTTTGGCAGACAAAGATTTTTTTTCATCTGGGGGGTATGCAGTTTCTTGTGCACTTGAAATAAATCGTCCTCAAATGGTCCACTTTTGGAATAAAAAAAAAACACGGTTTTTGAATTTGGTCTGCTGATGCTTTGCCCACTCCGAATTTTGGCAGACAAAGATTTTTTTCATCTCTGGGGGGTATGCAGTTTCTTGTGCACTTGAAATAAATCGTCCTCAAATGGTCCACTTTTGGACTAAAAAAAAACACGGTTTTTGAATTTGGTCTGCTGATGCTTTGCCCACTCCGAATTTTGGCAGACAAAGATTTTTTTTTTTCATCTGGGGGGTATGCAGTTTCTTGTGCACTTGAAATAAATCGTCCTCAAATGGTCCACTTTTGGACTAAAAAAACACGGTTTTTGAATTTGGTCTGCTGATGCTTTGCCCACTCCGAATTTTGGCAGACAAAGATTGTTTTTATCTGGGGGGTATGCAGTTTCCTTTGCACTTGAAATAAATCGTCCTGAAATGGTCCACTTTTCGACTAAAAAAACACGGTTTTTGAATTTGGTCTGCTGATGCTTTGCCCACTCCGAATTTTGGCAGACAAAGATTTTTTTTCATCTGGGGGGTATGCAGTTTCTTGTGCACTTGAAATAAATCGTCCTCAAATGGTCCACTTTTGGAAAAAAAAAAACACGGTTTTTGAATTTGGTCTGCTGATGCTTTGCCCACTCCGAATTTTGGCAGACAAAGATTTTTTTTTTTCATCTGGGGGGTATGCAGTTTCTTGTGCACTTGAAATAAATCGTCCTCAAATGGTCCACTTTTGGACTAAAAAAAACACGGTTTTTGAATTTGGTCTGCTGATGCTTTGCCCACTCCGAATTTTGGCAGACAAAGATTTTTTTCATCTGGGGGGTATGCAGTTTCTTGTGCACTTGAAATAAATCGTCCTGAAATGGTCCACTTTTGGACTAAAAAAACACGGTTTTTGAATTTGGTCTTCTGATGCTTTGGCCACTCCGAATTTTGGCAATCAAAGATTTTTTTCATCTGGAGGGGTATGCAGTTTCTTGTGCACTTGAAATAAATCGTCCTCAAATGGTCCACTTTTGGACTAAAAAACACGGTTTTTGAATTTGGTCTGCTGATGCTTTGCCCACTCCGAATTTTGGCAGACAAAGATTTTTTTCATCTGGAGGGTATGCAGTTTCTTGTGCATTTGAAATAAATCGTCCTTAATGGTCCACTTTTGGACTAAAAAAACACACGTTTTTTTTGAATTTGGTCTGCTGATGCTTTGCCCACTCCGAATTTTGGCAAAATTTTTTTTTTTTTCATCTGGGGGGTATGCAGTTTCTTGTGCACTTGAAATAAATCGTCCTCAAATGGTCCACTTTTGGACTAAAAAAACACGGTTTTTTAATTTGGTCTGCTGATGCTTTGCCCACTCCGAATTTTGGCAAAGATTTTTTTCATCTGGGGGGTATGCAGTTTCTTGTACACTTGAAATAAATCGTCCTCAAATGGTCCACTTTTGGACTAAAAAAACACGGTTTTTTAATTTGGTCTGCTGATGCTTTGCCCACTCCGAATTTTGGCAGACAAAGATTTTTTTTTTTTTCATCTGGGGGGTATGCAGTTTCTTGTGCACTTGAAATAAATCGTCCTCAAATGGTCCACTTTTGGACTAAAAAAAAAACGGTTTTTGAATTTGGACTGCTGATGCTTTGCCCACTCTGAATTTTGGCAGACAAAGATTTTTTTTTCATCTGGGGGGTATGCAGTTTCTTGTGCACTTGAAATAAATCGTCCTCAAATGGTCCACTTTTGGACTAAAAAAAACACGGTTTTTTTTTGAATTTGGTCTGCTGATGCTTTGCCCACTCCGAATTTTGGCAGACAAAGATTTTTTTTCATCTGGGGGGTATGCAGTTTCTTGTGCACTTGAAATAAAATCGTCCTCAAATGGTCCACTTTTGGACTAAAAAAAAACACGGTTTTTGAATTTGGTCTGCTGATGCTTTGCCCACTCCGAATTTTGGCAGACAAAGATTTTTTTTTCATCTGGGGGGTATGGAGTTTCTTGTGCACTTGAAATAAATCGTCCTGAATTGGTCCACTTTTGGACTAAAAAAACACGGTTTTTGAATTTGGTCTGCTGATGCTTTGCCCACTCCGAATTTTGGCAGTCAAAGATTTTTTTCATCTGGGGGGTATGCAGTTCCTTGTGCACTTGAAATAAATCGTCCTCAAATGGTCCACTTTTGGACTAAAAAACACGGTTTTTGAATTTGGTCTGCTGATGCTTTGCCCACTCCGAATTTTGGCAGACAAAGATTTTTTTCATCTGGGGGGTATGCAGTTTCTTGTGCACTTGAAATAAATCGTCCTCAAATGGTCCACTTTTGGACTAAAAAAAAAAACACGGTTTTTGAATTTGGGTCTGCTGATGCTTTGCCCACTCCGAATTTTGGCAGACAAAGATTTTTTTTCATCTGGGGGGTATGCAGTTTCTTTTGCACTTGAAATAAATCGTCCTCAAATGGTCCACTTTTGGACTAAAAAAAAAACACGGTTTTTGAATTTGGTCTGCTGATGCTTTGCCCACTCCGAATTTTGGCAGACAAAGATTTTTTTTCATCTGGGGGGTATGCAGTTTCTTGTGCACTTGAAATAAATCGTCCTCAAATGGTCCACTTTTGGACTAAAAAAAAACACGGTTTTTGAATTTGGTCTGCTGATGCTTTGCCCACTCCGAATTTTGGCAGACAAAGATTTTTTTTTTTTCATCTGGGGGGTATGCAGTTTCTTGTGCACTTGAAATAAATCGTCCTCAAATGGTCCACTTTTGGACTAAAAAAACACGGTTTTTTTTTGAATTTGGTCTGCTGATGCTTTGCCCACTCCGAATTTTGGCAGACAAAGATTTTTTTTCATCTGGGGGGTATGGCAGTTTCTTGTGCACTTGAAATAAATCGTCCTCAAATGGTCCACTTTTGGACTAAAAAAACACGGTTTTTAAATTTGGTCTGCTGATGCTTTGCCCACTCCGAATTTTGGCAGACAAAGATTTTTTTCATCTGGGGGGTATGCAGTTTCTTGTGCACTTGAAATAAATCGTCCTTAAATGGTCCACTTTTGGACTAAAAAACGCGGTTTTTGAATTTGGTCTGCTGATGCTTTGCCCACTCCGAATTTTGGCAGACAAAGATTTTTTTCATCTGGGGGGTATGCAGTTTTTTGTGCACTTGAAATAAATCGTCCTCAAATGGTCCACTTTTGGACTAAAAAACACGGTTTTTGAATTTGGTCTGCTGATGCTTTGCCCACTCCGAATTTTGGCAGACAAAGATTTTTTTTTTTTCATCTGGGGGGTATGCAGTTTCTTTTGCACTTGAAATAAATCGTCCTTAAATGGTCCACTTTTGGACTAAAAACACATGGTTTTGAAT
Organism: Euschistus heros; assembly: GCA_003667255.2. Lineage (NCBI taxonomy): Eukaryota > Metazoa > Arthropoda > Insecta > Hemiptera > Pentatomidae > Euschistus > Euschistus heros. Next base: position 15,460 of record RCWM02000248.1, read on the forward strand.
TTGGTCTGCTGATGCTTTGCCCACTCCAAATTTTGGCAGACAAAGATATTTTTCATCTGGAGGGTATGCAGTTTCTTGTGCACTTGAAATAAATCGTCCTCAAATGGTCCACTTTTGGACTAAAAAAAACACGGTTTTTGAATTTGGTCTGCTGATGCTATGCCCACTCCGAATTTTGGCAGACAAAGATTTTTTTTCATCTGGGGGGTATGCAGTTTCTTGTGCACTTGAAATAAATCGTCCTCAAATGGTCCACTTTTGGACTAAAAAAAACACGGTTTTTGAATTTGGTCTGCTGATGCTTTGCCCACTCCGAATTTTGGCAGACAAAGATTTTTTTTCATCTGGGGGGTATGCAGTTTCTTGTGCACTTGAAATAAATCGTCCTCAAATGGTCCACTTTTGGACTAAAAAAACACGGTTTTTGAATTTGGTCTGCTGATGCTTTGCCCACTCCGAATTTTGGCAGACAAAGATTTTTTTCATCTGGGGGGTATGCAGTTTCTTGTGCACTTGAAATAAATCGTCCTCAAATGGTCCACTTTTGGACTAAAAAAAAAACACGGTTTTTGAATTTGGTCTGCTGATGCTTTGCCCACTCCGAATTTTGGCAGACAAAGATTTTTTTCATCTGGGGGGTATGCAGTTTCTTGTGCACTTGAAATAAATCGTCCTCAAATGGTCCATTTTTGGACTAAAAAAACACGGTTTTTTAAATTGATCTGCTGATGCTTTGCCTACTCTGAATTTTGGCTGACAAAGATTTTTTTCATCTGGGGGGTATGCAGTTTTTTTGTGCACTTGAAATAAATCGTCCTCAAATGGTCCACTTTTGGACTAAAAAAACACGGTTTTTGAATTTGGTCTGCTGATGCTTTGCCCACTCCGAATTTTGGCAGACAAAGATTTTTTCATCTGGGGGGTATGCAGTTTCTTGTGCACTTGAAATAAATCGTCCTTAAATGGTCCACTTTTGGACTAAAAAAATACGGTTTTTGAATTTGGTTTGCTGATGCTTTGCCCACTCCGAATTTTGGCAGTCAAAGATTTTTTTCATCTGGAGGGTATGCAGTTTCTTGTGCACTTGAAATAAATCGTCCAAAATGGTCCACTTTTGGACTAAAAAAAAACACGGTTTTTGAATTTGGTCTGCTGATGCTTTGCCCACTCCGAATTTTGGCAGACAAAGATTTTTTTTTCATCTGGAGGGTATGCAGTTTCTTGTGCACTTGAAATAAATCGTCCTCAAATGGTCCACTTTTGGACTAACAAACACGGTTTTTGAAATTGGTCTGCTGATGCTATGCCCACTCCGAATTTTGGCAGACAAAGATTTTTTTCATCTGGGGGGTATGCAGTTTCTTGTGCACTTGAAATAAATCGTCCTTAAATGGTCCACTTTTGGACTAAAAAAAAAAACACGGTTTTTAATTTGGTCTGCTGATGCTTTGCCCACTCCGATTTTGGCAGACAAAGATTTTTTTTTTTTCATCTGGGGGGTATGCAGTTTCTTGTGCACTTGAAATAAATCGTCCTCAAATGGTCCACTTTTGGACTAAAAAAAACACGGTTTTTGAATTTGGTCTGCTGATGCTTTGCCCACTCCGAATTTTGGCAGACAAAGATTTTTTTCATCTGGGGGGTATGCAGTTTCTTGTGCACTTGAAATAAATCGTCCTCAAATGGTCCACTTTTGGACTAAAAAAAAAACACGGTTTTTTTTGAATTTGGTCTGCTGATGCTTTGCCCACTCCGAATTTTGGCAGACAAAGATTTTTTTTCATCTGGGGGGTATGCAGTTTCTTGTGCACTTGAAATAAATCGTCCTCAAATGGTCCACTTTTGGACTAAAAAAAACGGTTTTTTTGAATTTGGTCTGCTGATGCTTTGCCCCCACTCCGAATTTTTGGCAGACAAAGATTTTTTTTTCATCTGGGGGGTATGCAGTTTCTTGTGCACTTGAAATAAATCGTCCTCAAATGGTCCACTTTTGGACTTAAAAAAACACGGTTTTTGAATTTGGTCTGCTGATGCTTTGCCCACTCCGAATTTTGGCAGACAAAGATTTTTTTTTTCATCTGGAGGGTATGCAGTTTCTTGTGCACTTGAAATAAATCGTCCTCAAATGGTCCACTTTTGGACTAAAAAAAAACACGGTTTTTGAATTTGGTCTGCTGATGCTTTGCCCACTCCGAATTTTGGCAGACAAATTTTTTTTTTCATCTGGGGGGTATGCAGTTTCTTGTGCACTTGAAATAAATCGTCCTCAAATGGTCCACTTTTGGACTAAAAAAAAACACGTTTTTTTTGAATTTGGTCTGCTGATGCTTTGCCCACTCCGAATTTTGGCAGACAAAGATTTTTTTTTATCTGGGGGGTATGCAGTTTCTTGTGCACTTGAAATAAATCGTCCTCAAATGGTCCACTTTTGGACTAAAAAAACACGGTTTTTGAATTTGGTCTGCTGTTGCTTTGCCCCACTCCGAATTTTGGCAGACAAAGATTTTTTTTTTTCATCTGGGGGGTATGCAGTTTCTTGTGCACTTGAAATAAATCGTCCTCAAATGGTCCACTTTTGGACTAAAAAAACACGGTTTTTGAATTTGGTCTGCTGATGCTTTGCCCACTCCGAATTTTGGCAGACAAAGATTTTTTTTTCATCTGGGGGGTATGCAGTTTCTTGTGCACTTGAAATAAATCGTCCTCAAATGGTCCACTTTTGGACTAAAAAAACACGGTTTTTTTGAATTTGGTCTGCTGATGCTTTGCCCACTCCGAATTTTGGCAGACAAAGATTTTTTTCATCTGGGGGGTATGCAGTTTCTTGTGCACTTGAAATAAATCGTCCTCAAATGGACCACTTTTGGACTAAAAAACGCGGTTTTTGAATTTGGTCTGCTGATGCTTTGCCCACTCCGAATTTTGGCAGACAAAGATTTTTTTCATCTGGGGGTATGCAGTTTTTTGTGCACTTGAAATAAATCGTCCTCAAATAGTCCACTTTTGGACTAAAAAAAAAAACACGGTTTTTGAATTTGGTCTGCTGATGCTTTGCCCACTCCGAATTTTGGCAGACAAAGATTTTTTTCATCTGGGGGGTATGCAGTTTCTTGTGCACTTGAAATAAATCGTCCTCAAATGGTCCACTTTTGGGAAAAAAAACACGGTTTTTGAATTTGGTCTGCTGATGCTTTGCCCACTCCTAATTTTGGCAGACAAAGATTTTTTTTCATCTGGGGGGTATGCAGTTTCTTGTGCACTTGAAATAAATCTTCCTCAAATGGTCCACTTTTGGACTAAAAAAAACACGGTTTTTGAATTTGGTCTGCTGATGCTTTGCCCACTCCGAATTTTGGCAGACAAAGATTTTTTTCATCTGGGGGGTATGCAGTTTCTTGTGCACTTGAAATAAATCGTCCTCAAATGGTCCACATTTTGGACTAAAAAAAAACACGGTTTTTGAATTTGGTCTGCTGATGCTTTGCCCACTCCGAATTTTGGCAGACAAAGATTTTTTTCATCTGGGGGGTATGCAGTTTCTTGTGCACTTGAAATAAATCGTCCTCAAATGGTCCACTTTTGGACTAAAAAAAAACACGTTTTTTTGAATTTGGTCTGCTGATGCTTTGCCCACTCCGAATTTTGGCAGACAAAGATTTTTTTTTTTCATCTGGGGGGGTATGCAGTTTCTTGTGCACTTGAAATAAATCGTCCTCAAATGGTCCACTTTTGGACTAAAAAAAACACGGTTTTTGAATTTGGTCTGCTGATGCTTTGCCCACTCCGAATTTTGGCAGACAAAGATTTTTTTTTCATCTGGGGGGTATGCAGTTTCTTGTGCACTTGAAATAAATCGTCCTCAAATGGTCCACTTTTGGACTAAAAAAAAACACGGTTTTTGAATTTGGTCTGCTGATGCTTTGCCCACTCCAATTTTGGCAGACAATTTTTTTTTTTTTTTTCATCTGGGGGGTATGCAGTTTCTTGTGCACTTGAAATAAATCGTCCTTAAATGGTCCACTTTTGGACTAAAAAAACGTGATTTTTTGAATTTGGTCTGCTGATGGTTTGCCCACTCCGAATTTTGGCAGACAAATTTTTTTTTCATCTGGGGGGTATGCAGTTTCTTGTGCACTTGAAATAAATCGTCCTCAAATGGTCCACTTTTGGACTAAAAAAACACGGTTTTTGAATTTGGTCTGCTGATGCTTTGCCCACTCCGAATTTTGGCAGACAAAGATTTTTTTTTTCATCTGGGGGGTATGCAGTTTCTTGTGCACTTGAAATAAATCGTCCTCAAATGGTCCACTTTTGGACTAAAAAAACACGGTTTTTGAATTTGGTCTGCTGATGCTTTGCCCACTCCGAATTTTGGCAGACAAAGATTTTTTTTCATCTGGGGGGTATGCAGTTTCTTTTGCACTTGAAATAAATCGTCCTGAAATGGTCCACTTTTGGACTAAAAAAAAAAACACGTTTTTTTGAATTTGGTCTGCTGATGCTTTGCCCACTCCGAATTTTGGCAGACAAATTTTTTTTTTTTCATCTGGGGGGTATGCAGTTTCTTGTGCACTTGAAATAAATCGTCCTCAAATGGTCCACTTTTGGAAAAAAAAAAAAACGGTTTTTGAATTTGGTCTGCTGATGCTTTGCCCACTCCGAATTTTGGCAGACAAAGATTTTTTTTTCATCTGGGGGGTATGCAGTTTCTTGTGCACTTGAAATAAATCGTCCTCAAATGGTCCACTTTTGGACTAAAAAAAACACGGTTTTTGAATTTGGTCTGCTGATGCTTTGCCCACTCCGAATTTTGGCAGTCAAAGATTTTTTTTATCTGGGGGATATGCTGTTTCTTTTGCACTTGAAATAAACCGTCCTCAAATGGTCCACTTTTGGACTAAAAAAAAACACGTTTTTTTTGAATTTGGTCTGCTGATGCTTTGCCCACTCCGAATTTTGGCAGACAAAGATTTTTTTCATCTCTGGGGGGTATGCAGTTTCTTGTGCACTTGAAATAAATCGTCCTCAAATGGTCCACTTTTGGACTAAAAAAAAAACACGGTTTTTGAATTTGGTCTGCTGATGCTTTGCCCACTCCGAATTTTGGCAGACAAAGAGATTTTTTTTCATCTGGGGGGTATGCAGTTTCTTGTGCACTTGAAATAAATCGTCCTCAAATGGTCCACTTTTGGACTAAAAAAACACGGTTTTTTTTGAATTTGGTCTGCTGATGCTTTGCCCACTCCGAATTTTGGCAGACAAATTTTTTTTTTTTCATCTGGGGGGGGGGGTATGCAGTTTCTTGTGCACTTGAAATAAATCGTCCTCAAATGGTCCACTTTTGGACTAAAAAAAAAACACGGTTTTTGAATTTGGTCTGCTGATGCTTTGCCCACTCCGAATTTTGGCAGAGAAGATTTTTTTTTTCATCTGGGGGGTATGCAGTTTCTTGTGCACTTGAAATAAATCGTCCTCAAATGGTCCACTTTTGGACTAAAAAAACACGGTTTTTGAATTTGGTCTGCTGATGCTTTGCCCACTCCGAATTTTGGCAGACAAAGATTTTTTTTTCATCTGGGGGGGGGGGGTATGCAGTTTCTTGTGCACTTGAAATAAATCGTCCTCAAATGGTCCACTTTTGGACTAAAAAAAAAACACGGTTTTTTGAATTTGGTCTGCTGATGCTTTGCCCACTCCGAATTTTGGCAGACAAAGATTTTTTTCATCTGGAGGGTATGCAGTTTCTTGTGCACTTGAAATAAATCGTCCTCAAATGGTCCACTTTTGGACTAAAAAAACACGGTTTTTTTATTTGGTCTGCTGATGCTTTGCCTACTCCGAATTTTGGCTGACAAAGATTTTTTTTTTCATCTGGGGGGTATGCAGTTTCTTGTGCACTTGAAATAAATCGTCCCAAATGGTCCACTTTTGGACTAAAAAAAAAAACACGGTTTTTGAATTTGGTCTGCTGATGCTTTGCCCACTCCGAATTTTGGCAGACAAAGATTTTTTTTTCATCTGGGGGGGTATGCAGTTTTTCTTGTGCACTTGAAATAAATCGTCCTCAAATGGTCCACTTTTGGACTAAAAAAAAACACGGTTTTTGAATTTGGTCTGCTGATGCTTTGCCCACTCCGAATTTTGGCAGACAAAGATTTTTTTTTTCATCTGGGGGGTATGCAGTTTCTTGTGCACTTGAAATAAATCGTCCTCAAATGGTCCACTTTTGGAAAAAAAAAAAACACGGTTTTTGAATTTGGTCTGCTGATGCTTTGCCTACTCTGAATTTTGGCAGAGAAAGATTTTTTTTCACCTGGGGGGTATGCAGTTTCTTGTGCACTTGAAATAAATCGTCCTTAAATGGTCCACTTTTGGACTAAAAAAAAACACGGTTTTTGAATTTTTGGTCTGCTGATGCTTTGCCCACTCCGAATTTTGGCAGACAAAGATTTTTTTTTCATCTGGGGGGTATGCAGTTTCTTGTGCACTTGAAATAAATCGTCCTCAAATGGTCCACTTTTGGACTAAAAAAACACGGTTTTTGAATTTGGTCTGCTGATGCTTTGCCCACTCCGAATTTTGGCAGACAATGATTTTTTTTTTTATCTGGGGGGTATGCAGTTTCTTGTGCACTTGAAATAAATCGTCCTCAAATGGTCCTCTTTTGGAATAAAAAAAAAACACGGTTTTTGAATTTGGTCTGCTGATGCTTTGCCCACTCTGAATTTCGGCAGACAAAGATTTTTTTCATCTGGAGGGTATGCAGTTTCTTGTGCACTTGAAATAAATCGTCCTCAAATGGTCCACTTTTGGACTAAAAAAACACGGTTTTTGAATTTGGTCTGCTGATGCTTGGCCCCACTCCGAATTTTGGCAGACAAAAAGATTTTTTTCATCTGGGGGGTATGCAGGTTTCTTGTGCACTTGAAATAAATCGTCCTCAAATGGTCCACTTTTGGACTAAAAAAAAAACACGGTTTTTGAATTTGGTCTGCTTATGCTTTGCCCACTCCGGATTTTGGCAGACAAAGATTTTTTTTTCATCTGGGGGGTATGCAGTTTCTTGTGCACTTGAAATAAATCGTCCTCAAATGGTCCACTTTTGGAAAAAAAAACACGGTTTTTGAATTTGGTCTGCTGATGCTTTGCCCACTCCGAATTTTGGCAGACAAAGATTTTTTTTTCATCTGGGGGGTATGCAGTTTCTTGTGCACTTGAAATAAATCGTCCTCAAATGGTCCACTTTTGGACTGGAAAAAAAACACGGTTTTTGAATTTGGTCTGCTGATGCTTTGCCCACTCCGAATTTTGGCAGACAAAGATTTTTTTCATCTGGGGGGTATGCAGTTTCTTGTGCACTTGAAATAAATCGTCCTCAAATGGTCCACTTTTGGACTTAAAAAAAAACGGTTTTTGAATTTGGTCTGCTGATGGTTTGCCCACTCCGAATTTTGGCAGACAAATATTTTTTTCATCTGGGGGGTATGCAGTTACTTGTGCACTTGAAATAAATCGTCCTCAAATGGTCCACTTTTTTTGGAAAAAAAAAACACGGTTTTTGAATTTGGTCTGCTGATGCTTTGCCCACTCCGAATTTTGGCAGACAAAGATTTTTTTCATCTGGGGGGTATGCAGTTTCTTGTGCACTTGAAATAAATCGTCCTCAAATGGTCCACTTTTGGACTAAAAAAACACGGTTTTTGAATTTGGTCTGCTGATGCTTTGCCCACTCCGAATTTTGGCTTACAAAGATTTTTTTCATCTGGGGGGTATGCAGTTTTTTTTGTGCACTTAAATATATCGTCCTCAAATAGTCCACTTTTGGACTAAAAAAACAAGGTTTTTGAATTTGGTCTGCTGATGCTTTGCCCACTCCGAATTTTGGCAGACAAAATTTTTTTTTTTTCATCTGGGGGGTATGCAGTTTCTTGTGCACTTGAAATAAATCGTCCTCAAATGGTCCACTTTTGGACTAAAAAAAAAAAAACACGGTTTTTGAATTTGGTCTGCTGATGCTTTGCCCACTCCGAATTTTGGCAGACAAATTTTTTTTTTTTCATCTGGGGGGTATGCAGTTTTTCTTGTGCACTTGAAATAAATCGTCCTCAAATGGTCCACTTTTGGACTAAAAAAAAACACGGTTTTTTTTGAATTTTTGGTCTGCTGATGCTTTGCCCACTCCGAATTTTGGCAGACAAAGATTTTTTTTTTTCATCTGGGGGGTATGCAGTTTTTCTTGTGCACTTGAAATAAATCGTCCTCAAATGGTCCACTTTTGGACTAAAAAAAAAACACGGTTTTTGAATTTGGTCTGCTGATGCTTTGCCCACTCCGAATTTTGGCAGACAAAGATTTTTTTTTCATCTGGGGGGTATGCAGTTTCTTGTGCACTTGAAATAAATCGTCCTCAAATGGTCCACTTTTGGACTAAAAAAAACGGTTTTTGAATTTGGTCTGCTGATGCTTTGCCCACTCCGAATTTTGGCAATCAAAGATTTTTTTCATCTGGGGGGTATGCAGTTTCTTGTGCACTTGAAATAAATCGTCCTCAAATGGTCCACTTTTGGACTAAAAAAACAAAACACGGTTTTTGAATTTGGTCTGCTGATGCTTTGCCCACTCCGAATTTTGGCAGACAAAGATTTTTTTTCATCTGGGGGGTATGCAGTTTCTTGTGCACTTGAAATAAATCGTCCTCAAATGGTCCACTTTTGGACTAAAAAAACACGGTTTTTGAATTTGGTCTGCTGATGCTTTGCCCACTCCGAATTTTGGCAGACAAATTTTTTTCATCTGGGGGGTATGCAGTTTCTTGTGCACTTGAAATAAATCGTCCTCAAATGGTCCACTTTTGGACTAAAAAAACACGGTTTTTTTTTGAATTTGGTCTGCTGATGCTTTGCCCACTCCGAATTTTGGCAGACAAAGATTTTTTTCATCTGGGGGGTATGCAGTTTCTTGTGCACTTGAAATAAATCGTCCTCAAATGGTCCACTTTTGGACTAAAAAAAACACGGTTTTTTTGAATTTGGTCTGCTGATGCTTTGCCCACTCCGAATTTTGGCAGACAAAGATTTTTTTTTTTTTTCATCTGGGGGGGGGTATGCAGTTTCTTGTGCACTTGAAATAAATCGTCCTCAAATGGTCCACTTTTGGACTAAAAAAAAAAAACACGGTTTTTTTTGAATTTGGTCTGCTGATGCTTTGCCCCCACTCCGAATTTTGGCAGACAAAGATTTTTTTTCATCTGGGGGGTATGCAGTTTCTTGTGCACTTGAAATAAATCGTCCTCAAATGGTCCACTTTTGGACTAAAAAAAAAAAACACGGTTTTTGAATTTGGTCTGCTGATGCTTTGCCCACTCCGAATTTTGGCAGACAAAGATTTTTTTTCATCTGGGGGGTATGGCAGTTTCTTGTGCACTTGAAATAAATCGTCCTCAAATGGTCCACTTTTGGACTAAAAAAAAACACGGTTTTTGAATTTGGTCTGCTGATGCTATGCCCACTCCGAATTTTGGCAGACAAAGATTTTTTTTCATCTGGGGGGTATGCAGTTTCTTTTGCACTTGAAATAAATCGTCCTTAAATGGTCCACTTTTGGACTAAAAAAAAAACACGGTTTTTGAATTTGGTCTGCTGATGCTTTGCCCACTCCGAATTTTGGCAGACAAAGATTTTTTTTTTCATCTGGGGGGTATGCAGTTTTCTTGTGCACTTGAAATAAATCGTCCTCAAATGGTCCACTTTTGGACTAAAAAAAAACACGGTTTTTGAATTTGGTCTGCTGATGCTTTGCCCACTCCGAATTTTGGCAGACAAAGATTTTTTTCATCTGGGGGGTATGCAGTTTCTTGTGCACTTGAAATAAATCGTCCTCAAATGGTCCACTTTTGGACTAAAAAAACACGGTTTTTGAATTTGGTCTGCTGATGCTTTGCCCACTCCGAATTTTGGCAGACAAAGATTTTTTTTCATCTGGGGGGTATGCAGTTTCTTGTGCACTTGAAATAAATCGTCCTTAAATGGTCCACTTTTGGACTAAAAAAAAACACGGTTTTTGAATTTGGTCTGCTGATGCTTTGCCCACTCCGAATTTTGGCAGACAAAGATTTTTTTCATCTGGAGGGTATGCAGTTTCTTGTGCACTTGAAATAAATCGTCCTGAAATGGTCCACTTTTGGACTAAAAAAACACGGTTTTTGAATTTGGTCTGCTGATGCTTTGCCCACTCCGAATTTTGGCAGACAAAGATTTTTTTCATCTGGGGGGTATGCAGTTTTTTTGTGCACTTTAATATATCGTCCTCAAATGGTCCACTTTTGGACTAAAAAAAAAACACGGTTTTTGAATTTGGTCTGCTGATGCTTTGCCCACTCCGAATTTTGGCAGACAAAGATTTTCATCTGGGGGGTATGCAGTTTCTTGTGCACTTGAAATAAATCGTCCTCAAATGGTCCACTTTTGGACTAAAAAAAAAAACACGGTTTTTGAATTTGGTCTGCTGATGCTTTGCCCACTCCGAATTTTGGCAGACAAAGATTTTTTTTTCATCTGGGGGGTATGCAGTTTCTTGTGCACTTGAAATAAATCGTCCTCAAATGGTCCACTTTTGGACTAAAAAAAAACACGGTTTTTGAATTTGGTCTGCTGATGCTTTGCCCACTCCGAATTTTGGCAGACAAAGATTTTTTTTCATCTGGGGGGTATGCAGTTTCTTTTGCACTTGAAATAAATCGTCCTTAAATGGTCCACTTTTGGACTAAAAAAAACACGGTTTTTTTTTGAATTTGGTCTGCTGATGCTTGCCCCCACTCCGAATTTTGGCAGACAAAGATTTTTTTTTTCATCTGGGGGGTATGCAGTTTCTTGTGCACTTGAAATAAATCGTCGTCCTCAAATGGTCCACTTTTGGACTAAAAAAAAAACACGGTTTTTGAATTTGGTCTGCTGATGCTTTGCCCACTCCGAATTTTGGCAGACAAAGATTTTTTTCATCTGGGGGGTATGCAGTTTCTTGTGCACTTGAAATAAATCGTCCTCAAATGGTCCACTTTTGGACTAAAAAAAAAACACGGTTTTTGAATTTGGTCTGCTGATGCTTTGCCCACTCCGAATTTTGGCAGACAAAGATTTTTTTCATCTGGGGGGTATGCAGTTTCTTGTGCACTTGAAATAAATCGTCCTCAAATGGTCCACTTTTGGACTAAAAAAAACACGGTTTTTGAATTTGGTCTGCTGATGCTTTGCCCACTCCGAATTTTGGCAGACAAATTTTTTTTTTTTCATCTGGGGGGTATGCAGTTTCTTGTGCACTTGAAATAAATCGTCCTCAAATGGTCCACTTTTGGACTAAAAAAAAAACACGGTTTTTTGAATTTGGTCTGCTGATGCTGCTTTGCCCACTCCGAATTTTGGCAGCAGACAAAGATTTTTTTTCATCTGGGGGGGTATGCAGTTTCTTGTGCACTTGAAATAAATCGTCCTCAAATGGTCCACTTTTGGACTAAAAAAAACACGGTTTTTTTGAATTTGGTCTGCTGATGCTTTGCCCACTCCGAATTTTGGCAGACAATTTTTTTTTCATCTGGGGGGGGGGTATGCAGTTTCTTGTGCACTTGAAATAAATCGTCCTCAAATGGTCCACTTTTGGACTAAAAAAAACACGGTTTTTGAATTTGGTCTGCTGATGCTTTGCCCCCACTCCGAATTTTGGCAGAAGAGATTTTTTTTTTCATCTGGGGGGTATGCAGTTTCTTGTGCACTTGAAATAAATCGTCCTCAAATGGTCCACTTTTGGACTAAAAAAAACACGGTTTTTGAATTTGGTCTGCTGATGCTTTGCCCACTCCGAATTTTGGCAGACAAAGATTTTTTTTCATCTGGGGGGTATGCAGTTTCTTGTGCACTTGAAATAAATCGTCCTCAAATGGTCCACTTTTGGACTAAAAAAAAAAAAACACGGTTTTTGAATTTGGTCTGCTGATGCTTTGCCCACTCCGAATTTTGGCAGACAAAGATTTTTTTTTCATCTGGGGGGTATGCAGTTTCTTGTGCACTTGAAATAAATCGTCCTCAAATGGTCCACTTTTGGACTAAAAAAAACACGGTTTTTGAATTTGGTCTGCTGATGCTTTGCCCACTCCGAATTTTGGCAGACAAAGATTTTTTTTTTTCATCTGGGGGGTATGCAGTTTCTTGTGCACTTGAAATAAAAATCGTCCTCAAATGGTCCACTTTTGGACTAAAAAAAACACGGTTTTTGAATTTGGTCTGCTGATGCTTTGCCCACTCCGAATTTTGGCAGACAAAGATTTTTTTTTTCATCTGGGGGGTATGCAGTTTCTTGTGCACTTGAAATAAATCGTCCTCAAATGGTCCACTTTTGGACTAAAAAAAAAACACGGTTTTTTTGATTTGGTGGTCTGCTGATGCTTTGCCCACTCCGAATTTTGGCAGACAAAGATTTTTTTCATGGGGGGGGGGTATGCAGTTTCTTGTGCACTTGAAATAAATCGTCCTCAAATGGTCCACTTTTGGACTAAAAAAAAACACGGTTTTTGAATTTTGGTCTGCTGATGCTTTGCCCACTCCGAATTTTGGCAGACAAAGATTTTTTTCATCTGGGGGGTATGCAGTTTCTTGTGCACTTGAAATAAATCGTCCTCAAATGGTCCACTTTTGGACTAAAAAAAAACGGTTTTTGAATTTGGTCTGCTGATGCTTTGCCCACTCCGAATTTTGGCAGACAAAGATTTTTTTTTCATCTGGGGGGTATGCAGTTTCTTGTGCACTTGAAATAAATCGTCCTCAAATGGTCCACTTTTGGACTAAAAAAAAAAACACGGTTTTTTTGAATTTGGTCTGCTGATGCTTTGCCCACTCCGAATTTTGGCAGACAAAGATTTTTTTCATCTGGGGGGTATGCAGTTTCTTGTGCACTTGAAATAAATCGTCCTCAAATGGTCCACTTTTGGAATAAAAAAACACGGTTTTTGAATTTGGTCTGCTGATGCTTTGCCCACTCCGAATTTTGGCAGACAAAGATTTTTTTTTTTTCATCTGGGGGGTATGCAGTTTCTTGTGCACTTGAAATAAATCGTCCTCAAATGGTCCACTTTTGGACTAAAAAAAAAACACGGTTTTTTTTTGAATTTGGTCTGCTGATGCTTTGCCCACTCCGAATTTTGGCAGACAAATTTTTTTTTTTTCATCTGGGGGGTATGCAGTTTCTTGTGCACTTGAAATAAATCGTCCTCAAATGGTCCACTTTTGGACTAAAAAAACACGGTTTTTGAATTTGGTCTGCTGATGCTTTGCCCACTCCGAATTTTGGCAGACAAAGATTTTTTTTCATCTGGGGGGTATGCAGTTTCTTTTGCACTTGAAAAATAAATCGTCCTCAAATGGTCCACTTTTGGACTAAAAAAAAAAAAACACGGTTTTTGAATTTGGTCTGCTGATGCTTTGCCCACTCCGAATTTTGGCAGACAAAGATTTTTTTTTCATCTGGGGGGTATGCAGTTTCTTGTGCACTTGAAATAAATCGTCCTCAAATGGTCCACTTTTGGACTAAAAAAAAACACGGTTTTTGAATTTGGTCTGCTGATGCTTTGCCCACTCCGAATTTTGGCAGACAAAGATATTTTTCATGTGGGGGGTATGCAGTTTCTTTTGCACTTGAAATAAATCGTCCTTAAATGGTCCACTTTTGGACTAAAAAAAAAAACACGGTTTTTGAATTTGGTCTGCTGATGCTTTGCCCACTCCGAATTTTGGCAGACAAAGATTTTTTTTCATCTGGGGGGTATGCAGCAGTTTCTTGTGCACTTGAAATAAATCGTCCTCAAATGGTCCACTTTTGGACTAAATAAAAAAACACGGTTTTTGAATTTGGTCTGCTGATGCTTTGCCCACTCCGAATTTTGGCAGACAAAAATTTTTTTCATCTGGGGGGTATGCAGTTTCTTGTGCACTTGAAATAAATCGTCCTCAAATGGTCCACTTTTGGACTAAAAAAAAAACGGTTTTTGAATTTGGTCTGCTGATGCTTTGCCCACTCCGAATTTTGGCAGACAAAGATTTTTTTTCATCTGGGGGGTATGCAGTTTCTTGTGCACTTGAAATAAATCGTCCTCAAATGGTCCACTTTTGGACTAAAAAAAAAAAAAAACACGGTTTTTGAATTTGGTCTGCTGATGCTTTGCCCACTCCGAATTTTGGCAGACAAAGATTTTTTTTCATCTGGGGGGTATGCAGTTTCTTGTGCACTTGAAATAAATCGTCCTCAAATGGTCCACTTTTGGACTAAAAAAACACGGTTTTTGAATTTGGTCTGCTGATGCTTTGCCCACTCCGAATTTTGGCAGACAAAGATTTTTTTTTTTTGGGGGGTATGCAGTTTCTTGTGCACTTGATATAAATCGTCCCAAATGGTCCACTTTTGGACTAAAAAAAAACACGGTTTTTGAATTTGGTCTGCTGATGCTTTGCCCACTCCGAATTTTGGCAGACAAAGATTTTTTTTTCATCTGGGGGGTATGCAGTTTCTTGTGCACTTGAAATAAATCGTCCTCAAATGGTCCACTTTTGGACTAAAAAAACACGGTTTTTGAATTTGGTCTGCTGATGCTTTGCCCACTCCGAATTTTGGCAGACAAAGATTTTTTTTTATCTGGGAGGAATGCAGTTTCTTGTGCACTTGAAATAAATCGTCCTCAAATGGTCCACTTTTGGACTAAAAAAAAAACACGGTTTTTTGAATTTGGTCTGCTGATGCTTTGCCCACTCCGAATTTTGGCAGACAAAGATTTTTTTTCATCTGGGGGGTATGCAGTTTCTTGTGCACTTGAAATAAATCGTCCTCAAATGGTCCACTTTTGGACTGGAAAAAAAAAACACGGTTTTTGAATTTGGTCTGCTGATCTTTGCCCACTCCGAATTTTGGCAGACAAAGATTTTTTTTTTTTCATCTGGGGGGGGGGGTATGCAGTTTCTTGTGCACTTGAAATAAATCGTCCTCAAATGGTCCACTTTTGGACTAAAAAAAACACGGTTTTTGAATTTGGTCTGCTGATGCTTTGCCCACTCCGAATTTTGGCAGACAAAGATTTTTTTTTTTCATCTGGGGGGTATGCAGTTTCTTGTGCACTTGAAATAAATCGTCCTCAAATGGTCCACTTTTGGACTAAAAAAACACGGTTTTTGAATTTGGTCTGCTGATGCTTTGCCCACTCCGAATTTTGGCAGACAAAGATTTTTTTTCATCTGGGGGGTATGCAGTTTCTTTTGCACTTGAAATAAATCGTCCTCAAAATGGTCCACTTTTGGACTAAAAAAAAAAACACGGTTTTTGAATTTGGTCTGCTGATGCTTTGCCCACTCCGAATTTTGGCAGACAAAGATTTTTTTTTTTTTCATGGGGGGGGGTATGCAGTTTCTTGTGCACTTGAAATAAATCGTCCTCAAATGGTCCACTTTTGGACTAAAAAAAAAACTTTTTTTGAATTTGGACTGCTGATGCTTTGCCCACTCTGAATTTTGGCAGACAAAGATTTTTTTCATCTGGAGGGTATGCAGTTTCTTGTGCACTTGAAATAAATCGTCCTCAAATGGTCCACTTTTGGACTAAAAAAAACACGGTTTTTGAATTTGGTCTGCTGATGCTTTGCCCACTCCGAATTTTGGCAGACAAAGATTTTTTTTTTCATCTGGGGGGTATGCAGTTTCTTGTGCACTTGAAATAAATCGTCCTCAAATGGTCCACTTTTGGACTAAAAAAACACGGTTTTTGAATTTGGTCTGCTGATGCTTTGCCAACTCCGAATTTCGGCAGACAAAGATTTTTTTCATCTGGAGGGTATGCAGTTTCTTGTGCACTTAAAATAAATCCGCCTGAAATGGTCCACTTATGGACTAAAAAAACACGGTTTTTGAATTTGGTCTGCTGATGCTTTGCCCACTCCGGATTTTGGCAGTCAAAGATTTTTTTCATCTGGGGGGTATGCAGTTCCTTGTGCACTTGAAATAAATCGTCCTTAAATGGTCCACTTTTGGACTAAAAAAACACGGTTTTTGAATTTGGTCTTCTTATGCTTTGCCCACTCCAAATTTTGGCAGACAAAATTTTTTTTTTCATCTGGGGGGTATGCATGCAGTTTCTTGTGCACTTGAAATAAATCGTCCTCAAATGGTCCACTTTTGGACTAAAAAAACACGGTTTTTGAATTTGGTCTGCTGATGCTTTGCCCACTCCGAATTTTGGCAGACAAAGATTTTTTTTCATCTGGGGGGTATGCAGTTTCTTGTGCACTTGAAATAAATCGTCCTCAAATGGTCCACTTTTGGACTAAAAAAACACGGTTTTTGAATTTGGTCTGCTGATGCTTTGCCCACTCCGAATTTTGGCAGACAAAGATTTTTTTTTCATCTGGGGGGTATGCAGTTTCTTGTGCACTTGAAATAAATCGTCCTCAAATGGTCCACTTTTGGACTAAAAAAAAACACGGTTTTTGAATTTGGTCTGCTGATGCTTTGCCCACTCCGAATTTTGGCAGACAAAGATTTTTTTTTCATCTGGGGGGTATGCAGTTTCTTGTGCACTTGAAATAAATCGTCCTCAAATGGTCCACTTTTGGACTAAAAAAAACACGGTTTTTGAATTTGGTCTGCTGATGCTATGCCCACTCCGAATTTTGGCAGACAAAGATTTTTTTTCATCTGGGGGGTATGCAGTTTCTTTTGCACTTGAAATAAATCGTCCTTAAATGGTCCACTTTTGGACTAAAAAAACACGGTTTTTGAATTAGGTCTTCTGATGCTTTGGCCACTCCGAATTTTGGCAATCAAAGATTTTTTTCATCTGGGGGGTATGCAGTTTCTTGTGCACTTGAAATAAATCGTCCCCAAATGGTCCTTTTTTGGACTAAAAAAACACGGTTTTTGAATTTGGTCTGCTGATGCTTTGCCCACTCTGAATTTTGGCTGACAAAGATTTTTTTATCTGGGGGGTATGCAGTTTCTTGTGCACTTGAAATAAATCGTCCTCAAATGGTCCACTTTTGGACTAAAAAAAAAAACACGGTTTTTGAATTTGGTCTGCTGATGCTTTGCCCACTCCGAATTTTGGCAGACAAAGATTTTTTTCATCTGGGGGGTATGCAGTTTCTTGTGCACTTGAAATAAATCGTCCTCAAATGGTCCACTTTTGGACTAAAAAAAAAAACACGGTTTTTGAATTTGGTCTGCTGATGCTTTGCCCACACCAAATTTTGGCAGACAAAGATTGTTTTTTTCATCTGGGGGGGGGTATGCAGTTTCTTGTGCACTTGAAATAAATCGCCCTTAAATGGTCCACTTTTGGACTAAAAAAAAAACACGGTTTTTGAATTTGGTCTGCTGATGCTTTGCCCACTCCGAATTTGGCAGACAAAGATTTTTTTCATCTGGGGGGTATGCAGTTTCTTGTGCACTTGAAATAAATCGTCCTCAAATGGTCCACTTTTGGAATAAAAAAAAAACACGGTTTTTGAATTTGGTCTGCTTATGCTTTGCCCACTCCGGATTTTGGCAGTCAAAGATTTTTTTCATCTGGGGGGTATGCAGTTTCTTGTGCACTTGAAATAAATCGTCCTCAAATGGTCCACTTTTGGACTAAAAAATCAGGGGTTTTTGAATTTGGTCTGCTGATGCTTTGCCCTCTCCGAATTTTGGCAGACAAAGATTTTTTTCATCTGGAGGGTATGCAGTTTCTTGTGCACTTGAAATAAATCGTCCTGAATTGGTCCACTTTTGGACTAAAAAAAAAAAACACGGTTTTTGAATTTGGTCTGCTGATGCTTTGCCCACTCCGAATTTTGGCAGACAAAAATTGTTTTTATCTGGGGGGTATGCAGTTTCTTGTGCACTTGAAATAAATCGTCCTCAAATGGTCCACTTTTGGACTAAAAAAAACACGGTTTTTGAATTTGGTCTGCTGATGCTTTGCCCACTCCGAATTTTGGCAGACAAAGATTTTTTTTTCATCTGGGGGGTATGCAGTTTCTTGTGCACTTGAAATAAATCGTCCTCAAAATGGTCCACTTTTGGACTAAAAAAACACTTTTTTTGAATTTGGTCTGCTGATGCTTTGCCCACTCCGAATTTTGGCAGACAAAGATTTTTTTTATCTGGGGGGTATGCAGTTTCTTGTGCACTTGAAATAAATCGTCCTCAAATGGTCCACTTTTGGACTAAAAAAACACGGTTTTTGAATTTGGTCTGCTGATGCTTTGCCCACTCCGAATTTTGGCAGACAAAGATTTTTTTCATCTGGGGGGTATGCAGTTTCTTGTGCACTTGAAATAAATCGTCCTCAAATGGTCCACTTTTGGACTAAAAAAACACGGTTTTTGAATTTGGTCTGCTGATGCTTTGCCCACTCCGAATTTTGGCAGACAAAGATTGTTTTTATCTGGGGGGTATGCAGTTTCTTGTGCACTTGAAATAAATCGTCCTCAAATGGTCCTCTTTTGGAATAAAAAAAAAACACGGTTTTTGAATTTGGTCTGCTTATGCTTTGCCCACTCCGGATTTTGGCAGTCAAAGATTTTTTTTATCTAGGGGGTATGCAGTTTCTTGTGCACTTGAAATAAATCGTCCTCAAATGGTCCACTTTTGGACTAAAAAAAAAAAACACGGTTTTTGAATTTGGTCTGCTGATGCTTTGCCCACTCCGAATTTTGGCAGACAAAGATTTTTTTTCATCTGGGGGGTATGCAGTTTCTTGTGCACTTGAAATAAATCGTCCTCAAATGGTCCACTTTTGGACTAAAAAAAAAACACGGTTTTTGAATTTGGTCTGCTGATGCTTTGCCCACTCCGAATTTTGGCAGACAAAGATTTTTTTTTTCATCTGGGGGGTATGCAGTTTCTTTGCACTTTGAAATAAATCGTCCTCAAATGGTCCACTTTTGGACTAAAAAAAAACACGGTTTTTGAATTTGGTCTGCTGATGCTTTGCCCACTCCGAATTTTGGCAGACAAAGATTTTTTTTTTCATCTGGGGGGTATGCAGTTTCTTGTGCACTTGAAATAAATCGTCCTCAAATGGTCCACTTTTGGACTAAAAAAACACGGTTTTTGAATTTGGTCTGCTGATGCTTTGCCCACTCCGAATTTTGGCAGACAAAGATTCTTTTTTATCTGGGAGGAATGCAGTTTCTTGTGCACTTGAAATAAATCGTCCTCAAATGGTCCACTTTTGGACTAAAAAAAAAACTTTTTTTGAATTTGGACTGCTGATGCTTTGCCCACTCTGAATTTTGGCAGACAAAGATTTTTTTCATCTGGGGGGGGGGTATGCAGTTTCTTGTGCACTTGAAATAAATCGTCCTCAAATGGTCCACTTTTGGACTAAAAAAAAAAAAACACGGTTTTTTTGATTTGGTCTGCTGATGCTTTGCCCACTCCGAATTTTGGCAGACAAAGATTTTTTTTTTATCTGGGGGGTATGCAGTTTCTTGTGCACTTGAAATAAATCGTCCTCAAATGGTCCACTTTTGGACTAAAAAAACACGGTTTTTGAATTTGGTCTGCTGATGCTTTGCCCACTCCGAATTTTGGCAGACAAAGATTTTTTCATCTAGAGGGTATGCAGTTTCTTGTGCACTTGAAATAAATCGTCCTCAAATGAACCACTTTTGGACTAAAAAACACGGTTTTTGAATTTGGTCTGCTGATGCTTTGCCCACTCCGAATTTTGGCAGACAAAGATTTTTTCATCTGGAGGGTATGCAGTTTCTTGTGCACTTGAAATAAATCGTCCTCAAATGGTCCACTTTTGGACTAAAAAAACACGGTTTTTGAAT
The DNA here is from genome assembly GCA_003667255.2 of Euschistus heros. Lineage (NCBI taxonomy): Eukaryota > Metazoa > Arthropoda > Insecta > Hemiptera > Pentatomidae > Euschistus > Euschistus heros. The sequence continues at coordinate 35,306 of RCWM02000248.1, forward strand.
TTGGTCTGCTGATGCTTTGCCCACTCCGAATTTTGGCAGACAAAGATTTTTTTTATCTGGGGGTATGCAGTTTCTTGTGCACTTGAAATAAATCGTCCTCAAATGGTCCACTTTTGGACTAAAAAAAACACGGTTTTTGAATTTGGTCTGCTGATGCTTTGCCCACTCCGAATTTTGGCAGACAAAGATTTTTTTCATCTGGGGGGTATGCAGTTTCTTGTGCACTTGAAATAAATCGTCCTCAAATGGTCCACTTTTGGACTAAAAAAAACACGGTTTTTTTGAATTTGGTCTGCTGATGCTTTGCCCACTCCGAATTTTGGCAGACAAAGATTTTTTTTCATCTGGGGGGTATGCAGTTTCTTGTGCACTTGAAATAAATCGTCCTCAAATGGTCCACTTTTGGACTAAAAAAACACGGTTTTTGAATTTGGTCTGCTGATGCTTTGCCCACTCCGAATTTTGGCAGACAAAGATTTTTTCATCTGGAGGGTATGCAGTTTTTTGTGCACTTGAAATAAATCGTCCTCAAATGGTCCACTTTTTGACTAAAAAAACACGGTTTTTGAATTTGGTCTGCTGATGCTTTGCCCACTCCGAATTTTGGCAGACAAAGATTTTTTTCATCTGGGGGGTATGCAGTTTTTTTTGTGCACTTAAATAAATCGTCCTCAAATGGTCCTCTTTTGGAATAAAAAAAAAACACGGTTTTTGAATTTGGTCTGCTGATGCTTTGCCCACTCCGAATTTTGGCAGACAAAGATTTTTTTTATCTGGGGGGTATGCAGTTTCTTGTGCACTTGAAATAAATCGTCCTCAAATGGTCCACTTTTGGACTAAAAAAAAAAAACACGGTTTTTGAATTTGGTCTGCTGATGCTTTGCCCACTCCGAATTTTGGCAGACAAAGATTTTTTTTATCTGGGGGGTATGCAGTTTCTTGTGCACTTGAAATAAATCGTCCTCAAATGGTCCACTTTTGGACTAAAAAAAAAACACGGTTTTTGAATTTGGTCTGCTGATGCTTTGCCCACTCCGAATTTTGGCAGACAAAGATTTTTTTCATCTGGGGGGTATGCAGTTTCTTGTGCACTTGAAATAAATCGTCCTCAAATGGTCCACTTTTGGACTAAAAAAACACGGTTTTTGAATTTGGTCTGCTGATGCTTTGCCCACTCCGAATTTTGGCAGACAAAGATTTTTTTTATCTGGGGGGTATGCAGTTTCTTGTGCACTTGAAATAAATCGTCCTCAAATGGTCCACTTTTGGACTAAAAAAAAACACGGTTTTTGAATTTGGTCTGCTGATGCTTTGCCCACTCCGAATTTTGGCAGACAAAGATTTTTTTCATCTGGGGGGTATGCAGTTTCTTGTGCACTTGAAATAAATCGTCCTCAAATGGTCCACTTTTGGACTAAAAAAAAACACGGTTTTTGAATTTGGTCTGCTGATGCTTTGCCCACTCCGAATTTTGGCAGACAAAGATTTTTTTCATCTGGGGGGTATGCAGTTTCTTGTGCACTTGAAATAAATCGTCCTCAAATGGTCCACTTTTGGACTAAAAAAAACACGGTTTTTGAATTTGGTCTGCTGATGCTTTGCCCACTCCGAATTTTGGCAGACAAAGATTTTTTTTATCTGGGGGGTATGCAGTTTCTTGTGCACTTGAAATAAATCGTCCTCAAATGGTCCACTTTTGGACTAAAAAAAACACGGTTTTTGAATTTGGTCTGCTGATGCTTTGCCCACTCCGAATTTTGGCAGACAAAGATTTTTTTTCATCTGGGGGGTATGCAGTTTTTTCTTGTGCACTTGAAATAAATCGTCCTCAAATGGTCCACTTTTGGACTAAAAAAAACACGGTTTTTGAATTTGGTCTGCTGATGCTTTGCCCACTCCGAATTTTGGCAGACAAAGATTTTTTTCATCTGGGGGGTATGCAGTTTCTTGTGCACTTGAAATAAATCGTCCTCAAATGGTCCACTTTTGGACTAAAAAAAACACGGTTTTTGAATTTGGTCTGCTGATGCTTTGCCCACTCCGAATTTTGGCAGACAAAGATTTTTTTTCATCTGGGGGGTATGCAGTTTCTTGTGCACTTGAAATAAATCGTCCTCAAATGGTCCACTTTTGGACTAAAAAAACACGGTTTTTGAATTTGGTCTGCTGATGCTTTGCCCACTCCGAATTTTGGCAGACAAAGATTTTTTTCATCTGGGGGGTATGCAGTTTCTTGTGCACTTGAAATAAATCGTCCTCAAATGGTCCACTTTTGGACTAAAAAAACACTTTTTTTGAATTTGGTCTGCTGATGCTTTGCCCACTCCGAATTTTGGCAGACAAAAATTGTTTTTATCTGGGGGGTATGCAGTTTCTTGTGCACTTGAAATATATCGTCCTCAAATGGTCCACTTTTGGACTAAAAAAAACACGGTTTTTGAATTTGGTCTGCTGATGCTTTGCCCACTCCGAATTTTGGCAGACAAAGATTTTTTTTCATCTGGGGGGTATGCAGTTTCTTGTGCACTTGAAATAAATCGTCCTCAAATGGTCCACTTTTGGACTAAAAAAAACACGGTTTTTGAATTTGGTCTGCTGATGCTTTGCCCACTCCGAATTTTGGCAGACAAAGATTTTTTTCATCTGGGGGGTATGCAGTTTCTTGTGCACTTGAAATAAATCGTCCTCAAATGGTCCACTTTTGGACTAAAAAAACACGGATTTTTTTGAATTGATATTTTATAGCTGTATGACAAAAAGTTTTCTTCCAATGGGTCACGAACTTTGGCCTCGGCTCAAGGACTAGCAGATATGTTGTGGTAAGTTTGTCTGAAGAGAAATATATTTTTATAGTGGTTTCGTTAATACTAATGGATATTTATGCTGAACTGGAATTTCATGTCTAACACTGTTTGGAGCTTGATTTTTTGGGGCAGCGTAATCATGTTGGGGTAGAAGAATGGAGACCCCGTAATACCACTCTGTATGCTTTCTCTTCTTTTAGTTGGTAACAGTGGAAATCAAAGTTGTGGCTGGCTAAGTGATTTGTCAATTTTTTATAATTTTCTTTTTTGAATGTCTTCTATCATATTAAACTGGACAGAGAGTCATCTAACATCTGTGCCTTCTCAACATTTTTTGGGTGCTTTAAGTATCTCAGACTCCCATTCAGCGTATCCTAGAGCCGTCCTAGAGCCATTCAGCGTAGACCTAGAGCCAGCTCGCAACAACGAAGAAATCTTTGAAGTAAAGACACTGGTTTACTCATGTATAAGGTTTGAAGAAACTTAAAGAAGAGCAACAATAGTTCAGGGCACTCGGTGCCAAAATCAACGGCATACAAAACCTATAGTCCAGTAAAATAAGGCTCCAAAAGGCCGTTTTCAAAAAAAAAAAATGCGGAACTTTTATTCTCAACGGATTTTTATGTTTTTTGGGGTGCTGAATCTGAATAATAAAAACGTACTATTGTAAATTCCAAGTGTTTTTTTGGCACATTTGTCGCTCTAACTCCTCAAATATTTGTTCGATCCCAAATTTCTTTTCTTTATTTCAAAGCTGATTAAATTCACTATCAGATGCTATATATTTAAATTATATTAAATCCTGTAAATCATCCAAGCTAGCACGCTAAATGTGTATGTTTTGGAGAAATATGTAAATAATGACATGTTCAGTAGACTGGTGTGGGTATTCCACGGTGTTAATTATAAGTTACAATATCGGATCTAATAGTAAATTTGACTGGCTTTTAAATAAAAATATTAAATTTTAGATCGAACAAATGGTTTGGGAGTTATAGCGAATAATGTGCCAAAAAAACATGTAATTTACAAAGGTAAGTGATTTTCAGGGTGATAGCTTGTGTATTTCAAGAATTTTGATAAAAATTTCATATATAGGATCTAATTGTAAATTTAACCACCTTTTAGACTGAAATAAAAACATTTTGAATCGGACAAATACTTTCGGAGTTATAATGATAAATGTGCCGAAAACCATGGATTTAACAACAGTACGGGTTTTTAGGCGTCTGGGATATTTATATTATATGGGATATTATCACGCTGAAAATCACTCACTTTTCTAAATTACATGTTTTTTTGGCACATTATTCGCTATAACTCTAAAACCATTTGTTCGATCTAAAATTTAATATTTTTATCTAAAAGCTGGTTAAATTTACCATTAGATCCGATATATGTAACTTATAATTAACACCGTGGAATACCCACACCAGTCTACTGAACATGTCATAATTTACATATTTTGTCAAAATATACACATATAGCTTGGGTGATTTACAGGATTTAATATAATTTACATATATAGCATCTGATAGCTAATTTAATCAGCTTTGAAATAGAGAAAAGAAATTCGGAATCGAACAAACATTTGAGGAGTTAGACTGACAAATGTGCCAAAAAAACACTTGGATTTTACAACAGTACGTTTTTATTAGCGGGCTGGCATGTACATTTTACGGGGTTTGATTAAAACTTCATTTATAGATTCTTATAGTAAATTTAATCAGCTTTAAGATGAAAAACAGTAATATTGTATCGGACTAATAGTTTCAGAGTTATAGCCAAAAGAGTACGACAAACGTGTTTTCGCGGAGCTGTGGGAATGACGGCCAGTTGGCCAATTTCTCCATTTTTTTCCAATAACATAAGCTCGTGAAAAATGGTCCGATTTCTTTTTTTCATTATGTAGGTATTATTTCCAGCTACAATTAATATTTGTAGACTTTCATAGAAAAAAGCTTCGTTATCGTGTTATAGATAAAAAAAAAAAAAAAAAAGGAAGAAAATAACGGGGTTTTTTGGCGGTTTTTTGCGATTTTGAATATGAAGCCGATGGTTGCCGTGGTAGCAAACTTCAGATTCGGATTCAGCACCCCAAAAAACATAATGATCCGTTGCGAATAAAAGTTTCGCAGTTTTTTTTTGGCAAACACTTATTTTACTGGACTACTATTGCCACCACCAGGAAAGATGCGTAAATTTAATGTAATAATGTAAATCGGACCGCGCTTTATTGCTGGAGGAGGCTACAACACCAAACACCAGCGATGGGGTTGTAGACCACCCAACTCCCGTGGCAGCATTCTATCCCGTACGGCAACCTCCAACTGTTATTCTGTCCTCACACCCTTGAACCCAACCTATTGGCCTACCTCTCTTAAAAACGTCCTGATATCCTTGATATATTTATTACTTCCCTAATTTCCTGCTCTCAAACCATCATCAAATCCATGGATAACCTTTTATCAGATCATAGCCCTGTTCTGCTTCACTTGCATTCAAATCCCATTCTTAAACCCTCCCATCCCAGACTAGTTACATGACGTGTATACTGGGACGGATTTCGATGCGAACTTGAAAATCAATTTTACCTGAAAATTTCTCTCAAAACAAAAGAAGATAATAACATAACGATTGAAAAAATTACATTATCAGTACAAAACAGCATAACTAAAAATACCATACCTCGAAAAAATCCTAATAGTCGACAGTATAACATACCACAGCATATTCTCATTTTATTGACAGACAAACGCAGAGCAAGGGCGAAGTGGCACTGTACTAGATACCCATCAGACAAACATAATTACAAGAATTTAACGAGCAAATTAAAGGCAAAAAACAGAAAATTTAATATCCTGAAACAGTGTGGCCAATTTCCTCGATATCCCTTTTAATTACATCGATTGAGCTAATCGAAGAGTGCTATGGAGGCCTCTCAATATGACGCGATATGCCTTCTATTGGCATAATTGATAACCGTGGAATTTGTAATTATTGGCCGATAAATGGTTTATTAACTTTTCGTAATGTAATTTTTTCGCTGTGTTTTTTTTATGTGTTACACCCTCGAAAAACATTTAAAATTGTTTGTCGGATCAAGTCGGCAATTTCTTGACCGAGCGACATGAAATTTTTGATATTTCATACATATATAAAGGTGGTGGAACAGGGTCCGGAAATGATTGTGTTTGTTTTGGTTCTGAGGTATCATTGCCCATGGCGAAAAATTTATAGTTGGTAGGAATGTTGACTATTATTTCTGTTTTATTGGCTGCAGTAGATTTCTGTTTGTTGGCTGCAGCGAGTTATAGGTGGTGAGGTTGGTTTTTTTTATTTTTTGAATTTGGTGAGGTTCCAGCATAACCGGATTAGCGTTTCGCTGACGTGTTTGTTATTGTCTCCGCTTTAAATATTGGGAGTTAGTCTTACTTATTTCAAACATTGGAGTTTCATTCTCCGATTCAGCTCCTGATATATTACCTAGGTCCATTTTTAACCTTGCGTTCGTCGCGCTAGCGGTGTTTACGCCGCACCTCTGGGAAAACTGCTCCCACTGGTTTAAAAGCCAGTGCATTCTACTGAGCCACCTATGAATTCGTTAGTTGACATCTCTAAAAGGCAGGTGCCAAGCATCAACGGAAAGACTTATCGCTGAGTCACACTATCAGTCATTAAGTTTTGGCACGTGCAAAAACAGCTCCTTGCGGTGTTTACACAGCTGCGCAACAACTGTCAGTTACAATGTAAGTTAGCTCATTTTTTTTTGGTAAATATTTCAATACAAAAAAACACATAGAAAACTGTCCTCTTGTCGATTTCTTACGTATTCTAACGTATTTGTTTCATTGGTAACTTATTTTTCTTTTTTTTTCCGTGGGTAACTTATGTTTTCGATGATAACGTATTTTTTCACGGATTATTTTTTCGAATTTCACTTATTATTCAACCATTCCTCATTTTTAAAGTCACAGAAATCCCGCTATTATGATGCTGAAGAAGTTTTACGCTTAATGAGGGAAATATACTTGAAAATGGTGAAGTAACTAGGCCCAATGAAATATACATGTTTTATTAGGTAATTATTTTTCTTTTGTTAATGCAATTTGGCGATAAGATTGTGCTTTCTAGTTATTGTGATTTTTTTAAATTCGAATTTTCATAAAGGTATGTTTGCAGTATATTTAATATTTCAATGTGTTGTCATGTCCCTATACTTTTTTAAAACATGTAAACATGTGTTCATCTACCCTTTGAATACTTCTTATGACAAAAAAGGTTTAATTTAATGGCTTTTACGGGTGCGGTGCAAACACAGCAGCAAGACCAACTAATCTTTTCATAAGGGGCAACCGCCGCTGGGTTATAATAATAATAAATCTAAAATATAATTTTTAATCTAAAGATAATTAATGAAAGAAAAAAAAGATACATGTCCATAATAGATACTTATAAACTAGACGATTAACAGAAATATATACAGAAAAAAATAAGCATAACTGAATATAATAAAAAATAAAAAATAAATAAGAAAAATTAAACGAAAGGAGAAAAAAAATAAAATAAACTTATGTCCCTTAAGAAAAATAAAGGTAATAACAATAACTATAACAAGTTTAGGCTCGGTTGAATTAACAGCAGAACAGACCTAGACCAGTTTAAATAACATCTTTATTTATTTATTATTTTATTCAGCCATTTTGCTCCAGGTGCTGGACTATGTGTAACACAGGTATGGAGACATACCTAAGAAAAAAGTACTTGGTAAAGTATTGTTTCTTGACCATTGATTGAACAAAGATGTGGTGAGGTTAGAAATCAAGCTTAACCACCAGGTTTTCCCCCGAATTAAGGGTACCCACTTTTTAGAAGCTAGGGTGTGCCCCAGTAGGGTCTCCAGACCCCGAAGTCGATCCACGGCCGAAGAAACATTAATTAAATTTTCTGCTTTCCTCCAACTCAAATTCGGTGTCCCGAAGCTCGGAGTTCAGTTAAACCGCCTCTTAAATTTTTTAAAACGAAAATTATAAATTAATATATTTTTTTATATTCTGCAGTAAGGTTTGTATTTATTAATGACTCAAAGAATTTTCTAAATACTTAATACCATTTAGTTCTCATGAGCAGTGGACAAAATACTTAGACACTGTCTATCAGAGATCCATTAATTAAAAAAAAATAGATTTTAATGGATTAATAATAGTTTTTGAATATTGATAACATCCAAAATTCTATAAAATTTGAAATCAAGATACTTATTTTTAATAAGTGTTGAATAATTATAGAGCCATTAAGCCACAGTTTAAATCAAAGGGTTATCAACATAATAAAATCTAGTAATTCAGTCATGAATGCTTACAGGAAAAAACATCGCATTCCTGCTGTATTCAAAAAGAGATTTCCCGTCGCTAGTTTACCAAAAGATGGCGGATCCTAAGGCGAGCTGTACTTTTATTATTAGACCGGACGGAGCAACTGCCCTGGCCGTAAAATGTTTATGAAAGAAGTTTCAAACTCGGAACGCAAATATAAGGCCAACCTTTTTACAACCTGGAGGAGGGGGGGGGGAAAGGTTTACTTTGACCTCACCTTTCTGAAATAACCGATGGAAATATGAATTTGTGGACTAAGTTATCTGAATTATACCCAGCCAAACATCCATAAATTAATAATAAATTTTTCTTTATTAAATAAGTTTTAAAGGAATCTTGTAACTAGGACGATCGAAATGGATTTCTTGAGAAATAAGAATCGATGAGATGGGTACAGCATTACTGTATGAGTTTTAATTCTGCTATTGTCTGTAGATAATTAAAGATTCCAAATAATGTTTAACATAAAATAATGTGTCTCAAATATAATTGTAAAAATGTTAGTCTGACTAATTTGAAGTAAAAGCTAGATAAATGAAAAAAAAAAAAAAAAAAAAAAAACCGGCCACAATAGGTGTAAACAATTCTGGTGGTAATTATACGATAATTGTTCTTAAACTTTAATTTATATTATTTTTATATTTATTGGTATATTTCGGGGATGTATTGATTACAAAAGTCAATACTCGTTTCTATCGTTCTAAAGAAAAGAATGTCTTTAGAACGACATTACGCATAAAGTAATACTACACTTATCTCCTCGATTCTTATTTCTCTGGCAATTCAAGTTAATCGGCCCAGTATGAAAATTCCTTCAGAACTTTTTTAATAAAGAAAAAAAAAAACATTATTAATTTATGGATGTTTGGCTGGGAATAATTTACAGAACCCTATATCCGCAAATTTATATTTACATCATTTATTTAAAAAACTCTAAATAACGTTTATCATAAAACAGTATGTACCACATCAAACTATAACAATGGTAAAGTGACTGATAAAATTAAAATGAAACTTTGATAAAAAAAAACAAAACAAAAAAAGGATTCCCCCCTAACAGGGAAAAACAATAGATGATAGGACAATCTATAATCTACTGCTTTTCCCAATCTACGCTTTAGAATATAAAGAAGCCAATTACTTAAATTAATACTTAAATTAAATTATCAATTAATAATCATTCGAAACATACAAATTTGAGGAAAATTACTTGTTTCAAACATGACTTTTTTACATTCAAACCAATATAACTCCTTAACGGTCTCAGTGAGAAATCTTATATAACAAAAAGTATTTTCCATTAAATTTCTGATCCGAGCAGCATCAACGGAGCTTGTCCATAGGTTATACTTTTGAATGTAAAAAAAAACAACTTTAAAACCAAAAAAGTACAGACCCCCAGCCAAAAGACATATTAATTTTCAAAAATAAATAAATAAAACATTTAGCAGTTTTATATTTTTATGTGTAAATTTGTAATATTTAAATATCATTTTGTCATTAACAAAATTCCAACTATCTTAATATTCCTAGCAGGAAGAGTTCTACGTGTTAATATTGTAATCAATGATGGAAATAATTATTGGATTTATTTGTTTTTTTATTATTATTTTAATTATAATATTTTATTTATACTGGCATATTCTAGGGATGTGCCGATTCTCAATTCTATCATTCTTAGAAAAGAATGGGAGATTAGTGTAGTGTTACAGAATCCGTCTTAAAGTTGCCAACGTCTGTAGATAACTAAATACTCCAAATAATGTTTAACGCTATATAGACTAGAAGTAAATACTATAATCAATCATTGAAGTAATTGCATGATTTTAGTTAATTATTCTTATTAACAAATTCATTTAAATATTGTAAACTATATTTACCTGGAGTAATTATATGATAATTATTATTTTACTTTAATTTATATTTATTGTTTTATTTTTCAAATGTATCGATATCAAAAGGCAATTCTCGGTTTCATCGTTCTTGAGCAAAGAAAGCAAAGAAAGGGGCAATGACGTATTATTATAAAATCCGTCTAAGAGATGTCAATGCCAGAAGATGATTAAAAACTCCAAATAATGTTTCACGTAAAATAATACTCAAATATACTCTGCAACATTCGACTCATTTGATTGAAGTGAAAATATGAAATGTAAAAAATGTTACCTGCCTTGTATTCTGCTATGAAAAATGTAAATATTTATAAAATATTTTGTCTTTTACAACACCCCTACGATCATAATATTACTTTTTCCTTAGTTTTAGGAGTAACTTTCTCTATATGACTTTAGTTTATTATTTTTATCATTCAATTCATATTATTTTATTTTCATTGGTATATTCTAGGGATGTGTTGGTTTTTAAGGTCGAGTCTAGAGCATAGTGTACTCAGCTTACTGAGATTTTGAATTATGGTGAGAGACAAACTAGGATGAGACGAGCGTTGAGACCATTCGACCTAAAACTTTCATTTCTTGCCCTAGAGTATTCTGTATAATAATTCCCTCATCTGTGTTAAAGAAATATGTTATCTAAGACTTCATCTGACCGGAAGCCTTACTTGGAATCTACATAAAAGACTAAAACCACAAAAACTGTTCCTCGTTTTCGACTACTTCAACATTTACATGAATGAACTAAGATTTCAACTAGCTTTCCATTTTATTTTCATAACCCTCCAAAGTATTTGAAAAGAGGAAGGCCTTGAGAACTTTTATTACAAAACTTTTATGAAGGGCTTCCAATGTTGCTTTACCAGTAATTGTCATGTTATAATGAACATTATCTTAAAATTTATTAGCTTACTGTATTTTTTGTGTACCGTTGGAAATGACAATGCGCATATTTAAAAACGTAAAAAATAAATATAAAAAAACGTTCGGAATAGGTAGGAACGTTAAGGAAGAAAGAGTTAGGTAGTCTTAGAGTCTTAGTGATACGAGTTTATAGGGGAATATCACTATTATATAAAGATTAATAGATGATAGTTAGTAATTGAAAAAGTATGCGGATAATTTGCAAAAAAAAAACAAAAAAAAAAACAGAATTATTTGACCAATATGGCAAAATAAAGCATTGGTACTAAACCAATAAGAAATACCTTTTTTTTAAAAGAGTATTATCAAATAATTTCAAAGGCATTACTACCACATTTTATAATATTACTCGTACCATTGATCTATTTTTGCTTTATCTATTATTAATATATTAGGTAAAGTAAAAACAAAACAAAATTGAATTTGTAAAAATATTTTATTTATGGCCATACCATTTAAAAGTATAAAACCTTCGTATATTAATGATTTATTATTTATTATAGAAAAATTTCAGCTGTTAAAAAAATTTCGATTTTAAGGTTGGTTGGTCTCCTGGGGCACACTCTGTCTCAGTAAAGATGCTACATTTTTCAGGGAAAGAAATTGTTGAGCGTGATTTCAGCCGAAATCTCATCCTTCAACAATCGATGGCCTAGTAGCAGTACATCTTTATCATAGAACACTACCCAAGGCTATGGTTTTCAATGATATAGTTTTTTTTTTTTTAATTTACTCTACATGATCGCAAAATAACTTGCAAAGAATTGAACACGGTATCATATAGTGCAATAAGATTTATCAATTCTTTACTTTCAATTATAATATTTTTCCATTAACAAAGTAGTTATTTTTAAATAAAAGGTACATTGAGACAATCAAAGAATTAACATACGAATGAGTTAATTACTAGAAAACGGTCTTAATAATACAGAAACAGAAGAACCTTTTCAGACATTAATGAGTAGCTAGACTTAATGATTGTTTCTTTTTAGTCCCATTGTTTGTTACTAATTTCAGATCAGAAGAACAGTCAGGGCATAAAATCGTTTGCGTTCGGAACATTTCCTTCCTTTTCTATTGAAATACAAACCTGGGACCGTTGTCTTATGTTTTAGCACTTCCCACACAATTAAGATGACTGTCAATATAGTATCATTAACTTCTAATTTAGCATGATATTTTTAAAAGTTTGATATCATCGTAAGTTGTGAGATATACTATAAAATATCTGATTCAGAAGCACAAGCTAATAGAAAAAAAAAAAAAAAAGAGAGTCAAAAGAGGGGGTTGTGAAATATATAGGGTGACTACCCTATATTCCAATCCGTTGCAGATATACGATAAATCAAAGACCTTTTTGAGGAAACCATGGTTTTTACCATTGACCACATTTCCGGATTTAGCATTAAATTTTCTATAAGAGCAGAGTACATGCAACCTTAAATTTTACAAACTTGTGACCTATAGAACAGCTTGATCTTCACCTTATTAAGGGAAGTCACAAGGTCTTATATTACTTCAACGCTTACCGTTTTTTTGAAAAAACCACCCACAAAACTGCAAATCTCACAAAAACTTGCAAATTTCATCAGCTTTCGAATGATATGTTAAAAGTAATGAGTCTGTTTCGATGGAGATATTTACGTTTAAAACCGAAAAAAAAAAACATAGTGTTCTTATTTGACATACAAATCAGTTACTTGTGTAAATAAAACAGTATGGTAATCCCTTAATGGAAATTGCTTTCTAAACATAATAAATTGTTTATTGGAATAAAAAGCAAAGAAGAAAATATTGTTTAATAGAAAATAAAGGAAAACTGTCAATAAAGCGACACCAGATCAAAGGATTATATGTTATTACATTTATTTATTTATTATTATTATTATTTAGGATTTATTTTATTAGATTTTTAATGTAAGATTAAAAACCCAATGATAATGAACTTAGACCTCTATTTTTAAAATCATATTTCGCCTGACTTCAGGTGAATTATCGTGATGAAGTTGTGGTAGGATATTTTGTAACAAATTTTAGTAATTCTCACCATTCAATATGTTGGGCAAACTATGATTTTTCAACACTATTCGACGGGAATACAAAGATGAATAAGCCAACGATACGCCTAATGGAAATATGCATTTTGAACATAATAAACTCTATATGCATGGAAAGGTAGAAATGCCTTCTCCTGTAAATCCTGACTTATCTATCTATAAAATTCACCTCAAAAAGTGGTATTCTTCAATATCATCTGCATTCAGAAGCTAAAGGTAAAATTGAGGTCTATGTTTATTATCATTTTGTTTTAAAACTTACATTGAAAATCTAATAAAATAAATTCACATTAGATCATCTGATCTGGTGTCGCTTTGTTGACAGTTTTCCTTTATTTCCTATTAAACAATCTTTTTTTTTTTTTTGCTTTTTATTCCAATGAAGAGTTTATTATGTTTAAAATGAACATTTTCATTAAGGGATTGTCATAATGTTTTATTTACACAAGTAACTGATTTGTATGCCAAATGAGAACACCATGTTTTTTCGGTTTCAAAAGTGAATTTCTCCATGCCATTGAAAAAAATATTACGTTTAACATATCATTCCAAAGCTGATTTTATTTGCAAGTTTTTGCGAAATTTGACGTTTTGTGAATAATTTTTTCGAAAAACGGTGAGCGTTGAAGTAATATTAGACATTGTGACTTTCCCAAATAAGGTGAAGATCAAGCTGTTCTATAGATAACAAGTTTGTAAAACTCAGGATTACAGATACTCAGCTATTATAGAAAATTTAATGCTAAATCCGAAAATGTGGTCAAAATTTGAAAAATATTTTAACAAAATAGTTCATTATGTTTAAAATGCATATTAATGCATATAAATGCTTAATATCCATTAAGGGATTATTATAATGTTTTATTTAAACAAGTAACTGATTTGTATGCCGAATGTGAACACCATGTTTTTTTCGGTTTTAAAAGTAAATTTCTCGACGAAATCGAAACAGAATCATTACTTGCAACATATCACTCGAAAGCTTCACTACAAAAGTGTCTGGTTTGGGGCAAATCTGCAAAATAAGGAACATTGAGATCTTTATGGATAAAGTAGTTTGTGACATAATAAGGAGCATTGAAGATTTTACGAAGGATTTTGGATTATAAGGAGTGGATATGAGAAGAATTGGAAGGTTTGCCCCAAAGCTTAACTCCGTTTGTCCAAATTGTGACCTCATTAAGGTCATATTAATAAGTCTTTAAATGAGAGTAGGCGGAGTTTAAAATGTATTTATTGATTTTCACAACTATGATGTTGTTATAAAAGTCCTTGTACATAAGTATTGTTAAAGCCAGGTAGTTTAATTTTTTTTATTAATTTTTCCTTTCATCATCTCCCATAGTGAGAGAGATATTATGTTATAATTTATTATAAGTATAACACTATAAATAGCTCTAAATATTTTTGGTTAGTTAGTTTATGCAAGCAATGGTTCAAGTTATGTTTATTATGTGTATCAAGTTACGTATTAGGTAAATTTCGACAGCTGTTATAAAAAACAAAAGAAAAACATATGAGCGTCGCCAGCGACAGTCCCATTGCAGTCTGAGCCAGACCTCCCTGGAAGAAAGTTAGATTGTGCTATTTACAGCCACCTTCTTTACTAACGTCATTGAAAGGTGCGTCAGAGAAGAAACTGGTATAAAATAGAAGGAGAGGTGAGAGCAAGTGAAACGAAATAGGTGTTTAGGTCATTAGGTAAAATTGGAAAGTCGATTGAGGTTGAGGATCCAGAGGGGTTATGGAGGGAGAGTTTTCGAAGGAGTTGCCATTTTGACTTGGAATCGGAAGAGGACGAAAGGGCTTCGTGGAAATAGGAAGATTTCGCATGTCGAATTCTTACTTGCACCAGGTTACAGAGTACTTTAAATGCTTGATAGTCGTCCGCGAGTCTCGTTTGTCTAAATCGTCTTCGTGCAGCTTCACTCTTTCTTAATTTCTTTAGAAACCCATGGTGCATGCCGACGGCGAAAGGTAGAGGTTTTTAGCGGAGCGTAGGTATCGAGGATGCTGAAGAGATTGGTTGTGAGGATTTCCACCATGGCGTCAATGGAAGAGGTTGAGTAGACTCCACTCCAGGTTTCGAGGAGAGGTAGGATACTATCGCTGTCAAGGGCGTCGAGGTTGCGGTATGTTATGGTTTTAGTAGGAAGCTGATGGGTTTGGAAATCATAGGATATTTGGATTAGGTCACGGCAGGATGGAAAGGACACAGGCCATTGGGAGAAGGAAAGGAGATTTTTTTGAGAATCTATAACATATAGGTCTAACCATGTATCGGACCAGCGTGAATGGTGAGTAGGAGCGAAAGGTACAATGAAAAGGCGGAGGGAAATATTAGACAATTAAAATGGAAAAAATGATATACAACTATTTATGTTGGAAAACATTTGAAAGTCGAATTTATGAGAGAAATAAAATTCAAAAGCATAGGTGATACTACGAAATAAGCCAATATAGTGCAAAAAGGTGACAGAAAGCAGATTAGACATGTAAAAGTGGAAATCAGTAAAATACCATAAAATAAATGTTTTTAAAAAAATTAATTAAAAATAATTACGTGGGAATAAATTTGTGATATATATATATATATATATATATATATATATATATATATATATATATATATATATATATTATATATATATATATAAGGAATATAAAATTTAAGTGACAAAGATACCATGAAATTCGTTTCTGTGATGTCAAGGATTACCAGAAATAGTTTCACTAGAGCTATACCAGAAAGTCAAATGAAAACGTCCAGATCCTGGGGCCGGTCGATAATAGTGACAGGGTGGCCATTAGTATATTGGTTATAGTATAGGTTTTGCACATGAGAAGTTTGTTTTCAATGAAAGGATGAAATCAGGGGTAAGTGGGTTTGGAGATTATAGGATGCTTTTATGGGATCTGGATGGGATGAAAGGATAGCAGTGTCATCAGCGAATGTTGGTAGGAAAGTAACAGGAGTCGTAGGGATGTCTGCAGCATAGAGGATATATATGATTAACCGAGAACGCTACCCTGTGGAACACCGGCCTCTATTATATAGGAGTTCTCTCCGTTCTGCAGAGAACTCGAAAGGAACAGTTAGAGGGGTAGGATCGTAGAAATAGTGATTGAGGCAAATGTGTTTTAAGTTTGAAAAGCAAACCGGCTTGCCATACCCGGTCGAAAGCTTGCGCTTGGTCCAGAAATGCGCCGGAGCAATATTGTTTGCTTTTGAGGGTGGAGGATATGTGGTCAACAATTCTAAGGCCACGTTGGACTCCATACTGGTGAGAGGGAATATTATGCGATTCGGGGATGGATAGGATACGTTTAAGAATGAGCTGTTCAAAAAAAATTGAAAGCATTGGGAGAAGGCTAATTGGTCTATTAGATGAAGGGTTGTTGGGAGATTTGCCGGTTTTAGGAAAAAAATAGTGATAGAATGTTTCCATTGCAAAGGGAAATTATTTGTTCGGAGGATGCAATTATATAGGTAGGTAAGGGATATGACTGCTTATGCCCTATATGACTTATAGGGAAGTTGCCAGAAGATCTATGAGCTGAGGAGATCATATCCGGATGATTTGTGGGATTTTAGTTTTCTTAAAAGGAATTTGACCTCAGAGGGGTTAATTGCTTTAGGAGGTAAGGAGAGAGGAATTTGTGAATCAATGAATTCATGGACCATTGTTGTGTGGGTGGGTTTAGATTCAGGATGAGGGGCAAATATGCTCGAAAGATGCTGGGCAAATTCTTCGGATCTGTTCTCGTTAGAAGCCACCCATTAACCATCTTCACGTCGGAGGGGATGGGAGGTGGGTTACTATTTTAGGAGTTTTTTAGTGGTAGTCCAGAGGGAGTTGTCTGAGACAGAGATCGAAGAAAGATAGGAATTGTAGGATTCAGATCTGAAGGTAGACATGTTTTATTTTTAAGGAGTTTGGTAAGGTAATTATAGGATTTCCGATCATCTGGTTGCCTGGTTCTTTGCCTAATGGCTCTGGCATTGCGTTTGGATTGGATAAGGTCCAGTAGATCTTGGGATAAAGAATTTTTCTTTCAACCTTTGGGAGAGAAACGAGGTGAGGATGCAGCCCAGGCTGCTTGTTGCAATATGTTTCTGAAGGAATTGGTAGCATTGTCAAGGTCTTTAGTTATATAAACGAATTATGAAATCTAAACAGGAAGACCATCAGGAATCACTGACCTATCCAGAAAGTGCTGACAGCAAATTCTTTTTGAATAAATAGACTAGTAAACTCTTACAGATGGTTCATTCCGTCAAATGCGATGTAACCTTGTAATCCTGTACATTTTAATAAACGCTTTTTGTTAGAAAGCATTTATTTATCCACCTTATGTAACTGCAGCTCGAAATAGGAATAAGTCCGTTTGACTTTTTCGTGCTCTCTCACATCTGAAGAATTTTGGATTCAATCCTTTACTATTGAAGCCCTGATACAGGAAGAACATAAGCTGGACCCAAGAACAGAATTCTTTCTTCTCCTGAATTCAGGAGAAGAAATTCATCATCTTCATCGGACGAGAACCCGGGGGAACCACGAGATCAATTTCCTGCGAGTATACTCTGTATATGTTACACCACATTTTTAAAACCTTCCCAATTATTTTCCAAAATGCCTACTTCCAACCTGTAGCTTATGAAATATTGAAATATATTCCTAAATATGAAATAGTTATAAATTATCGGAAGGACCGGCAGAGGTAGTAATTATTAACAGTAATTGTGAAAGCATAGCAGTATATTGTTTTCATCAAATGAAATTTAATAATTTAGTTAGAAGCTAGATTTTGAACAAAAAAAGACCGCACAAAAGTTTCTGATAGTATATAAAATTCATAAAATTAATTTTTTATTTTTTTATTTTTAATTTTTTTTTTTAGAGTATTCTTAGAGTTCAGGGCATAATTGCAAAATATAATAAGTATAAATAAGAAATATTTGTCAAAAATGTTAGCAGAATTGAAAGGTTTTATTATAGGCCGGATTTATTAATTTAAAAAAAATCTCGGAGGAATACGTTTTTTAAGGACTATTCAAGCTCAGAGAAAAAATAGATTGTGCTTTTTTGTGTAATCAATTAGAGCCCTAGCCAAAATAATAATAATTAAAAAAAAGTAAATAAAAAAAAGGAAAATTAAAAAAAAGCGTGAGAAGCCTTTGTGACAGACAGAGCGAGTTAGATTTTTGTTTATTTGATTGAATGACATTATGTTTATAATTATTCGACCTACATTTTATTTAAAAGAGTATTTTTTTGTGAGATCAGTAATTTAGTACCATTTTTGTTTATAATTACGCCCTTGACAGTAAAATTACCTAATAAGTCCCTTTGACTTATTTAAGAATAATACTGGACTATTTTAAGAATAATAAATTGGTCGCACCCTATATTCAAGCAATAAATGTAAAATTATTTTCAATTATTAACATTTACTTAAATAAATTAAATTAATAAGAATTAGCAATAACATAATAAGAATTAGCCGAACATCGCCATAAATTATTTTTTTAAAGCATAAATGATAGTGTTAATTGATAACTAGACTCATTATTATGTATAAATAATTATATATATAATAGAATATATAAATTGTTTTAATGATCTTAATGAAGAGAAAAACCATTCTAGTGTAGTAAATATGTAAATACGAAATAGAGATGAGTTAGAAATATGTATTAGAATTGAAAATATTTAGTAAAATTTGAAAAAGAATTGATTGAAAAGAGCAAGTAGATTTGAGATTATTAATATTGTATCAAAAGATTTTTATTCAAGATATTGTATAAAAAGAATTAAGTTGATAAAATGAAAATTATAAAAAAAAAAAAAAAAAAAAAAAAAAAAAATTAATTTTGTAAATTTAGGACATCATCTCTTCTGTATTATAAGTTTTAAACGTTTTATGTTATTTATTAGATATTGAAGTTATAGTTTTGATAATGATAAATATAGAATTGAAGAAGAGATGATGGATATAAATAATAATAAATGTACATGTATCGTCTATTCTCATTAGCTTGTGACCATTTGTCCCAAGCCCATGGAAATAGGCGAGATAGATGAAATTTTTAGACCAAGTGGAATCGTGACTTATTGTCCCGAGGTAACCAGTTCAATAAAGAAAGATATTCCTTAGTTAATTAGAACTGATCATATAAAGAAGAAAAATAAAATTTAGAAACTAATGATAAGAAAAATTTATTAATTACGAGGAATGAAAATTTACAAACTAGTAATAAGATAACTTTAAAACCAAGGTATAATATTATACCTGTCCCTATTAGGTCGATTCCCAATATTAAGTCAGGAATAATAATAAAACCCCTTAATATAGACATTAAGACATTTATTGATGAATTAAAATAAAAATATAATAATATAAAAATAAAAATATAATGATATAAAAATAAAAATATAATGATATAAAAATAAAAATATAATGATATAAAAATAAAAATATAATGATATAAAAATAAAAATATAATGATATAAAAATAAAAATATAATGATATAAAAATAAAAATATAATGATATAAAAATAAAAATATAATGATATAAAAATAAAAATATAAGGATATAAAAATAAAAATAAAATAGAAAATGAAAAAGCTCGGTGTGTTGCTTACGTCACAGAACTGATGAATATTCATTATCAGCCTATGGACGTAAATGAAGTGGAATCCGTCTACTCTGCAAGTCCAGTGACCTGTTGTCCCAGTGACTCTGTCGAGATAGAAAAGGAAATTCCAAAAATGATTACGCACTAGCCATATGAATTAGGAAGAGAAAGAAATAATATAATACATTTAGTTTCGCTATTTCCAGAAATAATAAAAATAGATAAAGATAAATTAAGTAGTACTAAGTTATTATAACATAAAATTATTATGTTTATTAGAAAGTTATAACTTTATTATTATTTAAAAATATATATTATTATTAGTTTTATATTATAAAAATTATATTATTAGTAAAATTATAACTTTATTATTATAAAGTTATTACAAAAGACGAATTGCCCATTTAAACATGAAATTATAGCTAACCCGAATGTTTTCGAAAAGATGTCCAGATCGAAATAGACCCAAATTCAGTTCCAAAAACAGCGTGTAGTACAGAAAATGATCACTCTGACACAAGATCTTTTAGAAAGACCTTTAGAGATAATTCATCTACTCAGCAAATCCGGTGACCAGTTGTCCCTTGGATTCTGTCGAGATAGTAACGGAGATCACAAAATTATCAAGAAGTCTTACGGCAATTAGGCAGAATACACTGTTTCCTTCATAAAGACTATATTTTTATATTTTTTCCAACTTCCTTTATCCTCTCCCACTTATCAATCTTTTTTTATTTTACCATATCCTGTACAAAAGGGTACTGAATTTTTTACCCCTCATGCATTTCCTTCCATGGTATTAAGATATGAGGAGTTGATCACAGGTGATTGCACCATAATGAATCATAATAATTATTAGTGTATAAATAATAACTGTATACATAAACTTATAGAAGATAAAGAATTATATAGTTGTAAAACCCTAGTAATAAGTAATCCCCAACCTTTTGTAAAATATATACCTCTAGTAAATTAGTTCTTAATATTCAATATCAGTAATAATTTTAAACATAAACATTTGTTGAACACCCTAGGTTAAATTCATTATTATATTTAGACAGAAATGAATCCCTTTTCAATGAAACCCAACCATATACTTATTAGGAAAGTAAAATTTTGTTGCCCTCACAAACACCATGCGTCAAACATTATGTTAACTATTCTTTCGAAGAAATTCATAAAACCAATATTAAAATAGAACCATTAGAAATAGTAGACGAAAATGTAGATCATTTTTCAATTGCTTATTCCGTACTAATAATAGTTTTACTTTCATTTTATATATATATATATATATATATATATATATATATATATATATATATATATATATATATATATATATATATATATATATATATAATATATATATATATAATGTATAATAATAGATTCACAATTATAGCATTATGTATTGTAAGATGTAAACAACTAGCAACCACGCCATCGAATTCAACATACCCTGATCTACATTAATACGCCAGTGACGGCTTGTCCTCAGGGGAGGGGGGAGGGGGGCGATTTAAATAAAAGAATTATGAAATCTCAACAGGAAGACCATCAGGAATCACTAACCTATCCAGGAAGGGCTGACAGAAAATTCTTTTTGTATAAATAGACCAGTAACCTCTTACGGATGGTTCATTCCGTAAAATAAGATGCAACGATACGACTTTTTGTTAAAAAACATTTATTTATCCACCTTATGTAACTTTTGATACTCTGACGTCTGTAGAGTCTGATATAATTTGACGGGAGAGGTTCCAGTCTACAGGCCCTCTTATAATGATGGGGGAGGAGATTTCGGAATTGGGTTGACAGAAAGGGTGAGAATTAAAGGGCTATGATTGGAGGAAAGTTCCTCCAGGCGTTCTATGGAGTAATGGATTGGTCCTAAGCCTGAAAGAATGAAGAAGTCAAGAAGGTCGGGGTTTCGGTTAGATCCGTGGGCCAGTAGATAGGAGTGCCGGAAGAAATAAAGGATATTTGGGAACTGAGTGCAGACTGCAATGTTCGCCCACGGGAGTTGGTGGTCCTTCAACCCCATTGCTGGTACTTAGCATTGAAGTCAGTACCCAAGGGAAATCGGTGACCTAAGGCAATAAAAAATGAGTTGAACTGGGATGTGGAAATTGGTTTATTTGGCGTGCAGTAGGCAGCTGTAATCGAGACGAGAGAGGAAAGGGTTTTGATAACAACTGCAGTGGATTGTAGGGATTTATTTGCAGGCAAAGGTAATAAGTGGTGAGAGAGGGAATAGTAAATGATGACAGCAGTTCCGGCATGTGCTCTACCGTCAGGGTGGTCTGTTCGTGTGATTATGAATGAGCCCTCTGGTCCCACATTTGTAGGAGCAAGGGGCCAAAGCTGGATCGATGTGACACTTGCCACAGCGATAATGGCAAGACGCTTTGTGAACTAGAGCCTACGGTCAAATACGAGCTCAGACCACCGGGTCTTAGCCTTCAGTGTAATGGAGGAGGAAGGCGTAGCCCAGGAAGTGGAGAACTATACCAGTACACTGGAGGGAATATTAGCCGATAGAGAATGGGAAGAGATGGCACCAAAGGAATGTAAGTCAGTTATCGATCACAGAGTGGAGATTCTGACTGGCGCCATCAGAGAAGCGGCGAGTATTTCCCTCAGAGCAGTAGGGTGAGAGCGCGTCCGGCCCAATGGTGGACGCCGGGCCTAACACAATTGAAAAGAGATTTCTACAGGGCCAGGCGTAGGTACCAGGAGTGCAAAGAAGACGATAGGAGAGCTGCACTCCGAGGCGAGTACAAGTGTAGGCAGAGGGTATACCGCAACGGTGTGCGACAACATAAGATGATATCCTGGGACGAGTTCATCGTCATAGAAACAGAGAAGAATCCCTGGGGAATACCTTACAGAGTGGCAATGGGCAAGGTTAAGCCGCTGCAGATAATGGCGGCTATCAGGGAAGGACAGACCCAGGCAGCCACCCTGGAGGAATCAGCGACGATGTATATAAACTCCACGTACCCCAGGGATGATCCGTCCCAGGATAATGAAGAAGAGACATTTGTTAGAAGCACCACGCTATACCCCCCAGGTACCGAACTATGCCCACCATGGGATAAATGGGACCTTCGTCTTGCCGTGGATAGACAAAGGACCAGTAGAGCCCTAGGACTTGATGGAATAGATGCGGCGAACCTCAAGAAGAGTGCCCCGTACATTGAGGATGAACTCCTGGACATCTTCAATCAATGTTTAGACAAGGGTTATTTCCCCAGCAAATGAAGTATCGCTGACTTGAGACTCCTCTACAAGGAAAGAGGTAAGGATAAGGAGACAGCTAAGGCCTACAGGCCCATATGTTTCCTCCCAGTTGTAAGTAAAGTCCTGGAGTACACAATCGTTACCATCCTCAGACCGATTGCTGAGAGTGCACCACGATGCTGAGGGAAGGGTGGAGAAGTATGCAATGTTATTACTATTCGACATCTCCTCCGCCTTTGATAGCGTATAGTGGCCGAGCGTGCTCCAGAGTTTTCGACGCCCCCAGCAACCTATACACCCTCCTAAGTAGCCACCTGTGCGGCAGAAGCCTGTCTTTTTGAAGTTTTGCGAGGCTTCTTCGGTCAGTGATCGATTTGGTAAACCTGTTCCGAAGGTTTATGTATGTTAGACAACCTTTGTAGTTGGCTAGGTGTCCTTGTTGGCAGAGGGCACAGACTGCTGGGACCTCTCGGAATTTGGTGCATTCGTTTGATTTATGCATTTGCCCATATTTTACACATCTCGGTATGTGATGGCAATACGTTTTTGTATGGCCGTATGTTTGGAGTAAGGATTTTCTATTTGGACTCTAGCATAGTAGATATATAAAACTTCATAGATTTGTTCAACTCCTGATATTGGTTCTAGATCCACAAGGAATAACGGTAATGTAGTTTTGCTGCTAGCCCCGGAAAGTGCCCTGTTATCTTTAACACCATTAGTTACCTTCCATACTTTATAGCCTATGGCTGTTAATTCTTCTTTAATAATATCTGTAGATGTTGTTAGATGGAGGTTTCTAATAACTACTCTCAGTTATCGCTCTTCCTTAAGCTGATACGTGTGAAAATCAGCTTTTGTTTCCGATAAGTATTTTACTATACGGCGCACAGTGGGACGAATGGCCAATCTAGCAGGAAAAAAAGTCATAATCAAAATTAATGAAACTATTGTGATAGGTGTATAGTTAAGAAGTTTATGGAACATTATTAAAGGTTCTTCCGTTTTTGGGAGATAGATTTCAGGGTGAAAACAACGATGAAAGTAGTACTTAACTCGACAGGTCAAATTTTGTTAAAACTATTGATTCTTTCAATCTAAATTTGTGTATCCCTCAAGGAAGTATCCTAGGTCCTATCCTCTACACGGTCTATACAGCTGACATCCCTACACATCCTAGTACTGTCCTCACTACGTGTTATCAATAAATAATGATCCCTTCATAGCATCCCAAACACTCCAATCTCATATTATAAACCTTCAAGAATGGTGTCAGAATTGGAGAATTAAAATAAATCCAAATAAATCTCACCAAATAACCTTTACCCTTCGTCGTAAACCAACGACTTCCTGTCCAACAGTATCTTTTAATAACATTCCACTGATCCCTGTTGAACAGATCCGCTACCTAGGGCTCCAACTAGACAAACGTTTAACTTGGAATCCACACACAAGACTAAAAAGACAGGAAACTGCTCGTCGTTTTCGACTTCTTCAACATTTACTAGACAAACGTTCAAAACTTCCGATATTCTACAAAAGACTTATTTACATGACAGTTATCAGACCTATTTGGACATATGGAATTGAGCTTTGGGGCTCCACCAAACCATCTAACTCATCTCGTATCCAATCCTTGCAATCCAAAATCCTGCGAAAAATCCTTAATGCTCCCTACTTTGTCACAAATAAGCTTATCCATAGAGACCTCAATGTTCCATATGTTGCTGATTTAGCCCAAACAGATACCTATCCTTTCATAGTAAACTCCGTAACCATTCAAATCCACTAGTCTCTCAACTTGCTTCCCATTCTATTCCTGACAACCCTCCGAGGCGTCTGAAAAGAAGATGGCCCCGGGACCTTCTCAAATAGAACTTTTATTGAAGTGCTACCAATGGGTAGTTGCTTCACAAGCATTGTCATTTTATTAATTTTGTCATTATCACATTTACTGGATGTATATTTTTATGTACAGTTGTAAATTTCAATAAATAGATATATAAAAAAAAAAAAAAAAAAAAAAAATTTGTGTATCATCGTATTGATATTTTTTCATTATTCTTTTGTAATTAGTGAATATAGACGATCGTTATACCAGCAAACCATTCTCAAAATAATTTTATAATAATTTGACCTGTTATATAATATTTTTAAAAGTGCCGTGAACTAAAGCATTTTTTAAACTAAAAAGATCTATTACTAAAAAGTACCCCAAAGTGCCTCTCTGAAATTCATAGTTCAGGTGCCTTAGAAGGTATATAAATTAATCATGAAACATATAGCTGCTTTTATCTACTTTCTTGTCTGAAAACGAATTTTCAATTTCGCGAAGAGACTTATTTCGTATTTGGCAAAACTGTAAGGGCATTGATTTAATATATATTACTATTATTGAAACACCTAAATTAGAGGAGTGAATTTCAATATCTTCAGCTCCACTGAAAAGATAATTAAAATTGGTAGTTACGAAAATTAAAGAAAGATAATAAGAAGCTGGAAAACACTGGAAAGTCATATTACATTTTATTGACTGTGATCATCAAGGAGATTCAGAATATTACTTTTATAAGAAAAAATCGTTTTACATACATTTATTAAGTTAAAATATACAGAAATACATAAGAATGAATGTATGTATGCATGTTTTTACTGGATTTTTAAGTATGGAGGAAAAAAGGTGTAATCGAATTTCAATTGAGCATTGTTTATAATCTTATTGATATTTTTTTATCGTTAGTTTATTATTATTGAATATGGACGATCTCATTTATAGGACACCAGCTTGACGTGTTTTTTCCTTTCATTTTTTATTAAATTAATATGATAAATATAAAATACATGGTGAAAAATTAAGCCTTATTAAAAATAAAAAAAAATTAAAAAATCAGAACCACGGATAATGGAGGCCTACTTTATAGTATTTTCCTTATGATTGTACGTAAATAGTTACGTAAATTACAGATAATTCAATAAAGAATTATTGTACTCACAGTAAAATTATTCAATATATTATTTTATTTTTGAAGAGAAAAGATTTGACCCGGTCGGGATTCGAACCCGAGTAATTCGAATACTCGGGTTCGAATCCCGACCGGGTCAAATCTTTTCTCTTCAAAAATAAAATAATATATTTAATAATATTGATTTATATCAAGAAAAATTACATATGTAAAATTATTCAGTTTTGACTACTGTTATTATCGCTTAGTCCTGAGGACTTTTCTAAGTAGAAAAACTAATAAAAATCTCACTAATAATAAATTTTTTTGCAGAGCAATATGAACATGAACACGCTAAAGAAGGTGCAAGCGCATAAATGTGATATTTCGAAAATTTTAGGTTTTAAGGATTGTATACCAGATCAATTAGATGGTTCAGTGTATGTGTGTGGGTGTGTGTGTGTATATATATATATATATATATATATATATATATATATATATATATATATATATATATATATATATATATATATATAGAGAGAGAGAGAGAGAGAGAGAGAGAATAGAATAGAAAGAAAACTTTATTCTGGGACCAAGTCCCTTAAGAATAACATTAGATAACACAAAGTAAGATCATAACTGCCCGAGAGGCTGTTAAAAATAAAATAACATAGATAAACTGAATACAAATATGTATGAAAAAAAAATACAGAGGAAAACTAGAAAAAGAAAAAACTTTAAATAAAAAGAGAGTGAAAAAATAAGTATACAAAATAGAGGTTAGAGGTTACTGTTGTAAACAAAATTGCAGAAGAGAAAAAAACAATCAGAACCTTAAAGAAAAATAAAAGCTAGAAAATCAAAAATTATCATTTCAAGGAATTAAAACATTATCATAATCAAAAAATAATTTATGCTAATGTTTTATGACTGACGGTCTTAGTAATTAAATTAGACGATTACTTACATAGAACATACATCCTTATATTTAGAGAGCGTCGGATTGGAGGGAAAGAAGATGGTGAAAGAATAGTGTTATGAATGTTCCGAGGGAAAAAGCATTGCAGATACAGGAGGGGGGAGGGAGTTCCAAAAAGTAGAGGATCGGACAAGGAATGAACGTTGAAATGCAATACTTCTGTGGGATGGAGTATAGAGATCGGAAAAACGAGATTTTGTATGCAGTGATTTGATAGCAGACTTGAATTTCAGGTTACTGTTAATAAAGGGAGGGTGACGGGTGTTGATAACTTGGAATAGGTAGGTTCCTAGGAAGTATTTTCTGCGGAAGGAGGGGAAATGCCAATTTAAATCAGTGTAGAGATGCGAAACATGGGAACGTCTCGAGGTTCCGAAGACAAACCTAATGAAGCAATTCATGATGCGTTTTAATCTTTCCTCAAGAATCGTTGAGAGCCCGCCATATATCATGCAACCATAGTCAAATTGGGGGAAGATAATGGATGATACTAGAACTGGGTAGGGAAAGGAAGTGACGGGAGCAGTGAAATAGTTTTAGGATACCGATTGACCTTTGGGAGATTTGTACAATATGGGATTTTCAGGAGAGGGTTTGATCAATGGTTAAGCCTAAATTTTTAACAGAGGAATGTAAAGTTATTGGATGACCATTAAGGAATAATGTGGGAAAGTTGGCAATTGAGTGGAGAAAGGAATTTGATCCAATGGTAATTGCTTGAGTATTAGCTGCGTTTAACGTTAATTTGTTCAGATTCGCCCAGGCACAGATTTCGTCTAGGTTTTTCTGAATTTTGGAAAACGCAGCTAACATTTCGGATGGAGGAAAGGAGAGGAAAATTTGGAAATCATCGGCGTAAAGATGGTGGTAACAATGGTGAATTGAATGGGGAAGGTCATTGATGTAGTAATTAAACAGTAGAAGGGAAATGCTCGAACCTTGAGCTACTCCTGACTGAAGAATCAGGAAAAAGGATAGGCCTTGGTAAGGGGTGGCAACTGCTTGGGTGCGGTGGGAAAGGAAATATTGAAACCAAAGCAGGGCGCTGTAGGAAAAGTTCAATGTTTCAATTTGGAAAGAAGGATATTATGGTCTAAAGAATCGAATGCTTTAAATAAATAAATAAAAAAGTTCTTTATTTATTCTGGGACCTTAAGTCCCTTTAGAATAAAAAATAATGTACAATCAGGGGGCCTACAGAGCCTCAAGATGGTTATGAAATATTATTAAATATAATAAACTAGTGATTAAGAATTATAACAAATAAAGATTAAACTTAGAAATATTGATAAAAATAAACAAAAATATTTTGATTCATTTTGTGAATAAATTGTGTAGAAACAATAAAAATTTCGTGTACATAAACTTTTATATTTTATAAGACTATTAAGTGGCTAATGGCAGTTTTCATGGATCTCGATGGACAGTAGGTGGTTAAATAAGTGATATTTGAAAGTGGAAAGGGTGTTTGAGTGGCGAATGGTGTAAGGTATGGAGTTCCATAGGGACGAGGATCGGATTAGGAATGATCTGTTGAAGGCAGCGGGGCAATGAGCAGGAGTGTACAAATCTGATGGGCGGGAACGGGTTTGGCGGGTAGAACAGAGGATTTGAGCTGAAGGAGTTGAGCAATGTAAAGTGGGCGTTGGGATTTCACTGTTTGGTAGAGAAAGGATGCCAGAAAATACTGGCGACGGTAGGAAGGAAAGAGTCACTTTAACTCCGCGTAAAATTTATTTACGTAAATTTAACTCCGCTTTAAAGAAATCAAGGAGGATCAGGATGGTCAGTTCTTTATTGTTCATCGCTGCTTGGATATCATTGATAATTTTAATGAGGGTGGATTGTGTTAAGAAGCTGGGACGAAAACCAGATTAGAAGGGATCGAGTAACTTGGAATCTTCTAGGATATTGGAAATTTGGGATTGCACCAATCTTTCTAGGGGCTTAGAAAGGTTGGAAAGTATGGATATAGAGCGAAAGTCCTTTGGGGATATAGGATTTGGGTTCTTGTTGATGGGATGAATTACGGCCTTTTTCCAGGATGTGGGAAATACAGAGTTTGGGAGGGAAAAATTATATATGAAGAGGAGGACCGGTAGGATTTCAGGAAGGCATAATTTCAATAATTGAACAGCAGTGTTTGTTTGGACTCCGAAGAGGACGTATCTAAGGCTCCGAGGGATTAACATCAAACAGATAACTTATATTATTTTCTTTATATTTAAGTTAAAATTTTATTTTTAAGTTTATTACTTACCATTTATTTTTATTTTTTTACTCATTATTCTTATTATTTCTTTATTTTATTTTTTATTATATATATATATATATATATATATATATATATATATATATATATATATTATTCTATTTTTTGAAGAGAAAAGATTTGACCCGGTCGGGATTCGAACCCGAGTTTCCACCTCTCTAGCGTGGCGCCTTATCCAACTAGGCCACCGGGGTCGTATCCGAACCAGGCAAATCCTCTCTCTTCAGTGATCCATAACCATAACCATAACATAAGAGAGAGGATTTGCCTGGTTCGGATACGACCCCGGTGGCCTAGTTGGATAAGGCGCCACGCTAGAGAGGTGGAAACTCGGGTTCGAATCCCGACCGGGTCAAATCTTTTCTCTTCAAAAAATAGAATAATATATTTAATAATATTGAGTAATATCAAAAAAATTACATATATATATATATATATATATATATATATATATATATTTTTTTTTTTTTTTTTTTCTTTTAATTTACTAGTATTTAATATCTACTCTTTATTAATACCTTTAATCCTGGTTTCCTAAAACATGGAGGAACCAGATGAACCAATCAGTCCATTGGCTAAAAGAAAGAGACCTAGGGGAAGAATGAAAAGGATAGAGGAAAAAATACATTTTTCGGAACCGAAAAAATTTAGTCCCACCTTTATAATAATAAAAAGGGAAGATGAAGAGGGATTCACGAAGGTTTTTCCCTTCTTTATCAACAAATTCATTACTAACCTTGTAGGTGAAGTAAAAAATATAAAAAAAACTAAAGGACGGGTCATTACTAGTAGAAACATGCAAGGGGACCCAATCTGACACTCTACTGTCCTGTAAAGATTTTGGAGGTCAGTTCCCTATTCAAGTCACGCCCCACAATACCCTTAACTACAGCAAGGGAATAATTAAAATGTATGATTTTCAGTATCTAGAAATCGAAGAGATCAAAAGACAATTAAATCAAGATATAATAGACATTTTAAGAATTAAAATTAAAAAGAACGGCTCTGAAATTAACACGCACAAATATATTATAACATTCCCGACTCCTATAGCTCCCAAAACAATGAAGATAGGATATATAACAGTACACGTAGAGCCCTATATACCTAATCCCCTCCGGTGTTTCAATTGCTTGGACTTCAATAATCCCACTAACCAATGCAAGAGACCATCGGTATGTATACAATGCGGCAAAACAAAACACAATGAAGGAAATAAATGTGAATTACCACCTCACTGCGTTAATTGTAACGGCCCTCATAACGCATTAGACCGCTCCTGTCCGGTATTCGTAAAACATAAAGAGATTAAAGCCATACAGGTAAACAATAAAAAATCTATAAAGAAAGATTCCCTACCGTTTTTAACAAAAGTTTTACCGAAATCCTAAAAGAGAAAATTAATATAACAGAAGAAAAGGAGATCGGCATTCAAGCCGATATTCCGTTTTTATTTGGCAAAATTAAAAAAAATAATTCTAACAACGAATCTAACCAAATTAAAAATATAAATATAAAACCTTCGTCGTCATATTCGGGCGTAAATACCCGATCATCCACGAGGTCCGCTACGACCTCTCCCCACCCTCCCCCACCTCTTCCCAGTTCCTTCCCCACACCCTCCCCCAGTCCCATTAACTTTTTTTTTTTTCTTTTATTCTTTTATTAATAGAAATTTACAACTGTATTAAAAACACATCTAGTAAATATGCGGTATATATGAGATATAATGACATGAATACAATTTGCAGAGGAACTACCCATTGGTAGTACTCTAATGAATATTTACAAAAGAAGATCACGAGGATCATCTTCTTTTCAGACGTCTCGGAGGATTGACAGGAATGGAATAGGAAGCATGTTGGGCAGCATCAAACTGCGGAGGTTTGATAATTTGGCGAGGAACTTTCTAGCTAACAAGCAAAATTACAGTAAAAATAGAAAAGGTGGCCCTAAGAAGAGTCTTTCAGTACGTTGTGAACGAAGAATCATTAACAATGCTGGCAATTCTGTTAAAAGCATCTCCAAAATGATTTCTGCCCTTCAACTAAATGTTTTGAGAGCTACAGTGTATCGAGTCCTAAAACACAGCGAAGTTATTAAATGCCAAAAAATGCAAAAAGCGTCTAAACTTTTGCCTCGCCACATCGCAGCAAGGTTGGAGTTTGGACGCGAAAATATTTCGACTGATTGGGACTCCGTGATTTTTTCAGATGAAAAAAAGTTAATTTAGATAGTCCGGAAGGTAATAGGTATTATTGGCGAGATTTGAGAAAAGACCCTTTAATGTTTTCCGAGAGAAATTTTGGCGGTGGGAGTGTGATGTTTTGGGGGGCATTTTGTTAAACCAAAATGTTAATGTTAGCATTTCACTCGTTTAAAATGAACAGTAAAGAGTACATAAATGTACTTGAAAATCGATTGTTATCATTCCTCAAAGACAACGGTCACAAGCAATGGAAGTTTAAGCAAGATAATACCGCAATTCACACATGCCAAGCAACCAAATCATGGCTCTCGTTTCACAACATTCCTTCTCTTTCTTGGCCAGCTTGTTCTCCAGATCTGAACCCTATGGAACACTTATGGTGTATCATTGTAAGAATGATTTATGCCAAAAATAAACATTATGAAAACGTGAC
The DNA here is from genome assembly GCA_003667255.2 of Euschistus heros. Classification (NCBI taxonomy): domain Eukaryota; kingdom Metazoa; phylum Arthropoda; class Insecta; order Hemiptera; family Pentatomidae; genus Euschistus; species Euschistus heros. The sequence continues at coordinate 67,084 of RCWM02000248.1, forward strand.
GAAACTAAGAAATGCCATCAACAAATCGGGAGACGAAATACCGAAGGAAGTTATAAACTTTTTTTTTAATCTTTTATGAACAGAAATTTTCATTCAACTGTATTAAAACAAAACCATCTAGTAAATAAGCGAATTGCAATGAAAAAAAAATGACATGCTGAAAACATGTAGAGGAACTACTCAATGGTAGTACTCTAATGAAATATTTACAAAAGAAAAAGATCCCGAGGTCATCTTATTTTCAGACGTCTCGGAGGATTGACAGGAATGGAATAGGAAGCATGTTGGGCAGCAAGTGGATTTGGATGAGCAGTGAGTTTATTATGAAAGGAGAGGTATCTGGTTCGTGCCAAATCAGCGACGTATGGGATATTAAGGTCATTGTGGATGATTTCATTTGTGACAAAGTAGGGAGCATTAAGGATTTTTCGAAGGATTTTGGATTGGAATGACTGGATGCTGAAAGAATTAGATGGTTTGGTGGATCCACATAACTATACCGTATTTCCAAATAGGTCTGATAATCGTCATATAGATGAGTTTTTTTGTAGTGAATCGGGAGATTTGAACGTTTGTCAAGTAGGTGTTGTAGTAGTCGAAATCGACGTGCAGCTTCTTGTCTTTTCAATCTTGTGTGAGGGTTCCAGGTAAGTCTCTTGTCCAGATAAAATCCAAGGTATCTTATCTGTTCTACATTATTTAATGGTACTCCATTAAAGGATACAGGAGGACAGGATGAGGTAGGTTTTCGACGAAGGGTAAATGTTATTTGCTGGGATTTATTTTAATTCTCCAGTTATGACACCATTCTTCAAGGGAAGTGATGTGTGACTGGAGTGTCTGGGATGCTGCAAATGGATCATCATTGACTGATAACACGCTGGTGTCATCAGCGTAGGTTGTGAGGATAGTATTAGGATGGGTTGGGATATCAGCTGTATACACTGTTTAAAGGATGGGACCCAGGATACTACCTTGAGGAATACCAGCGGTCTGGGGAAAGATAGATGAGTATTTAGAATTGTGATTAACTTTAAATACTCTATCAGAAAGGTAGGAACGGAGGATGAGGAAATATGTAGATGGAAGGAATTGGCGAAGTTTGTAAAGCAGACCTGGGTGCCATACTCGGTCAAATGCCTGTTCAACGTCAAGAAAGACACCCGTGCAGTACATCTTGCGCTCCAGTGCAGATGAGATAACGTCCACCACACGATGGCATTGTTGGATAGTGGAATGAGACTGGCGAAATCCAAACTGGTGATCAGGAATAATGTGATTGGAATCAAGGATGGGATAAAGTCGTTTCAAAAGGAACTTTTTAAGGATTTTGCCCATGATAGGTAGGAGGGAAATAGGTCGGTACGAGGAAGGGTTTTCTGGCGGTTTTTTAGGTTTTGGGATCATTTTTATTATTGATGATTTCCAGGAATCGGGAAAATATGTTGTACGGAGGACAGCATTATAAACGTAAGTTAGGAATAATACTGCTTTCCTTGGAAGGTGTTTGAGGATTCTTGAAGTGATAAGGTCGTGTCCAGGAGCTTTATTGGAGGGCAATTTACGAATGATAGCTATTATTTCTGAAGGGTGGAAGGCTTTAGGAGGAATGGTCATTTGGAGAGGAATGACCAGTTCTTCAATAAATTCTACATGGTTAGGATTTAGGATATCAGGATGAGGTTTAAAAATATTGTGTAATTGTTCACCAAATACCTGCGATTTTTCTAAATCAGATTTAGTCCAGGTTTGAGCTGGAGTAAGGAGAGGATGATTGAAGGTTTTGAATTTTAAGTCTTTTGGTGGTGTTCCACAATGATTTATCGGAAACAGTTAGTTGTTCCGTTTGCTTTTGTAAATGTTCAAATTTTAGTTTTTTAAGTTCTGATTTAAGTCTATTAGTCAATTTATTATAATAGGTTTTGTCAGTTGGATACCGAGTTCTATGCCATTTGGCCCTAGCGCGACGTTTCTCTACTAATAAAGCGCGAATATTCTGTGGTAAGATATTTTCTGAAATTTTAATTCTATTTTGTGAAGTGTTTTCTGTTATGCAGGTTTGAATTGAATTTGTAAGATGTTCTATTGCCGAATCTATTTCTTTACATGTTTTTACTGGAGTTTTTAAGTCAAGTTAGTTTTCTAAAGCCGAACGGAATTTGTCCCTGTCTACTCGTCCAGTTATTAAGGATGGAGGAGAAGGTTTGATAATAGGAGTAGAATGTAATGTAAGCAAAACTGGGCTATGATCTGAGGAAAGGTCATCTAAGGAATCTATTGTAGTTTGGGAAGTAGGAATTTGAGAGGTGACAAATATGTCGAGAATATCTGGGCGTTTTCTTAGGGATGTAGGCCAATAGGTAGGACTGTTGGGTGAAAGGATGGGGTAATTGTTTAAGGATGATACACGGGAAAGTATACTACTTCGGGAATTGGATGTTCTACAGCCCCATCGCTGGTGTTTAGCGTTGTAATCCCCACCTGCAATGAAGCGCCGCCCAAAGGATTGGAATAAGGATTGCAGAATATTTTGGGAAAGGCTATTTCCTGGAGGACAATATACAGCTGAAATAGTAAGGTTAAATGGAAGGGTGGATAGGATTAGTGAGGTAGACTGAATGATGTCAGTTGGAGAGGAAGGAATCAAGGTGTGGGCTAGTGATCTATGGATAAGAATGCAAGTACCACCGTGGGCTGTTTTGTCGGGGTGGTCAGTTCTGTAAGTGATATAGTCTTTGATGTGGAAATAAGAGGTAGGCGTCAGGTGGGTCTCGGTAATTAGGGCAATGTGAATGTTATTGTCGTGTAAGAATATGTCTAGTTCATTTCTGTGATTGAGCAAACCATTTGCGTTCCATAAAAGAACTGGCAAGGAGTTTTGGATCATCGAGGAACAATGGAAGTGATTTCTGACAGGACTCTTGTGAGAAGGGTAACTAAGGGTCTGATAGTTTCATGGAGTTCACGGAGGAAGGATGAAAGAATCGATGAGATATCACCAAAACTTTGGGAGGAAGTAGGATAGGGTTCTGATATTTGAAACGGATGATTACACTGTCTTGAGGACGGTACCTGGAATGGGATTTGGCTTGGATATTGTTGAGGAGCTATGGTTTGCCCATGTATTTGTACTGGAGGCTTGATCTGTTGGTTCACTTGTTGTGGTGTCTGTTGACAAGTTGATGGGGAAGGATTGATTATTTTGGGAGGTCGGGATGGAAAGGATGGTTGAGGCGCCTGATTTTGTGACCGTCGATTTCTTCGTTCGACCGTCGTGAATTCATTGGTTGGTTGAAGAGTCTGAGATGAACCTGCTGCTGAGGTTGATGGCTGAGGTTCAGTGAGTTGAACGGTTGAATGGCTGGGTTGTTGATATTGAGGCTGTTGTACTTTTGATGTTGAAGGAAGTGAAGGGAAGTCTTTGAGAGAGCTATTGATGACTGGCATGTTTTGATTCTGGGAGGATGATCCTACAGTTACGGATGTATGAGGAACTGAATTTCTATTAGTAGCTGAGTTGGTGCTTCTTTGCTTTTGCCTAAGTTTGTAAACCTGGCAACCTTTATAATTAGCGGGATGGCTCTCACCACACAGGACACACAAGGCTGGCGTTTCACGTGATTCAGTTAAATGTGGTCCTGCACATTTAACACACCTTGGTTGCCGATTGCAATAGGTCTTTGTGTGTCCCAGGTTTTGGCATCTGGTACACTGAACTATTTCTTTTTTGAGTCGAGGAACTTCAAATTTTACGACGGAGTATACCAATCTTTTGATATTAAAAATCTCAGAATTGTTCTCTGCCGGCTCCAGATCCACGAAGAACAATGGGAGTTTGTGCTTATCAATACGGTGGAGGACATTGGCGACATGCCTGACAGAATGACCTAACTCCTCTAGGTCTCTTTTGATTGCGTTGGGAGGAACAGATCGATGAAGCCCACGCAGTACTACTCTGTAGGCCTTTTCTTCTTTTAACTGGTAACAATGAAATTCTATATTATTATTTTTCAGATGCGCTATCAGTGATTTGTAACTTTCTTTTGTTTCCGTATTTATTTCGATGTCTTCATATCTGGAGAAGCATTGAAAATTGGTTTGACCTATTAACTCGGATATATTTTGACAGAATTGTAAATAATTTTCTACGCCGGTGACGTAGATTGGAGGTGGTTTGAAATCCATGAGAGGTTTTAGTGGTTGAGGTGCTGAGCTGTCAGTTGGCATATTTGTTAGAGGTTGGAATCTATTGTTTGTTTCTATGGGTGTGACTGCAGAGACTATAGTCTTACTGCGGGTTTGTGGTGGTGTGGTGGATACATTTGGCTTCTTATCTTTTTGTTTTTTGTTTTTCTTTTTTTTGTCGGGGGAGTTCCCAATAGGCTCAAGAGCAGTATTCCTTTGTCTTTTAGACAAAGTTCTAGCCTTGAGAAACTTGGAGTCCGATTCACTGAAGTCAGAACATGGCATTTCTTCATCAGAATCAAAACAAGATGATTTTTCGTACTCCATGATGATATTGAATGTTTAAATTATTTTTAATAATTATAGAAAATAAAATAGAATGAGAAAAAAATACATATATGAATAAATATTTATATATGCGTAAAATAAATAAAAATCCCACTTCTATGAGTATCGAACTGAGCTTCGTTAGAACAGCGGTCAAGCGCCTAACCAACTACGCCACCAGTGATGATAGTGACAGGTAGGCCAATGTAACTGATAGCCTAGCTCCAGACGTGAGCAGGTCGAGACCGCCTAGCCACGCTGCGCCCAACTATCTAGTCTAACACTAACAGACCACCTTCATATATTAATTTCTAGGAACTCACCTAGCCGGAAAACTTCACAAATTGTTATAGTTTGTAGACACACAATATATACAAAGTCTCGAGCTGATACGTGAGCTAATTCCACAAGAATCAAGAGAGTAAACACAGAGCTGATTTAGCTGGCTGCATAGCAGTAGCGGCCATGTTCCTCACTTCCCCATTAACTTATCCACGGATCTAGCGTCAGGGCCTAGGCTGGACTAGTCTTCTCTTACTCTCCCTGCCCCGTCTACGTCCTCATTCTCAGACAGTGCGGTTATTCCCATGTCTGAAGACCCTGACCCGTCTGAGGACGAAAAAGGGTATATTAGAGTCAAAAATAATAGGAAATCTAAGAAAAACCGTAACCCCTAATAGATTAAGAAACAAAAAATGCTTAACAACTTTCCTATTAATCTCAAACTAAGACCAATGACTCAAACCTAATTCAATAGAAAAAATTATCAATGGACAAAGACTAAAGAACAGTTATACTGAATTAATATCAATACTTGTCTAGGCATTTACTACCAAAATAATAAACAAAATACTATTTACATATGTAGACGTGGATGTGTATACATTTATACTCATATATATATACGTATTATAGGATTATTGTTATGACTGCCACTGAGTATATATATATATATATATATATATATATATATATATATATATATATATATATATATATATATATATATATATATATATATAATTTTAGTAAAAGTAAATATCAGTGTCTATATATGTACACGTAAACAAATATTATTATTTATTTCTTTATTTTTTTTTTACTCTCTTCTTCGTTTCTTATTTTATTACTAATTTTATTTTTAATTATTACATACAAGTATATGTGTGTAAGTGTAGGTATTTATGTGTATGTGTGTGTGTATGTATATGTATGTATGTATATATGTGCAAATGCGTTTTTATTTTTACCTTTATTAATATTTTTTAATTCTATATTTATTTTTATTTTCTTTTATCTATTTATTTATTTTCTATTTATTATTATTACTTTTATTTACTTATTTTACTATTATTACTTTTATTTATTCATTTCATTCTATCTTTACTGTTATTTTTTATTTATTTATTTATTATTATTATTTTATTTTATTTTTATCTTTATTTATTTATTTTATTTTTTTAATTTATTTATTTATTTATTTATTTTGTATTTCATTTTGTTTATATATACATATATGTGTATCTGTGTATGTGCGTGTGTGTGTGTGTGTGTGTGTGTGTGTATGTATTTGTATGTATGTATATATTGTATGTGTGATGACTACATATTTACCACTTTATTGTTATTACTATATGGATCCCAAAAATCATACTTTTCATAAACTATTTCACCGTACATAAACTATGAGCCTCATTCAATGGAATTGTAACGGCATTAGAAGCCATTTTAACGACCTTAAAATACTAATAGATGAAGAAGATCCTTTCTGTATATGCTTACAAGAAACGCATTTAAGACCTTCAGACCAACTTACCCTTAAAGGTTTCGAAATCTATAGAACAGATAATGATCTTAACCATGAACGAGCATGTAGGGGAATAGCCATAGCCGTCAAAAATTCTGTCTACTCTGAAGTTGAAATAGATTCGCCACTTCAAGTTTTGGCAGCAACACTTCATTTAAACTTTACTTTCACAGTCTGCAATATTTATCTTCCCCAGGACAATACCATAGAAATAGAGCACCTTCTCCATATTCATCGGCAACTGACAAAACCCGTTTTATACATTGGATACTTCAATGGCCATAATCCACTGTGGGGCTCTCGAGATACCAACACTAGAGGCCGAGTCATAGAATCATTCTTAGATTTTGCCAATCTGCTGCTACTAAATTCTGGTGACTGCCGTATGGTAGTGACCATTTCCACATCAGCTTAAAATTTATAAATACCAGAAATGAAAATCAAAGAATACCAAGATGGATAATAGAAAAAGCAGATTGGACTCTTTTTACTTCTCAAGCAAACCCGCCACAAAAACCACCAAATAACTTAACTGTAGAAGATGCATGCGAAGCCATAACAGAGACCACACTAACAGCTGCAGAAGCCTCAATCCCAAAAACAAAGAGCTGCAACAAAAGACCACCCGTTCCTTGGTTTGATAATGATTGCAGAAAAGCCATACGACTTCGAAGAAAAGCACTGAAGAAATTTACAAAAAATATGACTCTAGAAAATCACATGGAATATAAAAAACAAAGAGCTCTCTGCAGAAGAATTATAATAAATAAAAAAACAGAATCATGGAAATCATTCATCGGGACCCTTAACTCCTCCACCCCATGCAAAGTGGTATGGGAAAAAATACGGAAGATTAGAGGAACTAGCTCTTCCTACAGGTATACGTTGCTATGCGAAGGGAAGTTATGTGATGACCCAGAAATGATTGGAAAAAAATTTGCCGAATATTATTCTGAAATATACTCTTCTGAAATATACTCAACCTCCATCACTCTGAATACCAATGAAAAAATAGACTTTTCCGAAAACAATACTCATAAAGATTACAATATACCATTCACAATGTGGGAGCTGCAACCAATACTCCAAACCGTCAAAGGATCCTCACCAGGACCAGATAATATACATTATTCCATGATCCAACACCTCCCAATAGCTACAAAAACCTGGCTTTTAAATTTCTATAACTACATATGGGAAAGTGGCCAATTTCCTAGTAGCTGGCACCAAGCTATAGTCGTTCCAATCCTAAAAAGTCAGCAAGATAAACGATACCCATCCAGTTACCGACCAATTTTTTTAACTAGCTGCCTTTGTAAAATAATGGAAAGAATGGTAAGCAAGAGACTTTCGTGGGTTCTAGAAAAATACCAGTTAATTCAAAATTTCCAAAGTGGCTTCCGGAAAGGCAGATCAACCGCCGACCACCTCATACAAATGGAAGCTGAAATACAATATGCGTTTATCCAGGGTGAACAAGCTATTGCGATTTACTTTGACATGTTCAAAGCCTTCGATAAGACGGATAAATTATCTATTTTAAAAATAAAATAGAGTACATTAGGTTTTAGTGGTAATTTACCCAGATTTATTCAGGGATTCATTTCCGATCGTTCATTTCAGGTTCGTATTGGAACGACATTATCTAACCAATGCAATCAAATAACCGGAACACTACAAGGATGTGTATTAAGCACAGTACTTTTCAACCTAGCTATTAGCGACCTCGGAAAAAATCTACCACGAGGAGTTAAGGTAATGCTATTTTTTGACGATCTAGCTATTATTTACCGAGCGAAAAATCCCGGTTTTATAAAAGAAAAACTTCAAAATACATTAAACCGTATTCACTGCTGGTCTGATCATCTGGGCTCCGTTTTTCGACAGAAAAAACTAAATGTTTCCACTTTACTAGAAAAAGAAACACCCCCAATCACCAGATCTTTTCCTAGGAGATTCTCTCTTACCTTACGTTAACACTTATAAATTCCTAGGACTGTATTTCGACAGGGGTCTATCTTGGGATTATCACATAAAATCACTGAAGGACATATGTCCCAGAAAGCTTCAGATATTGAGAACACTTAGTGAAACCAAATGGGGCGCAGATAGGACCACTATGATTAAAGTATACCAAGCTTTAATTCGCTCCAAATTAGATTATGGAAGCTTTGTTTATGGATCAGCCCGATTCAAAAGTTTATCCAGACTCGATACCGTCCACAATACTGGAATCCAAATTGCTACTGGCGCCTTCAGAACTAGTCCCATCTTAAGCTTATGCGCTGAATCTGGACTATCGCCCTTACTATTTAGAAGACATAAATTGGCAATAAATTTTCTTTCCCGATTATACTTACAACCTTCACACCCCACCTATAAATACCTATTCCGACCTAAATTCACAGCAAAATTTCAACAAAAAAAACAAAATACAACTCTTCCCTTCGCTGAAAGATACTCATCTGCTATTAGAGATATAAAGACCATACCCATTACCATCTCAGACGCAAGTACACCACCATGGACCTATCAGCCACCGAAACTGTGCCTAGACTTATCAATATACCATAAAAATAACACCAACCCCTCAAAATATCATGATAAATTTCAAAAACTACTCCGAAATCTACCACAACACATGGCCATCTACACAGATGGATCCAAATCTGTAACCTCGACAGCATGCGCCTTTGTTACACCGAGATCAAAACACAAGAGAAAACTCCATCACCTTTGTAGCATTTTCACTGCCGAACTAAACGCAATAGCCTCTGCTCTTTATTTTTCAATGTCCAACTTGAACCAAAACATACAAAATATTGCAATCATCTCTGACTCTATTAGTGCACTTCGCGGATTAAACAATATGTACTCAAACCACCCTATTGTTTTTCGGATCCATGACTACCTAAAAATGTTAGAGGAGATAGGAAAGTCGGTCCATTTTGTCTGGGTTCCGGGACATATAGGCATCTCCGGGAACGAGATGGCGGATAAAGCTGCTGGTGAGGCATTATCGCTCCCAGGGAGAGGAACTGCAGTTCTGACTGCCTCCGAACTTGCCCGACCGTTAAAAGACATAATTGATAACAGCTGGCAATCGATGTGGGAAGAAAGTCCTATATTGAAGAATATAAAGCGAACAATGAAGCCGTGGAATAGCTCTAACCGATGCAAACGCCGAGAGGAAGTCGCCATTACCCGCCTCAGGATAGGACACAGCCGAATGACTCATCTCCACCTCATAACCAAAGAAACACCCCCGCAATGCCATACATGCAATACCAACCTAACTATTAAGCAAATTTTGGAGGAATGCCGCCGTTACCAGCAAGTGCTGCGACAACTTAACATACCATCAGAAATATCAAGAGCACTCAGAGACGATGAGAATACTATAAACAAGATCATAGAATTTCTTTTACGAAGTCAGTTAATTGATAGTATCTTACCTACAACAACAAACAATTTATTCACTTAACTTTATAAATTATTGATTTATTATTATTTTATTTATTTTTATCTATTTACTTATTATTTATTTACTTATTATTATTATTATTTTATTTTATTATTATTATTTTTATTAATTTATTTTATTTTATTTTTATTTATTGACTTTTTTTATTATTATTATTTTTTTTAATTTATTTAAAATAACCTACGGGCGTAAATGACCATAGATGTTTTACGCCCTTTATAAACAACACTAACTAACTAACTAATAATTGAGCAGGAATTCAGTCTAAACCAGATAAGTTGGATTGAGACTTCATGATGGACGTAATGAGATCAGAGGGAGTGATATAAGAAAAATAAAAGTTATTGTTAAATGCAGGTGGAGGTAAGGACTGGGAGGGTCGAGAAGGAACAGATGAAGTGGAAGAAACTCATCCGGAGTGACAGGAAAGACTTCCGAGGGAGAGGAACTAGGAGGATCACACAAGGAAAGTTTGCGGAGGAGCAGCCATTTGGATTTAGGATCGGGTGCAGATGAAAGGGCTTCGTGGAAAAAATTGGATTTAGTTCGCCGGATTGTGGATTGTGTTAAATTTCTAAAAAACTTAAACGTTTGATAGTTATCTTCAAGCCTGGTGCGTCTGAAGCGTCTTCGGGCAGCCTCGCGTCTTCTTTGTAAATCTTTAATATCTTGGTTCATCCAAGGTTCATGGCGACGCCGGCGAAATGTTGAGGTTTTAAGAGGAGCATGGGTATCAAGGAAAGATAGGAGATTGGTGGTGAGTAATTCAACCATGGTATAAATTGAGGAGCAGGAGTAAATTGGATTCCAATCTATGGTGTCAAGGTCAGGTAAAATCTTATGTCGGGTAAGGGAGTCTATGTTACGGAAGGAGATGGTTTTATGAAGGAACCGAGGTATTGGGATATCAAATGATATTTGTATCAGGTCATTAGAGGATAGGAATGAAACAGGTCATTGACGTGAGGAAAGAAGGTTTTCTGGAGAATCTATGACATGCAGGTCCAACCATGTGTCGGACCCGCGGGAGTGGTGGGTGGGATTAAATGGTACAATAAAAAGGTGAAGGGAAAAAAAGAGGTTTTCAATATAGATTTTGTCATAGAAGTCAGATTAGAGGTTGGTATTCAGGTCACCGGAGATGATTATATTGAAGTAGAGAGGAACTTAATGGTAAAGGTTAGATTCGAATGATTGGTCAAAAGGAACATGTGGGGGACGGTAAACTACTACATACAGGAGAGAATGGGCTTAATAGATATTTCAACAAATAAGGACTCGATGTTTGGGAAATTTGAAGGAGGTGAAAGAAAAAGGACACGAGACTTCACGAGACAGGCAATCATGGACATATAGCGCTACCCCACCGCCGCTAAGTGGGGCCATTCGCGAATCTAGCGGGACCAAAGTCCAAAAATGAAGTTTGATTTTTTGATGCAGAAAGTGGTTGATCTAACAGGCTAAATGTTGGAAGACATGAAACGAAGTGAATCAGGCTGAGGAAATGTCAATAAAGCAATTTAATAAATAACAAACTATTACCACTTTAATTCTGAACGATTTAAGAATTAAGTTAGTATTATTTCAAGCTCTCGACAGAGAACATCTTAATAAGTTTTCTTTTTTTTATACATTTTACGATGAATTGCATTCAAAATAGTCACTATTGGTACATTTTATTTTTAAATTTGACGGCATTTTAGATACTCAGACGGTACGCCAATTAAAAAGTCCACAAGTAAAAAAACATATTCATGTTTTAATCTGGAACTTTTTAGGTAGGTGAAGGTAGGTCTTAAATTATGGTTCTGTGTGTCTGGGGACATTTAATTTTAGTGAATATATTGTATTTGGCTGCCCGTTTTTGCCCGTTTATCAGTAGCACCAAAAATTGTGTTTCAGACGGAGTACCCTCTTTGCACGATTACGTACGGTTACGGGGTGGAGGTTCCAGTTTTAATAATTCCCTGGAAGAAAAAATATATCTGGTCAATAATATAATTCAGAAATTTTCAATTGGGCAACTCATAGGGGATGTCCAAAAAAGCCAAGACAATGAAATAAAAAGATACAGGGAACATTTTCCTCGGAAAATGTCTCGCACAGTAACCAACACTGATATTATGAATAATTTGTTTATTTCGTCTGATCCTTTAATTTGCTCATACAGATCACTACCTGAGGAAAATACTACTTTCGGTAATAATCTTCTCAACTTGTTTGCAATATCAGACACAGATACGAGTATGGTACCCTTACTTAGTGTACAAGATAGTGATGATAGTGATAATCTCGATCTAAGATGACAAATCATTATAGACTATAATTTTCTTTTCAGTTCAAAACAATATAATGTGTTTGAGTTCTGCTCCTTTTAAGATCGAAATTAAGTATTAAAGTGTTAAAGCTTATAGTTTGATTACACATTGTCCTGGTTTATATATATTATAAATTCTATTTATTTATTACTTAAGAGAAATTGTTAGTTGTTACAGAGGTGTTTTTCCAGTCATAATATTGACATTATTATCATAAAGTAGGTGTATTCATTTTTTAAAAATTTAACTTATATAATCATCGATAAATCAATAAATGGTTTTGTGAATTATTTTTTTCTTAATATAACAACAAGTCACAAATAAAATTTTAAATCTTTTATCGACCTTTCTACAACTTTGTGTAAGTCATTTCAAGTTGTTCTAGTTGAGAAAACAAATATTAAATTATAGATACGATCGCTTTCAGACTTTTGTCCCGCTAGATTCACGAATGGCCCCACTGTGCGCCGGTCCGGTTAACCAGGTCATGACGAATAACGGAGCAGTAAGGGAGAGAAATCGAGGATGAAGAAATGTAGAGTTTAAGGCAGGTTTCTGAGACTGCAATGATGTGGAACAAAATTTGGGTGAAAAATTCTAGGAATTCATCGTAATGGGCTGGTAGGGATTGTGGGTTTATGTGACAGGCGGTTAGGATGTTAGTCATATTGAGAAGGAGTTAGGAAAACATAGGATAGTAAATAATACATGTCGATGGTAAGTATTCAAGTAAAATAATATGTACAAAGTATATATCGAAGTAGAAATATTTACAATAATAGAAAGTAAAAGTAGTAACCGGTAAATACATAAGAATAGTAGAGAACGAACGGGTGATGAGTTGTAAAGAATTGATGAAGAAGAAAAAGAAAATAGAAAATAAAAAATAAAGATACATAAACAAGTTAAAATAGTAAAAAAAAAAATAAGGTTAACTGATTAAAAGTAATATTATAGTGGCACCAAAAAATTAAAAACTGAAAACTAATCTGGTAAGGATAAATAAAACAAAAAATAAAAAAATACACTGGTTTCATTAGCAAAGGGTGTAGACCAAGGAAGCGCAGAAAGGAAAAGAATTCCAGAAGGTCAGGTGAAAACATCCAGGTCCTGAGGCTGGTCAATGAAGATGGATAGCCGTCTTCTTTACAGCACCTCAAACGCCCTCCCGAAAACCAAACATATATTAATTTGCTGGCTGATCTCTTTTGACGGGCCAGCCAATTCAGATGCCTGTTGGTCGGGGTCATCTCCTCTCTCAGATATATCCGATGGGAGTCATTATCCTGCTAGCCAATATCGCGCGTCGAGAAGTTCCTCTTGACTTTTCTCCTCCGTATTAGATCGTCCTTCAGAGAATGTCTGACGAATCGTGCGATTACCGGCGGTGGTCGCGCATCATCCTTCCTGGGCCTCCAGCACTCCACTAGGTCAAAATCTTCTAGGTTTAGTTTGGTACCGAGACCGGCACCAATACTTGTAACCAATGCCGTGGGGGCCTCTCCTGGGCTTTCCGGGTTGCCCCGAATTTCCATAGATTTGTTCAAAAGTCCCTGCTCTGCCTTGTTTATCCTGATTTCGAGTAGGAAAACTTTTGTTGTTTTTTTTTTTTTTTTTTTTTTTTTTATATGCGTTTATTGAAATTTACAACTGTACAGAATATATACATCAAGTAAATGTATTGACAACGATTATAATAACAGGTTAAAACTTGGAAAGAACTACTCATCAGTAGCACTTTATTAAAACTTCTACACTAGAAGGTCTCTAGGCCATCTTCGTTTCAGACGCCTCGGAGGATTATCAGGAATGAAGTGGGTAGCAAGTTGAGAAACTAACGGATTTGAGTGATTATGGAGCTTACTATGAAAAGATAGGTATCTGGTGTGGGCTAAATCAGCAACATATGGCACATTAAGGTCTTTATGGATAAGTTTATTGGTGACAAAGTAAGGGGCATTGAGGATTTTACGATGGATTTTGGATTGTAAGGATTGAATACGAGATGAATTGGATGGTTTAGTGGAGCCCCAAAGCTCAACTCCGTACGTCCAAACAGGTCTAATCACAGACATGTATGAGTCTTTTGTAATAAATTGGGAGCTTTGAACGATTGTCAAGTAAATGTTGAAGTAGTCTGAAACGACGGGCAGTTTCTTGTCGTTTTTGTCTTGTATGTGGATTCCAAGTTAGTCGTTTGTCCAAGTGGAGTCCTAGGTAGCGTATCTGTTCAACAGGGATTAGTGGAATATCATTAAAGGATACTGTAGGACAGGAGGTAGTAGGTTTACGACGAAGGGTAAAGGTTATTTGGTGGGATTTGTTTGGATTCATTTTGATTCTCCATTTTTGACACCATTCTTAAAGGTTTAGGATATGGGATTGGAGTGTTTGAAAGGCAATGAAGGGATCATTGTTTACTGATAACACACATGTGTCATCAGCGTAAGTAGTGAGGACAGTGGTAGGATGAGTTGGGATGTCAGCTGTATACACTGTGTAGAGGATAGGACCTACGATACTACCTTGAGGAACACCGGCAAATTGGGTAAAGAGAGAAGAATAGGAAAAGTTATGATTGACTTTGAAGGTTCTATCGCTAAGATAGGAACGGATAATTAGGAAGTATGTTGAAGGAAGGAATCTACGGAGTTTGTAAAGTAGTCCTGGGTGCCAGACTCGGTCAAAAGCTTGTTCCACGTCGAGAAAGGCTCCCGTACAGTACATTCCGCGCTCCAATGCAGAGGAGACAACGTCGACCACACGATGACATTGCTGGATTGTGGAGTGTGATGTTCGAAATCCAAACTGGTGGTCTGGGATTTCATGATGGGAATCTAGGATAGGATACAAACGTTTTAAAATTAGTTTTTCAAGAATTTTACCCATGATTGGCAAAAGTGAAATAGGACAGTATGAGGATGTGAACTCAGGTGGCTTTTTGGGTTTTGGGATCATCTTAACTATAGATAATTTCCAGGAGTCAGGAAAATATGTGGTACGGAGGACAGCATTGCATATGTATGTTAGGAATAGGATGGCTTTTCGAGGAAGGAGTTTTAGAATATGGGATGTAATTAGGTCATGTCCAGGGGCTTTGCTTGAAGGTAATCTATGAATGATGTTTCATATTTCTGAAGGATGGAATGCTTTAGGGGGAGAGGACATTGGAAGTGGGATATTAAGTTCTGCTTCAATATATTCTAAATGAGTAGGATTGAGGATATCAGGATGTGGGTTAAAAGTTTGGAAAAGGTGCTGGCCAAAAATGAGTGATTTTTCTTCTTCAGATTTTTACCAGGTTTTGGCTTCGGTAAGTAGGGGATGATTATAGTTTCTGTAGTTCAGTAGTTTTTTAGTGGTATTCCACCAAGATTTGTCGGTGGTATTAAGTTTTTCTGTGTCGTCTTGTAATTTTTGAAGTTTGTATTTCTTAATTTCTGTCTTGAGTTTGTTTGTAAGTTTGCAGTAATTATTTTTATCTGATGGATACCTAGTCCTGTGCCACTTTGCTCTTGCTCTACGTTTTCTCTTAACAAGATGGAAATATTTTGTGGTAAGTTAGTCTGAAGAGAATTATTTTTTTTCCTGTGTGATGTGTTTTCGTTAATACTGCTTGATATTGAAATGGTGAGTTTATCTATGGCATTGTCGATATCATATTTTGTTTTTAGTGGAATTTTTAAGTCTAGCTTATTTTCTAAGTCATAACGAAATTTGTCTACTCGTCCTGTGATTAGTCTAGGAGTTGAGGGTTTAGGGACGGGATTTGAATGCAAGAGAAGCAGAACAGGGCTATGGTCTGATGAAAGGTCATCTAGGGATTTGACAGAAGTATGAGAGGTGGAAATTTGGGAAGAAATGAATATATCGAGGATGTCTGGACTTTTTTTGATAGATGTAGGCCAATAAGTCGGATTTAAGGGATAAAGGACAGAATAACAGTTGGAGGATGAAACACGGGATAAAATGCTGCCACGGGAATTGGATGTTCTACAACCCCATCGCTGATGTTTGGCGTTGTAGTCTCCTCCAGCAATAAAGCGCGGACCGAGGGATCGGAATAAGGAATCAAGATGGTTATAAGAGAGGTAATTTCCAGGAGGACAGTATACAGCTGAAAACGTTACATTGAAAGGACGAGTGGAGACGGATACTGAAGTGGATTGAATGGTGTCAGTTGGAGTAGAAGGGACAAGAAAATGAGGTACTGATTTATGAATAAGGATGCAAGAACCGGCATGGGCTGTGTTGTCTGGGTGGTCTGATCTGTAAGTGATGTAGTCACGTATATGAAAATACGATCGTTTTGTAAAGTGTGTTTCCGTCAGTAGGGCTATATCTATGTGATTGTCATGTAAAAATATGTCAAGTTCGTCTCTATGGTTATAAAGGCCATTTGCATTCAACAAAATGACAGCTAGAGGCTTATTGCTCATTTTGGGATGTTGAATGGGACTTCAGAAAGGACTCTAGTGAGAAGGGAAATGAGTGGTCTTATTGTTTCTTTCAATTCGGTTAAGAATGATGAGAGGATGGTGTTTATATCAGCTGGATTATGTTTTTGGTTGGGAATAGAATCTGAAGGATTTGTGTGTCCGGGAGTGTTGGCTGAGGAGGGAGCCTACCTTGGGGTGTTAGGAGTTGTATGGTCTTTTGAGGTTGTAGGGTAGTCTGGACAGGAAGTTTGGGGAGTTTGGGGAGGGACTGGATGTTGGATCTCAGGAGGTAGTTTTGCCCGTAGGGGTTGCTGATGATAGGAATGGTGCTGACTTGGAGGCTGACGGGAAGGTTGAGATTTGGGTTGGGATTTGGAAATCATAGGCTGAGGTTGGGATATTTGAGGCGCCTGATTTCTAGGTTGTTGAGGTCGTCGCTGCTACGGACGTGTGGTGATGTTTGAGTACGATGCCCTGCGTGGTGCATCAGTGACTGCTGAAGTAGAGGGTTGATTTACTAGGATAGGATTTTGGGTCTCTTCAAACTGAATTTTCGTGGAGTTCTGTTTTTGACTTTCTTGATGATGAACTGTCTTTTGATGTTGATTTTTAAAGGCTGCATTAAGTAATCTTTGCCGTTGTGTGTTTTTGTATACTAAGCAGCCTTTGTAATTTGCAGGATAATCATAATTGCATAAGACACATTTTGCAGGAGTATCACGAGTTTTCAGACACGTTTCTGTGGCATGTGGACCTGCACATTTTACTCACCTTGGTAGGTGATAACAATATGCCTGCGTGTGTCCAAGATTTTGGCATTTAGTGCATTGCACGATTGTTGGTCTCTGTCTAGGTTGTTCAATCGGACGATTGAATAGACCAGCCTGGTGATTTCGAATACTTCAATGTTATTTTTGGCTGGCTCCAAAGCAACAAAAAATAACGGAAGTGGATACTTCTCTGTGGGATGGAGAACATTTGAAATATTTCTTACGGTGTGACCGATTTCTTCTATATCCCTCTTTATTGCCTGGGTCGAGGTGCTGCTATGGAGGCCTCTCAATACGACGCGGTATGCCTTTTCTTCCCTCAGATGATAGCTGTGAAATTCGTAATTTTTGGCCGATATATGATTAATTAGTTTTTTATAATACTCTTTTGTTATGGTGTTTATTTTTATATCTTCACCCTTGAAAAACATTTAAAATTGGTTTGTCCGATCTGGTTGGCAATTTCTTGACCGAACGACATTAAATCTTTAACATTTGATACAAATATTGGTGGTGGAACAGGGTCCTGAAATGGTTGGGTTTGTTGTGGCTCTGAGGTGTTATTGTCTAGTGCGGAAAATCTATTGTTGGTAGGTATGTTGACTATTAGTTCTGTTTTATTGGCTGCAGTTGATTTACTGCGGGTTATAGGTGGTGAGGTTGTTTTTTTTTATTTGGTGAGGTTCCAGCAGAACCTGGATTAGCATTTCGCTGACGTTTTTGTAATTGTCGGCGCTTTAAATATTGTGAGTCAGTCTCACTTATTTCAGACATTGGAGTCTCATCCTCTGATTCAGCTGCTGATGAATTATCTAGATCCATTTTTAAATAATAAAGTCTGAAATACAAATTTTAATCTAAAGGTAGTAAAAAAAAAAAAAAAAAAAAATAAAAAAATAAACATAACAAACACTTAAAATCTAGGCTTTTTTTTTTTTTTTTTTTTGTGTTTGTTTTCCTTCCAGCAGTAACCCTGTTGGAAGGGATTTTATTTTTTTCTGTACACACCATACTTGTACAAAGTATACAATGTACATATAATTTTTATTTTTTGATTTGGTTATAATTTTACATGTGTTGAAAGGTATAAAAAGTATAAAAATAAACAAGAAAAATAAAATAAAATAAAACAAAGAACAAGAAGTTATATAACATAAATAATTTAAAATTCAATAAAAACAGCAACAAAGTTATGTAGAGAAAAGTTTATGAATATTTAGAGGTTTAGAGTTTATATAGTATGAGTAGTTTATTTCATATTTATATCCTCTATTTTAATGATTGAATTTTTAAGAAATATTTGGAAATTTTCAAATGAATTGAAGATTATAATCTAGGCTATTTACAGTAATATATACAGAAAAAAAATAACAACAAAAAATACATTACTGAATGTAATAATAAATAAATTAATAATTAAAATCGAAAAAAAAAAAAATTACTTATGTCCTTAAGGAAAAATAAAGTAATAATAACAGTTTATCAGCAGAACAGACCTAGACCTTGGGAGATAGGGGAGTACAGGTAGCGCCCCAGCAGAGCTGACAGCAGAGCTATTCAACTGAGAACTGTCTTTATTTTTAATTGTCTTTAATTAACAATTAACAAACTCACCTCACCAATCTGATTGTCGATGTAATCCATTACATATACTATTACTGTTTACAGAGTCTGGTAACAGAATTCTCACTAAAACTGTTGTTAATAATGTCACAAGCACTGAGCATACTACAGCGTAATGTTAATAGCGGCTATGACACTTGAGACTATCCTTTTGTTTTTAAATTACTATTTTTGTCTGCCAACTCTTCTAAACGTTTTGTCTGCCCCTCTAGATGAACTTCGATTTTTTCCAGTCTCTCACTGAATTCGAAACTCAAGTCCCCGTATTTATCAAGTGAGGTTTTTAGGGATTAAATTTCTCGTTTGCTGCATTAACAGCAGCTAGAATCTTGAAGCCGGATGGCTCCGAAGGTTTTTCGGTGCTTAAATTTTTCTTTTTTTTGTCACAAATGTAACAAAACAATGATTTTTTTGGAGTTCTTTAGCGCTTCTATGTCTTTGTCTAGGAGGTTAAAAAATCTGCCGTGGAAAATCCCTTTACATTTAGAGCAAAATAAACTATTTTTGTCTTTTCTTGAAATTATGTGTTTACACTTCGCGCATTGAACCATTATGACGTAATTTAGTTTTAACAGCTGATGCGGTAAATATAGAGGTAAATGAATGTTGATTTACTTACAGCAGTAGTGGGCAGGTACTTAATACTGTGAGGATTAGCCACTTGTTCCGGGTAAGTTGTGAACTAATTACTCCGTTTTTTTCTATTATTATGAAGTAATCGTACTGGATTACGATGCGTCACTCCACTAATTAGGTTTCTAAATATGCTGACAGAAAAAAAGAAACAAAAAAAAAAAAAAAAACTAAGAAAAACTAACACAAAATAAAGAAGTTAAATGAAAAAGAGTAAAGAGATGTTGACTGTTTGCCGTCTCTGGCCAGACTCTATTTATTATATATATATATATATATATATATATATATATATATATATATATATATATATATATATATATATATATATATATATGAAGAAAAAAAAAGAGAAATACATAAATTGTAAATGTTAATAACCATATTCTACCTTAATAGTCTTAATTTATAATTTAGTTGAAAAACACACACAAAAAAATATTTTTTTATAAAACCAATCGTTCAGGATTACGGTCTTTTCTACTATTGCTAGTTTTCTTGACTGAATTTCAGATTGCTGTGAAATCTGGGAATGCTAAAACCGGTTCTGCCTGGAGCCGTTCCATGCATTTCTGGATATTATCCTCCATTTTCGGCGCTACTGCCAGTTTCTTCCCTTTTTTAGAAGGTTGTTTAGGGGCACCAGGTACTCCATCATTTCTGATACGAACCGCCTATAATAATTTAGCGCACCCAGCAGTCTTCTAATACCTTGCACATCTCTGGGGACCGATATTCTTTGAATTGCTTCTACCTTGTTAATATCCGGTTTTACCCCATCTCTTGATATCGTATGCCCTTAAAATTTTATTCGCTCCTGCCCTAGAATTAACTTTTCTTCTGACAGTTTAAACCTGAATTCTCTACTTCTACTAAAGACCTTCCGTAAGTGTTTCACTTGCTGGGCTTCCGTTTTACTAAATACCAACAGATCATCCATGTATACTTTGTATGTACACATTGATTCATCTATACCTATATCTAGTTATTTAATATTTTGTAATCGACGACTCTATATTTTTCTCTATTTTCACCGGGTGCGCATTTCTTTTCCACAGCCCTATAAGGGGCTATTATAGGGCGACGTGCTGTCCACTATAATCCCATTTTTCTTGAGGCTATCCAACTCCTCTCTGATGTGCTGACTAAGGGCTTGAGGTTACCTCCTCTCATTCACAGAAGGTACCCTTCCTTGTTTTAATAGAATTTCGTGGACCGTTCTAACGTTCATATTCCCCTTTTAAAGCGTATCTCCAGTCCTCTGATCGGCCAATTGCTCCAACTCTTGCTTTCCCGTCTTTCGGAAGTTCCCACCATCTATACTTCTTCTCCCCTATATGAATGCTTTACCTTCCCTTACTACATTTAATTGTTGCTCCGATCCTTGGTATTCCCTTTGCATTTCCTCTACCACTTGTACCTTTAAAATACCCCTCTCTCTGATCTATCTCTCTAGTTCCATCAATGCTTCCCCTTCTTCTCTACATGGGTCCTCCAGAGTAACCAATTTGCAATTTCATCCCTTGATCTGGAACGCCTTCTTGCCGTACCACTTCTCTAACACCCCTATAAATACAATGGTATTGGAACTAAACACTATTTACTAAACACTTCTCTCCTCCAACTTTAATTAAAGGCAAAACGCCATCTCCTCCCTTCACATTATTACTCACCAATCTGCGGTTGCCTCTCTGCTGACCCCCTTCTCAGCTGCTGTCCCGTGATCCTCTCTCCTTCGCTGGCCGTTGTCGCCAGGTCCTTGTCCTACTTCTATCTCGTGGTTCAGTTGCCTCCTCCTCCGAGTCAGATATTCCAGCTTCATCAGTGGTATCTGTAGCCGAGTCTCCCTTCTTTGTTGACCTGCGTCTGTTTTGTGATACCTTCTGGGCGTTAACCTCCATCGGTTCCCCTCGATTGTCCCGCCGGTACAAATATGGGCATTGCCTGGCTATGTGTCCCTCCGTATTACATCCGTGGCATTTTTTATCTTTTTTTCTGCCGTTAGTTCGTGGTTTTGCCCGCCCCGGTCTTCCTTTTGGTCCTTATTTTAGTTTATACTCGGAGTCTTGTCTTCTGTTAACGATAGGCATTGGTCTTGAGCGTCAATACGCCACCCTGCTTCAGCCTGGTTCACCAATATCCATTGGGGTTTCCTCCTCTCTCGAACTGGTGTCTACCATCTCCTGAGCACACTCGACAAACGGGCGCTCCTTTGGCAGCCCTTCTTTCTTCCCAGTCTCTCTCGCCAAATGTACCTTTAGGATGGTGGACAGGAATGCCATCCTTGCTTCTGCTTCTGCTACTCTGATTGTCTCTCTTAACGTCTCCGTCATTCGGTGGAATCTTGCTCAGAGCGCTGCTGCATATTGGACACTAGATTGCCTCGATCTTCTAGTTTCTCTGAACATCTGAAAGATGTCCTCTTCCGGAGACCATCTCCAAATGCCTTTTTAATCTCTCTTTCACCACCGTACATGGTGTTTCTTCGTTAGCATGTATCTGGTTCAGTACGCTGCGCTTTAATCGACACACTAACGCTGCCTTCAAGGAATCGGCATCTCCAGCGTCTAACAAATTTTCAGCCGTTTTCGCCTCCGCTTCATTAAGTGATTACCACCCTTTTGGAAACTCACCTATTTCTCTAGAAAATTTTTCCAAGTACGAGGAGGCTTTCCTGAGATCCTGCGATGTCGCTGTTCTGACCTTCATCCATTTGGTAGGATCTTTCGGGTGCATATTGATCATAGGCCGCTACAATGAGTAGGAAAACTGGAGGAGTCCTCGGCACGAATCACTCGAGTTCTTAAGCCAATATAATATGGTAATAGAGTATAAGCCGGGCCAAAAAAACGTTGTAGCTGATTGGCTATCGCGTACACTAATGATTAATCCAATAGAAGAGGACTGAGGACATACTTCCAGGGACGTGCTCCAATTTTTATGCGAGTGGACATCTGATGAAGAGGAACCCCTGGAAACGTCGGGGAGACAATCATCAGAAGGTGAAGTAAGGGTCGAAGAAAGAGCGAGATGGAGGAAATAGTGAAAATTATCAATGATAAGCGTCGGCAGATAATTTGAAAAAACCAAAACCTCGGGCCTAATGAAAGCAGAGTTTACCAACTACGGTGGATGTACTATCACTACGATTTGGTAGCATCCTGGGGCTTCGGAAGATCAGCTTTATAAAGCGCTGAAAGAGACGTCTAAACCCAGAGAAGTGCATCATTTCAATATTGGAAACACAAAGATCTGGGAGAAAATTAAGACTATGGCTTTCGGAGCGGCTGGGGGTTGATAGGACGTTAATTCGCTATACTTTGATGATCGAGACCTTAAGGGATGAGGAGCGACAGAGAAAGGTTACTTTAGCTTACCATCAGGGTAAAACTAATCACCGTGGAATACAAGAAACTGTACAGGCAATTCGAAGGCGATATTTTTGGAAGGGCATGAGGAAAATCACCCGAACCACTGGCTTCACACCATTCGAAATCCTCTTTGGCCTCCGGGAACGTCGTTGGAATTGAGAGGACACTTTGGTAGACGGGGACGTGACAGAGGCGATAATGAATAACCATTTACAATTGGGAAAAAGTGTGGGTGGATGTCCGGGGAAAAACAGAAAAGGAGAAACAAAGGAGGGTAGCCCGTGGAAATTTAAAAGTCAAGGAGGGAATGGGGGACATTAAAATCGGGACTGTCGTCTATAGGAAATTACGGTCTAATAGAAATAAGGAGCTGAGGAGATATGAGGGACTGTTTAAAGTAGTGGTTATCAGGGAACAGAAGTTGTCACTATTGAGAGCTTAAAAAAAACCCATTAAGCGAAAAACAGTGCATATCCAGCAACTTAAAATCCCAGAAAGCCCCATGTGATCTGGAGTGTCCTCACTTCCGAGCATCAGATGCTTTACGTATACATTATGTTGAGTGCAACAAGTGCTGGTACTGTGTTCTTTTGTTGTTGTTTTTTCAAGTTTAAGTCCAATATATATAGCTTGTAAGTTTTTTATTTCATTTTTTTTTTAATTATTTTTGTGAAGTATCATGTATTTTTGTTTTATGTTGTTCCATTCGTTATATTTACTGTATATATATATATATATATATATATATATATATATATATATATATATATATATATATATATATATCATTATGTAGGGGTACAACGTTTACAAGGAATGTCGTAAACTGACAGGGGAGAGTTAATGTCAGGAGTAAAACAATATCACTGTTAATACCTAAAGCGTATCAGTGTAAACAAACCAAAGTGTATATAAAGAGAATTACTAAGAGGCATAAATCAGTTATATAGTAAGCGTTATTACGTGTTGTTCTTCATAATAAAGAAACAGAAAGAAAACTAAAAACATAGTAGAAAGAACAAATAATAAAAAAAAGAGAAGTAGACCCAATTTAAATAAATATTTATGGCTAATCCATGAAGTTATTATCAGGTAAATTCTGTTACAAATAAAAACATATATCATTTGCGAGTACATTCATATGCCAGCATTGAAAAAATATTGTTGTTAAC
Organism: Euschistus heros; assembly: GCA_003667255.2. Lineage (NCBI taxonomy): Eukaryota > Metazoa > Arthropoda > Insecta > Hemiptera > Pentatomidae > Euschistus > Euschistus heros. The sequence goes on from RCWM02000248.1 coordinate 91,213, forward strand.
AAAGATATGGGGAAAATCATATGGCCAAAATATTTTAAGTACCATCTTGAATCTGTATGGATGTAAACTTGCATTTAAATTATCAGTGCACTTATGAATTTATTTCACAGAAAAATAATTTCTAAAATTTCAGGTAATTATGAATTATTTAAAATCAAATCCGAAATTTACTGGGTTATGAGTGTTAATATTGTAAATAAGTGTGGACGTGTTTGAAAGTGATTTCTTAATTTTGGTTTTATTCGTTTGCTTAAGTTTTTTTTGTTTTTTTTTTTTTTTTTTTTTTTTTTAAATGTGATTAGAACGTTTATAACATATTAATTGCTTGTTAAGCAACAACCCACTAGCAGCACTTTAATAAAAGACACCGAGGAGGGTTGTCGGGTATAGAATGGGAAGGAAATTGAGAGACTGGTAGATTTGAGTGGTTATTGGAGTTTACTATGAAAGGATAGGTTAGGCTGGTTCCACTAAATCAGCTACACATGAAATATTTATGTCTTTAGGGATAAGTTTGTTTATAATAATGTAACTAAGATATTATAGTGAAGATAGACTAGCGATTCTCTTCGAGATTTTTTGTCCTCAATTTCAAGACAGGGGCCTGGAAAATAGACAGTTTTTTTAAAGGACCATATCCGATTTTTCCGATTCTCTACATAGTTTCTTTTAGCATGTACTGAATCATGCATGAGACGGTCCAGTTTGTACCGAATATGCTGATACGTATTTCCGTAATCAGTCTTTGCCTTTCTTTGCATTCCATTTTCCTTCTGTCTTCACTTATATCATTGCTGGTTGTCACTGTAATTTAAAAAAAAAATGGACTTTTTGCGCAGTCAGTATACTTCAATCTTTTCCGTTTTTGTAAACTTCAAACTTTTACGTTGTGGGAATAATTATTAATACCTAATTACATCAAAATTAAACTAAAACGATCAAAGTGCATATAAAAATAATATAAATAAACGGTTCAAGATAAACACTATTGTGGGTAGGATACTGAGGATTTTTGGCACAGAGCCTAACATCGCTTTGTGAGAACAATCAATATGACAAAGTATATTATATAGCTAAAGTAAATTATTTTTGTTGTAGTGTCCTATGGCCCTTTTAACTGCCCTGAACCCAGAACCTGGCCGGTTAATCTCAAGGTTCCTTCGAAATAATCTATTTTCTCTCAAAAAGAATCTATTTCATCAGATAAAAGAAATATACTAGTAATTAAAATTGAAACTTATTTAAGTATAAATAAGTTTTTATATTGGTATTCGATTCCCTCTTGATAAGGATTGCCAATAATTTGTATGTTAATTTCTTATTTTGTTCTGTTAATCGTTTCTCTCGATCAGGTAATCCACAAAATTTTCCCACTATTTATCCACTGTCAAACTTTCACTGAAATTTTGATCGGGACCAACACACATTTCCGATTTCTTAAATCACTGATTTTTATTTTACAGATCAAAATCAGGAAAGAGTATAACAAATATGAAATAAATAAATTCAAAGAAATTTTCCCGACGAAATTGAATTCCAACAGTTTACCGTGATTGATTCACGAAAGCAATGTTTTAACTGAGAAACAAGAAGGCTATTGTGCTCTTGAACTCCTTCACTTCTATAGACTGAAACAGAAAAAAATTACAACTTTATACCTCTCTGTATACAGCTACTAATTGGAGGAAAGGTTGACCTGGGGCCGGTGAACACATGTTTTACTGTATTTATATTGTTTACTGTTAATGAAATTGTCTTAATGATACAGAGTATTTAAAAATGTTATTAATAAATCTCGATTACAATTATATATTGAGTTTATAGAAACAAAAAATATTTTTTAGAAAAAAACAAAACCGACTTCAAGATTAAACCTATATATACAAACTTGAACTAAAAAATAAAAAATAATATTTTAATTGCTTCCAAACAAAAAGCATTAAATGACAATCAACAAAATTATCGATACTTATATATTTATTCACAATTTATGATCAGTTATTTTTGGAGCCGGTGCCAGCCAAAACAAACAGAATTCGAATGAAAGCTGGCGATTGTGAAGATGCTCCCACTGTTTCAGCACCGCCTCACCAGCTGTCTCCTGTCATTCACAAGTTTGTTGCAAAAACAGGATTAAACTGCACTTCTTGGCTTGCACCGACTCTAAAAATAACTGATCATAAATTTTGAATAAGTATATAAGTATCGATAATTTTGATGATTGTCATTTAATGCTTTTTGTTTCGAAGCAATTAAAATATTATTTTTTATTTTTTAGTTCAAGTTTGTATATATAGGTTTAATCTTGAAGTCGGTTTCATTTTTTTCTAAAAATTATTTTTATTGTTTAATTTTTAGTGGTGAGTGAATTTTGTTTATACAGTCAATGCTCGATAAGTCGATCTTCAAGCTAACCTGAAAAATAGTTCGACTTACTGAACGAAGACTTATCGAGGTTATCATTCGAATTATCTTCATGTAAATGGGAAAATTGAACACAAAATTGGAGTTTAAATCATTAAGTATATTTTTCATTAATGGGTATGTGTATATTGTTTGTACATACATATAAAGTCACTGGTACCACTTTATCATATTAACTTTCCACTGAACTGCACTTTTTTCTGACAGCACCTAAAGTAGAATTGCCGCCTTCCACAAGTGGCGATCTTTTCTTTATTTTTTTTGAAGGTTGAAAAAGAATTACGCGGAATTCGGAATTCAGCAACAAACGCCCAGCTTCTTACTCCTTTCTCCACTTTGCAAACTGACTGGTGTAACTATGAACGGAAAAGGTTAACAATGACGGGAAACAGGAAAACAAATTACCCATAATCTTTTTAAATTTGAGTTTGAGTTATAAAGGCGATAACTTCTAATAGTTCGTTTGATAGAGGTGGTCCTATAAGTCCTCTCTTTTGACCCCTATTGTCAGTTCGACTTATTAACATAATTTTGTTTGCGTGAAATCGACTAATTGAGGTGAAATTTACATGTAATGTACTTCCGACAGTACATTTCGTTCGACTTATTTAAGAATTCAGCTTATTAAAGTAAAACACAATGAGAGTTGATTGTGTATGTAAATTATCAATTTTTGTTAATAATTTAGATTTAGTTACCATGGAGATTTTAGAGTATTATATGATTTTTATTAACGGTTTTTTTTTATTTTATTAAAATGTACTGCGTTGATTTTAAAATATTTTTTATGGGACCACCTCTGAAGTATGCCCTACAAAGAATCATCAAAATTGATTCAGAATTGACCTAGTAATCGCGTAACATACAAACATACAACATAACATAAAAAAAAAAAAAAAAAAAAAAAAAAATTACAGATGAGTTGTTAACCTCCTTTTTTTTGAAGTCGGTTGAAAATAAAAAAGAAGATATGCAGATACTTGGGGTGTGCAGTCAAGGAAGCAAAATTAGTATAAATTGTACCGACCTTTTGACTTAAAATTTTTGCATTCATCAGAGCCAGATTAAAAACAAAATTATAAGGTAAAAAAAGTGAATTATAAGAAAAGGAAAACAGCACGAAATTATTCGTTTTAAATAATTAAAAACTAGAAATGAATACAGACAAAAAACAGTTTTTGTTAATTAAAAGAGATAAAGAAAAAAGATAATTTGATATAGTTGATGAAAAAGAAGATAAATGAATTATAACTAATACGTACTGCATTGCAATAAAGGAATAATTAAGCTTTAAGTTGTAAATACTATTTTAAATTACACCGGAGTGAGGAACATGGCCGCTACTGCTATGCAACTAACTAAAACAGCTCCCTGTTTACACAAGTGATATTAGCTAAAGTATCAGCTCCAGATTTTAAAAATTTTGTGTATATTTATAATCAAACAAGTAGTAAAATTTTCCAGCTTGGTGGGTCCCTAGAAACTAATTTATGAAGGTGGTCTTTAAGTGTGAGGCGGGATAGTTGGGCAGGACGTAGGTTGAGTTTTGACCTGCTGACGGCTGTGGCTGGCTATCACTTAAATTGACCTTAAGTGCGTCTCATAACTATAAAACCACTTGTTTTTATTCTTTAATTTGAAAAATTCAGTAGAAACTAAAAATTAAACGTATCTATTATTTAAGTACATTGATATGACATAAAATTGTTTTTATTTGTATAAGATTAACCAGAAACATAAATCTAAAGGAATTAAAAAATAATAATAATACTGTCTCATAACTATAAAACCAACTGGGTAAACAGAATCTGCAAATAAAGAAATATCCACTTATTGTGATAACTGGATGCCTTGCTTTAGTCTCTCTCTTTTCTAACCAAGATGCCTCGGGGTAAAGTGCTTTCCGAAGAAGAAAAGGGAAAAATATTGGTTTTCGCCGAAGAGATTTGTCATCTAGAAATCGCTAGAAAACTGCGGAGGTTTGATAATTTGGCGAGGAACTTTCTAGCTAACAAGCAAAATTACAGTAAAAATAGAAAAGGTGGCCCTAAGAAGAGTCTTTCAGTACGTTGTGAACGAAGAATCATTAACAATGCTGGCAATTCTGTTAAAAGCATCTCCAAAATGATTTCTGCCCTTCAACTAAATGTTTCGAGAGCTACAGTGTATCGAGTCCTAAAACACAGCGAAGTTATTAAATGCCAAAAAATGCAAAAAGCGTCTAAACTTTTGCCTCGCCACATCGCAGCAAGGTTGGAGTTTGGACGCGAAAATATTTCGACTGATTGGGACTCCGTGATTTTTTCAGATGAAAAAAAAGTTAATTTAGATAGTCCGGAAGGTAATAGGTATTATTGGCGAGATTTGAGAAAAGACCCTTTAATGTTTTCCGAGAGAAATTTTGGCGGTGGGAGTGTGATGTTTTGGGGGGCATTTTGTTAAACCAAAATGTTAATGTTAGCATTTCACCCGTTTAAAATGAACAGTAAAGAGTACATAAATGTACTTGAAAATCGATTGTTATCATTCCTCAAAGACAACGGTCACAAGCAATGGAAGTTTTAAGCAAGATAATACCGCAATTCACACATGCCAAGCAACCAAATCATGGCTCTCGTTTCACAACATTCCTTCTCTTTCTTGGCCAGCTTGTTCTCCAGATCTGAACCCTATGGAACACTTATGGTGTATCATTGTAAGAATGATTTATGCCAAAAATAAACATTATGAAAACGTGACGGAACTAAGAAATGCCATTAACAAATCGGGAGACGAAATACCGAAGGAAGTTATAAACTTTTTTTTTAATCTTTTATGAACAGAAATTTTCATTCAACTGTATTAAAACAAAACCATCTAGTAAATAAGCGAATTGCAATGAAAAAAAAAATGACATGCTGAAAACATGTAGAGGAACTACTCAATGGTAGTACTCTAATGAAATATTTACAAAAGAAGAAGATCCCGAGGTCATCTTCTTTTCAGACGTCTCGGAGGATTGACAGGAATGGAATAGGAAGCATGTTGGGCAGCAAGTGGATTTGGATGAGCAGTCAGTTTATTATGAAAGGAAAGGTATCTGCTTCGTGCCAACTCAGCAACATATGGGATATTAAGGTCATTGTGGATCAGTTCATTTGTGACAAAGTAAGGAGAATCTAGGATTTTTCGAAGGATTTTGGATTGGAGTGACTGGATGCTGAAAGAATTAGATGGTTTGGTGGATCCACATAACTATACCGTAACTCCAAATAGGTCTGATAATCGTCATATAGATGAGTTTTTTGTAGTGAATCGGGAGATTTGAACGTTTGTCAAGTAGGTGTTGTAGTAGTCGAAATCGATGTGCAGCTTCTTGTCTTTTCAATCTTGTATGAGGGTTCCAGGTAATTCTCTTGTCCAGTTAAAATCCAAGGTATCTTATCTGTTCTACATTATTCAATGGTACTCCATTAAAATATACAGGAGGACAGGATGAGGTAGGTTTATAAAAAAAAAAAAAAATAATAATAATAATTATTATTGGACGAAGACTTTTTCAGGTTGCTGAAAAGAAAGGAGGTGCCACAGACTATTAACAATAACATTAACATTATAAAAAATAACTTAAAATGATTTTTTTAACTTGGTAGTATAGTTATGGGACAGTATTATTTTTGTTATTTCTTTTTAAGATTCAAGTTTTTGGTTAAATTTGTAAAAATAAGTTTTTGTCATGTTATGTCTTTCATTCGATGAACCTACCTAACTGATATGTTAGATTTTTAGTTTCTATTGAATATTTTAAATTAAAGCATAAAACAAAGTGGTTATATAGTCATGAGACGCACTTTACCTGGCTCTATCATCACTGGTGGCGTAGTGATTAAGACAAGCTCGTCTTCTATTCTTACGCACCCGAGATTGAAACTAATAGAACAGATATTTTTTTATTATTTATTATTTTTATTTATAAAAATAATAATTATTAGTACTATGGAGTTTGAAAAATCATCGTGCTTCGACTCCGATGAAGAAATGCCGTGTTCCTACTTTAGTGAATCGGATTCAAAGTTCTTCAAGTGTAGAACTTTGTTAAAAAGACAAAAAAATATAAGAAAAAGAAACAAAAGGAAAAATAGTTCAAATTAACCTCCCACTCCACCACAAACCTGCTGTAAGGCTGTCGTCACTGCAGTCACACCTATAGAAACCGCTAACAGATTTCACCTATTAATTAACATGCCTTCCGATAGCTCAGCCCTACAGCCACCAAAACCTCTAACTAGATATAAAGCCACATCCTGTTTGTGTTACCGGGGTAGATAACAAAATTCAATTCTTTCATGATATTTCTGAATTAATTGGTCAAACCGATTTCCATTGTTACTCCAGATACCATTACGTAAAAACTAACACAGAGACAAAAGAAACTTATAAATTATTGGTAGCCCACCTAAAAACTCAAAACATTGAGTTTCATTGCTATCAATTAAAAGAAGAGGATGTCTACAAGGTATTACTATGGGGCCTTCACCAATTTGTACCTCCTAATGCCATCAAAAGAGACCTGGAGCAGTTGGGCCATAGCGTCAGGAATGTCTCCAACGTACTCTACCGCTCTGAAAAACATCCAGTCCCATTGTTCTTTGTGGATCTGACAACAATGAGGAATTTTTCAATATACTGGTGTACTCCGTGGTTAAATTTGAAGAACCACGACTCAAAAAAGAAATAGTACAGTGCACCAGATGCCAAAACCTTGGCCACACGAAAACGTATTGCGATCGCCAGGCAAGATGTGTTAAATGTGCAGGATCACATTCAACAGCGACCTGCTTAAAACACGAGAAAAGACAGCCTTGTGTGTCCTCTGTGGTGAGAGCCATCCCGCTAACTATAAGGGGTACAAACATAGGCAGAAGCAACCAACTCCACAACAATTGAAAATTTAGTTCCTCAAACATCCGAAACAGGTGTAACAAACTTACAATAGAACCGTTGAATCCCAGCCATTAACATCGGCAGCGGAATCATCTCAACTTCTTCCTTCCAGCAAAGAATTACGACTGTTGAACGAAGAAACCGAAGGCCACAAAATCAGGTGCCTCAAACATCCCTTTCATCCCGATCTCCCAAACTAATCAAGTCTTCTCCATGAACTACTCAAAAGGCCCCACATAAAGTGAACCAACAGATTAAGACTCCAGTACAAATACATAGGCAAACTTTTTCTTTTCTTTTTTTCTTGCCTTTTCAGGTAGGTTTTGAAAGCAGCGGGTTCAATATATGGGTTTTATGTATGCCGCTGCTGCCAAGGAAACTCTTTATTTATAATTTCTATCATAACAAAATTATATCATTTTATGAGGAATATTTATTTAAGGGGACAATCCTGTGGCCCGGCAATGCTTTGCTCTAAAAAGCAACAACCCAAAATTGAACAGGTTTATAATAAAAAATATAGACCTGGCTATTGATATGGAGGAGGTCGCAGAGGACTTGGCTCCAATACAGGCGACGGATATCCGGCGCCTCCAGAAAACCGATTCAAATGGTGTAAAAACACCTATCATACCGATTGTCATTACAGTCCCGGCTGGCGTGACAATCAAAGAAAAGGTGCGGTACATCGGACAATGCCGCTATTCCATTGAGCCCTACCGCCCGAGCCCTAAAAAGGACCCCCTGCCGCCCCAATGTTTCCGATGTCAGAAGTTCGGACATAACCAAGCGTACTGTGGGCACCAGCCCGCTTGTGTTAGATGTGGTGAGAAGCACCATATCTCCCACTGCCCTAGAGAGAGGCAACCGAAATGCAGAAATTGCCACATGGAACACGTGGCTTCGTTCCGTAAATGTCCATATAGGCTCAACTTAAAAAAAATAGTGGCAGACAAAAAATCAAAGACGAGCCAATCAGCTACTGCGTCTGCACAGCGGACCAATGAGAGGCCTCCAACGAGCCCCCCCCCCACTACATCCGTGCCTCGTCCGACCGGTGATGGCCGAAGAGGGACGAGTGCCCCCTCCACCTCCACTATAAAGCCACGCCCAACAAGGCCGACCACCCAACCAATGGTATTGGAATTTCCCCCTCTACCAAACTCACTACCCCCTTCACCGGTAGTACTTCCCCCTCCGCCACCTCGACAGGGTCAACCCCTACCAGCCCCACCGGCAGCTCATTCTGAATCGAAGCCTCGGCAGTAGAACTTACCTCCTGATGAAGATGATCAACCGAACATCACTGTCTCCAAGGACTTCGCCCGCAACTTCGCCTTGGCCCTTCAAGGAGTAGTGCAACAGCTAGCCATGCTGGCACAACAGATGATGGAGCAGGCCAACCGACCATGACAGGCTTCTCCATTCTGAACTTCAATGTTGATGGGCTCTGCCCCAGAATCCATGAGGTCGAAATGCTCTTGGCCTTGGCCCAGCCTAATGTTGCTGTCATCACTGACACTAGGTTGCTGGGCCACCCGCCTCACTTCCAGGGTTATTCCGTGGTAACTGACGACTCAGCCGAACTGGAAGAAAATGCCAGCATCTGCGGCCTGTTGCCCAACCTCGGAAAAGTCTACGAGAAAATTGTTCTCAATTATCTACGAGACTTTTGCGAGGAAAATTCAGTGATTTCCTTTGAACAAACAGGTTTCCAAGCACGTCTCAGTACTGAACACCACCTTATGAAGCTCCAAACTGAGGCGTGCACGAACTTAAACCGGAACACTGCAACATCGCTGATCTCCATAGATTGCACGAAGGCATTCGATTCCGTCAGCCACAGAATTCTTTGCCGGAAACTAGAAGACCTAGAATGCCCCGAGCAACTCTATGGAGTCATCTCCTCCTTCCTGAGCGGGAGAAGTCTCGCAGTACAGGTCCGTGCAGAAACTTCAACTACAATTCCCCTCACCTGCGGTGTGCCCCAAGGTGCAGTGGTATCACCTGTCCTTTTCAACATTTATACTGCTGATGTTGGTAATAACTACCGCAAGGCGTCTATTGCGGCCTTCACCGACGACATAGCAATCACCAGTAGTAGTATAAATCCCACGCGGGCACTACGTCAGGCCGAATCTTTCTGCGCAGAGATTATTCAACGGCTGGATTCAATCAACATCCAAGTGAATCCAGCAAAAACGGACTGCGTAGTGTTCGCACAAGTAAGCAAAAAGAGGGCAACATTACCAAAGTCTCTCAGGGTGGCAAACGCCATCATTGCCCCCTCTAACTCCATAGTCTATCTGGGCGTCACCCTAGATAGAGGCTTCAAATTTTCCACCCACTGCACACACCGCAAGGTGAGAACAAGAGCCAGACGCCTCCATAACCTCCTTTCCTCTCCCGACCTTTCCCTCCGGCTCAAGATGTGTATATATAAAAGCATTTTGAGACCGGCTCTCCTATACGGTGCACCTCTTCTCACAGGTATCACAGACGGAACCACCAGGCTTCTTCAGCGATTTCAGGACTCGATGCTCAGGAAGATCGTCAGGACCACCACTCTCAAGAAGATGAAGCCCCCGGCTCTACACGACCTCTTCGACCTCCCGACGATCCCTGCGTTCATCCGAAGGCGCCACATCAAGTTCCTGGACTCGCTGCAGTTCTTGACCAATCCTCTGTTTAACTCCATCACTCCAGCGCCACCTCCCGTCCGTTGGCAGAAAACATTCTTTTTTTTTTTTTTTTTTTTCCCTTGACACATTCTTTTTTTTTTTTTTTTTTTTTTTTTTTTTTTTTTTTTTTTTTTTTTCTGAGTCCTCTAAAAAGAACAAAACAAAATGATATTAACACATGCATAGATAAACATATATATACATTATAAGAATTAGAACGTGATGAGTTACCTTTTTCTACCAATCCTACCTGGTATTTGAAGATGTTCTGAAATGAGGTTGTGTGATGCTAAAAGATCCTTAAAAAGGCTTGGATATGATTAAAAGTGAGGTGAGGATACCTCTATATCAATATAATAACAACCTTATAACTAACCTAAAACTAACTTAAACTAACTATTTACATATTTACAATTTAGTCATATTGTGATGAAATCACAATATGATGTTAGTCGGTTTTTTATGACCCTTTCTGCCCTGCCATCTGGCAGGAAGGGGTGTTGGTGTAATGGAGCGGAAGAGAGGATTAAAGGAAGCGGGGAGGTTGTCGTAAAACTTTATGTGTCGTCTTGTGATCTGTTCTTGTATGGTTTCAAGCTGGAGAAAATCGTGAATGTGTTTCATGTTACGACCTTCGAGGGATGTGTTTCGGCAAATCTTCTGTAAGACGCTGTTTTGAAATCTTTGTAGTGAGTTGAGTGTAGTGGGGTATAAGTATTGAAGAAGTGGTGCGCCGTGAAGGAGAGATGGTCTCAGTACGGCTTTGTAAATGAGTATTTTTAGTCTGAGTGAGAGACATGGTGCACGGAGAAGGTGTCCTAGCTGATATGTGGTCGTTCTTGTTGTTTGTATTCGGTGTTTCACGTGTGGTGAATATGAGAGTTGTGATTCTAACTTGATACCTAAATAAGTTAGATGTTTTTTAGTCGTTATAGTCTGTCCGTTTAATATTGGCTTTGTTCTTTTCTTTTTGAAAGAAAAGGTGATCGCGTCTGTTTTGCTGGTATTGATGTGTATGTTTATGTCCTTGAGGAGTTGAGTGATCTTTTGGGCTGCGTTTTGAGCGGTTTGCATAGCACGCTTTCCGTTCATGCTAGCTGAGTAGATGGCAATATCGTCTGCATAGGCAGCTATCTGGACATTTTTAAATTTGGTGGCAACTACGTGAGCTGTATATATGTTGAACAGTATAGGCGCGAGCACGGACCCTTGTGGTACTCCACAAGTGACCGGCTGAGGTGGTGATAATTCATCATTAACACGGACTGAGAAGGTCCGGTTGCTGATGTAGCTTCCTATAATGTCAACCAGCTGGACGGGGAAATTGTACCGCCTAAGTTGGCTTATTAGTATGGAGTGAGACACGGAGTCGAACGCTTGCGTGCAGTCTAATGAGATCATAGCAGTGGCAAGGTTTTTCTTGAGATTATTTACGGTGTCATATTTGACACATTCACTTGACAAGAGTGAACCAAGCTCCGAACGGACGGACCGTAACCAGAACACCACAACAGCCAATCAGGTCAGTGATGCGCTCCAGCCAATTAAGTCAGTGATGTGACTATATTGGTACATCTCCAGTTTTATTTTTAGTGTTAGTTTTAGTTCTTATTTTTATTCTTTATTCATTTCTCAAATCTCAAGAATTGGGTGTGCCTCAACACCCATATTAAAGACTATTAAGACATTCAAAACTTCCAGGACTCACCATTTCAAGTTTGGCCTTAGAATGTATTTTTCAATACAGCAAAAGGCCAACTATTAATCTTTTTGCCCCCTACCCACACATCCTTGTATATTATTTTCCATAGGGGCTTGGAAAAAAAAAAAAAAAAAAAAAAAAAAAAAAAAAAAAAAGGTATCTCAGGCCGCAAAAGGCACTCCCTATTCTACTTAGTCCATTTATTGATAGGGTTACACTAACCTTCAAATACTCCAGGTAGGATCGAACTTCTTTTTGAACTTGACTCCCAGGTAAGTTACCTTCTCACCTGGTCGAAGTCTCTCTCTTGCTATGTCCAAGTTAACAGGGTGAGTCCTATCCGAGGAGCCCTTAATGAGTAAGGCGTGGGTCTTGGTTGCCGTAAAACTCAACTTCCTTCCCACACACCATTCTCCTACGAAATTGGCGGAACTTTCTGCTTCGGCCTTGATTCTGGCTCTGCTTTCCGTGGCCACGATGACTGCCAGGTCGTCTACGTAGGCTGTGGCAAGGCAACTCTCTTTCTTCTAGCTCACCCAAAAACTGATCGAAGTCTAGCTTCCACAGGGTAGGCCCGAGGACCGAACTCTGAGGACAGCCTCTCTCAATAGCTCTCTCCACCTCGTAGTAGCTACCTCTTATCTTTACGCTTCGTGCAACTAGGTAACTACTAGGGCTCTACATGGCTCTACTCTACCTTTGTCTCTCCACGGCAAGACGAAGGTCTCATATATCCCATGGTGGGCATAGATCACTACCTGGGGGGTGTACTGCGGTGCCGCTTAAAAACGTATCTTGTTCGTTATCCTGGGACGAGACAACCTTGGGGTACGTAGAGGTTATGTGCATGGTCGCTGATTCTGCCAGGGTGGCTGCCTGGGTCTGTCCTTCCCTAATAGCCGCCATCAGCATCAGCAGCTTAACCTTGCCCATTGCCATCCTGTAAGGTATTTCCCAGGGATTCTTCTCTGATTCCTTGACGATGAACTCATCCCAGGATATCCTATTTTGCTCTCTCACACCGTTTTGGTATACCCTCTGTCTATGCTTGTAGTCTCCAAGGAGTGCTGCTCTCCTCTTTTCTTCTCTGCACTCCTGGTATCTACATTTGACCCTGTAGAACTTTCTTTTCAGTTGTGTTAGGACCGGTGTCTACCATGGGACCGAACGCGCTCTCTCACTACGGTGCTGGAGGGAAATACTCGCTGCTTCTCTGATGGCACCCGTCAGCATTTCCGCTCTGTGATCGGTAACTGACACTCCTTCCATTTGTGCCATCTCCTCCCATTCTCAATCAATTAGTAATATTTGTGGGACGGGAAGGCTCATTCACTATTACCAGCTGACACCTCGCCATTCTTCCAATTCTCTTCCACTTACGCCTGTGCACACTGATCCCCAGGCCGTGCTGAAGGAGTTGGTGCCGGAAAAGACTATCGCATTCCTTTTCTTCGGTACAACAGCCTCCACAGTATAGATATGCTCTTCTATGATTGCCTGTCTCGGCGGCATATACGAGGATACGAGGGTGAATGAGATTCTGTCCCATCTGATTTGACATGCCCCCTAATTTGCTGTGGTATGTTGCCTTAGTTCCATTACGTTGAGGACCGGATTGACGATGATTATCGCTGCTCAGAGCCACGACCCTCGACGCGACATCAAACCCTGCGACCAAATTTTTTTGACACCATGGCTCTTGAACAACCATGATATCACAGCATTGGGTAAGAATTCTTGGTTCGTCAGCGACCACTCATCTTTGGTCCATGTATACCTGCAGAATTTGCAGCCTACCCATACCAGATTTTCTTTCCCTCCCTGTCCATCATCTCCAGGTGTATCTGGTATTCCTTACGGCCACTACAGTGCTGAACTTCTTCCCCCACTCTACCTTTAAGGTGACAATTCCTACAGCACAGGGAAGTTTCTTTAGCTTTTTCCGTGCAGATCTAGGCTACGTGCCCGGCGTCTGTGCACCATCTGCAAGCAACTTCCATGGCTTTACATTGCTTGGCTATATGTCCGTATTCCTGGCATCTTAGACAGAGTGGGGTGTCGAGGTGATCTCTGATGAGTTTGGATTTCGTCAGTTTCACTCCACTAATCAGCAGTACCATCATGTAGTGAATGTTATCTCATCTGCATTGGAGCGCAAGTTGTAATGCACAGGAGTCTTTCTTGACGTTGAGCAGACCTTTGGTTGGGTATGGCATCCAGGACTGCGTTATAAACTTCGCCGATTTCTTCGGCATATTTATACATATTTCCTGATCCTCCATTCACATCCTACCTTTCTGATAGAGTATTTCAAGTTAACCACAATTCTACATACTCATCCATCTTTCCTATGGAATTCACCAAAACATCGAATTCCTCCCGCATACAATCGCTTCAATCCAAAATCCTTAGCGCTTCTTACTTTGTCACAAATGAACTGATCTACAATCACCTTAATAATTCACATGTCGCCGATTTGCCACGAACGAGAAACCTTTTCTTTCAAAATAAACTCACTGCTCATCCTAATCCATTTGTTGCACAACTTGCTTCCCATTCCATTCCTGGCGATCCTCAGAGACTTCTGAAAATAAGATGGCCTCGTGATCTTCTTTTGTAGATATTTCATTTGAGTACTACCAATGGGTAGTTCCTCAATCAACAGTGTCATTGTGTACCGCATATTTACTAGATGTGTTTTTCTAATACAGTTGTGAATTTCTATTAATCCAAGAAAAGAAACAAAAAAAAAATTACATTATAAAAGTAAATGAAAAGGAAAAGAAGAGAATAAAAAAAGGGAGCATATGAAGGTCACCATAAACTATATATAACGATTAAATTATAAAAATATTATAGATATTTTAATGAAGAAATCGGGAATGATAATCAGGGAAGGAAAATAAGAGGTTAATGATAAAATATACATGAAAATGTGTGTGTATTTCAACTACATCCTCATATCTTTTATCATAATCTCTTTTTTTAAACAAGACATTTCTATTTATTTCTATTTTTTAAACATATTTCTTTTAATTTTCATACTGTTTTCATTTTCTTATCTACTTTGAAATCCACTCTTTTTGTCATATATGTTGGAATACTTCAAATATTCATGACCACTCTGGTCTTTAGTGCCAACAACCACCACCAGTGAGCCACCAGTCTACACTACCAGCTGATTCACTTTTGTATTATTGTCTTGTGTAAACCTATGTGTTCATTGTCTTTCCAATAAATGCTTACGTTTGTCTTAATACATATTCTCCTATAATCCAAAAATATAGTTTTTTCTTCTTCTAGCCACGAATAATGAAGGCTTACACTGTAAGCCGAAACGTCGTACGCTGCATCGTACAATGGACAAAAACCTGATTTGTTTTTTGTATCCATTTATTGAAATTTACAACTGGACAAAATATGTATATATATATCAAGTAAATGAGTTGATAACGATTACAATAAAATGTCAAACTTGAAAAGAACTACTCTTCAGTGGCACTTCTATAAAAATTCTCCACTAGAAGATTTCTAGGCTATATTCTTTTTAGACGCCTCGGAGGATTATCTGTGAAACTAGTAGTATAGAGCTTACTATGAAAGGATAGGTATCTCATTTGGGCTAATTCGGCAACGTATGGAACATTAATATCTTTAAAAATAAGTTTATTGGTAAGCAGCATTGAGGATTTTTCGAAGGATTTTGGATTGTAAGGATTAGATACGAGATGAATTGGATGGTTTAGTAGAGCCCCAAACTCAACTCAGTAAGACCAAACAGGTTTAATCACCATCATGTATATGAGTCTTTTGTAATTAATTGGGAGTTTTGAAAGTTCTTCTAGTAAATTTTGAAGTATTCTGTAACGACGGGCAGTTCCTTGTCCTTTTAGTCTTGTATGTGGAATCCAAGTCAGACGTTTGTCTAAGTGGAGTTCTAGGTAGCGGATCTGTTCAACAGGGATTAGTGAAATGTCATTAAAGGACAAAGGAGTCTTGCTCTAGCCTTCAGTCTAACAAAGTCTAGTGTGTGCTCTTCTTTCTCTTCTCTCTCTCTCTCTCTTTTTTCTTTAATAATTTATTAACTTTTGTGAGTATTTCTGTTAATTTTATTGATATAAATTAAATATAAAGTGCCAAAATTATTAATATCAAAGGTAGCGAGTGCCGAAATAAATATTAAAAAGGAAAACATATCGGCCGGCTTTAGGTAGTTAGTGAGCCATTGGGGATCAGATCTTGCCCCCACTCCAACATCTCAGATCGCGGTAGTAGACACCGTCTTTATCTAATAAATAAACTTATTTTAAAGTGGCACTGTGTTCTTCCTACAAATCTTTTTTTGCAACGTAAAATGCAGCAATTTTAAAGAGATTTTTCAAAAATATTTTAAAGGATTGGAAGAAGGCTGTGTTACATTAAAAAAAAAAAAAAAAAAAAAAAAAAAAAAAAGTAGAAAAAAAAAAAATTAAAAAGTGGTTAGGTGATTAGGGAAAAGAAAAAAGGAAAAAAAAGAAGATAGATTTCCTGATTAATTGTTCCTTGTTTATGTTTAGTATTTTATTATTGTATTAAGTTAATGAAAAACAATAACATATGAACTATTTTGTATTATTATTATTTGTTAAAATGTTTTAAGTGAGCAGAATGTACACTGCATTTATGTTTGTTAGAGAAGAAAAAACAGTGAACAGTGAGATATACAATTGCTGGTGAGGGGGGCCGCCCGGAGCTACTGGCGTAGCGAGAGGGGGTCGACAAGGAGAGAGATAAGAGGTTGGTCAGGTGTGTGTGTGACTTGTGGTGACCGATTTTTTGGAGAAAAACGGTGTTCTTGGACGATTGTCTTCATTTAATACCCGCGGGTTAAGAAATGAAAAATCCGAAAGGAGATTGGGGCCAGGAAACCAACATTCACCAGGGAACTTCACTCAATTGAGCCGAGGGGAGCCGAGACCATCTTCAGGACAGTAAATACATGCATATATTAGTTTATATCTTGTTTATTAAGGAGTATAATTTCAATTTTTATTTTTAAACCAGCTGGTAGTTAATTTTGTTTTATTTTTGTCTCAATAAATTTGTATTGTTTTTTTTTTGTGTGTGTGTGTTTTTAGAAGAAATTATCTTTTGTTCTCTTTTTCCTTACTTTTTTAGATATATTTTTAAAGATAAAATGTTAGGGGGATCACTAGTAAAGCTCTCTCTGTAAAAATATAATTGGCTAACCGACTTAAGTATCAAGGTAAGGTGCTAAAATAGCAGCAGGTGGCGTAGCTGAAGGGTACAGTAAAGAATTCCTAGGTAGAATGCCCACGTTCGAAACTTACTATAATAAGTTCTTTTTTTTTTATGTTCTTTTTTTTTATAAATGATTTTTAATTTATAGTTCAATTCATTTATTATTAAGTTAAGATTATTTGCCACTTTTGATTATAATTGATGAAAAATAATTAATTTAGCTGGTGATGTTTATCCTTTTATGTAAATTTTTTATTGTTATATTTTTGAACCCTGGCCGTCTCCTCTGAGCTGGGCACGGTAATGTTACAAAAATTTTAGGTAACAGCTGATTGGTCTGTATGATGATGGATTGTTGGAAGGTTTGTCCGGTTAATGATCAGGAAAAGGATAATGATAGAATGTTTCCATTGCAGAGGGAAGTAATTTGTTCGGAGGATATATGATGAAGTTGCCAGAGGATCTATGAGCTGAGGAAATCATATCCGGAGGATCTGTGGGGTTTTAGTTTTCTTAAAAGGAATTTGATCTCAGAGGGATTAATTGCCTTAGGAGGTAAGGATAGAGGAATCAGTGAATCAAGGGATTTATGGACTGTTATTATGTGGGTAGGCTTAGAATCAGAATGAGAAACAAATATGCTGGAGAGGTGCTGGGCGAATTCTTCGGCTTTGTTCTCGTTAAAAGCTGCCCATAAACCATCTTCTCGACGGAGAGAATGGGAGATGGGTTGATATTTTAGAATTATTTTAGTAGCAATCCAGAGGGAGTTATCTGCAGCAGAGGGTGAGGAAAGATAGGAATTATAGGATTGGGATCTGAAGGTAGCCATGTTTTTTTGAGGATTTTTGTAACATGATTTTAGGATTTTCGATTGTCAGAATGCCTGGTTCTTTGCCAAAAGGCGCTGGCATTGCGTTTTGATCGGATAAGGTCTCGTAGGTCTTATGGGAAGGGTAGGTCTTTCTAACTTTGGAAGGGGGACAAGATGAGGATGCCACCCATGCTACTTGCTGGATTATGTTTATAGTAGAATTAGTTGCATTGTCAAGGTCTTGAGACATTTTAAAGGATACTCTGAGGTCTATTGTGTTGGAGATTATTTGGCGGAAGTGGTTCCAGTCTATTGTCCCTCTTATAAATGATGGGGGAGGAGGTTTTTTGAATCAGAGTCATGGTAAGGGTTAGTAAAGAAGGAGGAAAGTTCATCCAGGCGTTCAATGGAGTAATGGAGGGACCCTAAGCCTAAATGTATGAAGAAATTAAGAAAGTGGGGGTTTCGGTTTGGGTCCGGGGGCCAATATGTAGGAGCGCCGGTAGATAAGAAATGAAATCTAAAGGAATTAAGATGCTCGCCCCCGAGAGTTGGTGGTTTTTGAACCCCATTGTTGGTTCTTAGCATTGAAGTCAGTACCTAGGAGAAAGCAATGACCTAAGGAATTAAAAAATAGTGGAACTGGGATGTGGAAATTGGTTTATTTGGGGGGCAGTAGGCCGCTACACTCGTGACTGGAAAGGAGAATGTTTCGATAAAAACTGATGTGGGTTGGAGGGATTCATTTGCATGTAAAGGGGATAAGTGGTGAGAGAGGGATTGGTGAATGATGACAGTATTTCCGGCATGGGCTCTACCGTCAGGGTGGTTTGTTGGGTATGTTTGGTATTGCGGTACATTGGTGTGTTGTTTGTATGTCAGTCTGGTTTCTGTGATAAAGGCTACATCGACTTCTTTGTCTTGCAGCAGGGATATCAGTTCGTCTGGGTGATTTCGAATACCTTTAGCCCAAAGGAGAATGGATAACGGTTTTGTGCAAGGTATTTAAGGTTTTTTTTGGAGAGGGATAAGAAAAGGGATAATTTGTAAGGAGTGATATCAGTGGAGTAATAAGAGTTTTGAGCTCTAATAGGAAGGAGTTAAATAAGGATGTAAGATCTGAGATAATTGTGAGAGGAGGGATATGGGGGATCTGATGAATAGTTAGTTGATATTGAGATTGAGGCAGGGATTTCTGAGATCGAGGGTCATAAAATTGAGGTTTTTAAGGAGGAGGCGGCATTTTCATTTCGATATCCGTTTCTTCCAGACATTTGAGTGAAGGAGACAGATGAGTTGGCTATTTTGGAGGGCTGTCTTCCTTTCGTTGGTAGAACTTCTTCGTTCATTCTCTGATTTTTCTGGAACCTATTACGTAGGTTTTTGTACGTTTGGCACCCTTATTAATTAGCTGGGTTCCCCTGTTGGCATAGGGCACATACTGCAGGTACCTCTAGTGTGTACTCTTGTGTGCCTACACATAACACATCTAAGAATATTATGGGAGTAAGTTTTTGAATGACCGTATGCCTTGCAGTTGTGGCATTGTAGAATGTCACATTTACGGTATGGTTTCTTAATTTTAACTTTGGTATAGTAAATTGAAGTGACATCGTAAATCTTTTCAACTCCAGGTGCAGGTTATGGGTCAACGAAGAAAAGCTGCAATGATATTTTACCGCCTTCTCCTGGGTGTTCCCGGCTGTCTTTTTGCACATTGGTAATTAACCTTTCTTTAAAGCACATGGACAATAATTCTTCTTTGATTATATCAGCAGGAGTTGTAGGATGTAAGTTTCTTACGACCACCCTAAGCGATCTCTCTTTCTTGAGTTGGTACGTATGGAAACTACCTTTAGTTTATGACAGATATTTTACAATGTTACAGTAGGTATCAGAGGAATCAGGCATACTTTTGGTGTGATTTTTGCGGCTAACACATGAGTACTTTCCTTGGCCGACAATTTTATTTAAGTGATTACAGTGGTTATAAGAGTAAAATAGATCCATAAGTGATGGCAGGAATACACAACCTTTCGGCCTTCCCTCCCGTCCAACCTACATATTTGGTGTTGCGGACAAATGCCAGCGCAGATGCTCCCACACTTACATCTCACCAACATGCGGACGCAAGCCCTTGGAGAAGGATACCATCCATCTAGCTTCCAGCAAGATGGATGCTCACCACAAGGCCTCACCTCCGCACATTTTTGGGCTCCCAGAAGCCAGGAATGGTCTCCCCCGGAGACCAAGTCTCCTACGCTCTCCCTACTTCCCCGGATGAGCAAGGAGTAAAACAAAAGAGATTCTTCGTTGATTCCTTGTGCTGAAGTCCCTGGCATTGATTCATTCATCGGTGTTGAGTTTTAACCTTTGATCGCTTCGATTCTTGCTTGGCTGTGCTCATTCTTACGGTTTTAAGTGATCTACTTCTTTAGTTTTGTTATTTTTTGATAACATAACTATATGGAAATATTGTATCGGATATCATTGAGTAGTAGAGGAAAAGAAAAGAGAAAAAAATAATAAAAAATAAATAGATCACAGAGTGCGCTGTACGAAACCTCTCCGTACAGAAGGCAGCCTGCCACTGGCTAATGTCAAGATGGCTCTTATCACTATAATCCTTTCCCCATTTCTCTACCTGCCCATAGGGAACATGTTAATTTATGTATACACAATTAAAATTTTTAATGGCTGTACTCGCTGTTTTATTTAGTCAATGATCACCACAGCTATTAATAACAACTGTTGTACACTTTTCTTGACGAAAAAATGGGAAAACCTTAGTAAAAAGAATAGTTATCAGAGAGCGATTTGAACAAAGAGCTAGTACAGTTGGCGCATGCGTTAAGGCTGAGCCAGAGTAACTAACTTTGATTTTGAAGGGTAAAAATAAATAAATAAATAAACTAAATTCATAACGAAGCAATCCCCTAAAATTTAATATTTTAGAGATGATTTTCACTGAAGTGGATTGTTCTGTTGTTTTTTTTTTTTTTTTTTCAATGAATATGTTTTAAATAATCTTAACAGTGTGTTTAAATATTTAAGCGTAAGCTGTTTATAATAAAGTTGGTCTAGAAATATGGCTACCTTACCACATAGGTACATGACCGAAGACCCTTCATTGGTAGAGTTTTTTATTTATTTTATTTTTTTTTTTTAAATATGTATTTAATTAATAAATACTTCAAGGATATATGTATATATATTTTTTAAAGCCAGTAACGATGATAACATAAAATCATTTTTACTTACTTCAGAGGCATTGTAAATTAGTCAATCGACCTTCGAATTTTCTTTAAAAAAAAAAAATCCCTATCTCAGGCATTTTGTTGTAGCAATTCTGATTGTTTCGTGATTAAACATACGTGGAAATGTTGAGGATACAAAGAGATCAAAAAGTATAATTTTTTAACTGATTATGTAATATTATGTATGTATGTAACCATATGTTAATATGGTGAATTAAACATTCAAGACCTCATACATTCTCAAGATAACATCGGTGCCACGGTTTCAGAACTGATAATAAAGAACAATCACCAACTCCTGTCTCTTTGAGGCAGTAAAGTTCTTCTACACTTACTCCTTTCAGGCTTTCAGGTCCTAAACAAATAATCATTTCGTTCCAGCACGTTCCTGCCAAATAGGAGTCACTCATTCAAAACAATTTTTTTTTTTTTCAAATGCAAGTTTTAACCCTAATATTTATACAATATTTAATAATAAAATTTGAATTCTTATGAATTTACTATTTACATTCCACATATGTGTATTATTTTATTTATTTTAAATTTAAAATCACAATTATTACGATTATATTTCATCTCTCGTCAATTTGAACTACTTTTTTTTTTTCCCCCCCCCCGGATCTTAAATTTCAAAGTATTGTTTTTTGCCTGAAATGGTTGCAGGTTTATCGTATAAAACACAAAAAAAAAAAAATAAAATAAATGATTTAATTTTTTTTTTTTTTTATTATTCGAAACTCTCCTTAATTTTCTCGGTTCATTTCTGCCAAAGATTTAATAATTTGTCTATACCCTGTAAATAAGGTACTTCGAGTCTTTGGTATTAACAAACTCTATAAAAACATTTTCTATCGAATATTGATTATGAAATTTTTAACTCCTAAAAAGTGGTAGTTGGTGGTCTAGTCAGCGAGGTGGATGAGGCCCAAGATGAAGCTCAAACAGTTTTCGGAAGGTCATTTGTAAAACACTGGCGTTCAGTGTTTTACAAATGACTAATAATGTATTAGGTGATATAGTTTCCACCTTTTTTACCTTTCCAATTGGCTTGTGGTGGTCAACGACAATGAGTCATTTTTTAAATTTTATTTATATATGCATCGAAATTTACAAATGTATTAA
Organism: Euschistus heros; assembly: GCA_003667255.2. Classification (NCBI taxonomy): domain Eukaryota; kingdom Metazoa; phylum Arthropoda; class Insecta; order Hemiptera; family Pentatomidae; genus Euschistus; species Euschistus heros. The sequence continues at coordinate 113,377 of RCWM02000248.1, forward strand.
AAAAAAAAAAATTCATTTAGTGGATGCATTTATAACATTCCAATTTCTTTTAAAGCAGCGATCCACCGGTAGCATTTAAATAAAAGTTCTACATGAGAAGGTCCTGAGGCCATCTCCAGACCCCTTGGAGGGTTGTCGGGTATATAACGGGAAGCAGATAGGCGATAGTGGATTTCAATGGTAATAGAGTTTACTATGAAAGGATAGGTATCTGGTTTCGGCTAAATCAGCAACGTATGAACCATTAAGATCACTATGGATAAGTTTATTTGTGACAAAATTAGGAGAATTATGGATTTTTCAAAGGATTTTAATTCCGTATGTCCAAAAAGGTCTAACTATTGTCATGTAAATAATTCTTTTGTAATTATTTGGTATCTTAGAGCGTTTGTCTAGTCAATGTTGGAGAGGTTGAAAGCGACGAGTAGTTAAATTGTGGTTAATTTCAATTGTTTCTTCAGACGCCTTAGTATATAAGTATTTAGAGGTCACTGCCTATAAAAATAAATGTTACATTAGTTTTAATAAATCAAAATAAATTTATTTACAATTTTCAAGCTCTAGCTTCGTTGCTCCTCGGTTTTGTTCTCAATACTGGTAAGTAAACTAAATTCTTAAGCGGGGAAATTTAATCAGGCAGTAGTACATTTATCACATGACTAATCGAGTAGAGGGAAGAGGGCGGGAATTTAGCGATCAGTTCATGAGAAAATGTGGGGGTGGTTATGGAAAAGTAAAAATAATCAGGGGGTTGTATAAGAGAGAGGGGGGAATAGTAATTGACCCGAGATGGTGGCGCCCCGGGTGGCGGCTTTACCAACTTCTCAGTCCTTTCGAGGTAGTCGTTACTGTATCATCTTTGGGCTCTGTCAGCTCACTCTGTCTTGTCTTCGTCAACAGCTTTAGTTCTGACTTGGAAGAAAAATCTGCTTTTTCGATTTCAGTTAAAAATACAGGTAAATTGTGATTAGACTATAGAAAAATTATTAAATTAAAAAAAAAAAAAATCGAACCTTTGTAGTAATTTTGTTTTTTAGTTTTTAATATTTATTTATTTTTATTTTCTTGTACTTTAACAATCTCTCCATGAATTATAAGTAATTTTATATAAAATAAATATAGTACTAAAGTTTTCTATGACTATATACAATATCAACTATAAACTTAAAAATAAAGTTAGTTTAACGTTGTTGTTTACAAATTCAACTTGATTAGTCCAGTAAAAAAGTCATGTTAATGTTTTCAATAATTTGAGTGCTAAGTACTTATTAAAACTTGCATTAATACACCTTGAATATTTCTATTGAAAATTATCCCACAAGGATTCGTGCTTGGTTTTAAGCAAATGTAAAATTGGCATTTAAGCATTTTCTGCCTTGTGGAATTTAGGTCTACGTTGAAGATTTCCCCATGCGTGAATAATTTTGTAGCCGGTAGGATCAGGTAGTCTGCAATATAGACATTGACAGAATGATTTTGAGTTTAGCCGGCTTTTGTCTCTGAATTTACTTCCTAGACATTTTTTTTAAGCACTTTTCATTGAATTTTTTATATCCTGAATCAAGTCTTTTGCCAGGATACGTCCTGATGTTAGATAAGAAACAGCATGATTGTATAATGAGTGATGCACAATGATGCTGGTGACAAAGTTGTTTTGTTTTTGTCTTTTGAAATTCATAGCGGGAAAAGTTTGATATAACTTTGTGTTTAGCACACATTATAAGTTATAATTTAGTAAATTTATCAAATTACACTCTCATTAGTAAAAATATTGTATATTATTTAATAGATTAATGCTTGTGTTATGAATTTGAACTAAAACATTTTTTGGAAATTGAAATTTTTATTTTCATCAAACACACTATCAATATAAAGATTTCTAAGAATATTCTAATTACTTTATAATATACATCTGGGCGTCATATAAAATTTTAATTTATATTATAATCAACTATAAACATACCTACTATTCGTTTGTCAAGGTGTGGTCCCCCATTTTGAATTAATTGTTTACCAAATTAAGCTGAAAATATTCAGATTGGAAATAGATTTTTTTTTTTTTTATTTAAGTAATTTAAGAATCAATTAGGGAGTTTAATAATAATTTAAACAAAAAATTATATTGAAGGGAGAACTTTTCACTAGTTCATAGTATATTATCTTATTTTCTAATAATTTTACAGTAAATAAGATAAATTTATATATTGTGGTTTTATAATAAATATTTTTTTTATTTAATTTGAATTAGCGGCGTCCGATACCTGCCACATTAGTTATTCATGAATTACTGAGTTTCAAATAAAAATAAAATTTTTATTTAATAAAACGTCAGTTTCTTAATATATTTATTCGAATATATTTTTTTTAATTTTTTTTATTCCACTCCTCATTCTCCACTAAACGAAAAAAAAATATTACGTAACTGACTTTATATTATATAACGAAATAAATTTTTTTTCTTTTTTATTTAGAACTTAAATTTAATCACAATAACGGTGTAAACATATTTGTTCTACAATTTATGCAAACTAACTAAATTAAGTTCACTCTTCCTCTGATTAGAACAACATTCCACTCAATTATTGGCTTGAAATTTATATACAGTGTTAGACGTATCAGACTGATTTGTTGATTGTTTTAAACGAAATTTCCAATATATATCATTTGTGACAGGGTGACAGGTGAACGGCACACTTATAGAACAAGAACTGACTTTATTGTGTCTTCTGAACAGTACATATGTATATAAGGTTTGTTTATAGTGATGGTATTACTTATCCTACTAAGACTCTTATCCTATAAGTTATTATTTACATTTTACACACAGCTAACTCCCTCCCTCCAGTTCCTTTATAAAAAGGAACTCAAATAAAAAATAAAATAAAATAACACATAACTTAAATGATCACTTCTCATATTCTATAACTAAAACACCTTACACTTCTTATCCTAATGCCAACAACAAAGAAAATAAATACATATAGTTATTTTACCTAATGATGATGTTATATAAAAAATGAAAAGAGATTTACATATACATGTGATATTTATTTATTTATATATATATATACGTATTTATTTATTTTATACATATCAGTCTGAGCGCTGTGACCCTGCTCGAGTTCTGACACTCTGTGGGGTACCCGGATTTCTTCTAGATGAACCGTGCGTGAACGGAATGGATAATATACACCTCTAATAGTAAACAGGCTATGTTCCCGAATTGTGGTGACTCTATAAGGACCTTCATACCGCGCTTCTCCCGGATCTTTGACCACGTCTGTTGCCGTCGCGATCTCTTTTGGATAAATCCGCTCTTAATCAACTATTGTTAGCTGTGATGAGGTCCCCTATGTCCCTTCGTCTCTACCCAAAAACTATTTCCACGGGAGATAGCCCAGTTGCAACGTGAATTGTATAGTTGTATGCACTAATCGCTAGCGGCATAGCGTCGTATGTGGTAAGGTTACGACCTATCTTGAGTAACCGAAGATGTTTCCCCAAAGTGTTGTGCAGGCGTTCCACGGCACCCCTACCCTTGATGTGATGAGGAGTGTATAAGCGCCAAGTAAAACCCAGTAGTTTACTCTCTTCGCGGATCAAGGCGTTATCGAATTCGCGTCCGCAATCTGAAACGATTTCATCCGGCACTCCATATGTTGCGCACCACTGCAGAACGCCTTCCCATACTGCCCAGGGTGTCTTTGCTTCGATAGGGTGGACCATCGCGCTGTCAGCTATGATTGCCCTTCGTTGGAATATATGTCGATTTGCACGGACCTCAAGGGCTCCGTCGCGGTTGGCATGGCAATTTGTGTTGCTACCAAGGGTTGGCGGTCGTACTTCGCTTGTTGACACACTTCGCAATTAATGATACAATCTCGCACCGTACGGCCCATAGCTTTCCAATAATAAAGAGATTTTATCGCGCCCAAGGTCTCCTCAATTCCCCTGTGGTTTGTCTTACCTGTATGGTGTTCGGATACGATTGTATGTTGTGCCGCTGGGTCTGTGATAGTATCTACCTGACGCAAACACCGAGTCAGCAGATAACGTATTCCAATTTTTTCCTGTCTATAAATCCTCTTTACTTTGTCGGCTAGTATCCTATTCCCAACTAAATTCCACGAAAATTCTCTCAAGTTCTTCCTCGTTTACCGCTGCGGGTGTACGAACCACAATCGTCAATAGGCCCACATAGATGCTTGACTGTGTTTGTATCCCCGGGTCCTGCTTCGATCTAAAAATAATTTGTAATTTTTTATCATTAATAATTTCATCAATCTCGTATAGTTCCGAGGGTCGTTCGAACGGAGTCATGTTGCCCTCTGATTCTCTATTAACTAGGGGGATGTCGGGTCCGCTATCGGCCCACTCTCTTAAATATCTCAACACGAAAGGTTCCGCAGGGGTTGTCTCTTCCTCGAATGCGTTCACAACCAGATCCCTAGATAACCAATCGGCGATCTCGTTTTCGACCATTTTTTTTTTTTTCACGAAACGGCCATAGAGACCACGCGAATATTATGAAGATGGATTTTTAATTCTGTTCCTTCTCATCATCCATATCTCCTTCATTCTTTCTGATTGCCTCTGTCTCCTCTCCTCCGTCCAGGCCATACCCTCCTTCGGCTCCTTCCTGTCCACAAGAACCGCTATTGCTTGAAGTTTCTTCCTATATTCTTCTCTTCCTCCTTCCTCAATCCTCAGTTTGCTAGTCTCCTTTTTTAGCTGTTTTATGTATCCCTGTGCACTCTTGTAATCCCAAATTTTCCGAAAAATAGCCTTATTAAGTCTTTCCTCAGGCATTCTTGCCATATGCCCATAGAACTTCAGTCTCTTAATTCTTATATCCATCTCAATGTTTGTTGTATCTTTGTAGATCTCCTCGTTTGATGTTAACCTGTATCCTTCCTGGGTTTTCCTAGGGCCGTAAATTCTCCTTAGGATCTTTCTTTCTACTTTCAGCATTCTTTCCAGGTTAGGGAGGTTCATGGTCTCTATCCCATATAGTATAACTGGCTTTACTACAGTATTGTAGTGCCTTATCTTTGCTTTTTTGGACAGGCTATTTTTATTGTAAATGTTACTGGTTGCAAAGCTCAATCTCTCCAGTCTAGCGATCTTTTCCTTCATGCTCTCCCTTTCCAATCCTCTACTGCATATGATCTCCCCTAGGTATTTAAATTTCTGTGTTTGATTGGCCCGTATTTAGTTTCCACTATTTTCTTTCTGAAGTTTGTATCTGTGGTCATCAGTTCTGTTTTTTCGAAAGATATTTGAAGTCCTGTTTTTTCAGCTATTTCTTTGAGTGTGTTAATTTGGCCTACTGCCTCTTCCTCTGATTCTGCTAGCAGAGCCAGATTATCTGCATATGCAAGACACCTAACCTTGATGTGGTTGTATTTCGTACCTATTTTCGCCCCAGCATTGTTGGACTTCCAAAGTTCTTTCATAATTTTGTCCAAAACCACATTGAAGAGCATTGGTGACAATCCATCCCCCTGTCTTAGTCCTGTATTAATCTGAAAGGGTTTGCTTATCGCTCCTTGGAATTTTACTTTGGATAGCGTGTTAGTTAGTGTTTGTTCTATCAATTTTCTGGTCTTTCGGTCTAACCCGTACTCCTTCAGGATTTCTATAAGTGTTACTCTGTCAACAGAGTCATATGCTTTTTTGAAGTCGACAAAGGAGATGTACAGGCTCTTTCTTGGGTCCTCTCTGTAATGTTTTATTAGTAACTTGAGACTAAGTATTTGTTCTAGACACGATCTTCCCTTCCTGAACCCTCCCTGATATTCTCCAATTTTCGATTCTAATTGTGAAGTTAGTCTATTAAGCAGTGCTTTTGAAAAAATTTTGTAGTTAACCGGCAGTAAAGAGATTCCTCTGTAGTTGTTAGCATCTGTTAATGTTCCTTTTTTATGTAAGGGAAGTATCAGAGCTGTTTTCCAGTCCTCAGGGATCCTTTCCTCAGTCCAAATGTCCATCATTAGTTCTGTGATTCTTTTCCTGAAGTCATCCCCTGTCAGTTTCCACATTTCTGCTACAATCCCATCCTCACCAGATGCTTTGTTGTTTTTCAGGGCCGCAATTATTTCATCATCTGGTGGGGCAGATTCGGCCCACAGGGGTGTGTTGTCCACAGTTTTAATTCTTTCTTTGGGTTCTTCACAATTTAACTGGCTCTCAAAGTATTTTGCAAATATATCACAGTTTTCTTTTTTCGTTTGCGCTAAGCTGCCATCCCCTCTTTTTAGTACTTAACCCTGGGGTGTATACCCCCTGACTTTTTGTTGGAAAGCTCTGTGGTATAGTTTGGTATCGTTATTCTAGAAGCTCTATTCTATTTCTTCCAGTTGTTTGTTATGGAAATCCCTTCTCCTCTTCCACAGGACTTTATGTGCCGTTTTCCTTTCATCTATGTACTTTTTTTAAGTTTTCTGTTGTTATCCTTTGGTTCCAGGTTCTCCACGTTTCCAGCCTTCTCTTGATTGCTTCTTCACAATCCCTGTCCCACCACTCTTTCATTTTCGACCCCTTTATTGTGAATCGTTTGAAAATTATAGGCTGCAAGCCGCTCCTTCCATCGTGACACTCTCGCGGACGATTCTTTTAATGTTCCAAGATATGTCAACGGTTTATGATCCGTAAACAGTTCGAATCGCCTGCCGTAGATGTACGGGCGAAAATATTCGACTGCCCAGACTACCGCTAGGAGCTCCCTTTCAATCGCGCTGTACCTACGTTCAGCGTCGTTTAGCTTCCGTCCTGCGTATGCTATTGGCTTTTCGCCTTCTTTGAAGTTTTGAGACTATTGCCAATAGCAACCTCGCTGGCATCTGTTGTTACCCTGAATGTTTTACGGAAATCGGGGAACGCTAGGAGTGGCTGCGTGGTCAAAACCTCTCGACATTTCTTAATACTCGACAGTTGATCGGGTCCTAGTTCAAACCGTTTCCCCTTTATCAATATTTCGGTTATAGGATGAGTCATCTCCGCTATATGAGGAATGAATTTCCGGTAATAATTCACCATGCCCAGAAATCTCCTAATTCCACGTGCGTTTTTAGGCATCGGGGCTTCTTGGATGGCTTTTACACGCTCCGTGTCAGGTCGCACACCTACTATATGACCCAAAAATCGAATTTCGCTTAGCCCGAACTTTGACTTTTCCCGAGACAATTTAAGTCCGATTTCCCGTATCCTGTCCAGGACCCGTCTCAAATGTTGGATACGATCGTCCTCATTCTTACTAAAAACTATTAAATCATCCATGTACACTTGTGAAAAGTCCTCGCCAAGTCCGCGTTGCAGTTTATCATAAGGCGTTGGAACGTTAATGGGACCCCTTTTAAACTGAAATGCATTCGAACGAACTCGAAATGCCCCCTTTCCCATGAAAACGCGGTCTTCCCAATATCTTCTTCGGCCATTCTAACCTGATGATAACCGATCTTCAGATCAAGAGTACTAAAGACAGTTGCTCCCGCGAGACGATCTAGGATGTCCTCGACCCTGGGAAGTGGGTATTGCTCGTCCTTTGTTGCTTCGTTAATTTTACGATAGTCAACTACTACCCGATATTGCTTCGCTTCCTGTCCCTGTTTTTTCTCGACCACCCATAGTGGGCTATTGAATGGGGAATTACTGGGTCTGATAATGCCTTGTTTGAGAAGATCCCCTAGTTGCTCTCTGATGATATCCCTCGTGGCTTGCGGGTATCTCCTATTTTAACATAAATAATAAATCTTTAACATAGGGGTTTCGCCTTTCAAATTTATTCGATGTACTGTTCTTCCAGTAGTCGGTAGGACCTCATTTTCCTTGTAAAATAGGCCATCATATTGTTCCACTAACCCTACTACTGTTTCTTTCCTACATTCGACTACCCCAATGTTAATACCCGCTCCGTTTTTACCCACCGTTGTAGCCTTATATTTCCGTTTCCCCATCCCACAACGCCATTTTTTCCGGTTGATTTTCATCCTCATGCCAACTCGCTGTAATATATTGCAGCCCACTATTAGATCATATCCGGCCGTTAACTTCTCTATTACATGGATTTTTATCCGGAAATATCACCCCGTTAATTCGTGGAGATTCAAAAAAGTTTCCCCAAGAGTCTGACATTTACCGCTAACCGTCGATACTGCACATTCACATGGTTTACGCTCGCCCCAGTTACCTAATTTCTCCACCCCTCCTCTACTTATTAGCGAGTTTGTGCTACCCGTGTCTATTAGGAACTTCACTCCCAATTCCTCTAATCCCGCCACGGGCAACCGAGCTTGCCTTCCCCTCTTCACGCCTTTATTGATTAATAAATCCTCCGCTCGGTCACCCCGCCCCTTACCGTACCCTCAATCCGCACGTGAACGCCCCGGTGTTACTTCGCCCCCGGCAGGACCACCCCTCCAGGCATTCCCACCACTCACCTCGTGTCTCCTCGTAGTCGGGCCGCTACGCTCAGAACGGACGCTCTCCTCTCCTGAAGATTCCCCGATCTGCTTCTCCTCCTGCCAGGTTACCTGCCGCTCTAGTTATAAACCTAGTTGTTTACCTCCATCGGGTCGTCCCTTTGCCCCTTCCTAAGTGGTTGATTGCTGCGCCTTGGACATTCTCTCGCTATGTGTCATCGCTTATCGTTATTCTCCTTCCTTTCTTAAACAGGTCGTTTAAAGGTACTAGGTGTCTTTTCATTTCAGGAACAAACCGTTTGTAGTAGTCAAGTGTACCCAGTAGTCTCCGTATACCCTTCACGTCTGTTGGGATGGCCATTCTCCTAATCGCGTCTTTTTACTTTTCTAATCTCTAATTTCTAGTCTGTGTTTGTCGTTAATTATTTCCTCTAATTCTTCTATTTCTGCCGATCTTTCCCCTTCCGAACTATCCTCTCGTGCTACTTCCTCCTCGTCTTCCGTTACTTCCGACTCTCGCTCCCCTTCTCCTTCCGGCGTCTATTCCCGAATAAAGCGCTGTATCCCTCCCGAATACTCCCTGTTTTCCTGATCTATGGCATTTACTTGTAAAGCTCGCGATAGCCAGTCAGCCACAATATTCTCTTTTCCTGGCGTATACACCACCTCCATATTATACTGATTCAGGAACTCCTTCCAACGGGTGACACGCGCCGATGATTCCTTTAACTTTCCTACCCACATTAGGGGACGATGGTCCGTATGCATCTTGAATTTCCTTCCGAACACGTATGGTCTGAAGTGTTCAATGGCTCATACTACCCCTAGCAACTCCCATTTTAAAGCACTATATCGCGCCTCCGTCTCTGCAAGTCGCCTGCTAGCGTATGCTACCGGTTGTTCCCCTTTTTCGCCATCTTGGGATAGTACTGCCCCCAGTGCGTATTCGCTTGCGTCAGTCGTGATGGTAAATGTCTTGGAAAAGTACGGGAACGCGAGTACCGGTTCTTTCTGAAGTCTGTCCATGTACGTCCGTACGTTTTGCTCGATTTCCGGGGTTATTACTATTCTCCTTCCTTTCTTAAACAGGTCGTTTAAAGGTACTAGGTGTCTTTTCATTTCAGGAACAAACCGTTTGTAGTAGTCAAGTGTACCCAGTAGTCTCCGTATACCCTTCACGTCTGTTGGGATGGCCATTCTCCTAATCGCGTCTACCTTCCGTATGTCCGGCCTTACTCCCTCCTTTGAAATAGTATGTCCCGAGAATTTAATTCGGCCTTGTCCCAGGATCGATTTTTTTAACGACAGTTTTAGTCCAAATTGTCTTAAGCGTTCAAACACCCGTCTTAAGTCCTGTACATGTCCTGGCTCGTCTTCACTGAATATTAGTAAGTCGTCCATGTACACCTGACAACTGGCCTCATCCAACCCTCGCAGAAATTCATCCATGAGCCTTTGGAACGTTATAGGGGCGTTTTTCAATCTGAAGGGCATCCTGGTGAACTCGTAATGGCCCCTTTCAAAAGTGAACGCGGTCTTATGCTGATCTCTTGGGTGAATCCTGATCTGGTGATATCCCGCCTTAAGGTCTAACGTGCTAAACACCGTCGCGCCACCAACCGATCCAGTATAGCCTCAAATCTCGGAATGAGATACTTTTCATCTACCGTATTCTCGTTCAGTTTCCGAAAGTCCACCACCACCCTATACTTTTCACCAATGCCCTCTTCGCTCTTTTTCTTAACCGCCCATAAGGGACTGTTGTATGGGGAGGTACTATTAACTATAATACCCTGACTCTTTAGACTCTGCAATTCCTCCCTGATGTGCTGACGCAACGCCTGGGGATACCTTCTTTCTTTCACGTATGTCACCCTGTCTTGATTCAGTGGGATCTCGTGTACTGTTCCCCCTGTAATAGGCAGCCTATTATTAAAATTGCGAGGGATGTGTGGTGTCTAGTTAACACGGGAAGCTCGAATACCATAATGAGCAAAGAGGTGGTAAGAAAATTATGTAAAGAGGAGAGGTTACCCCGAGTACAGCTGTGTAGTTGTAAATTAATTACGCTAAGTGGTCCCTGTAGAGCAGATGGTGAGGCGCAAAAAGGATTAGGTAGGTGGGGGAAAGAGAAGGAAAAACTAGCGGTACATGTGGTGGAAGACATGCCTCGTGAATACGGGGGTATCATCGGGTGTGACCTTTTAGGGAAGATAGGGACCAGGATTAAGGGTAATGACGATCGATGGGTGATTCGTATTAGGAAAAAGATTTATTCATGTGAGAGGGATCGAGAAGGGGGACGAGCTATGGTCGGGGTGATCAATCGGAAGGGAGATTGGCGGCAGTCATTAAAGGGTGAGTATTCCGATATCTTTTTCAAAGAAGGGGAAATACTGAGTGTTACAGGGGGAACAGTACACGAGATCCCACTGAATCAAGACAGGGTGACATACGTGAAAGAAAGAAGGTATCCCCAGGCGTTGCGTCAGCACATCAGGGAGGAATTGCAGAGTCTAAAGAGTCAGGGTATTATAGTTAATAGTACCTCCCCATACAACAGTCCCTTATGGGCGGTTAAGAAAAAGAGCGAAGAGGGCATTGGTGAAAAGTATAGGGTGGTGGTGGACTTTCGGAAACTGAACGAGAATACGGTAGATGAAAAGTATCTCATTCCGAGATTTGAGGCTATACTGGATCGGTTGGTGGCGCGACGGTGTTTAGCACGTTAGACCTTAAGGCGGGATATCACCAGATCAGGATTCACCCAAGAGATCAGCATAAGACCGCGTTCACTTTTGAAAGGGGCCATTACGAGTTCACCAGGATGCCCTTCAGATTGAAAAACGCCCCTATAACGTTCCAAAGGCTCATGGATGAATTTCTGCGAGGGTTGGATGAGGCCAGTTGTCAGGTGTACATGGACGACTTACTAATATTCAGTGAAGACGAGCCAGGACATGTACAGGACTTAAGACGGGTGTTTGAACGCTTAAGACAATTTGGACTAAAACTGTCGTTAAAAAAATCGATCCTGGGACAAGGCCGAATTAAATTCTCGGGACATACTATTTCAAAGGAGGGAGTAAGGCCGGACATACGGAAGGTAGACGCGATTAGGAGAATGGCCATCCCAACAGACGTGAGGGTATACGGAGACTACTGTGTACACTTGACTACTACAAACGGTTTGTTCCTGAAATGAAAAGACACCTAGTACCTTTAAACGACCTGTTTAAGAAAGGAAGGAGAATAGTAATAACCCCGGAAATCGAGCAAAACGTACGGACGTACATGGACAGACTTCAGAAAGAACCGGTACTCGCGTTCCCGTACTTTTCCAAGACATTTACCATCACGACTGACGCAAGCGAATACGCACTGGGGGCAGTACTATCCCAAGATGGCGAAAAAGGGGAACAACCGGTAGCATACGCTAGCAGGCGACTTGCAGAGACGGAGGCGCGATATAGTGCTTTAAAATGGGAGTTGCTAGGGGTAGTATGAGCCATTGAACACTTCAGACCATACGTGTTCGGAAGGAAATTCAAGATGCATACGGACCATCGTCCCCTAATGTGGGTAGGAAAGTTAAAGGAATCATCGGCGCGTGTCACCCGTTGGAAGGAGTTCCTGAATCAGTATAATATGGAGGTGGTGTATACGCCAGGAAAAGAGAATATTGTGGCTGACTGGCTATCGCGAGCTTTACAAGTAAATGCCATAGATCAGGAAAACAGGGAGTATTCGGGAGGGATACAGCGCTTTATTCGGGAATAGACGCCGGAAGGAGAAGGGGGGAGCGAGAGTCGGAAGTAACGGAAGACGAGGAGGAAGTAGCACGAGAGGATAGTTCGGAAGGGGAAAGATCGGCAGAAATAGAAGAATTAGAGGAAATAATTAACGACAAACACAGACTAGAAATTAGAGATTAGAAAAGTACTGACAGATGAATCTCGACCGGGAGAAACTTTTTACTTGTATGTGGGGAATGAAGTTGTGTGGGAGAAGATAAAGCGGTTGTGGAGAACCGAGAGGATAGGGTTGGACAGGACATTCATACGGTGTAAGCTGATGGTGGAAACTGTAAGGGAGGCGGATCGGCAGAAGGAGGTCACAGTGGCGTACCATCAAGGGAAAAATAATCACCGAGGAGTACAGGGTACTTTGCAGGCACTAAAGCGAAAATATTTTTGGGTGATAATGCGGAAGACGATAGAGGAAGTGGAACAATCGTGTGAAATTTGCAACAGGACGAACTATGATCGACACCCGCTAACCGGAAGACAGGAAGAGACGGAAACACCGATAGGACCACTGACGGACTTACAAATAAACACGTTCACACGGAAAGGTTATAAATGGGTAACCGTCGTAGACATCTTTAGCAGAGTAGCGTTGGCATACCCGGTAGAGAATAGGTCGGCTGAGGCGGTACTTGATGCCCTCCGAATCTGGTTGCAATTCTATGGAGTACCGGAGAGGATAACTTCGGAGGGGGCCGGGAATTTGACAACGCCAGTGTCAGGTCGGAGATGCGGAAGTTGGGTGTGGCATGGCATCTGAATACTCCTGGACACCCTAAAGGCCGAGGAGTGGTCGAACGCTTACATAGTAGGCTGGGGGATCACCTTCGCGTTTTTTACGCGGAAAAGGGAATAGAGGCGGGCATGTCAATGCCTAAGGCAATAGTGGCGTACAATCATTCGATTCATACAGCCACGGGATTTTCGCCATTTGAAATGTTATTTGGCCTTCGCGAACGTAGAAGGGATACCCGCGGTGCAGTAGTGGATGAAGAGGTTGAAGCGACGTTGGTGGCAAACAAAGTGGCACTCGCCACAGATGGGAGAAAGATAGGAAGAGGCTTAATGAGGAAAAAAGTAGGAGGGTGACTCGGGAGAATCTTAGGGTACGTGATGGAATGGAAGGGGTCACAATTGGAACTATTGTGTACCGGAAGGTAGTGTCGAACCGGAGTAAGGAGGATTTACGTCATGATGGGCCCTTCAAAGTCGTGGCGATTCGGGAACATAATGTTGTCATCATTCAGAGTATGCAAGATCCCCGGAAGCGAAGGACGGTGCATCTGGACCAACTAAAGATTCCGTTAAAGTAATTTCCTCGTTTTTCTCGTTTCTATCGGTTTATACGTTAATTGGTTGTTTTCGTTTCTTTGGTTGTTCTGAGTCATTTCTAGTTAATTATCGTCAATTTTTCGTTATTTCTTGTGTTTCGTTATTACCGTTTATTCGTATTGTTCGTTCTCGTATTACTCTTTCTTGTGGTCATTAGACGGAGTTCGAGGGGTATCCTCTTTTTTATGCAAGGGAACTTGTGTAAATAGTAGTTAATGTAAAGAATTAGAAGAAGTTTAACAGTTCTTTTTGTTTGTTGTATTTTAGTTTTTTTACTGAATGAGATATGTAAAGACCTGTCAAAGAATAGTGAAAGGTTTAAGGTAAGGACAAAAGTGTTTTTTTTTGTTTTTTTTTGTATTTATTTGTAACATTGATTTTTGTATATGGTTGGTTGTTTGGCCTGTGTAGGAGTTTACGAGGATTGTTCGTAAACTGGTGGGAGGGACTTAAGGAGTATTGGGGAATAATATACATCTTAATTCCTAACCTTATCCCAAACAGACCACAGAATGTATATAAAGAGGATTTCTGAACAAAAAAGTTAGTCCTTATCTAGAACTCGTGAGTGATATTCAGCTCCCTAATTTCCTTTTTTTATCATGTTTTTCTTTTGGGCGAACTTAACTTATATATATATATATATATATATATATATATATATATATATATATATATATATATATGAGTTCTTGGATGGAACATAGTCATAAACTAGAGGGGGGAAGTCAAGGTCCGAAGCAGGGCTATATCAAGCTTAATCCTATACGTAGTCACAACAAACAAATGTAACTGTAAATAAATCCGCCTCAGAGCAATAAACAGTCAGTTGTATTTCAACAGTTATCAACTGTGTTTCATTCTCCTTTTAATTCTTTTTTTTAAAGTTTTCTTTTACGCTCAACTTATCTTATATATATATTAAAACAGGTATTAATTCGCCAATATTAGAATTAGCTATGTTTATTCGATAATTATAGTTATCACCAATTTTAGTTTAGTAAGAACTCATATATATATATATATATATATATATATATATATATATATATATATATATATATATATATATAAGTCATATATATATTTATATATATATATATATATATATATATATATATATATATATATATATATATATATATATATATATATATATATATATATATATATATATATATATATATATATATATATGAGTTCTTACTAAACTAAAATTGGTGATAACTATAATTATCGAATAAACATAGCTAATTCTAATATTGGCGAATTAATACCTGTTTTAATATATATATAAGATAAGTTGAGCGTAAAAGAAAACTTTAAAAAAAAGAATTAAAAGGAGAATGAAACACAGTTGATAACTGTTGAAATACAACTGACTGTTTATTGCTCTGAGGCGGATTTATTTACAGTTACATTTGTTTTTGTTGTGACTACGTATAGGATTAAGCTTGATATAGCCCTGCTTCGGACCTTGACTTCCCCCCTCTAGTTTATGACTATGTTCCATAAACTTTATACTTTAGGCACTTAATACCAATGAGGTAGGGAGACTACTTCCCCATATGGTCAAAGGCCGAAGCAGATAACAACATCTGAATCCTACCCTTGTCACTAATTTTACAAATATCAAAGTCAATATTTATAATCCTTACACCTATGACATAAAAGAAAATTCCAAACTTTATTTACAGAATAAATCCTAAATCTAACGTAAAACTAAACACTCACACACAAAATAAAATAAAATTGCTTCTTGCACTAGGAACAAACAAACAAAATCAAATGAACTCAATATTAAAGAAAATTAACTTTCTCCACTTATACAATACTACAATATATACATCTCGCTAAAGATATCAAATCAACCATTTTTACAAGAAATAAAATAATTACTCTATATAAAACTAACAAAAAAAAATATATTTCCACAGTATTTTACAAAAACAACAATTACTCTGTAACCAAAAAAAAAAACTCTTTCTCTCTCTCCCGTTGTCAACAACGGGACACTCACAGAATAAGCTGTTCCTCAATTAGGAACCGTAGTTGCTCAATGTGCACATTTCTCCGCTTCCGCGGCTCTCTGACGCTCTCTAATGTCACGACATTGTGCTCTCTTATAGCAATCACTCGGAATGGCCCTTCATACCGACAGATCTCTTTGCCACGATTGGTAATCTTTTTCCGGTACACCACCGTTCCGATTTTGAGTTTGCCCGTGACGTCCCGCACCCGGACGTTTTCCCTCTCCACTCTCTGCTGTTTCTCTTTCATTATGCGCCCCCGCGCCTACTCCCATAATTTTCCAAACGCCCAATGTCGGTTGGTTATAAAGTTAACCAATTCCTCTCCCACTACAGTGTCCCTAAAGTCCCGGCGTCTTTCCCGGAGCCCGAACACGATTTCCACTGGCGAATACCCTATCGCGGTGTGGATCGAGTTATTATATGCAGCGATCGCCTTCTCCATCGCGACATCCGGTTCTAAGCCCTTATCTACTTGATAAATCCGGAGATCTTCGCTCAGGGTACTGTGTAACCTCTCAACACCCCCTCTGCCCTTGGGATGCCCAGGGGTATTAACGTGCCACCTGATCTCGAGTTCCTTGGCCTCTGCCCTAACCTGAGCGTTATCGAACTCGAGACCCCCATCCGATGAAATTCGATCCGGGACTCCGTAAACTTTGACCATGCCCGCAAAGCTCCTAATACGTACTCCGCGGACTTGCTCTGCACCAAACAAGCTTGCACGATTTTACTAAAGGTATCCAGGATCGTGACCCACCGATAGCCCCTCCATGTAAATGTGTCGACCTGGAGGTCCGACAATGGGAACGCAACCGTGGGCGTCTCCTCTTGAACCCACCCTGTGGGATGCCGGTCGTATTTCGTGGTGAGACACACCTCGCACGACCCAAGGACCTCTTGAATCGTACGCCTCATGCCCCACCAGAAATACCTCCGTTTCAATGCTTGAAGAGTCTCCTGTGTTCCCCAGTGGTTGGTCTTTCCCTGATGGTACGAAAGGGTTATCTCTTTTGGCCGGTCTACCTCTTGGACCACTTCTACAGACCTCGCACACCTAATAAACGTTCGGTCGACCCCGATCTTTTCCTCCCCCCAAAGCCTCTTGACCCTGTCCCAAATAGTTGCGTTGCCAATATACATATGATAAGTTTTCCCTGGTTTTGTTACCCCATTTAAAAGTTTTATCATGGGCTCCTCTCTAATTCCCGGTTCTGTCCAGACGGTGACGATATTACTCCTCCCATACTTAGAAAAGTCCGCCTTCGGGAGACCCTCGGTTCTGGATTTCCAGATAACTTGCTCCCTTTTATCATTAATAATTTCGTCCACTTTCTCCATATCTGTGGGCCTCTCATCCGCGGAACTTTCATCTTCTTGGGTCTCGTTTCGATCTTCTTGGGGTTCATTACGACCTTCTTGGGGCTCGTTTCCACCACTTCGCGTGTCCTCTTCACCCTCCCCATCCGGTGTCCATTCGCGCAGAAACTGGCGGATATCCCCTGACGTCCCTGCCTCCCCCTCGACGGCGTTATTCATGACAGCGCGTGATAGCCAGTCGGTGACCACGTTCTCCCTCCCCGGTTTGTACACTATCTCGAAATTGTATTGGCTGAGGAATTCCTTTCACCTCGTGATTCTTGCGGAGGACTCCTTCAACTTGCCCACCCACTGCAATGGTCTATGGTCTATCTGAATCTTAAATTTTCTCCCAAAGATATACGGGCGGAAGTGATCCACAGCCCACACAATTCCGAGAAGTTCCCGCTCTAGCGCGATGTACCTTGTCTCCGCATCCGTCAGTCACCTACTTGCGAAGGCCACAGGTCTATCTCCTTTATCCCCTTCCTGCGACAACACCGCTCCCAACGCGTAGTCACTCGCGTCTGTCGTAATGGTAAATTGTCTGTTAAAATCTGGAAACGCGAGTACCCTGTTCTTTTGCAATTCCTCCATACACCGCTTAATGTTACTTTCCATCTCCGGGGTAACAAAATTTTTCCGGCCCTTCTTTAATAGGTTATTTATAGGCACTAGGAATCTTGCCATTTCAGGGACAAACCTGCGGTAATAGTTCAAGGACCCTAACAGCCTCCGAATACCCTTTACATCCCGTGGGATTGCCATTCTCGCGATCGCGTCCACCTTGCTCTGATCCGGTTTTACCCCATCTCTTGAAATGCAATGTCCTAAGAAATTTATCTCGGACTCCCCTAGGCGCGATTTTTCTGCTGAAAGCTTTAAGCCAAATTCGCGGATCCTCCCGAACACTGCCCTGAGATGTTCCACATGTTCGCCCTCGGATTTACTGAACACCAGGAGGTCGTCCATATATATCTGGCAGATGTTTTTATCCACCCCTCTGAGGAACTCGTCGATGAGCCGCTGAAATGTCATCGGCGCGTTTTTAAGCCCAAACGACATCCGGGTAAATTCGTAGTGGCCCCGTTCAAACGTAAATGCCGTTTTACATTGGTCCCGGGGTTGCATCCTAATCTGGTGGTAACCTGCCTTCAGATCGAGCGTACTAAATACCACGGCCCCACTGAGACGATCTAAGATGTCCTCAAACCTGGGGATCGGGTATCTCTCATCCTTCGTGTTCTCGTTCAGCTTTCTATAGTCGATTATCACCCTATACTTCTCTTCCCCCGGGGCACACTTTTTCCTAACCGCCCATAACGGACTGTTGTACGGCGACACGTTGTCCACTACAATACCCTGCCTTTTTAGGTCACGAATTTCTTCCCTGATATGATGTCTCAAGGCTTGGGGATACCACCGTTCCTACACGTACGTCACCCTTACATCCTATAGCGCGATTTCATGGACGGTTCTCCCCGTGACACCCAGTGTATCCCCTTCCCTAAAGAAAATGTCCTCGAATTCACCCTTAATGGCTTCCCTCCAACCTCCCACTTTATTAACAACCCCAATTTGCCCTCTCTCTTCCCTTCCGCTCTTACACTGCCTATATTTCCTCCTCCCAATCTTAACGGTCCAGATCCCTTTATGATTACTAATCCTAGCACCCACCTTCTCTAGGAGATCACACCCCAGGATTCCGTCGTATGATCGGGACATATCCCTTATGACGTGAACTTTTAACTTTTCCCCGTTACCCGACCATCTTTCCAATCCTATTTCGACTTCCCCCTCAACTGCACAAGGGCCACCCAGAGTGATTAATTTACATGCGCATACCTGGATATGGAGTGCCCCGTTGCCGCAACTCAGCTGCTCCGCCGCTCGCCGGCTTAGGATGGTGCTGGAGCTCCCAGTATCTACCAGGCAGCGCACCCCTCTCTCGACGCGGATTGTAGGCAGACCGCTGCTCCTTTCTCCAACACTGCATACCTCTATGATGCGGTCGCCTCTCTGCTGGCACCCTCCTCAGGCTGCCACTCGTCCCTTCAGTGTCGCTATCCTCTGCCCGCTGCTCCTCCTCTGGCTCCCCGCGGCTCCTTCCTCGCTACTGTTACCCGGTTCGGCTTCCCTCTCTGACTCTGAGGCCGAAGATACCTCCGAGGTCCTTGAAGAGGGTACTGAGCTTCTCCTCCGACCTCTCCACAGTCGGTTAACCTCCATCGATTCTCCTCTCGGGGCTTCTTTCCTCCTGTGGATGTAGGGGCACTGTCTGGCAATGTGCCCTTCGGTCCCGCACTCAAAACACTTGGTGCGGGGGCATTGCACCACTAGGTGCCCTTGTTTTCCACACCCATGGCAACGCCTTTTCTCCTTCCTTCCGTTGGGCGCCGGTCTCCTTGCCCCTTGCTTCCTCTGCTCTCCTACTCTTGGTTCTGGCCGAGCGTCCCGCCTGCCCCAGGGTGACTCCTGTGGTTTCCTGTAGGTTACCCTGCTCCATCCCGGTTCCTCTCGCTCGGTTACCTCTTCCTCCCTTGCGCTGGAGTCCATCATCTCTTGAGCGCACTCAGTGAAGGACTTCTCTCGGGGTAGGCCGTCTTTTCGTCCTGTCTCCCGTGCTAGTTGGACCTTCAGGATGGTAGACACGAAGGCCATCCTCGCTTCCGCCTCCGGTGCGGATGCAGTTTCCCCCATCTTATCGGTGATTTTGTTAAATTTTAACAAAAGTTCACCGGCGTACTGCCCGTTGCTTTGTCTTGAGTGACTCGTATCCCGGAATAGTTGAAAGAGATCTTCTTCCGGGGTCCACCTTCCACCCTCGTAGGCCTTCTACAACCTTTCCTTTATGACAGGCCATGGTGTCTCTTCATCCGCCTGTATGAGGTTCAGGACACCTCTCTTTATGCGGCATACTAGGTCCGCCCTCAAAGATTCCGCGTCCAGGAGTGCTTCGGCTCTTTTTACTTAAGGAAATGGTTCAGCTCACCCATCTCTCCTGTGAACCGTTCTCTGTCTGATACTGCCTTCCGGAGATCTTGAGCCGTGGCTGCTCTTACTCCAAGCACACCAAGCAAGGGTGTTAGCGTGTGCCTCCGCCATTGTTTATCTTGGTATCGCAGTCTCTGCATTGAGCTGAAGAACGGCTGGCATCAAAACGTTCTCCATCGAGACCGAAAGGAAAAAGAAAAGGAAAAAATTTTCCTACCTTTGGTCTTCTCTCCCCGTCGTCCCGGGTTTCGGCACCAGATAAGTTGAGCGGAAAAGAAAACTTAAAAAAAAAAGAATTAAAAGGAGAATGAAACACACTTGATAACTGTTGAAATACAACTGACTGTTTATTGCTCTGAGGCGGATTTATATACAGTTACATTTGTTTGTTGTGACTACGTATAGGATTAAGCTTGATATAGCCCTGCTTCGGACCTTGACATATATGTATATATATATATATATATATATATATATATATATATATATATATATATATATATATATATATATATATATATACTTTTTTTATTCTGATAATTTTACAAGTTCCATGCAAATTAGCATACTACCTGTAATTAGCAGGTGTAATATATATTTTTTTTTTAATAAGATAAATTACAAAAATAACAAAGTTCTTGATTGAAGTTAATATAAACACATAGGGAAAAGATAACAATAATTTAAAGACCAAAAGGCAGTAATTCCATAGTTAAACAAAAAGAAATTAGAATAAAATAAAAATACAATAGAAAAAGAAAATAGATTGATAAAATAAATAAAAAGAAAGAGAAATATAACATGCAGACAAGTTGATTTTTCAACAGATGTCTTCTATTGTTCATCTTGTTTTTGATGCGGGGTATTCTTCTTTCTTGATCTATATGGTCTATTTTCCAGTTGCTAATGCGAATTCTGCCAACTGTTTCTTGTAAGTTTTGTATAGTTTTGCTTCGGTGGGAGGCCAAGTGTCCCCATTCATCAGTACTGTTTTTATTAGTTTTGGTCTTTTGTGTTCGTAAAGAATGCAGTCATATAGCAAGTGATGGAATGTTTGTGGAGTCCGTCCGTCACATTCGCATGTATCTGTATTTGTCAAATGAAACCGTTTCATTAGTGGTTAGTCTGTCCATGTTCCGTTAACAGTTGTGTAAGTTTGTGATGAGTACTTTTGGGTGTACCGTGATTTTGTAGTGTGCTGTTTGGGATGTATTTGTGCTAGGGTCGTCCTTTTGTCTAGTTGTTCCAAAGTTTGTCCCATTCAGTAAGTGAGTCTGTTTTGATACATTTTTTAATAAATGAAACGTGAACGCGGGTGTATTCTAAAGTAAGTTCTAAATCATGAGCAGCCGTTTTTGCGAATAGATCTGCTCGCTCGTTACCTTCGATGCCACTATGACCTTTAATCCAGGTTAGCTTTGTTGGTATTCCGTGGTCCATAATTTCAATTAAATTTTTCATCAGTCGATATGTCAGTGGGTCGTTGGATTTGATGTTATTAACTGAATGTATTACTGTCTTAGCAATGCCGAATTAGCTGAATTGTACGGAGAGCCTGATATCCTCTGTGTTATTAAGAAGAGCAGGCTTAGATGGTTAGGGCATGTAGAAAGGATGGAGCCCTGTAGGCTGCCTAAAATGATGCTAAATGGTGCACCTTCCTTAATCCTTTTAGGATCAAAAAGGAAAAGGGGCAGACCCAGGCGGCGGTGGATTGAGGAATTGGAGGAGGATATAAGAAGGATGGAAATAGGAAACTGGAAGTCTCGCTGGAGACCGCGAGGCATGGGGAAGAACGGTGGCAGAGGCCCAGGTCCTGCAAGGACTGTAGCGCCCAACAGTGAGTGAGTGATTACTGTCTTATTGTCCGTATAAATGTTGTATTTGTTTTGATGAACGTACGCCTGTCTAAGAATATATTCCGTGCCCTTAACTACAGCTAATTTCTCAGCCTGATTATTTGAGCAGTTTTGGCCAAGCCGGTAGAGTTCGTCGTATTAGCAGTTATTGTGATATAGAGTTAGTGCGCATCCTGTGTACTGTTCGTCTTTGCTTCCATCCGTGTAAATGTCAATACTTGCTGTGTCTGTATCTCCAGCTCCTGTGTCTGTTATGTACTGTGTTAGTTTAGCGTGTATAGCAGGATGTATCCAGCGTTTGGTGGTTAGTTCGTCTTCAATGTCCCTTGGCTCCATGTAGTTGTAATTTAGTTGTTGTTTTTTTGTTTTGTATAATATCCTTAGTTCAATAATTTTCAAGTGTATTGGTTTTATCCCTGGAAGGACACAGACAGCGTCGTAAGAGATAGTGCGATATACTTTACTTATCCTTATTCCCATGAAAGTTATGTAGTACGAAAAGCAAAATAGCTTTTTAAAAAGATTTATTTAAATAAAAACACAAGTTATAAATACTGAATATAAACAATTAAACAAATAGTAAATAAACTCAATGAATACAAGTCATGAAGTGGACACGGAGTGTGAACGGAGTGATGGGCTGTCTGGAGGGGATGTTTATATAGAGTCTAGATTATGCTAGAGTCAGCATCTGCCATTTCTTAAGTCTTCTGTGCCATAAGTCCTCCCTCCCTAAGTTTGAAGCTCCTGCGAAAACGATGGTAGTCCTGGATGTACAGTTGGCATATTTGGGGAGACAATGTTAATTTTGATTTTTCTTATACAATAATATTTATATATCAAATAAATTAGAATACAGATTAAGACAAAGGGTATAAGTAAATACATATATGGTGTATGGTTTGTTTGTGTTGTTATAAAAGTGTTAAGTTTGGACATTTCTAGATTTATAGTGTGTAGTTTGTCAAAGGATATGTTAAAATCTTGGTGATTAAAAACTAAACTATTGATACTAAGTGCTTTAGTTTCTTTAAATACAGGAATTATGTGCATATCTAAAATTGATTCATTATTACTAAGGTTGATTAGGCTACTATTTGTTACAAATATTTCTTCCTTATTTTTATTTTTAATTATTTCTATTTTATTATGTTTAAATACTAAATATTGATTAATGAAAGGGATATATTTAATGAAAGGTTCGCTGTCAGTGGATATAGTTTGACAGCTAAAAAGGTTAGTATTGTTTATAATTTGTTGAATACACTTATTATTTACATTTGTCGAATTTCTGCAGAAGAGTGAGTCTTTGTATTCGTCGCATGAAGCAGTGAGTAATTCTTTTTTCTTCTTCAAAATTAAAGGTGGATGCTCGTATATGGTGATCACTTTATTATTCTTTTCTACCGGGTATGAGAGGAGAAAGTAGGTTTCTAAAGGTGGGGTACGTAAGGGAATTTTTACAAAATAATATATATTATTGCCCTTTAATGAACAGTGTACTTTGCTAATTTGCCAAAGGATTTCTATGTCTTTAGAAATAAAAGTTACGTTATAAATGTATTGTAAGGTTCTTAAGTCTCTAAAAGATAAAATGCTAGAGTGAATAGTCTGGAGTTTACAAAATTCAAGAGATAGTTCAATATCGTTAAGTTTGTTACTAATTAATACTAAATTTAGAAATATGATATTATAATTATGATTGATTTCTATTTGATTAAGTTTTGAATTGGTAAGGGCTTGCTTAATTTTTTGGTTATTAATTTGAATGATTTTAATGTCACGGTTGAATTCTTTAATTATTTTCTGATTGATGGCCAGTTGGTTCTTTGTGTTGTCAGTAAGTTGTATAGAATTTCTCTCTAGTGAATGTATGACTTTATCATAATATTCTTTGTCTGTTGCGTCCATGTTACCGGTTAGCCATGATATTGCTGTACCAAGTCCATTAATAAGTCCTCTTTTGATGCGTGTTTGTTTGTTAAGTATCAAATGGTCCAATTTATTTCTCAAGAATGTGTAATATTTATAAAGGGAATCATAATGGTTAGTGTTATTGTTTTTATGTGAAGAGTTTATGATATTATGTATGTCTTCTACTTCCGTGTCTATTAATTCTGTGTTAATTATGTGGATGAATGTATAGTATTTGTCTAGGATATACGCATTAGGTAGTCTGATAGGAATTATTCCGGGTCCCTGAGTCAGGTCCGTTATAGTCAGTGCTTTGTTCATTGATAGTGAGTGAAGGAAGTAAACAAGCGTCAGCAGTCTGATTGCGGGAAGTGCCAGGATCATTGTGGAGCCGTTGACTTCTTATGTTGAAGGTGGAGGGTCTCTTCTTTCTTCTCGCGAAGCAAACACCTGAAGGTGACCTGAGAATACTGGGTCAAATGGACACAGCTGCTATTCTTCAGTCTTCGTTGTCCCTGTTCGGGCGCCAGTTATGTAGTACGAAAAGCAAAATAGCTTTTTAAAAAAGATTTATTTAAATAAAAACACAAGTTATAAATACTGAATATAAACAATTAAACAAATAGTAAATAAACTCAATGAATACAAGTCATGAAGTGGACACGGAGTGTGAACGGAGTGATGGGCTGTCTGGAGGGGATGTTTATATAGAGTCTAGATTATGCTAGAGTCAGCATCTGCCATTTCTTAAGTCTTCTGTGCCATAAGTTGAATCTCTGGACCCGCTGAAGTTTTTTCAGATTGATTGGTTTAGCAGCTCCTGATTCCCAGATGGGTATGGCATAAAGGAGTTTTGGAATGATGGCTCCTTCGTAGATAACTTTTAGTGCCTCTGTCTTTAAGCCCCATGTGTTTCTTGCAGCTATAGTAAGTACGTTTAGTGTTTTTAGTGTTTGTTGACAACGTAGCCTGTGTGTGCTTTCCAGTTTAATTTCCTGTCGTATGTTAGCCTTAAATATGTCATGGTTTCAGTTTGTTCAAGTGTTTTGGAATAGAGTCTAAAGTTTAAATTTGGAGTAATTCGTTTCTTGCTAAATATTATGTATTTTGACTTGTTAGTGTTAAATTCGAGTTTATTATTTTTAGGCCATTTTCCAATATAATTAGTGTGTGGATAGGTTATACACTGATCTGTGAGTGGTCCGTTGCCAGCAACGGAAGAAGAACTTTATTTTTGTAATTTTTTTTTGTTTGTAGAAAAATGTTTTTTTTTTTAAATTTTGAGAAAATTTTGTTGATGTAAAATTAATTTTTTTTGTTTATAGTAGAGGTAATTGTGGAGTTATAAATAAGAGGAAAGAGATTTATTATTTTTGTACAGAGGAAATTTTAGTTTTTGTGTGTGTGTGTGTGTGTGTGTGTGTGTGTGTGTGTGTGTGTGTGTGTGTGTGTGTGTGTGTGTGTGTGTGTGAGTGTGAGTGTGCGTGCATTTTATTTTAAAAGGAGTTCATTTTAGTTTTGGATGAATGTTTAGTTGTAAGTTAAGTTTAAGTATTGTTTTTATTATGTAAATGAAGTTTTAACTGTTGTTGTACTATGTTAGGTTAAGGATTATGGTGTAAAGTTTTCTTTTGCTGTACGTTGCATCATAGAGAATTGGTAGAACTATGGGCAGGATAGGATTAGATTGTTTATGTATCGCTATCTGCTTCGGCCTTTGACCATGAGGGGATTAGTCTCTGGACTCCTTAATACCGTATTGGTATTAAGTGCCCAAAGTTAAAGTTTATGAAGGATGGTCATAAACTGGCGGGGGGAAGTCAAGGTTCGAAGCCTTAATACTATCTCTAGTCACAACAAACAATGTACTTGTATAAATAGAGCTGCATCAGAGCAATAAACCAGTTATATTCCAACAGTCATATTTTGTAGTTCTTCTCCCTTTTATTTCTTTGTTTTAAGTCTTAGTGCTTCAGTCTGTTTAACTTATATATATATATATACAGAGGGATGGTTGTATATATATATATATATATATATATATATATATATATATATATATATATATATATATACAGAGGGATGGTTGTATATATATATATATATATATATATATATATATATATATATATATATATATATATATACAGGGATGGTGTGTATATATATATATATATATACTTACAGGGTGTTACACTTCGATAAAGGTGGGAAATAAAAAAAAAAAAAAAAGTTTATAGGAGGAGTTTGGAAGTCAAGTTTTAACGTTATTTTTTTTTTAATGTTAATTTTTTTTTAACATTATTTTTTTTTCCTGATTTCGATTTCATGTTAGTTTTCCTTTTTTTTTTTTTTCAATTGCTTTAATAAGAAAGATGAATAGTGAAAGCTGAGTGTTAAATAAAACAATGTTGGTGATGCCCCTATCCACGAATTATTAAATTCTAAATTTCTTTTGCCAATAAATTTTTCCATTTTTTTTTAATAATAATTTTCATTACAGAAATAATTAATATTGTTAATTTTATTAAGGTAAATGAATTGTGATGGTAAAATAGACCAGAATTAAAAGTTTGATAAAATACGTCGACGGATTAGGAGTGATAATAATAGGCGACGGAACGAAAACAAAAGCCAAACGAAAGAAGATAGACAGGTCTCAACGGGAGAGAAGTGATTGTGTTGAGTTAGGAGACAGACGCTCATTAAACGGCAAGGCCGGATTTTCATTTCTTTCTTTGAAATTGGACTCCAAATATTGAAATTTTGGATTCTTACCCGACAGGGAATTTATTCATCGAAGAAAATTTATGAGTCAACGTCATCTACAGCTCTAAGTGGACTCAACAACAAAATTGGAGAAGAAGAAATTGTGGCCGTCCCTTGATACCAATACATCGCTCGTTAACGCCGAAGGGTGCACCCAGATAAGTTTTATTTTATTTTAAGTTTATTTGTGCTGGTACCAGAATAAATCAATCAATGAATTATTTAATGGTTGCTGAATTTGGTTAATTAGTATTAAAAGAGAGAAATTGTTTAACTTTTGTTTGTTTGTTTATTTTGTAATATTTTTTTTTTGAAACCGAGCTCGGAAATATTTTATATTTTTGGACCAACTATTTACAAAGCAATATTAGATATTGTTTGTTTAATTAATTTGTAAATTTTGTTAAATTGAATTTTGATAATCATAATATGTAAAAATAATTTTCGTTAACAGTAATAAATATGGTCCAATTTTCTTATTAACAAAATTGGTGTTATTTTTTTCTTTCCTTCCCGTTTGAAAATTATTATTATTATTTTCTTTAATTTCCTTTTGCATCTTGGTCTCAAATCAATTAAAAACAAAAACTAGGAAAAGTGGTGACCAACATTGAAGGAGAGATAATTTTGATTATTGAGTAAGAAAAATAATAAAAATAATAAGTGTTACCAGTTAATGATTATACATTTAGATTTATGGAAATGGTCAAGGGTCATTTCTAAGGATTGAGTGCATGGTGGTGAATTTTGAATTCAGAGGTGAGAATCACAGAATTATTAATAAAATAATTTTATTTTATTTTTATGTTTTCAACATTAATGGGTTTTTGGTTTTGATTAATTATCGCAATTAATTGGTGGAAGTATATTTAAGAGTTAAACTATCTATTGTTTTCCTTACCTTTCTTCGAAGATTTTACAGTTTAAAATATTTTTTTTTTTTGGGGCTATTTTATTGATTTATTTAATCTTATTTTATTTTGTCTCTTATTTTTTTTTTTTTTTATCTTAGGTTTTCGTCGATTTACCATTAATAAACGACGTGGCGCTCAACAATATTTTTGGTGTGTTTTTTTTTTGGGTTCTCTTTTTTTTTTTTTTTTTGGCACATTCATTTCATTTCCTGACTAATTCTCCCCACCC
The DNA here is from genome assembly GCA_003667255.2 of Euschistus heros. Taxonomy (NCBI): domain Eukaryota; kingdom Metazoa; phylum Arthropoda; class Insecta; order Hemiptera; family Pentatomidae; genus Euschistus; species Euschistus heros. Next base: position 141,003 of record RCWM02000248.1, read on the forward strand.
CCTTCTCCATTAGCTAGCCTGACACTTACTGTCCTACTTGTACAAGTACTTGTGGTAACAAGAGGAAGGTGCTGTACCTGTGGACAATTTTCCTAAACATTCAAGAATGGTGTCAAAAATAGAGAATCAAAATAAACCCAAACAAATCTCACCAAATAACCTTTACCCTTCGTCATAAACGTACGACTTCCTGTCCAACAGTATCCTTCAATGATATTCCACTAATCCCTGTCGAACAGATCCGCTACCTAGGACTCCACTAGGACAAACGTCTTACTTGGAATCCACATACAAGACTAAAGCGACAAGAAACTGCTCGTCGTTACAGACTACTTCAACATTTATTAGACAAACGATCAAACCTCCCAATTCATTACAAAAGACTTATTTACATGACTGTTGTTAGACATATTTGGACGTACGGAGTTGAGCTCTGGAGCTCTACTAAACCATCCAGTTCATCTCGTATCCAATCCTTCAAATCCAAAATCCTTCGAAAAATCCTAAATGCCCTAGCATTGCACTTTGTCACCAATAAGCTTATCCATAAAGACCTTAATGTTCCATATGTTGCTAAGTTAGCCCAAACGAGAAACCTATCCTTCCATGGTAAGCTCCATAACCACTCCAATCCACTAGTCTACCAACTTGCTTCCTCCTCCATCCCTGATAATCCTCCGAGGTGTCTGAAAAGAAGATGGCCAAGAGACCTTTTAGTTTAGATTTTATTGAAGTGCTACTAGTGAGTAGTTCTTCACAAGTTATTTACATGCTATTGTATTCACTGTCAACTCATTTACTAGTTGTATATTATTCTGTAGAGTTGTAAATATCAATAAATGAAAAAAAAAAAAAAAAAAAAAAAAAAAATTTTATATTTTCTGTGCTTTATTAATCTGAGTAGTTATTGTACCATTAGATAAGAAATTTAAGGAGCTATTGAATCCTGGGGTCTTTATTTTGAAAAGTAATTTTATTTTCACAGAAAATAATGTTCTGTAACTTACTGATTAGTGTCCATAGGTACTTTCCCCCTTTGTACCTGTGGACACTAAATTTTGTACCAATGGGCATTCATTTCTTCATAGGTTTATAGGGATAATTGAAATGATATTTAGAGAAACACTTCAGTAATCATTTTTTATAAAATGTACTAAACAAAACAGAATATTTAAACAAGAAAAGTCAACTTGAATATTAAACTAGAAGGCTGACTAGAAAGGTGACAACAATAAATTTAGCGTACCTATAATTATTATTAACGGGTGTCACAGCCTTTTTTTTAGGGAAAAAAAAATCGATTTATTAGATATCGTATCTATGAAAAGATGTAGGAAAATGTAATTGTTTACATAATCTCCCAGTGCCAGTTATAAAAGATGGCGGTGGTAATTTTCTTTAGATATCTCTTATTTCAATTTCATAATCAGTAGCGATGTCCGGAAAAATAAATTTTGGGGTTCTATCATTTGATGAAATTTTCTTCAAATAGCAAATTTTGAACGTGAACGAGTCTACTTTTTCTTTGATCAAAGCTATAAAATGCTTTACAACACAAAACATAGCTACTAACATATATTTCTTTATTTTCATCCTCAATTTCTTTACCTTGTTCATAATCATTCATCAATTCATCCAAGAAACTACAATCTTTGATTGATGGATCAGCCAAGATCACTTTTGTGAAGTCACTATCTTCACTAGTTGAATAGTTTGTTATAAATAGTGAGTGGCGAGAATTCTCTTCTTAAAAAAAAAAGGTTATACGAATAGTAGGTATCCAAATTCAGGCATTTTATATCAGGCAGAATGCCTACAAACTTTTCCGCATCATTTATAATTGAAATAATGAATTAATAAACAAAATGAAAAATCTGTTCTACCTGTGGAGACTTTAACTATCTGTCCACAGGTTCAGCTGGCCAAGGTGTCCACAGGTACAACTGAACGCCATGTTGTGCGGAAACTAAACCTATAAGTGATAACTGATATGAAGACATATGAAATTATGATGTTTGTATCGGACAACCCAATGAAATATTACTGCCTAGAAAATTACTAACAATAAGTGTAGTTCTTAAAAAAAATTAAAATCACTGGTTGGATTGGTCAGGATTTGGAAGAAAAAATCTTTAAAATAATAATTTCTACTTATCTCTCTCTCTCTCTCTCTCTCTCTCTCTCTCTCTCTCTCTCTCTATATATATATATATATATATATATATATATATATATATATATATTTTTTTTTTTTTTTTTTTTTTTTTTTTTTTTTTTTTCGATCGAAATTCATTGCCCCAAAGCAACAGGAAATGTAGGAAGGACGCAAAAATGATAAAGCACCTTAAGTACTTGCTAAATTTTTAATGACAAAAGACTTAAGTGTAATTTTAAAAAAAACTTTATCAGTTCGGGCCGAACGAAGAAGACTAACAAAAAAAAAAATAATAAATTGACAAAAATGAAAAAAAAAAAAAAAAAATTTATGATGTTTTTTCGGTTTTTAGGCTACTTGGGATACGAACTGATAAAGTGTTTTAAAATACACTTACGTCTTTTGTTATCAAAAATTTAGCTGGTACTTAAGGTGCTTAGTCATGTTTTGGTCCTTCCTTCATTTTCGTGTTGCTTTGTGGCACAAGTTAACAAGTGGGCAGATTCACCAGAGAGACCACAAGTAAAAGGTAGGGGCTGAGTGAACTGAAGAACGAAGATTCATAATAATAAAACAATTAAAGGCTGCTTGGGAGGAGCGCAAAAGCGGTAACCAAAGGTCAAGCTTTGCATGATTATGTTTGGTCTTTTTCACCAAAAAAAAAAGTTTTTAAAAAAAAAAAATATATATATATATATATATATATATATATATATATATATATATATATATATATATATATATATATATATATATATATAGATTGTCATATTAACCTCTAAATGTGTTTAGGAGTATCGCTAATCCGGACTACTTTGGTACCCCCTCCGGATCATAATTAGTTAGAACGGTATAAATGCACATTCATTTTATTTTAAGTACTATTTCATGTGTATATATATATATTTATGGATTGAGGTATGGGCAGAAAATTAAGTAATCTTCGTGATTATTGCTTGTAAATTGTAAGGGAGGCGCGGTAGCTCAGTGGGTGGGGAGCTTGAAACCAAGCACCCACCCCTATTAAGCTAGCCCCCCACCATCACCAAATTCAGTTACATATATATTTCGGAAGGAGAAGGTATAAACAATAATTTAAAGCCAAAAAGATGTGAGCAACTAATTTTTTTAGATAACTATTAAGATCCAATTCAGCAGAATACCTATCAAATACCACAAAGTGTCGATTTTCGTTTCTTAAAAACTATCAACAAATTCAGTTACTGATATATTTCGATAGCAGATGATATAAACAATAATGTAATACCAAAATGATGTGATCAACTAATTTTTTTAGAAAACTATTATGGTCTAATTGAGGGGAATACTTATCAAATACGACAAAGTGTCGATTTTCGTCTCTTAAAAAACGAGCAACAAACTCAGTTACATATATATTTCGGAAGCAGAAGGTATAAACAATAATTTAAAGCCAAAAAGATGTGAGCAACTAATTTTTGTAGTAAACTATTATGGCCAAATTCAGCAGAATACTTATCCAATACGACAAAGTGTCGATTATCGTTTCTTAAAAATTATCAACAAATTCAGTTACTGATATATTTCGATAGTAGATGATATAAACAATAATTTAATGCCAAGAAGATGCGAGCAACTAATTTTTTTAGAAAACTATTAGCGTCTAATTGAGGGGAATACTTATCAAATACGAAAAAGCGTTGGTTTTCGTAACTTAAAAACGAGCAACAAAGTCAGTTATACATATATTTCGGAAGCAGAAGGTATAAACAATAATTTAAAGCCAAAAAGATGTGAGCAACTAATTTTTTTTAGAAAACTATTATGGTCTAATTGAGGGGAATACTTATCAAATACGACAAACTGTCGATTTTCGTTTCTTAAAAACTATCAACAAATTCAGTTACTGATATATTTCGATAGCAGATGATATAAACAATAATGTAATACCAAAACGATGTGAGCAACTAATTTTTTTAGAAAACTATTATGGTCTAATTGAGTGGAATACTTATCAAATACCACAAAGTGTCGATTTACGTTCCTTAAAAAGAGCAACAAATTCAGTTACTGACATATTTCGATAGCAGAAGATATAAACAATAATGTAGTATCAAAATGATGTGATCAACTAATTTTTTAAGAATATTATTATGGTCTAATTTAGTGAAATACTATTCAAATACGATAAAGTGTCGATTTTCGTCTCTTAAAGACGAGCAACAAACTCAGTTACTGATATATTTCGATAGCAGATGATATATACAAGAATGTAATACCAAAACGATGTGAGCAACTATTTTTTTTAGAATATTATTATGGTCTAATTGAGCGGAATACTTATCAAATACGAAAAAGTGTCGATTTTAGTTCCTTAAAAACGAGCAACAAATTCAGTTACTGATATATTTCGATAGTAGATGATATAAACAATAATGTAGTATCAAAATGATGTGATCAACTAATTTTTTTAGAAAACCATTATGGTCTAATTGAGGGGAATACTTATCAAATACGACAGAGTTTCGATTTTCATCTCTTAAAACGAGCAACAAACTCAGCGGCCGGAGGAGGGCGGCACAACCTAGTTTTACCTGATGCCCTAAAAAAAGTTTATTATGGGTCTAATCAGAATTATCCGAATCCGTAATATATATTACGGATTCCGATAATTACTACATTACTAGATGTAATGTGACATGAAATGTTGTTTAAGGTAGATGGTCCAATTGTTAACATGCCACAAACATCGGGGTCGAATTAATATTAATTAATTTTGTTTTTTATGTTGGCATTTTTCTGAGGTTAGTTATCAATTATCAGATATTGGATTAGACTAGTTATTAGATAATAGCAGCCGATTAAAACCGTCATTAATTTTATGAAGTCTAGAAGTCTTCCTAGTAAATTGTTCACCATAAGCCTTAAAATCTTTGTTACGGGCCTTTCACTAAATTCAAAATTTTCAATATCTTGATGTTGCGCGAAGGAATTACCCTTTCGCTTTCACATTTATTTATACAAAAGCTTCTATTATCATATTATAATGACAGTTTTGCAATTCCCTAGCGCTAAATTGAATTAATCAAATTCAAAGATTTAGGCTTCAAATTTTAAAATTTAAAGATTTATTTTCAATTTCGTTCATAAGATTTTATTTATTAGTGTTTTATAGTACATACCTGTTTAATTCTAGAAGTTTTTCTACTAATTTTTTTCCTGTAAGCCTTAAAATCTTTGTTGTGGGCCTTTCATTAAATTCAAAATTTTCAATATTTTAATTTTGCGCAAGGGAATTGCACTTTTGCCTCCACATCTATATTTACAAAGGCTTCTATTATCGCACAACCTGGACGTTGGCAGCCTGAGGAGGGTGTCTGAGGAGAGGCGACCGCATCATTGAGGTACACAACGTGAGGGCGAGAAGCGGTGGTCTGCCTATTATCCGAGTGGAGCGAGGGGTGAGGTGCCTGGTGGAGCTCCACCGTGAGCTCCAGCAACATCCTGAGTCGGCGAGCGGCGGAGCAGTTCAGTGGCTGCTACGGAGCACTCCAGATAAGGGCATGTTCCTGTAAGTTGATTACCTTTGGTGGCCCTTGTACCATTGAGGGGGAGGTAGAGATGAGTTTAGAAAAATGGTCGGCCAGAGGGTAAAAACTAGTATGTCACGTAATAGGGGAAATGGCCAAGTCGTACAATGGTATTATAGGTTGTGATCTATTGGAAAAGGTAGGAGCCAGGGTGAGCAATACAAAGGGGAGGTGGAGTGTTAGGATTGGGGAAAAGCGGTATAGGTGTTGCTCGGTGGTAAAAGGGGAAAAAGGGCAAATTGGAGTAGTGAACAGGGCGGAAGACTGGAGAGGGAACATTTTAAAAGAGTTTAGTGACATCTTTTTCAAGGAGGGCGATAAGTTGGGCGTCACCGGTAGGGCGGAACACGAGATACCGTTGAAGGAAGAGCGGGTCACGTACGTCAAGGAGAGGAGATACCCACAAGCGCTCCGTAAGCATATCCGGGAGGAGATAGAGGACTTAAAACGTCAAGGGATCGTGATTGATAGCAGTTCCCCCTACAATAGTCCGCTCTGGGCCGTGAGGAAGAAGAGTGCCCCCGGGGAGGAGAAGTACAGGGTAGTCATCGACTATCGCAAACTCAATGAGAACACCCGGGACGAGAAATACCCTATTCCCAGATTCGAGGGCATTCTGGATAGGCTAAGTGGGGCTAGGATATTTAGCACGTTAGACTTGAAAGCCGGGTACCACCAGATCCGAATGAACCCCAGGGACCAGTGTAAGACGGCTTTCACCTTCGAGCGGGGACACTACGAGTTCACCCCAATGCCGTTCGGGCTGAAGAACGCGCCCATTACGTTCCAAAGAATAATGGACGAGCTCCTTAGGGGTTTGGATGAAAGTATGTGCCAGATTTATATGGATGACTTCTTGGTTTTCATTAAGACGGAGGACGAGCATCTGGCACATCTTAGAGCGGTATTCGGGAGAATTCGGGAGTTCGGCTTGAAACTATCGGCGGAAAAGTCACGTCTGGGGGGAAGCAAGATAAGTTTCCTGGGGCACACGATATCGGAGGACGGGGTTAAGCCGGATAAAGGGAATGTAGAGGCCATTGCGAGAATGGAAATCCCGCGGGACGTTAAGGGCATACGGTGGCTGTTGGGTTCCCTGAATTACTATCGTAGATTCATCCCCGAGATGGCGCGGTTCATAGTTCCGGTAAACAACTTATTGAAGAAGGGCAAGAAAATTTTTATCACACCGGAAATGGAAAAAAACATCAGGCGCTGCATGGAGGAGCTGCAGAGAGAGCCGGTATTAGCCTTCCCGGACTTCAATAAGGTGTTTACCGTAACTACGGATGCGAGTGAATACGCGTTGGGGGCGGTATTATCGCAGGAGAACGAGAAAGGGGAGAGGCCGGTAGCGTATGCGAGCCGAAGGTTGACGGACGCGGAGATGCGGTATAGTGCGTTAGAGAGGTAACTACTCGGGATTGTGTGGGCTGTGGATCACTTCCGTCCGTATATCTTTGGAAGGAGATTTAGGGTCCACACGGACCATAGACCGTTACAGTGGATTGGGAAGTTAAAGGAATCTTCTGCAAGAGTTACGCGATGAAAGGAGATCCTCAGCCAATACAATTTCGAGATAGTGTACAAGCCTGGAAAAGAGAAAGTTGTTTCGGATTGGTTATCGCGCGCACTAATAATAAATGCCGTTGAGGGGGACGAACCGGGACCGTCGGGGGATATACGGCAGTTCCTTAGAGAGTGGACACCGGAGGGAGAAGGTGAGGATGAGACACGCAGTGGTATGGAGGATCCCCAGGAAGACGAAAGCTCCGCTGATGAGAGGCCCTCAGACATGGAAGAAGTAGATGAAATAGTAAATGATAAGAGAGACCAGATCATCTGGAAAACCAGGACTGAGGGTCTCCCAAAGGCGGACTTTTCGAAATATGGGAAGAGCACTGTCGTCACCATTTGGACGGAGCCTGGGATTAGGGAGGAGTCAATGGTGAAACAACTGCGCGGGGTGACTAAGGCGGGAAGGACATATCACCTCTATATCGGGAATGCCACTGTATGGGACAGGGTTAAAAGGCTGTGGAAGGAGGAGAAGATAGGGATCGACCGAACGTTTATTAGGTGCCTGAGGTCGGTAGAGGTGGTACAGGACGTCGAGCGGCAGAAGGAGGTAACCCTGTCATACCACCAGGGAAAGACGAACCACCGTGGGACACAGGAGACTCTCCAAGCATTGAAACGGAGGTATTTCTGGTGGGGCATAAAGCGGACGATCCAAGAGTTCATTAGGTCGTGCGAGGTATGCTTCACCACGAAATACGACCGGCATCCCCCAGGGTGGGTACAGGAAGAGACACCTACGGTAGCGTTCCCCTTATCGGACCTCCAAGTGGATACGTTTAAGTGGCGGGGGTACCAGTGGGTTACTATCTTCGACGTATTTATTAAATATGCCCTAGCTCATCTTGAGCAGGCCAAATCGGCGGAGGTGGTATTGGGGGCGTTAAGAGGCTGGTTTAGATCATACGGGATCCCGGATCGCATCACGTCGGACGGGGGTCTAGAATTCGACAACGCGTTGGTCAGGGCGGAGGCCAAAGAGTTAGATATTAAGTGGCATATCAATACCCCAGGGCATCCCAAGGGCAGAGGGGGGATTGAGAGGCTTCATGGGACCCTTAGTGACCATCTGCGAATATATTAGGTTGAGAAGGGACTAGTGCCGGGCATTGCGATAGAAAAGGCGGTTGTGACGTATAACGGTTCCATCCACAGCTCGACGGGATATTTTAATATCGTTTAAATAAAATTAAATATTTTTAATCAGAACCGCTGTCTGAATCGTAATTATCCGAAATGTTTACACGAAGAGATTCGCTATCGTCGTCTGAAATAGATTGTTTCTTTTTCTTTTTTTTCCTAGTGGGCCTTTTAATATTGTCAATATGAGTTTTAATTGGTCTTTTGTCTTTTACTAATACATTTACTTTTTTAAATTTGTCTCTACTTTTTATTTTCGCTTGGGTATTTTTCAAATATTCCGTATCTCCTAATTGTTTCTGAATATCTAAAGGGTCTTCTCTATTTTTATTCAATTTTTCAGTCCTTGTTTCTTTTTCGTCCTTTATTTTAGATCTAATTAGTTTATGTAATAGTTGTTGGTCCTTATGATATTTTAATACATATTGTTCTGTCAGGTCTATATTTTCGTCTGATTCTAATCTGGAGGTTCCGAAAGTAATTTCATTGGGCGTTAATTTCAGTTTATTGTTTAATGTGTTATTGTATGCTATTATTGCTAATCTCAATTTTTGCTGCATTGAACATTTATCTTTTTCTTTTCCTATTATTCTTAATAATTCGTTTAGGGTAGAGTGGACTCTGTTCAATAATCCCAAAGAGTTTGAGTGGCTAGCTGAGGTATAATGTAAAATAATATTTTTTTCTTCACAAAACTGTTTTACTAAATTATATTCCATTTCCGTCCCTTGGTCTAATGATATTTGTAGAGGTGTGGGAAAATATGTCATATAGTTAGTCAGTGCGTTATTAAAATTAAAAATATCAATCATTAATTTAAATTCTGTATAAAACTGATAAAATGATATTTTTTCTAAGGTTTGAATGAATATTAACCAAATTACTCTGATAAGTCTATTTTAAATTTTTGAAGTGTAAACCATTCAAATCATATAATATCTGTAACGCTACTTCATTTTATAAATGCATAAAAAATGTTTATAACAATTATATTCAACTTCTTAAAAATAAAAATAAGCAAGAAATCAAGACGTAGCGTAAACTTACTCGTATTACCTTTTTAACCAAAAATGACAATACTTAATCACGTAGATGAATAAAATTGCTATGCGTATTGCATTTAAATTTAAACTTAAATCTGTGAAATCGTTTATTCCTTTAGCTTTATATTTAATATTTCAATTCCAGTAACTAATAGGACATTAAATAAAATGATCATACCTTGTTTTGTCTGAATTGAATTGTTACAAAAATAAAATAAAATAATTAGTTTTAATTTATAGATTCTTTAGTTTCGATGATACAATGTAATTGCTTAAATAGCAAGCATAATAGAAGCTTAAAATGAAAAGAACGAATACAAAAATTTAATCCTTAAACTTATTTAGTATGATAAACATATCTGAAAGTTAAGATTATTATCCGAGTAGTAATCAAATAAATATATTTTTCAAATGACTAATCATCATTAACATACAATTAATTATTATCAATCAAATTATTATTAATTTATTTATTAATTATTATTAATTTATTTATTAATTATTTTTATAAAATTTTTAATTAATTGTTTTTATTAAATTATTAATTAAAATTAAATAGTGCCTTTTGATTTGTTCAAAATTCATTACTATTTTCAAAATTACCTATAAACACTAATTATAAACGAAATATTGTAATGAGAAGCAACATAAAACTAAATTTTGCAATCTAAATGAATATAAGATATTTATAATTTTAGAGAAATAGCTAAAACGTATGAATAATTAATGATAATATTAATAAATTTAATTATGGGCAAAAACTTGTATGAATATAAATTATAATAGTTAAGAGAGTTATCAGATTGAAAAACAATCGTTTTAATTCTATTGTTTAAATCTCTATGTTCTTAAAACATAAACTTGAAAACTAATAATTGATATGATTTTAAATATTAATAAAAATGGTATTGATGTTGAATTCGAAATAACCAGAATCAACAAATTATCCGATTTAAATATTTTTACTTAGTTTTTCCTATATTTATACATCTTTTTTTGTACAATCCAAAGTGGAAAATTAATTTTTAATTTTTTTGGTCTGATTTTAACCATTCCCTTTTTAAACAAATTTTGTACTGCTTCCTCGCCTAAATCAACATTTAGTTGAGCTTTAAGATTTTTTAACTTATTTTGGCAGTGATCATGCCCACTTTTTATGGAAATAGAAGCCAATACTTCTTTAAAGGTCTTTTGGTTTAATTCGTTAAATTTTGTTACTTTATTATTAAATTTTTCAACAGTTAATTTTAAACTATTTTTCGAAGCTTTTAAATTGTTCGTTTCTTTCACAATATTTGAATTTAAGTCTTCTGTTTCTTTAATTTTACTAATTATATTTTTTTCGTTTCCTTCCCGTGACTTATTAACGGTTTTTATTGTTTTATTTAAATTACGATATTCATTTTTTACTGTTTCTTTATTTTTATTAAGTTCTTTAAGTTTTTGGTATTTTAAATTTTCGTCGTCTTCCATATTCTTAAATTTGTTTACAGAATTTTCTACACTTTCTTTTATTTCATGTTTTAAGTTATACGCTTCTTTCACACTCTTAATATTGTTTACAGAATTTTCTACAGTTTCTTTTATTTCCAGTTTTATATGTTCTTCGCGAATTAAGTTTTTAACACTTTCTTTTATTTCCGATTTTATATGTTCGTCGCGGATTAATTGTTTTTTTTTTTCATTTTTTTCGTCGATTAGATTTGCTAAGTCGTTATTTAAATTTAAGTCATGTATTTCTATTTGCTTATCCTAGTTATCGTCAATAGTCTGTTTAGAATTTAAATTATTTATATCCGGTCCGGAGGTCTGCTTGTGCTTGGGCCTAATTCTGAAAAATGATCCTGTCTTTTTTCCAAAGATTCAATACGTTCTAACAATAATTTTATTTTTTCATCTTTTTCTTCCTCAATTGTAGGTACTCTATTAGAAACGGTTCTCATCGAAACGGTGTTTGAATCTATTTGAGGTTGCTGGTAATTTTGCCTAATATTTCTGGAGGGTGGTTTATTAAAAAATCTATGTTGCGACTGGGGGTCCCATTGTTGATTATAAATTGGTGTTTGATATTCGATAGCTCGCTGTTGTGGCCGGAAGTTATGCTGATTGTTATTATTAAAAGAATTAGAGGTTGGACCTTGTTCATACTGATACTGTTGTGGTCGGTAGTGTTGAGGATTATTATACGACGCATATTGTTCGCGATGATATTGATGGGGTCGGTAGTTTTGGTAATCGTAGTGGTTATTAAAATTCGGTCTGTACTCTTTATTTTTGTAATTATTTTCAAAATTTTTCTTTTTATAATTATTTTGAGCTGGGTTATTTTTATACTGTTTTTTGTCTCCGTAAAGTCTATGTACAATATGAGCCGCGCTGTTTCTTAATATTTCTTCTAGGTCCTCCAATGAGTCAAATTTAATATGATAAATAAAATCTGTTAATGCCGGATGTAAACTATGAACCGCGTGATGAGATATTTGTTTGTCATACCTATACATTTCGCCCTGTTTGTCAATTATTTCGTTGTCAGAGTAAATTCGTGCATATAAATCGCATCTTTTTTGGCCCAGTCGTTCTAAGAAATCGAGTGGGTTTTCATTATGGTAAGTCCGCGTATTTAAAATTTCCGAAATTAATTGTTCCCTAGTTCTCGTGTCCTGGTACTTTTTCTTTAAGAATTTTATTATTTCTTTTACTGTATTAAATTCCTTGTCGTATACGGCGACTTTAGCTTTTCCAGTTAGTTTATTTAAGATTGTTAAAACAAGTTTAGCTTGATTTGTATTTTTATGGGTATTATCATCTTTACAATATAAATTATATTAAAATTCGCTATTTCTGATAAAATCAACTAGTTGTAATGGATTTCCGTCATATTCCGGGACTAATGCTAAATCATGATTTTTAATTTCAAGAGCCATATTATTTTCTTTTTTAACTAACGTAGAACCAGGTATTTTTAAGTTGCTTAATTTTTCTTCCAATATATTCATAAAAATGCTAAATTAATATTTTTAATTATTTTACTTATTACTAACTTATATTTAAATTACAAAATTACTTAAAAATAAAAATAAAAATAAAAATAATTACACTTTTTCTTGATACAACGTTGTCTTTAATGTCTTCTTGATAACGCTCCCTTTAGCTCCTTCCCGTCGATTCTTTAGCAAGAGGTTGTAGGTCCTTTTGGTCAAGGTATTGGAATACCAAAGCGCTTCCAAAGACTTGAAGATCTGCTGATGTACTAATACTCAGCTCCCAATCTTCTCATGCCAGTGGAAAGAGGTCTCGCTGTTCTGTACCTGAAATAAGATAGAACTGCCGCGAAGTTACGTTAACGCTTCCAAGAGTCCCTCCGTTCGGGCGCCAGCTAAATAAAAGGTTCGCGGGACTGAGTTTTTAAAAAGAGATTTTATTGAGAAGTACATACATTATATCAAGAAAAAACACAATTTACAGCCTAGTACAAGAACTGCGTGTTGAACATCTGTGAGTCCTACGAGTGACTACATCAGAGTGTCCTCGAGCGCAGGTGGAGGTGGCCTTTTATACAGTTATCAAGGAGAGGGGATAGTGTACATTTGTTTATTATCCCTAATACCATTGGGTTTCCATAACTATATATATATATATATATATATATATATATATATATATATATATATATATATATATATATATATATTAATATTTACAAATATAAATATACAAATATAACTTTTTTTTTTTTTTTTTTTACTTTATATATTTATTCACACCTGTAAATTAAAATTTGACAACGAGTGAATTTGCTGTACGAATTTAAATGGCTTGAAAGGCATGAGAGGGAGCAGAACCCAGCGGCACCTTTATTTTATTATTTTAGTCAAGGAGGTCTCTCATCCAGCTCCTTTGTAGTCTTCTCTGTGTGTTGTCGGGATGTTGTGGCCATGTTGTTTATTAGTGTATTAGGATGTCCATGTAGTTTTTTGTGGAATCGTTAGTAGTAGGTTTGTATTTGTTCTTTAACTGTTGCTATGCGTAGGTCAGTATGTAAAGTTATGTTTCTTACGTACCATGGGGCTTTTGTAATTGTCCTGAATTTTTTTGCCTGGAAGATTTGGAGTTTGTTAATATGTGTCTTTTTAGCTGTACCGTATATCTGAGAAGCGTATGTCCAAATAGGTTTCAGTAAGTAAGTATAAGTGTTAATTTTTTGTTTAAGTTGTGGAGTTGAACGTTTGGAGAGGAGTGAATATAAAAGTTTTAGTCTTTGGTTAAGCGTTTTACTTGTTTTCTTTATATGTGGACCCCATGTTATTCTTCGGTCAAACGTAAGACCAAGGTAGCGTACAGTGTCTGTTTGAGGAATCGGTATGTTGTCAAGAAAAACTGGTGGGCATGTTTCAAGTCGAATTGTAAATGTAATGTGTTGCGATTCGTCGTAATTTATATGTACTTTCCAAATATTAAGCCAGTCATGCAATTTTGACAAGTAATGCTGTAGAGTCAGTGAAGCATGATACGGATTTTTACCTCTTGTTAAAATTGCTGTGTCGTCTGACTATGTCGCTGTAAGAATGTCAGAGCTAATTGGAATATTGTGTGTGTATATGATGTAGAGTAATGGAGCAAGCACTGAGCCTTCTGGTACTCCTGCTGACGCCAACTTGATAGAAGAAAGCTCTGAGCCTTGACGGACAGAGAAAGATCTATGAGAAAGAAAGGACTGTAGAATAAGATAGTAGGTCGGTGGGAGTATCGTCTTTAGTTTAAAGAAAAGCCTTTGGTGCCAGACTCTTTCAAAAGCTTGAGCAACATCCAAAAATACTCCAGTTGCATACAATTTGTGCTCTAGTGCCGTGCATATGTAGTCAGTAACTTTGTGTAATTGGTGTATAGTCGAATGTTGCGTTCTAAATCCAAATTGATGGTCTGGTCTTACGTTTAGGTTTGTTAGTATATCAGAGAGTCTTTTGTATAATAAATGCTAGAAAATTTTGGAACAGACAGGAAGTAAGCTAACAGGTCAGTATGATGAGGGAATATTTTTATCTTTGTTTGGTTTGTGAATCATTGTAATATGTGCGTATTTCCACTGTAGAGGGAATTTAGTAGTCCTTAGTATTGCGTTGTAAATAGTAGTTAAGAACACTGGAGCTTTCCTAGGCGTTTGCTGCAGTACTCTAGCAGTGATCAGATCAGAGCCAGGAGCTTTTCTTTTCGGTAACTTTTTTATTTGTTCGGCAACTTGAGCTGGTGTGAAGGGAGGTGGAGGTAATGTCAGCTGAAGGGGTACATCTAAAGTGCTGTGTATATGTTTGTCATGTTCAATGTTATTGGAGTTCGTATGAGGTGTAAACACAGTTGAAAGATGTTTAGCAAAAAGTTCTGATCTTTCTCCATCGGTCACGGCCCAAGAGCCATCCTCCTTTAGGATGCTTGGACTTCACGATGCCCGGTAAGATTTTTAGTACGCCTCCATAAGCTCCCATCATCAGATTTAAGGTTACTAATGTAATTGTCGTAATTCGCTCTTTTAAATTTTAGTATCTGTCGCTTGAGTTCGTTATTGAGTCTATTAAAAGTTCGTTTGTCTGAAGGCAATCTGTCAGTCTGCCATATTTTCCGAACTCTTCTCTTTGCTCTGACCTAATCCCTTATGTATTGAGGGTAAATGGGTAGTTTTTCCGACTTTCTATGCGTGGGAACTGAAGAAGACCACGCAGCTTCTTGTATGTTCAGAGTGAAATATTCTACTGCATCTTCTAGTTCATCCTCAGTCTTGATAGATAAAGGAATTGAGAGAGAGTCGTTCAAAAAGGTTCTAAATGCATCCCAATCAGTTTTGCCGTTAGTATGAGTCGGCTTTTTTTTTGCTTCACAGGGTCCAAATATAACTTAATAATGAATTTTAACCTAATTCAAGGACTCTTGGGTCTGCAATAGAGCTATATAGTTAATTTCATTTAATTTAGCACCTAAAAAAAAGATATAAAGTTTTAAAAAACTTGATTTTTTTTTTCTTTTTTTTTTAAATTTTTAAACTGAAAACATAGCTCAATTCTGATGATCAGATTGCTCTGGTTATAGTTATATTCTATTCAGCAGCTTGGATTGCATATAAATATACTCCAAACTTGCTTTATTAATTTTTTTTTTTTTTTACTGTTTGTTCTTAAATTTTGACCTTAAATTTCATAGAAAGATGGCCGCAACTACTCTACACGTTTAGTGACCGCTCTGTCTTTCTGGCTTTCTCAGTTTCATACAAATTGAAATATCACATTCATCCTTTGTAATAGTGAGAGACATTATTGACATTAGAACATTCTGACTATTAAATTTAAGTGAGGTGAGTGGAACTATATTATATTAGCAGTGATATAATACAGGTTAGGCAGTTCAACAACTGGCCCGCCGCCTTAATCCGGCTAGCTCACATTGTATACCGCCTTTATCTCTCACGGTCAAGGCTGGCTTTATTTGTTTCTGAAGCCTCTCGTCAAACCTAGAGCTTATTATTTTTTTTATTAGTTTTTTTTTTTTTCCTGGAACAATTCCTTTTATTTTTTCTTTATATTTTATATTTTTATACTAAATAATGTTTAACCTCAATTTAAATAATGTATTTGTTAGTTTAGATATTTAAGAATTCATTTGATTTATTTTTTTATTTTTTATCAGCTTCAATATTATTTTATATAATTTGTGTTTAATATTGAATAATAATGGAAGTCGTTCCCACATCTGGTGACGAGGCGGAGGATGAGGCTCCTTACTCAGAAATAAGTGAGACCGATTACCAGTCGAGAAGGACGCTTTAAAAGCGCCATAGAAATGCCGCCCCAGGATCAGCGGGCAATTCACCTAACAAAAATAAAAATAAAACAGCCAAATCAAAAAAGTCACAAAACAAATCAAACCATGAAACCCACAGTAAAACCTCTGCAGCCAAAACATTTCAGTCAAATTTACCTCCCAACTCAACTGCCAATGAGCCTACCCCATCAACAAGTAATAGTTATAATAGCAATAGTAATTCTAATCCACAGCATACTACTCAACCAGAGCCGCCACCAATCTTTGTCACTAAAATCGAGAACTTCGTGTCATTCTGCCAAGAAATCGCAGCACTAATAGGACAGACCAATTTCAATTGTTTTTCTCGAGTTAAAAACGTCAAAATAAAAACAACTACAAAAGAAAATTATAATTTAATTTTATAGTTTGTCAGTTAATTATAATATAATTATAATTAACTGACAAACCATTTATCCAGCCACAATTATGATTTCCACTGCTATCAACTAAAAGAAGAGAAAGCATATAGAGTTGTATTGAGAGGGCTTCATTCTTCTACTCCAACCAGCGCCATCAAACATGACTTAGAAGCTATTGGCCACAACGTGAGGCAAGTTTCGTGTGTGCTTCATCCCAAAGAAAAATACCTATTACCTCTATTCTTCGTGAACTTAGAACCAGCTCGCAACAACGAAGAAATCTTTGAAGTAACGAGACTGGTTTATTCATGCATAAGGTTTGAGGAACCAAGAAGAAGAGCAACAATTGTTCAGTGCACTCGGTGCCAAAGTCTAGGGCATACGAAGACTTATTGCCACCATCAGGAAAGGTGCGTAAAATGTGCTGGCCCACACGCTACGGAAACATGCCAGAAAACCAGAGATACGCCTGCAATATGCGCTCTATGTGGTCAAGATCACCCTGCAAGTTACAGAGGCTGCACTGTATACAAAGCTGTGCAGAGTAAAAGAACTTTGAGTTCAGCCCCTAAACAAACTCAGAGGGCCCAGTCACCAGACACCGATAGTCAGAAAATATTTTCCGGCATCCAAGGAGATGAGCCACTCAGAAATCACCAGCCTACAACAGCACGAGATCATCAACCTAGACAGCAACCTACTTACTCTGAGAAGATTATTTATCAACCGCGACCTCAGGCGCCTCAAATCTCCTAACTCCAGCCTCAGACCTCCCATTTACAATCTCAACCTCCACAACAGAACATTCCTCCCCATCAATTACCTCTAAAAGTAAAATTACCACCTCAGAAGCAGCCACCACTTCCTATCTAGCATCATGTTCAGATCAATCCTCCATCTCAAGTACGAATACAAGTACAAGTTGAATCTGCGCCTCATATCTCAAGAAGAGTGCAGCCCCCAACAAACACTCCTTTTGAAACTAATAATCCATCCCAAGCCTATGATTCAGTTCCTCTTCCCTACCAAAATCCTACAGATAACTCCTTCATCCTCTCCTCATTCCTTCGAGAACTTCAGGACACCAGCAGACCGCTCATTACCCTACTTACCAGAGCACTCACAGAAATTCCGTTTAATGTTGCAAAATGAGCGCTAAGCCTCTAACTATCATTTTATGGAATGTCAACGGACTACAAAATCACCGAGACGAACTAGACATTTTTCTCCATGACAATAAAATAGACATTGCCCTATTGACTGAAACACACTTTACTCAACGTTCATATTTCTACATACGAGACTACACTACTTACAGATCAGATCACCCAGACAACACCTCTCATAGTGGATCTTGTATCCTTATCCACAAATCAGTATCCCATTCTCTTATTCCTTCTATTCCGACGGACACCATTCAATCCACCTCAGTAATCATTTTTACTCGTCCTTTTCACATAACATTCTCAGCTGTATACTGCCCTCCTGGCAATTTCCTTTCATACAACCATCTTGATTCCTTATTCCGATCCCTTGGACCGCGTTTTATTGCTGGAGGGGACTACAACGCCAAACACCAGCGATGGGGTTGTCGAACATCCAACTCCCGTGGCAGCATCTTATCCCGCATTACAACATCCAACTGTTATTCTGTCCTCTCACCCTTAAATCCTACTTTTTGGCCTTTTTCCCTAAAAAAACGTCCTGATATCCTCGATATCTTCATTTCTTCCCAAATTCCCACCTCTCAAACCATCATAAAATCCCTAGACGACCTCTCCTCAGATCACAGCCCTGTTCTGCTTCTCTTGCATTCAAATCCCGTTCTTAAACCCCCCCCCTTCCCAGACTGATTAGAGGACGTGTAGACTGGGACGGATTTCGTTACGATCTAGAAAATAAATTGGACCTGAAAGTTCCCCTTAAAACAAAAGAAGATATTAACACAGCAATTGACAAACTTACATTATCAATACAAAATATATGGATCACTGAAGAGAGAAGATTTGCCTGGTTCGGATACGACCCCGGTGGCCTAGTTGGATAAGGCGCCACGCTAGAGAGGTGGAAACTTGGGTTCGAATCCCGACCGGGTCAAATCTTTTTTCTTCAAAAATAAAATAATATATTTAATAATATTGATTTTTATCAAGAAAAATTACATATATATATATATATATATATATATATATATATATATATATATATATATATATATATATATATATATATACCGGTGACGGATTGTCAATAGATCCAAGTTAAATGTAATGTTCAATATGAACATTCATCCCCGGAATCACATCGCGATTTGCAAGTGCCCGGGGGTTATGGATCACTGAAGAGAGAAGATTTGCCTGGTTTGGATACGACCCCGGTGGCCTAGTTGGATAAGGCGCCACGCTAGAGAGGTGGAAACTTGGGTTCGAATCCCGACCGGGTCAAATCTTTTCTCTTCAAAAATAAAATAATATATTTAATAATATTGATTTATATCAAGAAAAATTACATATATATATAATTCTGTACTCCGCACCACATATTTCCCTGATCCTTGGAAATTATCTATAATAAAGATGATTCCTAAGCCCAAAAAGCATCCTGAACTCTCATCCTCATATCGTCCAATATCACTCTTGCCCATAATGGACAAATCTTGGAAAAACTCATTCTGAAACGCTTGTATCCCATCCTAGATTCCAACAATATCATCCCAGATCACCAGTTTGGTTTTCGAATCTCACACTCCACTATCCAGCAATGTCATCGCTTGGTGGACGTGGTCTCTTCAGCATTAGAACGCGGAATGTACTGCACAGGAGCCTTTCTCGACGTAGAGCAAGCTTTTGATCGAGTCTGGCACCAGGGGCTGCTTTACAAACTCCGTAAATTCCTTCCTTCCACATACTTTCTTATTATCCGCTCCTATCTCAGTGATAGAAACTTTAAAGTTAAACATAACTTTTCCTATTCTTCCCTCTTCGTCCAAACTGCAGGTGTTCCTCAAGGTAGCATCCTAGGTCCCATCCTCTACACGGTGTATACAGCTAATATCCCGACCCATCCTAGCACCGTCCTCACCACGTATGCTGATGACACATGTGTGTTATCAGTAAATAATGATCCCTTCATTGCCTCACAAAAACTCCAATCTCATGTCCTCAACCTTCAAGAATGATGTCGAAATCGGAGAATTAAAATAAATCCAAGCAAATCCCACCAAATAACCTTTACCCTTCGCCGTTAACCTACGTCTTCTTGTCCTACAATATCCTTTAATAATATCCCACTGATCCCTGTTGAACAGATCCGCTATCTTGGACTCCAACTAGACAAACGTTTAACCTGGAATCCACATACGAGACTAAAACGGCAGGAAACTGCTCGTCGTTTTCGACTTCTTCAACATTTACTAGACAAACGTTCAAACCTTCCGATTTATTACAAAAGACTCATTTACATGACAGTTATCAGACCTATTTGGACATATGGAGTTGAGCTTTGGGGCTCAACTAAACCTTCTAATTCTTCCCGTATCCAATCCTTACAATCCAAAATCCTTCGAATAATCCTGAATGCTCCTTACTTTGTTACAAATAAACTTATCCATAAAGATCTTAATGTCCCATATGTTTCTGATTTAGCCCAAACCAGATACCTATCCTTTTATAGTAAACTCCATAACCACACAAATTTACTAGTCCTTCAACTTGCTTTCCATTCTATTCCCGATAACCCTCCGAGGTGTCTGAAAAGAAGATGGCCTAGAGACCTTCTAGTGTAAAGTTTTTTTTGTTTTTTTTTAGGGCTACTGATGAGTAGTTCTCTTCAAGTTTCGCATGTTATTTTAATCATAATCAACTCATTTACTAGATGTATATAGTTTATACAGTTGTAAATTTCAATAAATGGATATAAAAAAAAAAAAAAAAAAAAAATTGACCTTTTCTGATCATCTGGTGAAGCTGATTACGATTTTATTCAATTCAGCACCTCATGAAATATATAATTCCAAAATTTCAAGCTTATAGCACCAACCGTTTAGAAAATATGAGGTTTTTACCCATTTTGGGCCGTTTTGCCCCACTGTGCGTTGTAAGATCTGGGAATAATTTTATGTTCCGAAATTTATTTGGGATACCATCTGGACCAAGGGAGTTGGTGTGGGATTTCAGAGGAAATGATATCAGAAAAAGGCTTCGTGGAAGTAAGAAGATTTTGCACGCCTGATTTTTGTTTGTAATAAGTTGCCGAGCACTTTGAACGTTAGATAATCGTCCGCAAGTCTCGTCCTTCTGAATCTTCTTCTTGCAGCCTCACGCTTTCGCTGCAGACGAAAGGTAGAGGTTTTAAGAGGAGCAAATATATCGAAGGGTTTTGACCTTTTCTGATTAGTTTGAGGAGATTAGTTGTGAGGATGTCAACCATGGAGTCTATGGAAGAGATGATGTAGATCTCACTCCAGTCTATGGCTTCAAGGAGTGGTAAGATATTATCACGGTTAATGGCATCAAGGTTGCGGAAGGTAATGGTTTTAAAAAGGACCGGAGGGGTTTGGAAGCCATAGGATATTTGAAATTGGTTATGGCAGGAAATAAAAATACGGGACATTGGGAGGAGGAAAGGAGATTTTGCTGTGAATCGATAATATAAAGGTCTAACCATGAGTCAGACCAGCGGGAATGATGAGTAGGAGCAAAAGGAAAGATAAAAAGGTGAAGGGAATAAATCAAGTTATACAGGTATCGTTGTTTAAGTCGGAAAGAAGATTTGTGTTAAAATCACCAGTAATAATGAATTTGGGAAACAGAGGAAATAAGGATGATTCAAAGGGCAGATCGAAAGGTACGAGAGGGGGACGGTATACAACTTCATAAAAAAGATGTTGAGTACCAGCAGAAATTCCGATGAATAGGTACTCAATGTCAAGCTGTACGGATGAGGGAGAGAAATCAAGAATTCTTGTCTTTAGACTGTCATGAACATAGATTCCTACTCCACCGCCAGTCCGGTTAGCCCGGTCATAGTGGGTAAGGGAATAGTTTTGAAGGGATACGGAAGAGGACGGAATGTAGGGTTTAAGCCAGGTTTCGGAAATGGAAATTGTATGTGATATCTCACGCGCATTAACAGAATATGCGGACGTATGCAGAGGAAGGAATTTACCTTATTGTTATATAAGTATTGACGTAGCACATTTTATTAAAAAGTATGCCAACTTTTTGAAAGATACAAGCTCTTGTCTAAAACAATTGTATTTATCTGCAACATGACAGTTAATTTTATGTCGTAATATTGAAAATGCCGGAGTTAATTAAATAAATTTTAATTATTGCGTGAAGGGAAACATCCAGCTACGTAGCTGAAAAAATTAGTTGCTCACATCGTTTCCGTATTAAATGTATGAAATATATATAAAACTGAATTTGTTGCTCGTTTTTAAGAAACGAAAATCGACACTTTGTGGTATTTGATAGGTATTTCACTGAATTGGATCTTAATAGTTATCTAAAAAAATTAGTTGCTCACATCGTTTCCACATTAATGTATTTTTTATATCCTCTGCTATCGAAATATATCAGTAACTGATTTAGTTGCTCTTTTTTAAGAAACGATAATCGACACCTTGCCGTATTGGATAAGTATTCTGCTGAATTTGGCCATAATAGTTTACTACAAAAATTAGTTGCTCACTTCGTTTTGGTAATACGTTATTGTTTTTACCTTTTGCTATCGAAATATATCAGTAACTGAATTTGTTGCTCGTTTTTAAGAAACGAAAATCGACACTTTGTGGTATTTGATAGGTATTTCACTGAATTGGATCTTAATAGTTATCTAAAAAAATTAGTTGCTCACATCGTTTCCACATTAATGTATTTTTTATATCCTCTGCTATCGAAATATATCAGTTACTGATTTAGTTGCTCTTTTTTAAGAAACGATAATCGACACCTTGCCGTATTGGATAAGTATTCTGCTGAATTTGGCCATAATAGTTTACTACAAAAATTAGTTGCTCACTTCGTTTTGGTATTACGTTATTGTTTTTACCTTTTGCTATCGAAATATATCAGTAACTGAATTTGTTGCTCGTTTTTAAGAAACGAAAATCGACACTTTGTGGTATTTGATAGGTATTCCACTGAATTGGACCTTAATAGTTATCTAAAAAAATTAGTTGCTCACATCGTTTCTACATTGTATTGTTTATATGTTCTGCTATCGAAATATATTAGTAACTTAATTTGTTGCTTTTTTTTAAGGAACGAAAATAGACAATTAGTCGTATGTTATAAGTATTCCGCTCAATTAGACCATATATTAGACCATAATATTAAGCTAGCTAGCCCCCCCCCCCCCCAACTTTGATCGTTAATACCTGCCAAGCTGTGTGAGCAACAAAATCCGTACTACGGCAAAAAATCAGCACATAAATAGCACAAAATTATGCAACAGGTTTTAATTCGTTTGGCGATGTTGGGGGGGCCAGCTTAATAAGGGTAAGCAACCTGCCCCAAGTTTGAGTCCGAATCTTCGGCCGAAAATTTATATTCTGTTCTTTCAGCTGTGAATCGATTTCAAGGTCGGGAGATCCTCCTGGGGCACATTCAGCTTCTATAAACTGGGTGCCCTTAATTGTGAAAAAAAACCTGGCGGTAGAGCGTGAATAGTGGCCAAATCTTCTTTCACAATTATTGGCCCAGTTTTGAAAAGACCCTTTATGTGTTGTAGAGGTACTGTTTTTTTTTTTATTTTATTTTTTATTTTATTTCTTTATATTTTTTTTGTAAGTAAATTTTGCATGGAAGTATAAAATAAAATAATCACTGAAATTCGAAATTCTGTGTTTTATTATTTTATATTCCAGTATGTTATGTTTATTTCTGATTCAGTGATCGTCTTGTTTTACTATATATTTATCTCTACAGTCATTGGATTTATACGTAGTATTTGTAAATATTTGGTTAGGTTCATTTCTTGTGTTAAGTGTTTTTATGAAATTCTGAATATCGCCTGAAAGCTAATAATTTGTTTTACATCTAACGGACTTAGTTATGTGGCTATCGGAGATAAGAGATAAGTATTAATTTGTGAATCATAATGGGTAAAACTGTGTTTTTCCTAAAATACGATTTTCGTACTTAACCGACTAATCACAAGTGCAATAAATTTTTATAAGATTCAAAACACTGATATATTTTGAATTTTGAAAATGACCTATTTTGTCTTTACGCGTAAGAAAATAGGGTCATAATGGTTTTGCACTGCAAATGAAAGAATTTCGACTACTCCAACATTTACTTTATAAAAGTTCAAAGCTACCAATAAATCGCAAAAGGTTGATTGACATGAAATTAATTAGACCTATTTGTACATACGGAGTTTAGCTTTGGGTCTCTACTAAACCATCTTATTCATCTCGTATCCAATCCTTACGATTCGACATTCTTCGTAAAATCCTTAATGCTTCCTGTCACAAACAAACTCTTCCATTAAGATCCTAACGTTCCATATGCTGCTATTTCAGCCCAAACAAGACACCTATATTTTCATAATAGACTCAATAACCACTCAAATTTACTATTATCTCATTTCGCTTCCCATTCCATTTTTGATGATCCTCCGGGTTCTGTGAAAAGATCATTTTTTCGTGACCTTCTAATATAGAACTTTTATTTGAGTGCTACTCATGGGTAGTTGCTTTACAAGCAATCGACATGTTATTAACATTGTCTTCACCTGTACAGTTTGTACCTTTTTCCCTACTAAAAATAATTTCAATAAACAATTTAAAAAAAAAAAATCAATGTATACGATAAATCAAAGACGTTTTTGAGGAAACCGCGTTTTTTACCACAAAAGCTGTGATATTTCCATTTTATTTAAATATTTTCCAAATTATGACCACATTTTCGGATTTAGCATTAAATTTTCTATAATAATAGAGTACATGTAACCTTAAATTTTACAAATTTGTGAAGTTAAAATGTCTTATATTACTTCAAGGCACACCGTATTTTGAAAAAAACTATCCACAAAACTGCAAATTTAGATTTCCAGTTAATGTAGGTTGGTTTGGTTACTTTAATGTGATTGTTTTTGTGATAATTTTTAATATTATTTATTGTTTTCCTTTTTAGAAGTCAAAATAATGACTAGAAAAAAATGTATTTGACATCATGCGTCAAAAAAAGGACCTTAATTCTAAAGAACAATTAGAATATCCCAAGAATATTTTTACAAAAACATACGTGTTATAATTTTATTGATCCTTCTATACCATCATGCGTACCTCAAGTGATACGTGTTATACCTAAGATTATTAAATAATTTTTATTTACAACAGCAAAAACCCTATTATTTTCTTGAAACAATTTCTATATTCTTATATTACCTATATTTTATTGGATCAAATAAAATAACATCAGATTATTAGCTTTAAACATATTTTTGGCCAAGGAAATCAGTCAAGTACCCCACTGTGCGACGGGAGGTACTGTAGCTCAATTACTAAGGGTACTGGATTTCAAACCCCAAGTCCCACATCCGATTCCAACCGACAAAGATTTATTTAATCCGCCACATAAGGCGAGAATCGGTCCTGAAATTGAAAGACCATCCTTAGGCACAACCAACCTCTCATCAAATTGGGCACCGTCGGTTGGGGAAAATGCTGGTTGTTGAGCGTGATTCTGGCCAAATTATCTTATTACGCAACCATTGGTCTAGAAACAGAACTTCTTAATTAAACTTATAAGACTAAAGGCCTATCATGTGTTAAAGTAATACAGTTCGTTTTATTATAATAACATTTTTACAATTCAATTCTTGCATACATATCTATAAAAAAAACAACTTAAATTATAATAAATCAAAAAGAGATCTGTCTTCACTCAACATCACCCAACAATTAATTTCGAATAGAAAATTATTTAGAAAAGCAATTAATGAAATTCAGTCACTCCCAGAGGAAAGGAGGGAGAGAGGTGAGAATCGCAAGTGGTCGGAGGAACGGAGGAAACACCATTCAGAAATGATGAGGAAGTATTGGGAAGAGAAGAAGAAGAAGGGAAGGAGTATCAAGGAGTGATTTGTTGAACGTGGTCCAAAGATGGCCGAAATCGAAAAAGAAAAAAAAAAAAAAATCAAAAGGAGTCGTCACCTTCTTACACCCTGTTTCCTAATGTCCTTTAGACCTTCCAGCAACCTTCTTATCTGTCTTCCGTGCACCTCAAGGGTTCTCCACTACATCTTGTTTCCTCCATCCTCATAACTTGAATGAAAACAACAAAAAAAAATAAATAAATAAAATAATAATAATAATAATAGGCAAATACCAAACGGGTTTTAGGAAGGGTCGTTCAACTGCCGAACAGATCCACAACCTTAAAACAATCATCACATATTTTAATCTCAAGTCCAAACGGTATGTGTCAGTCTTTGTGGATTTCAAGAGGCATATGATTCGATAGACTGCAAGGTTTTGTTGAACGTCCTTAATGAAATCAGGGGTGACTTGAAACTGCTGGCATTAATTAGAGCCACCCTGACACAAAATGCAAAGTTCAGTTCCTGGGATGTCTATCAGATTCCTTTGAGGTCAAAACAGGAGTTAGACAATGGACTATCTCCGATGCATTTAAACTGCGCTCTTGAAAAGATCATTTGGACATAGCGAACGAAATTATTAGATGATTGTAGTTCTCTGAGAATGGGAACAAAGTCTGAGGGAATTGTGGTCGACTGTTTAGCATTTGCTCATAACATCGCCATTCTCTTCAACGACGTTAAACTGTTGGGATTCAAATCGACCTTCTAAAAGAAATCGCTGAACATACTTGGTTACAGATATCATTTAAAAAAAATAGAAACGATGACTAACTTCAAAGATGCTCCAGTAAAACTCCAGACAAAATACGGGGAGATTAACCAAGTAAAAAAATTTAAGTATCTGGGTGAGAAAATCATGAAAAATGGACTGGACAAAGAGGCGCTTAAGGAACGAGTACGCAAACTTGAAATAGTCCGTCAAACACAGTTGTTGTTTAGACTTCGGCTAGAACGGTCGCAGAGAATTATCCACTCCAACAGTTAAGACTTATTTTCTTTCTTTTATAAACTTTTCTTCATTTCTTTATTTTTTATGGTTATATTATTCTTAAAGAGATTTTATTATTTACTTTCTTATGTTTAATGTTTTTTTTTTGTTTTTTTTTGTTTTTTGTTTTTATATTTTAGAAGTGAAAAAAATTTATTTTTGAATTAGGTATATTAATTTTATTTAGGTACTTTTTGTTATTAAAACAATTTATTTATTTTATTTAATTTTTTATTGGCTATTGAGGAGCATTGAAGTTAAATTATGGGAGAGCCTCCTGATCCTTCCGATTTATCCAGTCCAAAGACAAAAAAAAGAAAGTGGGCTCGGGGCCGAATTAAATTTCCATCCGACAAAATCTTTCCCCAAAATGTAGAAAAATACTTTCCTACATATTTAGTGGCAAAAAGAATAGATGAAGAAGATTTTAGAAAAACATCACCCTTCTTTATTCAGAAAGTAATTTCCAATCTGGTAGGAGATGTTAAAAATGTAAAAAAATTGAGAGATGGATCTCTTTTAATCGAAACATTAAATAATAACCAATCAAACAAGCTCTTATCTTGTAAAGAATTCGGGGGTCAATATCCGGTAGAGATAACGCCACACAATACACTAAATTATAGTAAAGGCGTAATACGGTGTTATGATTTTCAATACATGGAAATTGAGGAAATTAAAAAAAGAACTAACCCCGATTATTAAAGATATAGTTAGGATTAAAACAAAAAGTAAGGGAAATGAAATATTAACCCACAGTTACATCATTACCTTTCCTACCTCTAAACCACCCGAAACTTTAAACATTGGATATGAAACGGTTCGAGTTCAGCCCTACATTCCGAATCCCTTAAGATGCTTCAACTGCCTAGGTTTTTCTCATCCAACAATTCACTGCAAAAAAGAATCCGTTTGCGTACAATGTGCTCAGCCACGACATGGTGAAAATATAAAATGTAATCAGCCAGCCAAATGTATAAACTGTAATGGCCCCCATAATGCGCTTAACCGTTCCCGCCCTGTTTTCGTCTTACAAAAGGAAATCAAGGCTATTCAAGTGAATAACAAAGTATCACTAAACGATGCCAAAAGAATTTATAAAGAAAAAAATCCAGTTCACTTCAATGCAACATTTGCAGAAATTACAAAAATTAGAGAAAAAAAAGACGTTGCCATTCAGGCCAATATCATATATTATTTTTCAAATAATAACCAAACAATCGAGATTAATAAACCTAGCGAGGCTACAGAAAATAATGAATCAAAAAAAGAAATTAAAAAATTAAATTGTACTCAAAGTACATCGATGCTTTTGGACCAAGCTCATTGTAAGTCCACTCCCCCTATCCCCTCCCTCCCCCCTCTTATCCCCTCCCTCCCCCCTCCCATCCCTATTCCTGCCCCCACCCCACCTTCTACTAATCCAGTCAGAGTGACGAGGAGTTGTAGAAATATCGTAGGGCCCTCCTCTCAGCCGGAGCCCAGTACCTCTTCCATTTCAATCCTACTGAACCTAGAGACGAAACAGCCTCAGTTCATGTAGATGACACGCCTATGTCTATTGATGACACGGGCCAGATATCCGAAGAACAAGAGTTCACTAGAGTGACCCATAAAAAAAAATATTAAAAAAGAAAAAACTAAAAGATAGCACTTAAACCGTACTCTTTAAGAATGATAAAAAAACCCAATAAAATTGTATTAATCAATAGTTATTACATTATTCACTCACTTAATAAATATATATATAACAATAATATTTCTCTTAAAATTAAAAATAATAGCTGCTTTATAACATTTCAAATGTATAATATCCCAAACGTCATTGCTATTGAAGTTAATAACAATAACAATAACAATAATAAGATCTCTGCATGCGGATATCTTAACATCTGTTTACTATTGCCATTTATCACCATAAACATTAACGAAACATTAACACTAGCCTTTTTAAACTCTATTCACTTACCATTATTTTCGTCCTACGAATATATATTCTACCATATAATATATACTCAATACATTTATAATATTAATATTATAGTATGTATGCTTGACTTCTCTTTTTTTTTCTCACTAAATATATTTTATATGTTTGTAACATACCGCAGCCCCCGTTTTACAATCAGGGTAACAGTATAAGTTATAAGAATATAACTTATACTGTACGCACTTATAAAATATTATCGGCATTATCCCATATATATACCCCTTTTTACCTATCCCTTCTTCTCGCTATATATATTTTATCTATTTATACTCCTCTAAATTGCATCGTATATTCATACTTATTTATTTATGTTTTCTCAATTGTTCATATATACTTAACATTGGCTCCGAATCAAGAACAAGCTCTGTATTACTTTTCTCTCTATCTTGTATTATATATTTTATGTACTTATATTCCTCTAAATTTTATAATATTTATAATATTGTACTTACTTATTTATATTTACTCATCGTTTTCCGTATATTTATCCTCGCCATCACCTCGTGATCAACAAGCTCTTAAATACTTTCCCTCTCATCTAATAATTTATATTTTATGCTTTTCTATTCCTCTAATTTGTATCATATATTCATATTGTTTTATTTACACTCATTCGCTTCTTTATCTATTTTTATTTGTTTATGTATTCATTTTCATTACTTTATTTGATTATTCCTGTCTACTATATCTTTACATATTACATTATAACAATTCTGTATTACCTACCACATTATTGTGGTTATTGGTGTATTATATACATATTCTGCTACTATGGGTCATACAAAGCTATTTTATTTTATATTTAATTGTTTATATATTTTTAATCTATCACAAATAATCCTTTTATGACCTTAGTTCAATGGAATTGTAATGGCTTAAAGACTCATTTCAATGACCTGAAGGTTCTTATTCACGATAAAGACCCGTTTTGCCTAGCCCTTCAAGAGACTCATCTCTCAACAAATGACGAATTCAATTTAAAAAACTTTGAAATCTATAGAAATGATACATCAAGCTCAAACAATAATCAGCATGGGGTTTTAATAGCGGTAAACAAATCTTTATACTCCAAACAAATACCAGTAAACTCCCACCTCCAGACTGTAGCAGTCTCCGTTCACCTTCGCTTCAACTTGACCATTTGCAATATTTATTTATCACAGGACCGTACAAAAAGCCTACTAGACATATACAAACAACTGCCACAACCTGTTCTTTTTGTTGGAGATTTTAATGGCCACAATCCCTTATGGGGTTCACAAGATATTAACGTTCGGGGTAAAATAATAGAGAGCTTTTTAGACCACTCAAACCTTCTTCTACTTAACACCGGTGAACCTACGTTTCTCAGCTCCAGCTATAGAACTTACTCCTCAATTGACCTTTCCCTTTGCAGCCCTAGCCTTTACAATACAATAAACTGGACAGTTTCATCAGACCTATGTGGTAGCGACCACTTCCCTTTGCTTATGAACTTCATAAATATAAACCCCGCTAACACCAAACCGAGATGGGTCCTAGACAGAGCAGATTGGAATCTTTTCAACTCCTTGATCACACCACTTCAAAACCACCCATCCGAAATGAGCACCGACATTGGGTGCGAAATTATTACTAATAAAATTATTCAAGCAGCTGCAGTGTCTATACCTATGACCTCAGGCTCCCCCAAAAGACCACTCGTTCCCTGGTTCAACGATGCTTGCAAAAAGGCAATCAAAGAACGTCGAAAGGCCCTTAAAAAATTTCAAAAATCAATGACGTCCGAAAAAATGACGGAATACAAAAAACAGAGAGCTATTTGCAGAAAGTTGTTTAATTCATGTAAATCAGATTCATGGAAGAAATTTACAAGCTCTATAAATTCCTCTGCTACATCAGCTGATATATGGAATAAAGTCCGTAAACTCACCAAAAATCAATCTTTCACACAATACACCATATTAACAAAAGACCAGTTATCTGACGATCCCCTAATTGTATCAAACATATTCGCCGATTTCTATGACAAAATTTACAACACTGAAGACAATAGCAACAATACCGATGAAATAGAAACAGACTTCATGGAAAATTTTGAAACAGAATATTATAACATCCCTTTCTCAATGTGGGAATTCAAAAATATTCTAAATACTCTTAAAGGAACAACGCCTGGCCCGGACCAAATCCATTATGATATGGTCAAAAACCTGTCTGCCGATACCCAAAAATGGTTTGGGTCCTAGATGGGTCCTAGAAAGAGCAGATTGGAATCTTTTCAACTCCTTCATCACACCACCTCAAAACCACCCATCCGAAATGAGCACCGACATTGGGTGCGAAATTTTTACTAATAAAATTATTCAAGCAGCTGCAGTGTCTATACCTATGACCTCAGGCTCCCCCAAAAGACCACTCGTTCCCTAGTTCAATGATGCTTGCAAAAAGGCAATCAAAGAACGTCGAAAGGCCCTTAAAAAATTTCAAAAATCAATGACGTCCGAAAAAATGACGGAATACAAAAAACAGAGAGCTATTTGCAGAAAGTTGTTTAATTCATGTAAATCAGATTCATGGAAGAAATTTACAAGCTCTATAAATTCATCTGCTACATCAGCTGATATATGGAATAAAGTCCGTAAACTCACCAAAAATCAATCTTTCACACAATACACCATATTAACAAAAGACCAGTTATCTGACGATCCCCTAATTGTATCAAACCTATTCGCCGATTTCTATGACAAAATTTACAACACTGAAGACAATAGCAACAATACCGATGAAATAGAAACAGACTTCATGGAAAATTTTGAAACAGAATATTATAACATCCCTTTCTCAATGTGAGAATTCAAAAATATCCTAAATACTCTTAAAGGAACAACACCTGGCCCGGACCAAATCCATCATGATATGGTCAAAAACCTGTCTGGCGATACCCAAAAATGGTTACTCGAATTCTATAATCATGTTTGGCGAACGGGACACTTTCCAAAATCCTGGCGCAATTCAATAATAGTTCCTATTCTAAAAACTGGAAAAGATAAAAGAATCCCAAACAGCTATCGCCCTATATTTCTTACAAGTTGCCTCAGTAAGATTATGGAGCGCATGGTGAATAAAAGATTAAAGTGGGCCATAGAAAACAACAATTTACTTCAACCATTTCAGTCCGGTTTCCGTAAGGGAAGATCCACTGTAGATCACCTGGTCATATTGGAAGCCGAAGCCCAATATTCATTCATCAATTCCCAGCATATGATTGCTATATTCTTTGATTTAAAAAAGGCCTTCGATTACATCAATCACAAAGTCATTCTAAATAAACTATCATCCATTGGAATCAGAGGACATTTTTTCGCATATATTCAACAATTTCTATCAGATCGCCACTTTAGAGTCAGGATAGGATGCGAGCTTTCAGATATACATAAACAAAGCAATGGTGTTCCTCAAGGTTGTGTCCTTAGCCCAACTTTATTTTGCCTAGCAATAAACGACCTGGGATTAAATTTACCGAGAGGTGTCAAACCCCTATTGTACGCTGATGACCTGGCTATAATTTGTCGCTCAGAAAACATCTACATTATACAAACAAAATTACAGGAAGCCATAAATAGGCTGCTCTGCTGGTCTTCATCCGTCGGCCTACAATTCTCCTCCGAAAAATCTAATTGTTTGCACTTTAATCGTAAAAGAAACACTCCTCCCTCTCCTGAACTCCGATTAGGAAACTCCATAATTCCCTACACAAACAATCACAGATTTTTGGGCATGATATTTGACCGCAGTTTAAGTTGGGAATCACACATTTCCACTCTAAAATCATCATCCACAAAAAAACTCAAAATATTAAAATATCTTAGTGGCACCTCCTGGGGTTCCGACAGGCACTCATTATTAAAAATCTATCGAGCTACAATATGTTCGAAATTGGACTATGGTTGTTTTATCTATGGTTCTGCTCGACTCCAAATATTAAATAAAATTGATTCCATCCACCATACTGGAATTCGTTTATCGACGGGAGCGAAACTAGTCCCATTCTTAGTTTATGTTGTGAATCAGGGATACCCCCACTATTGTTCAGAAGAAAAAAGTTAGCAGTTAATTATATCTCCAAAATCCTACCTTATTCCGAGCACCCAGCACATAAAAATACATTTTTAAATCAAAATTCGCTAAATTATTTTCAAAAAAGCCGAACGCAACACTTCAATTTTTAGAAAGAGTAAATTCAGCTATCAAATTCTTAAAAGAAATACCAATATATAAACAAGAAGTTCATAACCCTCCATGGACAAACAAACCTCCTGAAACACTGCTTCACTTAACCAGACTTCCTAAAAATAATACCCCTCCTTCTGTATACAAATCTGAATTTTTCTGTCTCCTTCAAAGTAGACCAAAACCTTTTGAAATTTATACTGACGGATCTAAATCCGATTTCTCAACCGCTTCTTCTTTTGTTACCCATAACTCCACTCATAAAATAAAACTACACAAACTATGTAATATATTTACGGCCGAGCTCCATGCAATATTATCAGCACTCCACTACTCCATGTCAATAGATCAAAGCATCATCGCAATAGTTACGGACTCGTTAAGCTCATTAAAAGGCATCAGCAACATGTACCCCCAAACATCCGATTATTATAAAAATCCATTACTACCTCAATATATTGGAAAACATGGGAAAGTCGGTATACTTTATCTGGATTCCGAGTCACACAGGGATTATTGGCAATGAACTCGCAGACATAGCTGCGAAACAAGCACTTACCCTCCCTGGTCGTGGCGTAGCTATTTTAACACCACAAGAAATGAGCCATCCCCTCAAAAATAAAATTCTCCAAAATTGGCAAAATATGTGGAATGAAAGTCCACCAAGTAAGCTAAAGGATATTAAAAAGTCAGTAAAGCCATGGATCTCATCGAGTCATCAGAATCGTAGGGAGGAGGTAGCTATGGCTAGATTGAGGATCGGCCATACGAGGCATACGTGGCGTTATTTCCTTCTCGGCGGGTGTGGTTCGTCTCTCCTTGGGGCGCGCCCCTATCTGCAGCACCCATTCAGGACCAAATTTTAAATAGAATTAATAAAAATTACGCAGGCATTGATGACCTTAGGGTTTTATGCCTATAAGCCCAAACAAACTAACAGTCCGTCAAACGTCGCGCTCAACTTACAGCAAAAAATGCCTGTCCCAGAATACTAAACAACATCATTATGAAACTGTTTTGAAACCCATTGTAATGCATGCAGCTGAAACCCTATCCCTAAATGCTAATAAAGGACTTATCGAAGAACTAGCGAAAAAAAAAATATCATTAGAGGCATCATGGGATCTAATTACAAAAATAGCATCCATTAAAAAAATTCAAACAAAGAAATCTGCAGTAAAATATAGAGAATTACAGACACAATTCGTAAAAGACGGGCACGATATAACGGCCATCTCAAAGAAATGGACGGAAACAGGATGACTAAATAGATCTTCCACTTTTTTGTCTCCTAACCCAAACCACACTGCCCTGGTTTTTGAACAACAAGACGCCTTCAATAGGGATCTATTTCGCAAAAAGATACTGACGAATGGGCTTACTCGAGACGATCAACCAAAAAGAAGACAAGGTACCACCTGGACAGAAGAGCGCGAGCTGGCCCACTCCTTGAGAATGAGAGAATTCTGGACTCAAAAGAAAGCAGGACAGACTGCCAAATGTAAACAGACTTAACGAGATCCTAGATAGCCGTAACGAAATAGTAATAATTATTATAATTATAATATCCTTTGACTGATTCTAGTACTTCTTCATTATTATAGAAGGCGGTATCATTCCTTGAACATTTTCTCAAAGTTTAAACTATTACAGAATTAATTGAATTCTTTAAATCAAATACACTTCGGACTCAATTAACCGGTGTGATTGGAACGGAGATAAACAAGGATAACCTAACCCTCGGTTATTAATCAAGCCCCCTCAAAAATAAGGAAACACATAAGAGGATAACGTAGGACAATTTCCGTCATGGATACATCTATTCAATAGCAAATAATTTATGCAGTATATGTAATTAAAATTTAGAAACATTATTAAATATATGAATCAAAATGTTTATGAATTGTAACAAAACACTGATTTTTGTTTAAGTGATGACTAGGGGCTGTGATATATATGCATTTGCATATTTTTCCCAGCCAATTTAAATATCTAATACCATCAAAATGTTTTTTGTTTTTTTTTGAGGCATTTAGAGTCGATTAGACTTATTTTATTATTATTATTTTGCATATTTTGCCAATAGACTCCGTAGTAGAGATAGTATCACCAGAACTACTGCCAGTCTCAGGACAGGATTTCAGGAGAGTTTCTCAAACTGGGTGGGAGTCGTCTCTCAGATGAATTATGCTAACTACTATCAACCATTTGGAAAAATGTTACCGGATGAATGGAAGGAGTCACTCATTGTTCCTATACTTAAGAGAAAAGGAGATGCAAGTGATTGCAGAAATTAAAGAGCCTTCTGAAAAGTAGAATGCTAAGGCGTGAGTTATAAGATTATAAATATTACTCATAATATTAATATAATCTTTAACATTACTTTTATTATTGAGAAACCCTTTTAGCACCTGGCTAAGAGAAAGTATCCTTTTGACCTTCCAAGGGTAAAATATAAATTACATGTTGAACAACACATGTCATAAACAATCATAAAGTAAACTGCCTTGGGTCAAAGATCCCCAGCCACCCTAGGTCATCTCTTATTACACCATACAACACCCTGTGTATATCACTGTGACATGAGACAATTGACACCTACGCCGGACTAACCTTTCTCACGGTCCCATTAGCCTGCCGATGCCTTCACCCTATTCCTCGATCCTATCCCCACTCCAAACCTATAGGTTTAAGTAGCTGGAAGTTTTCAGAGGAAGACACTCTACATTTGACTTGTAACCATTATACTAGAAGTCTTATATGTAACTGTCAGTAAATAAAGTATTTCTTTTCTAAGTCTTCACTATTTGAAAAATGAAATGAAATGAAAAATAATCTTTATTCTGGGACACCTTGTCCCCTAAGAATAACATATAAGAACAATAAAAAGGTATTATTGTCTGACTGCGTACATATCAGGCAGTAACTTATATAGAGTGTAAATTATATACTACAAGTCTTTGGGTTTACATAAAAAAATAAATAGATAAGTAAATAACAAAATTAAAATGAAATAAAAGAAAAAGAAATATTCTAGCAATAAAATATTATTACATAATTTCGGAAGATTGATAATTGAGGAGGTAGATGAATATATTATGTTTAAAGGAAGTGAGAGAAGGAACATTGCGGATCGAAATGGGTATAGAATTCCAGAATAAAGCTGCACAATTAATAAAGGATTTTTCAAAGGAAGCAGTTCGATGAGAAGGGATATACAGATCTATAGGCTGAGATCTGGTTTTCAAAAGATGAATGGAAGAACGAAGGGCAAGGATGTCGTAAATGTACGAAGGTTTTTTGGACTTTAAGGATTGGAATAGAAAGGAACCAAGGAAGTATTGTCGCCGAAAACTTGGTGATGTGAGAACGCCTGGGGATCCCATAAATGAATCTTATAAAGGAGTTCATTAATCTTTTCACCTTCATTTCAAGCTCGCCAGACAGTCCTCCGTATACTAAGCATCCATAATCGAGGGGGGAAGAATGAGGGAAGATACTAACAATTGACGGGTATTGCGAGGGAAAGATTCACGGAATCTTAGGAGCTGTTTGAGGATGGAGATGGTTTTTCGGGTAATGTGGGAAATATGGTTATTCCAATACAAATGTTGATCGAATACTACTCCGAGGTTTTTGACAGAGTTTGTGAACTGAATAGGAACGTTATCGAGATAAAGAAGTGGATAATAGGAAAGGGAATTAAGGGAGGGTTTCGATCCAATTAGCATTGCTTTAGTTTTTTCTGGATTCAGTCGTAACTTATTCTCTACTACCCATTGGTGAATGCTATAAATGTCATCTTGAATTTTACGAGTTGCCTCAAAAATCTCACAAGGATGAAACGATAAATAGATTTGAAAGACATCAGCATATAAATGATATCGGGAATTATTAATGGCGTCTGTCAAATCATTAATGTAAACGGAAAAGAGAGTTGGTGAAAGAGAGGATCCCTGAGGTACACCTCGCGTCAGAGGCACAGGTTTTGAAGGAGGTTGGTTAGGAACAATAACTGTTTGGGAACGGAGAGATAAGAAGGACTGGAACCAGCCAAGAGCACTATTGGAAAGGGAGAAATTTTGTAATTTAGTCAGAAGAATTTTATGATCCACGGAATCAAACGCCTTGGAGA
Source organism: Euschistus heros (assembly GCA_003667255.2). Classification (NCBI taxonomy): domain Eukaryota; kingdom Metazoa; phylum Arthropoda; class Insecta; order Hemiptera; family Pentatomidae; genus Euschistus; species Euschistus heros. The sequence goes on from RCWM02000248.1 coordinate 178,135, forward strand.
AATCGAAGAGGATTAGGATAGTAATTTTCTGTTGGTCAATTGAAGAATAAATGTCTTGAGTAATTTTTAAAAGAGCGGATTGAGTAGAATAACCTGAACGGAAGCCTGATTGAAGAGGAGTTAGGAGATCTTTATTTTCAAGGTATTTAGCCAGTTGAGAATGGACTATTCTTTCAAGTGGCTTAGATAGGTTTGATAGGATGGAAATAGGCCTAAAATAGGATGCTGTGGTAGGTGAAGGAACTTTATTCAATGGACGAACTAGGACCTTTTTCCATGCTGTGGGAAAGGAAGAGGTTTGTAAGAAGAAGTTGTAAATATGTATGAGAGCAGGAAGGATGACAGGAAGAGTGAGTTTGATAATTTTTGCGTAATTTCCGCCTCTTTTAAATTACTGCATTTTACGTGGCACAGTGTTTGGCACAAAACACAGGCCAATGCAGATTTATGATCTCTGGAGATGGTTGAATTGCACGAAGAACACAGCGCCATTACGTTAAAAGATGTTTATTTATTAAATAAAGGCTACGGCAATCTGAGTAGTTGGAGTGGGGGCACGCACTAATCCCCAATGGCTCTCTACGTACGTAAACCCGGCCGCTATTATTTTCTTTTTAATGTTTATTACGACACTCGTTGCCTTTAATATAATTAATATCTGCACTTTATAACCGCTTTATTTTAATATAATTAACTGAAATACTCACAGATCAAACTATTGAAGAAGAGAGAGATAAGAGAAGGAAGAGCACGCACTTAATGTTGATAGTTGGAAGGCTTGAGCCAGACTGATTTGTGTTCGTTATATCGTGCAACAAAATTTATACTGTGTAAAACTGCTATTAAGCCAGTTGCTGCGTATGCGTGCTAGACTTGGACCCTCAGGAATGTATCTGCAGAACGGTTAGATCATTTCTAAATTTGAAGATGGATTACCTCGCTTGAGAACCAACAAAGAAATATATTTAATGTACGGCGACCTATCTATATTCCAGTTCGCTAGAGTCAAACGTATGAAATGGTTGGGATACGTTCTGAGAATGGATGAAACGAGCACTGTTGGAAGAATCGATCTTGAGAAGCCGGAAGAAGATAGGTCAAGTGGAAGACCGCAATTTAGATGGATGGACAGTGTAAAAGCAGACATAAGGAACAATGAAATATCCATGAGGTGTGCTGCCATCAGGAACGACTGGGCAATGACAATTGAGCAGGATCGCTACATGCGTCTTTCGAGACAATAACAGAATAAATATTTTACCGGAAATACATATTTTGTACTGTAATTGCATACTTATCTACATATTCGGCTGTAATAAAGTTATAAAGTTCATGTTTAAACAAGGTAGCAGAAACTGGATTTGATCTTGAGTCGGCGTACAGCTTGTGCATTTTGGTGATATTAAGACCACTACTTAAATATTTTTTAGATGAAGTATGCCGGAAATAGTGACTTTCGTAGCTTGGGAATTAAAGGATATGACTTTTTACCTCACTCATTTCAGTTTCTGTTCGTTTGCTGTAAGTAGGGGCCCATCATCGACCTTCTTGAGTTACGATGCCACAAGGAGAACGCTGTTTTTTCTTAATTATTATCTATATAAAACCTTTTGTTTCCCCTAACGTTCGATAGAAATTTTTTTTACAAACAGAATGCATTTTCGTGTCAATAAAAAATGAATATGAACAACTGCAATTTCTATTTGTTTTTTTTCGGATTAGATTTAATATTTTTTGTATTACTAAGTACAATATGAGAAGAAACAAGCCTTCTACAACAGGAACCCAAACTCCAGTATTCTGTGAATACCTTTTCCCTATCTGAAAATGTTAATCTGTCCATGCGTTTCATTCGACAAGGTGATAAATCTAACATCGATCTAGGTTTCACTAATTTTCCGCTGCATGGAAATATAGCTTTTCCCGAAATCCCGCAATTTTTCACTCTCTCACCTTTATGCCCGAGTTTCTCCTTAATTTTCTCATTCTTTTCAATGATGGAAATATCATTATGAACATCACTCACGGTAATTTTGTCTTCTCGGTTGTTTTCTTGATTGTCTTTACCAATTCCTTGCTGAACAACAACAGACTGAAGACCTTTGTCCGATAATAAGCTAAACATAGGTATTGAATTTCTAATAAAGTAATTACCTACTACGAATTTGTGGTGCATAAATAGGTAAATGAAATAGACTGTTTGCCCGCAAAATCATTTACATTTGAAAGAACAAATCAAATGCAGTTGTGTAAATTAATATGCCATATGTCCGTTGGCAATAACTAGGTAAATATAGTTGTCTTCACAATTATGAAAAAACCATCGGCATAAAATAAATAATTGTACTTACCTAATTATTCCGGAAGACGATTTCATTACAATGTTGGACAAGCCAGCTTAGCCGAGGAAATATAAACGTCCCTAAGATACCTAAAAATGCACATTACTATAACTTGAAAGCAAACTTGTTTCAGACTTAGCCACTTCTTCCCCGTGACCACCGATATACAAGTACACATACACAAAAAATTAATGATAATAGAAGATAAAAATAAAACTAATAATAACTTACAATTATGAAAAAATAAATAAATAAATAAGAGACAAAACTTAAAATACAAAACAAAAAATAAATAAGATACATTCACACTATATGTACAATACAGATAAACTAAGCCTGGGGAACCCCGAATCGAGCCTACTTCCTCGGTTATTGGGAGTTAAGGCCAGACCCGAAGAGATCCCAGCGCTGCTCTTTCAGCTGCATCACTGGTAATATCCAGTGGTGGCTGAGTGGGAGCGCTATGGACACAGATGCTAAGGAACTGAGTTGAGAAGCTGGTCATTACCAGGACTCCAACATAACTTTATATTACAAAAGGTGTAGGTGCCATTGCCGTTTCAACCTTCTGGGTAGGTCTAAGGATGGTAAGGACTGGATAGGGATCGAATTTCGAGAATTTTTAAGAAATTAGATCAAGAAGGAAAGGTGTTTCTAGATCATCATGTAGGGATTTATCAGTAACATTAGCAACTGTTCGGAGGACTTTGGATTGTCTTGCTGTCTCCCACAGTTCAAGCTTATAGGTACAAAAAGATTTTAAGATTGTTTTGTATTTGAAGAGTCTGTTATCTATCTTGTAGCACACCGGCATAAATAGGATAACAGTTGGAAAACTCTGAGTTACAGCGGACTCGAAAGGAACGATTTGAGAGATAGGGTAGAGATTGGGGTAAATAGGTCTTAATCTTGAAGAGCAAGACCTGGGGTCACACCCAGTTTGCGCTACATCCAGAAATGCACCAGTGCTATACTTTTTATTTTCAAGGGCAAAGGGTATATGATCAACAACACGGAGGCCTTGTGGAGTGACCAGTCCGGAATCCAATTTGATCCTATCCAATCCAAATTGATAGGAAAAGATGCTTTGGGATTCGAGTATAGGTAGGATACGTTTTAGGACTTCAAAGGTTTTTGACATGATGGGAAGGAGACTTATAGGCCTACATGATGAGGTTTCGTTGGGAGGTTTGCCTGGTATTAGGTAAAAGAATGTCTCCATATCAGAAGAAAGTGGGTCGAACGAAGGATACCAGTGTATATGTTAGTTGTTGTTGGTATGCGTAGGCTGCATATTCTGCAGGTCAATATGGGCCGAAGACGAGTGGTCGCGGACGAGCTAAGAGCTTTCACCGGAAGCTGCGACATCATGGTTGTACAAGAGCCATGGTGTCAAAGAAATTTGGTCAGAGGATTTGGTGTGGCGTCGAGGGTTGTGGCTCTGAGCAGTGGACAGAGGAGGCCCAGAGCGGCGATAATCATCGTCAATCCGAACCTCGACGTAATGGAACTAAGGCAACACACCACAGCGGACCAGGCGGCATGCTACATTAGATGGGGCAGAATATCTTTCGTTCTCGTGTCCTCGTACTTGCCGCCGAGACCTGTAAACATAGAAGAACATATTTCCGCTGTGGAGGCTATCGTACTGAAGTACAGGAACGCGATAGTCTGTTCCGACACCAACTCCTGGAGCACGGCCTGGGGTTCAGTGCGTACGGATGTAAGAGGAAGAGCCGTGGAAGAATGTGTGGCGAGGTGTCAGCTCGTGATCATGAACGAGCCCTCTGGTCCCACATTTGTAGGAGCGAGGGGCCAGAGCTGGATCGATGTGACACTTGCCACAGCAATAATGGCTAGACGCGTTACGCACTGGAGCCTACGGTCCGACACGAGCTCAGACCACCGGGTCATAGCCTTCAGTGTTATGGAGGAGGAAGGCGTAGCCCAGGAAGTGGAGAAGGGCTTTGTGACCCGGACGGCGAACTGGGCCGAATATACCAGTAAACTGGAGGGAGTATTAGTTGACCAAGAATGGGAAGAAATGGCGCCAATGGAAGGAGAGTCAGACATCGATCAGAGAGTGGCGATGCTGACGGGCGCCATTAGACAAGCGGCGAGTACCTCCCTCCAGCGCCGTAGGGTGAGAGCGCGTCCGGTCCCATGGTGGACGCCGGCCCTAACACAACTGAAGAGAGACTGTTATAGGGCACGGCGTAGGTACCAGGAGTGCAGAGAAGAAGACAGGAAAGCTGCTCTCCGAGGTGAGTACAAGCAAAGACAGAGGGTATACCGAAACGAAGTGCGTCAACGGAAGAGGATATCTTGGGACGAGTTTATAGTCAGAGAATCGGAGAAGAATCCCTGGGGAATTCCGTACAGGGTGGCAATGGGTAAAGTAAAGCCGCTCCAGATAATGGCGGCCATTAGAGATACAGACAGACAGACCCAGGCAGCCACCCTGGAGGACTCTGCAACAATGTATATAGATGCAACGTACCCCAGGGATGATCCGTCCCAGGATAATGAAGAAGACACCTTCGTCAGAAGCACCACGGTATACCCCCCAGGTACCGACCTATGCCCACCATGGGATATATGGGACCTTCGTCTTGCCGTGGAGAGACAAAGGACCGGTAGAGCCCCAGGACTAGATGGAATCGACGCGGCGATCCTCAAAAGGAGTTTTCCCTACATTGAAGATGAGCTGCTTGCCATTTTCAACCAGTGTTTGGATGAGGGGTATTTCCCCAGTAAATGGAGGATCGCCGATTTGAGACTCCTCTACAAAGGAGGAGGTAAAGACAAGGAGACGGCTAAGGCCTATAGACCTATATGCCTCCTCCCAGTAGTAAGTAAAGTCCTGGAGCACCTGATTGTTACCAGCCTAAGACCGGTTCTCATAGCAGCGAGTCACCCACGGCAGTTCGGCTCGACCCGTGGCAAGGGAACTACGGATGCGCTGCTGAGAGTGCGCCATGACGCAGAAGGGAGGGCGGAGAAATATGTTATGTTATTGTTATTTGACATTTCCTCCGCCTTCGACAGCGTATGGTGGCCTTGCGTGCTCCAGCAGTTGCAGAGGTTCGACACCCCCAGCAACTTGTACTCCCTCGTTAGTAGCTACCTAAGTGCAAGAAGTGTGAAGATAAGAGGTAGCTACTACGAGGTAGAGAGAGCGATAGAGAGAGGTTGTCCACAGGGCTCAGTCCTTGGGCCTGCCCTGTGGAAACTAGTGTTTGATCAGTTGTTGGGGGAGCTAGAGGAAAGAGGGTTCCTTGCCACGGCCTACGTCGACGACCTGGCAGTCATCGTGGCCGCAGACAGCAGAGCCAGACTCAAGACCGAAGCGGAGAGGTGCGCCAGTTTCGTAGGAGAATGGTGTGCGGGGAGGAAATTGAGTATGGCGGCAGCCAAGACCCAGGCCATACTCATCAAGGGCTCCACGGATAGGGCTCACCCTATCACACTAAGCATAGGAGGTGAGAGAGTTCGACCAGGTGAGGAGGTAACCTACCTGGGTGTCAGGTTCAGGAAAAAATTTGATCCAACCCCTCACCTGGAGTATCTGAAGGATAGGGTGACCCTATCAATAAACGTACTAAGCAGAATAGGGGGTGCCTTCTGGGGCCTCAGATACCCAGCAACAATGACCATTTATAAAGGCGTGGTCTTGGGTATACTGAGGTACGCATCCCCTGCGTGGAGTGGAAACCTCGCACAGTATAAGAAGAGGAAACTGGCAACCATACAACGACTGGCTCTGCTACGGGTCACGAAGGCGTACAGGACGGTGTCGCATGAGGCAGTGCAGGTGCTGGCCGGAGCGATGCCCCTGGACCTCGTCCTCAGAGAGGACAGAATTAAGTACCAAGTAAAGAGGCAGGGGCTGGACGCGCTTCCGGAGGGACTCCGACAGCGTATCGGCGAGACCCCTAATCAATGGAAAAAGATACTTCGGGAGGATTCCATAGAGGAGTGGAATGGGCGGTGGGTAGCATGCCAGAAGGGCGCCACGCTTAGAAAGTTTTTCCCTACCGTCCAGACAAGATTAGAAGCGAGATGGGTCCTCCCTGACTACTGGGTCTCGCAGATACTTACAGGACATGGAGGGTTCCGGGGAAAGCTCAACAAACATGGAAAGGAAATCGACCCCCGGTGCCCGACTTGCGGAGTCCCAGAAACAGCAGAACACGTGGTGTTGTCCTGCACTGAGATGGAAGGACACCGTGCCAGGATGTCAAGAAAAACCGGGATCTTCGCCCTCGTCGAAGCGGACTTTCCCCGACTAATGGAAGAAGATAATTACCCCCATTTTAGGGAATTTATCTACGGGTGGAAGGAAGTGGTGGGCCCTACGCACTTCACCTTAGGAAGGCCCACCCCCGCGGTCGGCGAGCCACCGCCAGAGGAAGAACAAGACCAGCGACTCTGAGGACTGGAGCGGGACAAGACGGATGCTGTGGACCAGGAGGGCTGGACCAGGCATACCGGACGGATGCAGTCTCGAGGAGAGCTGGATGGTGTGGACCGGACAGATGCAGCGGACCAGGAGGGCTGGACCGGGCTTACCGTCGGTCAGTATAAAAGGATAAAGGTGCGGTCGCTAAGGCGTGCTATGCATGGCCGGGCCGCACCACAGGAAATAAAAGAAGGTGCGGTCGCTAAGGCGTGCAAAGCATGGCTGGGCCGCACCATAGGATTGTACCCCCTAAATAAATGAAGCCTCATTTATAATGTAAATAAAATAAAAACAAAAATTGTAAATAAAGAGTTTTATTGGCAGCAGCGGCATACATAAAACCCATATGTTGAACCCGCTGCTGCCAAAACCCCGTATGCCTGAAAAGGCAAGGAAGGGGGGAAAAAAAAAAAAAAAAAAAAAAAAAAAAAAAAAAAAAAAAAAAAAAAAAAAAAAGGAAGATGATCGTTTGTTGTTGGAGTTGTCGGAGGATCTGGGTGGTAATCAGATCAAATCCAGGTGATTTGCGGATTTTCAACTTTATGAAAAAGAATTTGACCTCAGAGGGGTTGACTGCTTTGGGAGGTAAGGAGAGAGGAATTAGTCAAGTGAGGAATTGATGAACTTTAGTAGTGTGGGAGGGGGTCTGTTCGGGATGGGGAATAAATGTGCTGGAGATGTGCTTGGCAAATTCATTTGCTCTGTTCTCATCTGATGCAGCTCAGGATCCATCTTCACGTCGGAGAGGATGGGATATATGATGATATTTAAGGATTTTTATAGTTACATTCCAGAGGGAATTGTCAGAGGTAGAGAAGGAGGAAAGATAGGAATTGTAGCATTGGGATCTGAAGGAAGCTAATTTCTTTTTAACTAATTTAGTATAATGGTTATATGTTCTCCGACCATCAGGATGCTTAGTTGTTTGCCTTAGGGATCTTGCATGACGTTTGGTTTGGATAAAGTCTATTAGTTATTGTGGTAAATGTTTTTTTTTTTTTTTTACGATTGATATAGGATAGTTGAGGAAAAAATGTATTCCAAGCTGCTTAGTAAATTAAATTCGTAAATGAGTAGGCTGCATCATTTAGTTCTTGGTGGTGTGTTCAGGGATACTCTGAGGTTAATGAAATCAGCTATTTTTTGACAGAAGAGGTTCCATTTATGGGGCCTCTAATAAATTATGGGGGAGGAAGTTTGGCAATCGGTGCTAAGGATAATGTAAGGCCCAATTCACACGGGGAGGGCGACGGCCCGCGCCACGTCACTTCTGTGTGAATTGGAACGTTTGTTTAATAGGAGAGACGCGGAAGAGACAAAAGTCCGCGCCACGTCTCTGCCAGACGTCCGTTCTGTGTGAATTGGGCCTAAGGATTAGAGGACTGTGATAAGAGGAGAAGTTATCCAAGAATTTGATGCAATGATTAATGGCGCCTAGATCTGTGTGAATGAAGAAATCAAGAAGGTCAGGATTACGAGTGATATCTGTCGGCCAGTAGGTAGGAGCGAAGGGAGAGTAACGCAGAGGCAATAGTTTAAATTAGTTGAATTGAATAGTTGTTCGTCTGAATGGAAGGGAATCACAGCCATTCTGTCGTGGAGTAAAGGGAAGAGCTGCACAGGAAGGGCATTTTTCCGCCACGAGCTTCTTCAGCGTCTTTTCCCATCTTTCCCCGAGTACCACTCTATTTGCCACCAAAGTCGCCACAACCTCCTCATCCACTATTGCACCGCGGCTAACCTTCTTGCGCTCACGAAGTCCGAATGACATTTCAAATGGTGCAAATCCCGTCGCCAAATGAACTGAGTAGTTATGCGCTACTTTCGCCTTAGGCATTGCTGTATCCCCTTTCAACCCCTTTTTTGCGTAGAAGACGCGAAGGTGATCCCCCAGCGTACTATGCAGCCTTTCGACCGCCCCTCGCCCTTCGGATGTCCCAGAGTATTTAAGTGCCATTCCACCCCTAAACCTCGCATTTCCGACCTGAGACGAATATTATCAAATTCCCGCCCCCCGTCTGACGTTATTCTCTCCGGTACCCCGTAAAACTGGAACCGAATTCGGAGGGCCATGAATACTGACTCGGCTAACCTATCATCGATCGGGCATGTCTTTGCAATCTTGCTAAAAATGTCTATGATTGTAAGCCATTTCAACCCCTTCGATGTAAATGTGTCAACCTGTTAGTCTGTCAGTGGTGCTGTTGGAGTCAATGTCTCATCCTGTTTCCCACGATTATTCCTTGCCTCTTCAGACTCCCTAATTCCTCCCTAATGTGTTGACGTAATGCCTGGAGATATCTCCTTTCCTTCACATATGTAACCCTGTCCTGCTTTAGAGGGATTTCATGATTTAAGTTTAACAGTTCACAAACTCAATTTGTAGGTTTTATTACAGAATAATGCACAGAACACAAAAACAAAAACAACTATATCAGCTTAACTAGAACTAGGAAAAGGTAATCATCTGTTTATATAGGCACTCAGTGTTGCCAGGTTCACTAAACACACTTTCAACAAAATTTATTACAATGGAACTTAAACAAATAACACTTTTTACAAATAATAATAATAATAACAAACAGAGAATAATAATAAAAGAACAATAAACTAATAACACAATAATACAATAATAAAAACAATAGCAAGCGGCGCGACATTCTCCCCCCACAAAAATCGCCGTGATTTTTTTTATTGACCTTGCTGCTCATCTAATGGAAGAGGACACAAATGAATAACAGGTCTATGAATAAAACCGGATTGTGTACGTACTTTGGCAACTCGAGATTTATGATCTTTGCCTTCAAATAACTGAACGATTCTACCCAACGGCCAGGACAATGGAGGTGCATTACCTTCAACAATGAGGACATCATCTATTTTAGGTTTACGGGATGGTGTGTTCCATTTTTGCCTTGTCTGCAGGTCAAACAAATACTGTTTCTTCCAACGAGACCAACAAGATTCAATTCATTGCTTTACGAATTTCCACTTCGGAAATAGACGGGAGTTAAATGAATTTTCACAAGGGAGCAGTGCTTGAATTGGGCGTTGGACTAAGAAGTGAGCTGGAGTTAAGGTTTCAATGTCGTCTGGGGATCCAAACAAATGAACGATAGGGCGTGAATTAAGTATTGATTCTATTCGGACTAAGATTGTATAAAATGTAGTGAACGAAGGGGATTGGTTCCTTAAATTTATCTTCAATAAACGCTTGAATGATTTATCAGCACTCTCCCACAATCTGCCCATGTGTGGAGCACGAGGGGGTATAAACTTCCATTCAATTCCCCAAGCAGAAGTAGAGTCGACAAGGCGAGTTTGAGCTTCATGGTTCATTGCAGTTTTTAACTGGCGAATATAGCCTGCAGTCCCCACGAAATTAGTTCCATTATCCGCCCAGATAACAGATGGCAATCCTCTGCTCGCGATGAATCGTTCCAAAGCCTGCAAACATCCATCCGTGGACAAATCAAAAACTGGTTCTAGATGAACCGCCTTTGTGGTAAAACAAACAAATACAGCGACATATAAGAATATTCCCCGAGAACCGCGGATACCAGGGATATTTACAGAGAATGGACCAGTGAAATCTATGCCAACTTGCGAAAAGGGATAAAGGTGATCTAACCTATCCTTTGGCAACTGACCCATTATAGGTTGAAATGGTTTAGGCGAGACAGAAAAACACTCTGCACACTTTGTCAATGCTTGTTGTGCCCATCAACAATCCAAAACGTGCATAGCATGTCTCAAATATGCTAATGTCGCCCGAGGGCCTATGTGCAAACAGTCTTCATGGGCTTGATTGATTACTAACAGGGTTAGAGGTGCCTTTTTGGGGAGCAACGCGGGACGCTTTGAATTAAACGGTAGACTAGAATTTTGTAAACGTCTACCAACACGGATAATAGAATGACTATCCTGGAAAAGACCAAGGACCTTACAGAGTCGAAGCTTTGGTTTAGTTAATTGTAAATCTTTAATAAGGTCTAAAAAAAGGTTGGTTGATTGGCCCTAATAATAGCAGTTTCAGAAAAAAAACAATTAACTAGGAGTCAATGGACCAGACTTTCCTATGAAACGTAAACACCATGCAGTTATACGTTTCAACTGAATAAGAGAACTGTTACGGGACTCAAGAGGAGAGTGTACAGCTTGACAGATTAAGGAACCAAGTTGGTTTGTTCGCTGTTCTTCAGCTACAAGTGGGTCTGTTAAGGAAGGCTTCACCGACTTCAACCTCCAGTTTTGGAATGGGCGAGCCAGCCATTCAGGACCAGACCACCACAGCTGATTGTTTACTATTTCTGAAGGGAGTAATCCTCGTGATGCTAGGTCTGCTGGATTATCACTTGATTGGACATGAAACCATTTATGGACTTGCATGGATTTTAAAATTTTTGATACCCGATTTCCAACAAACACTTTCCACACCGGAGGGGGGTCAGCACAGATCCAAGAGAGTGAAACAGTACTATCTAAAATGGCTAGAATGTGGTCATTATTAACAGTTTGGAAACTATTACGTACTTTGGAGAATAATTTGCTTAACAGTTCTGCAGCTGAAAGTTCTAGGCGGGGCAAAGACTCAATTTTTAAAGGGGCAATGCGAGCCCTAGACATAACTAACCGAATAGCATTTGACTGAGACAGGTTTTTGAAAATAGTAACATGGTAAACAACCGCTGCAAAAAGCCTTTTCTGATGCATCAGCAAAACCGATTAACCACTGGTTAGACTTGAACGATGGGATATGACGAGGTATTTGTAAATTAGACAAATCGGTTAGAGAGGAAGCGATTTTCGACCATACCTCCATCAATTCAGATGGAATCATATCATCCCAGTCCAACTTTAATTTACAAACTGCTCTTTGTATGAGACGAGCACGAACCGTGACTGGCATAAGCCATACTGGAGGATCATAAATTGGCTAGCCAATTGACGCTTTGGCTCAACAAGATCCATAGACTTGACAGAAAAATAGAACTGATCAGAATTGGGATTCCAGGTGAGACCCGAAATTCTCAAAGGCTTATCTGGAGGTTCAGCCCACTCTACTGGAGAGAAGGCAGGGAGCCAATGCTCTTAAGGAATACCCTCCAACAACTGAGGACAGTTTGAAGCCCATTTCCTTAATCTAAAATTTGCTGAGCCTAAAAGATCGTCTAACTGATTACGAGCGACAATAGCACCTTTGAGGGTGTCAGCACTTCATCAATGTAACACCTTTTTAAAAGAATATCAGCTGCAATAGGATGGGTTACAGCATTTGTCTCGGCTAAGTGAGCAATTACACGGTTGGCCAAAAAAGGGGCAGATGCAGTTCCATATGTTACTGTGGTTAAAGCGTAGTCTCTAACTGGCTCATCTTCATTGGCACCCCAAACGATTCTTAAAAATGTTTGATCAGGTTTTGGATGAGTGATTTGACGTAACATTTTCTCGATATCAGAAGTGAAGACATATTTATCTTTACGGAAACGGGTTAAAACCTCTGAGATATCAGACTGAAGTTTGGGTCCCACAAGCAAGATGTCATTTAGGGATATACCATTAGAGGTGTTCTGAGAAGCATTGAAGACCACCCGGATCTTTTCAGGGGGGTCATCAGGCCTGTGGACAGCATGGTGAGGCATATAGTAGTTAAGTTCACCTGTAAGGGGAGAGGGAATTAGTCGCATATGACCGAGGTAACTGTACTCATCCATAAACTGTACATAGGCTTTCTTTAACGCATAATTGTTCTTAAACTTTCGTACCAACTGATTCAGTCGTCTAATAGCAATAAACCTAGAATCTCCCAATTCAGATGGGTGTTTTGCAAAGGGCTGAGCCACAGAATACTGGCCTCCAGAAAGTCGGGAAACTGACTGAATGAAGGAAAGCTCAGGTTTGGTCTCTAAATCCGTAAGTGCATGTGATTTATCCAAGTCCTCAATAGCCATCATTTCTTGCAATAATGAATTTGTCTATTCCAACAATGACTTCGTCGAGATGGCATGAGAAACAGATGTAGCAACTGTGGGTCAACCGGATACCTTTGGACAGAGATGAATTCGGTAGGGAACGATTTCAAATTTTTCTTTCTCTCCAACTGAATGACGGTAATTGCTAAATAAAAGATGGGGGGAATCGTTGTTTACTGACCTAACAGTAGCAATACATGACAATCGAGGATGGCGAGAAGGTCTTTGTGGCTTAGGGATTCCTCGTAATGAATTTAAACGAGCCTGAAAACACTCATATCACTTTCTAATTCTTGGGTATCAATCTGATCAGAGTCAGAGTCTTTGACAAGGACCTGACCAGGATCAGAACGGCTTAAGTGGCTAGGGATATGTACACTTACAAATTGAGAGGTTTTATGATTGGTAACAAGGTTATCTGAATTAGTACCAGAATCAGGCAGAAAGCATTGTACTTTAGGTTTACTGCAGAATCGCACTGACAAATTACTTGATTGGAGACGGATATTTCCTAATGCTAGCCAACCAAAACAAGAATTTTGCAAGCAAGGAGAAGAGCCTACAGCATAAATAAAACCAGGAATCAACGTTCGCGCCACAATATCTGCACCGAAAATTAGATCAACAGGCTTTCTAAGGTTAAAATCTGAGTCAGCTAGTTGATAATTGGAGAGATGAGGCCATTTGTTCACAGAAAATGATTGTGATGGGAGGTTTCTTGCAACTTGTTTCAGAACTCTCAGAGAAACAGGTATTGTTATGAACGATGGTAAATGAATTAGTGCAGTGGCCACTCCTAATATTTCAACTGATTGGCTTCCCCCTACTCCATTTACTTCACTTTTGAGTGGCAGAATTTGTAACTGTGCTAAACAGGCTGTTTCATCGGTTATGAATCAAGCCTCAGAACCACTATCAAATAATGCTCGCACTTGTATTGGATGGGCTCCATGAGAGGATTAAACAGTTCTAACTGTGGGGATTCGTGCAACTGAGGGAGAAAAGTGCAATGACGATTTTAATTTTGATTTACTACTGAGTGGAGTATGAGGAGAATGTCTGTATTTGAATCGAAGGGGTGGTCTCATTGGAAGGGTTTGGTTACAACTTATAGGAATACCAGCTTTATGATTATGAATGAAAGCAGAGCAATCATAATGTACGAGTAAAAAGTTGCAAAAATTATGTAACTGTTTACAAACATGAGAATTGAATATGAAAGATTTTCTAAATGAATTAGACTGAGAACAGAATTCGTGCAACAAGGTCAAAAATAAAACATCATAATCATTAGTAGTTGTACTTGCGTAGTTCCAATTCGACATGTGATTAATCCCAGGTTTGTTAAACAGTTTAGTTAGTTTAGACAATGATAGCAGGGGTGTCTTAGATTTCCCACGGTTGCTACTACAATATGTAACTTATGTTAAAATACCAAACCAACCCCTATCTTCTTTTCTCACTCTTACCTCAGGTATTTCTCAGGGATCCAGTATTTCTCCTCTCCTATTCAATTCCTACATTAATGATCTTCCTAATTCAATCTATCACTGTTCCTACCACCTCTATGCAGATGATTCCCAAGTCTATCTCTCCTTCTCCCCTTCAGAGCTATCCACTGCTTTCGCTAAAGTTCAGGAAGATCTGGACAGAATTAGTGCCTGGGCGACTTTAAATAAATTACAACTTAACGAAAAGAAAACTCAGGCCATTCTAATAGGCTCTAGCTCCCTCCTTAATTCCTACTCACAATACCCTCCTTTAACCTTAAATAATAATCATCCTATCTCTTTCTACTCCTCTGTAAAAAATCTCGGGATTGTTTTTGATCAAACCCTCTCTTGGAAACCTCAGATTGCCCAAATTTCCCGCCGTTCCATAGGCCTTCTCAAATTATTCCACCGAAACCGTTACCTTCTTCCCCTGTCAACCCGCAAGCTTTTAGTCTCTTCCTTATTATTCCCTTACATTGACTATGGTTGTCTGGTTTACGGTGGCCTCTCGACGGTTCTCGAAGACAGACTGAAGCGAATCATGAACTGCTTCGTCAGGTTTGTCTTCGGTAGTCCGAGGCGTTCCCATGTTTCCCACCTCTATTCCCAACTAAATTGGCTCTATCCCACTTTCCGTAAAAAATATTTCCATGGAACATTCCTATACCAAATTATCAATACCCTCCAACCTTCTTATATTTACAATAAGCTCCAATTCAGATCTGCAGTCAATCCAATACATACGAGATCCCGTCTTTCTGATCTGTATACCCCGGCTCATAGAACTTCAATATTCCAACGCTCCTTCCTTTTCCGCTCAACAATCCTCTGGAACTCCATCCCTCCTCACATCAGACAAGCTAAATCCCTGAAAACATTCAAATATTTATATTTCCAATACCTCCTTCTCATCCAGACTGACGCTTGCTAACTATCTAACTACTTAGTCAAAATTATTATTGCATTGCTGGATTCAGTTCTGGAATAATTGAGATTCCTCTTAGTAAAAATTTAACTTTCCATGAATATAACATTGGGTACTTCTATTGTACATACAAATCATATCATTGTACCATAAGATTTTTCCATATCATTTTATTTTATTTTTTTTTCTTATTTAATTCTATCTCCTCTAATCTATAAAATGTTATCTTCTTTTCTTTTCTCTTTATTTAAAGATTCTTCTATGTACATAGTGTCATTAATGTATTATCGTTCTTTTTTGTAGCTCATTATGTCTCTAACCAGATTTAATTTAGTTATACCTGCAATTATCTGTTATTCTTAAGGGACTTTGTCCCAGAATAAAATTATTTTTCTATTCTATTCTATTCTATTCTACCTTTGGATGAGACTTGACAATGGGAGCTCAGTGACCTGTTAGAAAATGATTTGTACTTATTAGTGAAACAAAAGTTATTTACAGAACCTTTTTCTTGAACCCTAAGAGAATTATTTATCAAATTAGTACCTATGCAAATTGGGGAATTACCATTTTTTACAGAATCAGTAAAGTGTCCATACTGACTTGACTTGTTCCCTTTTGGTCAGAGGAACTGAGGATGTAATGAGGAAGTAGGATGGAAAGGCGTTTCGTGCAGTTGATCATCTCTGGGTACTTGGCGAGATCTTCTCTGAGCGTCATGTGGACCAGGTTCAAGAGAATTGGCAGGTGCTGGGACATACCCATCTTCCTCGGTGGCTTCGTGTAGGAAGGTGTGGTGGGCTTTGTTACACTTCCTGCATCGGCGCTGAGAAGGACAGTCTGTATTTGTGTGGCGGTGGGACAAACAGTTTAGGCACAATTGAGCTGTGTTGACAAAGTTTAATTTGTCTATAGCTGGGAGACGGAGGAAGTCTGGGCAAAAGTATCATAAGTGCGACTGATTGCATCTGTAGCAGCTGAATGATGCACTGTGTGATAGTACGGGAGAGCGATTTTTCGATAACGAGTTATCAATATTTTGAGGTACTACAGCAGCGCTATGTGCATGAAAGGATTTTCTTCGGTTTTCAGGTGATCTTTGTTTCACCTGAGCAGGACTAACAGGGCGGCTTGTGGATTTAGTGTCTCTGAAACTGGGTAGAAGACGCTGGGCATTCACTTCAGACCGCAGAAATGTAAATAATTGGTCAAGCATTGGAACTGCTTCATTATTTGTAATATACTGCCTTACAAACTTCTCCTGTAAATAAGTACCTAGTTTTAGATACAATTGATGAAAGAGCAACAAATCTCATAAGTTGTCAACCGGTAATTTGATGACAGAATCCGCCCATCCCTGAGCCGAGAAAAAGTCCTCGAGTGAGCTATGGCAATCTTTATTAAAGTTTAGAAGAGTATTGAGGTTGAGTAAGTTGGCTTGTGCAAATCGGAATCGAGAGGAATTTTCATTTACCAAAACTTGGTAATCGGGATCATAGTCTTCATGAGAACTAACCAGGCTTAACGGAACCCCTTGTAATTTGTTCTTTAAAGACGTGAATTTTTTGTCCTTGGGCAAATGGGGAAGATTGTGAACAGCTGCATTAAATTGTTTTATACAAACTGAAACTAAATTATGTCTCCTGTGAAATCAGGAACAGACTGAATCAATTGCTGATGCAACTGCAATGCATCTAAAACATCTCTCGAAAAGGAGGTTGCAGGATGTGATATAAAACCTTTGCAATCGTCTAACTCTTCTAGGGATTTGCCTTTTTGGTTTTCCACTATTACTGCATGAGCGGATTTTAAAGCTAAAACAAAGCTGCTCTTCTTTGCCTATAGTTCATCTAAAACTACAAAATCTAGAGTAGAAGACTCAGTAAGGGGTTCCAATTTGTCACATATGTCGTGAATGGCGTTATCAATACTTATCAAAATTGCATCAGGATGATAAGGCGAATCTGGTATTCCTGAGAGCGTAGTTCGTGCAAATTGGGAGGCCCTTTTTAGTTTATTATACATGAGACGGTCGGCTTCACTCAATAAATTTACAACTTCAGGCGAAACATTAATAAAACTTGGTAATGGATACCTAGATATGTCCAGTATCCTTTTGTTTTCGTCATTAGCCATTTTATTAATTTTATAAATTGTCCAGACACACACACAAAAAAAAAAAATGAATTTTTGTACTTACGGGTTCAAATTTCTAACAATCTAAAAATTCCAGGGTTTCGGCACCAATGAATAGTCTCTTTAACAGTGACTATTCGCTACAGACCTTTTCTATTCTAATGATTAAAGTTTAACAGTTTACAAACTCAATTTGTAAGTTTTATAATAGAATAATGCATAGAGCACAAAAACGAAAACAACTATATCAGCTTAACTAGAACTAGGAAAAGGTTTAATAGTTTAAACCTTTAAGTTTAAGTTTAAGTAAACACACTTTCAACAAAATGTATCACAATAGAACTTAAACAAATAACACCTTTTACAAATAATAATAATAATAACAAACAGAGAATAATAATAAAAGAACAATAAACTAATAACACAATAATACAATAATAAAAACAATAGCAAGCGGCGCGACAATGGGAGTGGAATCATCTTCAGCCCAGTTGTTCGCTAGGTTTCCTGGACTGTTCAGTGGATTGGGCCGAATCAAAGGTAAATATAAACTCGAAATAAAACTGGAGGCGAAACTATACGCAATTACTGTTCCTAGGAGATTTTCTATTCCTCTCAGAAGATCAGCCAAAGAGGAGTTGGATCGTATGTCTCAACAGGGTGTCATAGAAAGGGTCGACAAGGAAAACGAATGGTGTGCACCAATGGTGATTGTGCCAAAAAAGTCAGGCGCTGTGTAGGCATTTCTGAACTGAACCTTAATGTAAGGCGACAGATACACCCTTTAACCAAGGTAGATTACGAGTTGGGATTGCTAGCAAGGGCTAAGTATTTTTCCAAACTGGATCCCAATAACGGTTTCTGGCAAGTGGAACTGGAGGAAGAATCCAGAGATATGAACACCTTTCTTACCCCCTTTGGGAGATTCAGATTCCTACGGCTCCCATAAGTTTGGCCCCAGAGTACTTCTCCCTGGATTCTCATTTCTAATCTGCTTGAAGGCAAGAAAAACACAATGAACCATATTGATGATATTATAGTTTGGGGAACTACACGTGAGGAACATGATACCTGCTTGAAAGTGTAAAGAAAGCCTTGTATAGAAAGGCTTCATTTGACAAAAAACAGGTAACTATTTAATACCTGAAACACAATACACATTCAATAGTAATTTTTTTTTTTAATTTTTTATTGAGTAATTATTACAATCTGCCACAAATGTGGGCAATAAGTAATATAGATGGTGTATGATTACTTTCACACATTATGTACAATGAGAAGAAAAAATAAAAAAATAAAGTAAATAAGTAATATAAGAAAAAATAAAAAGAGAAAAAAAAAGAAAGAACTATGATATACAGAAACAATATAAAATATACTATATACAAAATGAAATAGTGAAACTTGAGGAAAAAAAAAAAAAAAAAAAAAGAAAAAAAAGTAAATAATACTAACAATAATAGATAAAACAAAGGTAAAAATACAATTATACTCTATTTACAATTTACACTCATCCTAGGGATCCCCCCACCAGACCTGTCCCTTCACTTATGAAGGGATAAGCCACGCACAGAGAGATCCCAGCTCTTTTCTCTCAGCTGCGTCACTGGTGTAAAAAAAAGGCTAAGTGAGAGCGCTATAACATTCACTCAGGGGATGAGTGGAGAAGCTGGCCATTGCCAGAACTCCAATATAAGTAATTTTACAAAAGATCTCGGGGCCACTGCCGTTTTAGTCGGCGGGGGGGGGGGGGGGGGGGGGGGGGGTCATCAGGATGTGTGGAAGCGGATAATTATTGAGCTAGTGGGTTAGGATGAAAGGAAAGGTTGCGATGGAATTTTTAGAATTTAAGGGGTATAAGGTCGAGAACGTATTGTATATTCAGATCATTGTGTAGGGTTTTGTTGGAAACATAGTAAGGAGCATTTACTATATTTCGGAGGATTTTGGATTGGAAGGATAGAATGCGTTTGATATAAGACTTTTTTGCTGTCCCCCACAGTTCAAGTCCGTAAGTCCAAATAGGTTTAATGATGGTTTTGTATATGAGAATTTTCTTTTCAATGGAAAGATGAGATGTCCTATTTAGTAGTCTGTACAATTGGCTGAAGCGTCTGTTAAGTTCTTGCCTTTTGAGTCGAGTATGAGGGTTCCACGTAAGTCTTTTGTCTAGGTAGAAACCAAGATACCGAACTGTGTCAGCTTTAGGTAGTGGAATACCATTGAAATTGATAGGAGGACAGGATTTTCGGCGGAAGGTAAAGGTTACGTTGGTGCATTTATTTTCATTTACTTTGATCCGCCAATTATCGCACCAGTCTTCAATCAAGGATAAGTGAGTTTGGAGATTATAGGAAGCTATTAAAGAATCTGAATGTGATGAAAGGATAGCAGTGTCATCAGCAAATGTTGCAAGGAAAGTATCAGGAGTAGTAGGGATATCTGCTGCGTAGAGGATATATAAAACTGGATCTAAAACGCAACCTTGTGGAACACCAGGTTATTCTCTATTCTCTATAGAATAGCAGTTAGAGTATTCCATTCCGCAGCGAGCTCGGAAGGAACGATTAGAGAGGTAGGATTTGAGGACTAGGAATAGTGATTGAGGTAAATGCGTTTTGAGTTTGGAAAGCAAACCAGCATGCCATACCATAAAGCTTGCGCTATGTCCAGAAATGCGCTGGAGCAATACTGTTTGCTATCAAGTGCTGAGGATATGTGATCAACAACTCTGAGGTCTTGTTGGACAGTGGAATGGCTAGTGCAAAATCCAAACTGGTGAGAGGAAATATTTTGCGATTCAAGGATGGGTAGGGTACGTTTAAGAAGGAGCCTTTCAAAAAAGTAAACAAATTTCCACATCCCAGTTCAACTCATTTTTGGATTCCTTAGGTCATCGCTTTCTCCTAGGTGCTGACTTCAATGCTAAGCACCAGCAATGGGGTTCAAGAACCACCAACTCCCGTGGGCGAGCATTGCAGTCTGCACTTAATTCCCGAAGATCCTTTATTTCTCCCGGCACTCCTACAAATTGGCTCACGGATCCTAACCAAAGCCCCGACATTCTTGACTTCTTCATTCATTCAGGCTTAGGATCCCTCCATTACTCCATAGAACGCCTGGATGAACTTTCCTCTGATCACAGTCCTTTAATTTTAACCCTTTCCGTCACTCCTATCCCAAAACCTCCTCCCCCATCATTTATTAGAGGACCAGTAGACTGGAACCTCTTCCGTCAAACAATATCCGACACTATAGACCTTAGATTATCCCAAAAAACCCTCCAGGACCTTGACAATGCTACTAATTCCTTCACAACCATGATGCAGCAAGCAACCTGGGCTGCAGCCTCACCTCGTTCCCCTCTCAAACTTCGAAAGAAAAATCCTTTATCCTAAAATCTACTGGACCTTATCCAATCCAAAGTCATGCCAGAGCTATTTGGCAAAGGACCAGGCATCCGGATGATCGGAAATCCTATAATTACCTTACCAAACTCCTTAAAAAAAACATGGCTACCTTCAGATCCAAATCCTTTGATTCCTATCTTTCTTTACTCTCTTTCTCAGATAACTCCCTCTGTACCACCTCTAAAAAAAATACCAACCCACCTCCCATCCTCTCCGACGTGCAGATGGTACATGGACGGCTTCTGACGAGAGCAAATCCGATGAATTTGCCCAAGCACCTTTCCAGCATATTTGTTCCCCATCCTGAATCTAATCCTACCCACACAACGACGGTTCATGAATTTCTTGATTCGCCGATTCCTCTTGATAAGTATTGATGACGCCATTCACGACATATGTGACAAATTGGAACCCCTTACAGAGTCTTCTACTCTAGATTTTGCAGTTTTAGATGAACTATAGACAAAGAAGAGCAGCTTTGTTTTAGCTTTAAAATCCGCTCATGCAGTAATAGTGGAAAACCAAAAAGGCAAATCCCTAGAAGAGTTAGACGATTGCAAAGGTTTTATATCACATCCTGCAACCTCCTTTTCGAGAGATGTTTTAGATGCATTGCAGTTGCATCAGCAATTAATACAATCTGTTCCTGATTTCACAGGAGACATAATTTAGTTTCAGTTTTTATAAAACAATTTAATGCAGCTTTTCACAATCTACCCCATTTGCCCAAGGATAAAAATTCACGTCTTTAAAGAACAAATTACAAGGGGTTCCGTTAAGCCTGGTTAGTTCTCATGAAGACTATGATGCCGCTTACCAAGTTTTGGTAAATGAATATTCCTCTCGATTCCGATTTGCACAAGCCAACTTACTCAACCTCAATACTCTTCTAAACTTTAATAAAGATTGCCATAGCTCACTCGAGGACTTTTTCTACTCGGCTCAGGGATGGGCGGATTCTGTCATCAAATTACCGGTTGACAACTTAGCAGATTTGTTGCTCTTTCATCACTTGTATCTAAAACTAGGTACTTATTTACAGGAGAAGTTTGTAAGGCAGTATATTACAAATAATGAAGCAGTTCCAACGCTTGACCAATTATTTACATTTTTGCGATCTGAAGTGACTGGGCATTCACGTCTTCTACCCAGTTTCAGAGACACTAAATCCACAAGCCGCCCTGTTAGTCCAGCTCAGGTGAAACAAAGGTCACCTGAAAACCGAAGAAAATCCGTGCAACCATCTTAATAAAATAATTGGCACAGGAAAATACTCCACAGTTAATAGAACAAAAGACACAAAAATTATGCCGGATTCCCCCGATACTTACCGCCGAATTGTTAAATATTTATCTGAGACCAAACCCGATTTTCATACTTACCAACTTAAAGAAGAGAGATCACTGAGGGTCATAGTGAGGAATCTTCATCCAACCACACCAACTGAAGTTATCAAAGAAGAGTTAATAGCCATGGGCTTTAAAGTTCGGCAGGTAACCAATGTCCTGAAAGACAACACTGAATAATTATTGTACTCACTGTTTAATCATTCAGTTTTGACCACTGTAATTAACTATTAGTCCTGAGCAATTTTCTAACTACAAAAACTTATGAAAAACTCACTATGAACACGTACTTTATACAGATGACGCAAGTGCATAACTCGTCAATAGTAATTAATAACAATATACAATTCATAAACAATAAAACATAATACATAATGGAATTATAACATATGTTATTCTCATGAGATTCACCCCATCTTTTATTTTGGCACATAATCCAAAAGATAAGATGGTGCTTTTCTGGTTCTAGATGATCTTTTTGGGGTAGATCCAATAGGAGACTCTCCTGTTACTGGGGCATTGAGCGGTTGGGGTGCTGGTGCTCTCTCTACCTCCTCAAGTCCCTGAATCGGTTCTGCAACACTACTACAATCGGGTATGGAGGTGGTCTTCGATTCCTTGACCTTTTCTGTCCCTGGTTCCCTGATAGTTTCAATCCTCTCAACAAACTCTTCTGAATCGATCTGAACATCTCTTTCATTGACCATCTGAGTATGCCGTTTAACAGATTCAGGAGGGGCTACGATATGACGAGTCGATACAAGAGTTTCTTTGCCATCTGGATAGACGATCCTAGCATAATCAGGGTTCGCTTCTACCAAATGGGCTTCTTCTACTAATGACTCATATTTAGTTACCCTATTCTGTTTTCTAATATAGACAGTGCCTGGTTTCATAAGCCAGTCAGGTTTTGAAACTCCATAGAAGGACCGCCAAGGATGTTGAAACATTCTTTCGTGTGGTGTAGCATTTGTAGAAGTACATAAAAGAGAACGTATTGAATAAGAGAGCTTCTGGAATAACGCTCTCCCATTGTTCAATTTTTAGATTTTTAGATTTCAAAATAAGTGAAATTGTCCTCCATATAATACCATTATACCTTTCCATTTGAGAATTGCCTCGTGGATTATATGGAGATGAGTGACTAGTAGCAATCCCTTGGGACACTAAATAGTTTTGTAGTTAAACAGACATGAAACCTGCTCCTTGGTGAATAAATGCTGGCACACCGAAAATTGAGAATATAAGAGTAAGACTTCTCACTACTATTCTTGCTGACATGTCTGGGCATGGCATCGCAAAAGGGCACCTCGAATATTCATCGACAACGGTTAATATGTACTTGTTTTTTGAAGTAGATGGAATCGGTCCTTTAAAATCAACGTTTAGTCGTTCGAAGGGTGCAATAGCACGAATGAGATTAGATGGTGGCTTCTGAAAAAATCGAGGCAAATTCTGTATGAGGCAACTGTTCTTTTTACATCATCCAGCGAATATGGTAGGTTCTTGCATTTTACTAGATGGAACATTCTCGTTATACCTGGGTCTCCTATGTCGCTATGCAATTTGTAAAGTTTCTCAGCATCCTTCATTGACAATGAACATGAGATTTTTGAGAAGGCATCTGCAGCAATGTTCTCACGACCTGGTCAATAAACGATGTCATAGGAGTATGGTGCAAGCTCTAACCTCCATCTCAGCATTTTATTGTTTTTTTATTTTTCCATGATGGCTATGATTAAATATGTAGGCTGCAGATTTTTTAAAATTTCGCCCAATGAGGAAATGCCTCCATTTTTGTAAAGCTTCAACAATGGCATATGCTTCCTTGTCGATTGAAGGAAAATTCTGTTCAGTCTTGTTGAGAGTTTTTGAGAAAAAAGCGACTAGTCTTCCTGATTGAGAAAGCGTAGCAGCTATCGCATGTTCGGCTAATGTGCTAACAAAAGATTCAATATTAGGTAATGGGTAAGCATCAAGAAGAGTATATCTATTTATAGTTTGAGAATAGTCTATGACTAACCTTTTTTTTCCTTCTTTATTTACTACAACAACTTGTGCTCTCCAAGGTGAGTTACTTGGTTCGATGATTCCTTCTGATAGTAGCCTTGATACTTCTTCCTTGATATAGATAGTATCCGAAGATGAGTAGCGACGAGATTTTACCACAATTGGTTTACAATTGGGAAGTAAATTATCAAAGAGGGAAAGAGGAGTTACTTTTGCGCTTAGGAGGTGGCAAACACTGAGTGGAGGTCTTTTTCCCCCAAAATTCATTTCTACTCCATCATGCTGGCTCATTATGTCGTGGCCAATAACTACATCAGCTCATAATTCTGGTAGGATAAGTAGTATTACGCTTGGATATTCATGTCCTTCTAACTGTAAGTTTATGTAACAGTGACCTATCGTTGACGATACGTGGTCAGTAGATGCCAAGACTATTTGACTTCTTTTCAGAAAGCAATGAATATTGTTCGCCAGGACCGCTTTGTGAGAAATAAAACTATCAGAGCTTCCTGTATCGACTAATGAGAGGACCCGCACTCGAACCGCTTAATGCCCCAGTAACAGGAGAGTCTCTTATTGGACCTACCCCAAGACGATCATCTAGGACCAGAAAAGCATCATCTTATCTTTTGGATTATGTGCCAAAATGAAAGATGGGGTGAATGTCATGAGATTAACATATGTTATAATTCCATTATGTATTATGCATTATTTTTTATGAATTGTAAATTGTTATTAATTACTATTGACGAGTTATGCACTTGCGTCATCTGTATAAAGTACGTGTTCATAGTGAATGTGTATTGAATTTCAGGTATTAACAGTTACCTGTTTTTTGTCAAATGAAGCCTTTTTATACAAGGTATTCTTTCATTACACTTTCAAGCAGGTATCATGTTCCTCACGTGTAGTTCCCCAAACTATAATATCATCAATATGGTTCATTGTGTTTTTCTTGCCTTCAAGCAGATTAGAAATTAGAATACAGGGAGAAGTACTCTGGGGCCGAACTATATTTGTCAAATAAATTGTAATGAAAGAATACCTGAAAGAATTTGACAAAAAACAGGTAACTATTTAATATCTGAATCACAATACGCATTCAATAGTAATTAATAACAATATACAATTCATATACAATAATACATAATACATAATGGAATTACAACATATGTTATTCTCATGACAGAAAGATATACTGAACACTTTGCAAAGGGAGGGCATTACCCTTAATGAGGATAAATCAGTCATCTGTCAACATTCAGTCAATTTTCTTGGAAATATCATTTCCTCTAAAGGAGTCGCACCAGATCCGAAAAGAATAAGAGCCATCTTAGCGTTGAAGCAAAAAAAAAAAAAAAAAAAAAAGCAAGATATCTTAGAAACCTAAGTTGAATCCACTAATCTTCTGTTCGTTTTCCATTCCGTTGCAGATTATGATAATATCAGAATTCAAAGATTTTGGGGAAAACCATGTTTTGGCCACACAAGTTGTAATATCTCCACTTTGAAAACATATTTTTTTTTTTTTCAAATGTTCACTAAATTTTCATATTTAGCATTAATTTTCTAAAACATCAAAGCACATGTAACCTTGAATTTTACATTAATATTCCAACGCTCACCGTTTTAAAAAAAAACAAACTATAAAACTGCCAATTAAAACAATCTTACAAATTAAACCAGTTTTTGAATGATATGACCGAATGATTCCGTGTTAATTTTATGGAGAAATTCACTTTTGAAACTGGAAAAAGAAGGTGTTCTCATTTGGCATTTAAATCAGGTAATTGGGTAAATGAAACATTATGATAAGCGCTTAATAAAAAGCTGTATTTTAAACAAAATAATCTATTCATTGAAAAAAAAAAAGAAAAAAAAAAGAAAAAAAGAAGAAAAATGTAGCATTTATTAAAAATGTAGGAAATCTATCAAAAAGGCGTAATTAGGTATACCGAGTCCGTTATTTTATTATACATTCAAAATATAACAAAAATAGAAAAAAAAAAGATCAAATCAAAAGGTAACAATACAATCAGAGCCTACATACAATATGTACACTAGGGTGAGCCGAAAAAACACTTTTTTTTATTTTGAAATTGTAATAGCGCGGAAAAACTTGCGAATTATATAGATAACAAAAAGGAAGACAAAATTATCGAAATCTGTTGACATCTTCCGGTCGCGCATAGGCCCTAAAGTTTGACAAAAAATAAAAAAAGCTTCATTTTTGCGATATTTTTTTTATTTTTGGTTTAAATGTTTTCTTAATGTAATAATTTGAAACGTCGTCAAATAGAGCCTAAGTACATTGTGTTTTAAAGAGATTACTGAATGTGCTGAGAGGCTGGGTGTGGATCAGAGCCACCGAAGCGTGAAAGCTCTACGACGGTCGCTGAGAGAGGGCGCTTTTGAGGAATGGGCCAATTGCAGGTGGCAGGGCGTTGGTGTACCTCATTTTAAGGAGACACCGAAAGCTAATAGATATATTTGTGAAAAACAAATACTTTCGGGGTCTGAATGGACCAACGCCCTAAAACTCAACATCAATTATGCACCCCTACGTGGAGTCCCAGGTGCCAGCGGGCAGATAGGAGAGGTTGGGTCCCTTTGTCGCAAGTGCGGCAAAGAGTCCGAAACACCAGCCCATGTGCTGGGAAAGGAAAAGATAGTAAAAGGAATAAATAGGGAAAGGGAAATAATAATAATAATAATAAATAAGAAAAAAAAATATAAATATATAAAAAAAAAATTAAAAAAAAAAAGTTATTAGTTTGTCTATTATTGGTTTTTCTAGAATTAGGTAGTATTAAGTATATATTATATAACTAAATTACAAATTATATTGTTATCTGTAATTGGATAGATGAGTATGCTGTGTGTGTAGCAACCCAATAAAGTTGGGCAGCACTATGTTTATTGTTAATATGTCTCAATAAAGCATATATCTCTCTTGGTTCAAATCAGTTAATATCTTCCAGGTAGCGCACAAGCCCCAAAATATTGGAAATTTCACATTTTTTCGATTTTTTTTTTTTTTAATCATTAATATACTTTTTATGATCGTATTATTAACAGTATTTTCATTTTTGAACAAAAGATCATTGTTTTTTTTAATGGTGTGAATTAATTAACCTCCTCCGGTCAGTCAATGACCCCCAATGCTATAGAAAAACAGTACCTAAAAGAAGATAGTCTTTTGACATGATGGGTTATAACAATAACAACGGGCTTCGTACTTTTCAACTTACTCTAAATTTAAAAATCTCAAATATTTAAGTACAGTATAGTTCTTTGTAAATCCTGGAAGCCTGAGTATTGATTGTCAGATTCGACAAATAGACACAAACTTAGCAGTGTTCAGCAATAGCATCTCAAGACGCAAGATTGAAGAAGCTCATGAACTGTTGCCTGAGATTCGTTCTAGGGATATCACGTTATGACCATGTATCTCACCACTACACAAGATTAAAATGGTTATTTCCCTCCTTCCGAAGACAATACTTCCTGGGTTCGTTCCTTTACAAATCACTTTCCTCTCAGTCACCTCCCTATATCCTGAAAGCATTAACATTAAAATCATCAGTGAGTTCCCGCAAAACCAGATCCCGTTCCTCAGACTTCTACCTAACTTCCTTTAACACAACATCCTTCAAACGCTCCTTTATTTCTAGAGCTTCGAACTTCTGGAACTCCCTCCCTTCCATCATTCGCCATTCCTCCACTTATAATAGCTTCAAATCACATCTTTTCGTTTACTTATTAGAAACTCAATCTAATAGTCACATCAATGAAGAAAATATGTTTTAAAATGAAGTATGAATATTCAAAGCATAATATTGATTTGTACAGAATTACTATAGTACCATTGCACTAAATTTGTATAATTGGTTTCAGCATAATTATATTATTTATCAGACAAGATACATTATTTTTCCGTATAATTTATATTTCTTAGCTTTGTCTACCGCATTCTTTTGTTGAATATTTTTTTGTTTTTTCCTAATTTGTTTTTGTAGCTTATTTTCAATTTCGAACCTTAAGATTTAATTTGTTTTTCGTGTGGTATTTTAAAACATGTATTATTAATCTTATTACTTTATGTTGTAATTTAAGTTTTTTTTTCAATTCCTTAATTTAATTTAAATTGTATTTCCTTGTCTTTATTATATTTCTAAATTATACATACGGCAGCTAGGCCGCCAATAATTGTTCATTATAATTATTCTTAAGGGGCAATGGCCCCAGAATAAAATTTATTTTCATTTCATTTTTCATTTTTCAATACCCATTTGATATTTCAAAGGCAATAAAATCAGGAGGCTGCAAAGAAGATCATGGGCACTTACCACATTCGAAGTGGTTGCCGGAAGCAAATAGAACTCTTAGATTGTACATGAGTGAAAAAAGACCCATACCTGAACTTCAAGAACTAGTTTTATTTATATTGAAATCATCAGGCCAATCTGGTTTACTATCAAAACCAGTAAGCAGGTTACAGACGGCCCGAAACTTGTTTACCAATCAATTCAATCTACCAGGTATTTGCCAAAACCTATGCTACTATATGTTGTCGACCCTTTGGTCGAACAGAATGGCTTATTTCGCCAACCCACTAATCTTACTGTTAGCCATGACTCATGAAATATGACAATCAATACTCAGGCTTCCAGGTTATACTAAGAACTATACTTTTACTTAAATATTTGAGTTTTTAAATTTAGAGCAAGTTGAAAAGCTCGAAGCCCGTTGTTGTCATAGGACTATCTTTTTTTAGGTACTGTTTTTTTATAGTATTGGGGGTCATTGACTGACCGAAAGAGGTTAATTAATTCAAAACATTAAAAAAAACAATGTTTTTTGTTCAAAAATGAAAATACTGTTAATAATACGATCATAAAAAGTATATAAATGATACAAAAAATAATCGAAAAAATGTGAAATTTTCAATATTTTGGGGCTTGTGCACGACCTGGAAGATATTAACTGATTTTGACCAAATTAAAACACAATGCACTTAGGCTCTATTTGACGACGTTTCAAATTATTACATTAAGAAAACATTTAAACCAAAAATGAAAAAAATCGCAAAAATGAAGCTTTCTTTTTATATTTTGTTAAACTTTTGGGCCTATGCTCGACCGGAAGATGTCAACCGATTTCGATAATTTTTTCTTCCTTTTTCTTATCTTTATAATTCGCAAGTTTTCCGCGCTATTACAATTTCGAAATAAAAAAAAGTGTTTTTTCGGCCCACCCTAGTGTA
This sequence comes from Euschistus heros, assembly GCA_003667255.2. NCBI lineage: Eukaryota > Metazoa > Arthropoda > Insecta > Hemiptera > Pentatomidae > Euschistus > Euschistus heros. The sequence continues at coordinate 207,497 of RCWM02000248.1, forward strand.
CAATCAGCCTAGGGATCCTCAATGAAAACTTTCCATACACTTATTATGGAGTGAGAGGAAGGCCAGAGAATAATGCACGCTTTCTTGTTTTCTTTAAATTACCTCTCCGTGTAATAAACTGTTTATATCTAATATATAATTAAATACAATAAGTACTATACTACTATAAAACTCATTCATTGAGAATGTACAATAATAATAAAAAAAATAAAAAAATCTAACTATAAAAGTAATAACATATAGGATTACCTGGAAAGTAATGCAGGTTTTCTTTAAATTACCTCTTTTGTAATAAGCTCTTATTTAATAGACTTTATTTCACTTTTTTTTTTTCTTTTTTTTTTTTGTCAATATTTATTATCTCCTAAAAACAAAAATGTTTTTTTTAACTCTTTAGAATTTCGCTACTTAAATAATTTTTTTTTAAATATAAGTTTGCACTTGATTCACTTATAATTTCCTTCAACGAGTTCAATCTCGGTCCAAGCATGCCCTAAATAGCCAAAAACATTGTTAAAGTGCCTGGGGAAGAATGCGTTAGTGTTTACGATTAAAAAATGGCAACAAAAATTCGAGAGGTAGACTTCAGCCTTGAATAGAAGACGTTTCGTATTAGACTTCATCCCTCGATGGCGATATTCTCCGAACTTCATTGGATGAAAACGCCAGAACTATTCGAAAACCTGACGAGAAAATTATAGTATAATCAAATCTAACAACTCTTAACACTTCAATACATTTGAAAGAGCTCAATTAAACGCAAAAAAAAAAATAATAAAAAAAAAAAAATATATATACCTATAATATTGGCCAAAAGTCGATAGAATCAGAAAACATTAATAATAAGAATTCTAAATTATATTAAGAAGAATCAACACGTTTGTAAAAATGTATTAAGAGAAAGAAGTGTATTTCGATTTATAATAATGTTTTCTATTAATTTTTCTTATACTTTTATTATAAACCTAAACGCTGGAGTTACATAACATGGCGCGCGGTTGATTTAGCTTCTACCCAAATTAATTTTTAAAAACAAAACATCTATTAAGTACCTTTTACAATCTGCCACAAATGTGGACAATAAATAATGTAGATGACTTCATAATTACATTCACACATTATGTACAATAAAAGAAAGAATAAAAAACAGAAAAGAACTATGCTATAAATAAATAATATAAAATATAGAATATACATACAAGTGAAATATATGAATAAAAAAATATTAAGGTTTCAGTCTACTGACCCTCTTAAAAATGTTGAGGGAGGAGGTTTTGGGATTAGAGAGACAGAAAGGGTTAAATTATTTCTTGTGATCGGAGGAACGTTCATCCAGGCGTTCTATGGAGTAATGGAGAGATCCTTAGCCTGAATGAAGGAAGAAATCAGGAAGGTTGGGGCTTTTGTTAGGATCCATGGGGCAATATGAAATAAGTTCCGGGAAAAATAAAATGAGATATTCGGAAATTAAGTGCTTACTGTAATACTCTCCCACGGGAGTTGGTGGTCCTTGAACCCTATTTCTGGTGCTTAGCATTGAACTCAGCACCTAGGAGAAAGCGATGACCTAAGAAATTAAAAACAAGTGGAATTGGGATGTGACAAATGGTTTATTTGGGGGCAGTAGACCGCTACGATCGTGACGGGAAATGAGGTTTTAAAAAAACTGCTATGGGTTTTAAGAATTCATTTGCAGGTAAAAGGAATACGTGCTGCGAGAGGGAATGGTGAATGATGCCAGCAGTTCCGGCATGGGTTCTACTGTCAGGGTGGTCTGTTTGGTATGTTTAGTGTTGTGATATATTAATACGTTGTTTACTAGTCAGTCTGGTTTCTGTGTTTAAAGCTACATAAATTTCTTTTTTTATGCAGAAAGGATGTTAGTTCGTAAGTGTGGTTCCTAATACCATTCGCATTTCAAAGGAGAATAGATAAAGGTTTTATGGAAGGCATTTAAGGATATGTTGAAGAGGAATTAGTAGAGGGATAAAATTTATAAGGAGTGATCTGAGGGGGGTGATAAGAGTTTTAAACTCTGGTAGTTCAAGAGTTTTCAACTCTGAGTTGAATAAGGATGTGAGATCTGAAGTAGTTGGGGAAGAGGAATATGGGGAACCTGATGAAGGTTTTGTGGAATGGATTAATGAAGCTGGAGTATTTTGAATATTTTTTTGGGATTGAGAATGGAGCTGTTGCTAAGGTGGAGGGTCATAGGAGTGAGGCTGTTAAAGAGGTTGCAGCATGGCCTGTTTTATTCTGGCCTATATGAGGTGGGAATTTTGGAAGGGTCTCTTCTTCTGGTCTGATGTGCTTCTTCGTTCTGTGACTGCATCCGCCGGAATCGGTTACGGAGGTATTTTAATGTTTGTGTATCCTTTGTAGTTAGCTGGGTGCTCCTGCTGGCATAGCGCATACACTACTGGGATCTTCGTTAATTTAGTTAAGCAAAATTTTCAACTAATAAAGTTATTCTTTAAGCCGAAAATTCTACAGATATTTTGTAAAATATAGAAAATCGAAAATGTTTGAAGCTATCTGTCCAAAACTTGGATATTGTCATACAAGCACACCATAAACAACCTGAACAAATAGAACTTCCCCAAATTTTGCACAGCGAACCCCTAATTTGACAGGTTTGCTAAGATATGTACGGAAACAAGAGTTTCGGAGTTCACCAGTTTCGGGAATTCGTGATCAGTGTTTTTTTCAAAAGATGTTACCACTTCACTCAGCAACTGAAATTAGTTTCTACACTTCTAGGTGTTAACAGTTTTTTTCCTAGAGACTAAGCAATTAGGTTATTTCATGTAGGTGCATTTTTTTTATTTAATGTAACATTTTTATCTTCGGTTAAACACAACCCACGAGTTAAACACAATTAATACGGTTAAACACACTGCTATTTAAATACGTATTATTCACAAATCCTCCATGAACCAGTGACGCGGGGTGGGATAAACTCTATCTGAACCTACTTAACCCCTCACGTATTGAGGGAGAGAGACGCCTTGGGGTACTCAGCCTGAGTGTAAATGTGGTATATGTGGATAAATGTGTTTGCTTATATGTATATTGTTATATATAACTTCATTTACTTTTTATCATTTAAATTTTTTTTTTGTACAATATAATATTTTTCTTTTCTTTTTTTAAAAATAAATAGTCTTATTATTATCATTTCTACAATTCACTTGTAAATAAAGGGTAAATGCATAGTTAGAAAACTATTAATTAATTTGGCAGATTGTAATATTAAAAAGAAAAATGCAAAATGATAAATCATTAATAAGCGTTTAATAATGATCGATCTTTTAATGTATTTAAAATAATATCTTTAAATATATGGAGAAGAAGATAATCAGGGATGCAGTCAAAGTAACTACAGGTTTAAGAAGGAATACTTTAATACGTGCCAACGTTTAAATATATTCTTTTTTTATCTGTTATTAAGTTCCCCATTTTATTTAACTGCATATTTCGTATGTTTCAACCTATTTTTTCAATCAACCTATTAATGAAATTTTAATTAATAGGATAATGTTTTGGGTGTAAAATAAACATTATGTCGTTGAAATAATATTAGTAATTTTTTTTTTGTGAATCCCTACAAATAAGAAGGACGGTTGCATGTCGATCAAATAAATAAGTTACAGTAAATATAGTTTTTATTGACTAGCGATATGTGAGACCGATGTTCCTAAACTCGCTGACTAATATGAATTATCCTGGCTATTCATTCATTTAAAACTTCGTGATTGATCATATGTAATGACCACATCATCATACAACATACGTTCTAAAAATATATAATATATATATATAATATATAAGATATATATATTATTGAGGATTTTCAGAAATAACCACAAATTGTTTCTCTGAAAGTACAAAGGTTTATTTTAATTAACAAATATTACAATAATTTTCATTAATTATGACAATTTAACTTTTATCTTACCTGAAAGTACAAAGAAACGACATTTAATGTTTATTAATATTGGCTCCTCAATATATTTTCGTTATAATAAATTTCACACAAATAACTTGCACATCATCTGTTCCTAGTTCAACGTCATGATGAATTGATTAATTAATAAATTAATGAAACGTCATTTGTACTTTCATTACATCTCCCCCCCTAAGAGAGAAAATTCTAAAAAATATATCTATATAATGCACCTATAAGTTATCTAGTTCTTCTACTTCATCTTCTGATGTAACAGGTTGCAATTTTGTTATGTGAAATAAAGTTGATTCTGTTTTTCTGTTGCCAGTGTCAATCCTATAAATGGAGTTTGATATTTTCTCTACTACCTTGAAAGGGCCTATTACTAATTCGTCTAATTTTTTCCTATTTAGTTTATTTCCATTTTCTACATATACCACACTGTCCCCTATCTCTAACTCTAGCATTTTTCTATTTCTATAAAATATTTTCTTGTTGTACTTATGGGATTTTATTGTATTCTCTAATGCTAATCTTCTATCAGCAATCCACTTGTATTCCTTTTGTATTGTTTTAATTTCATTTGGTAGAATACTGACATTTGTACCATCCAGTAAATATTTTGGTGCAAAACCTGTAACAGAGTGTTCTGTTTCATTATATTTCTGAATACATTCTCTTGCTACTGTTGTCCATGTTCCCTTATTATTTTTCTCATTTAATTTACATCTTATTTTATTTATTATTGTTTGATTTAATCTTTCGTTCAAGCCATTCAAGAATGGAGTATTCACAGCTGTAAATATTAGTGTAATGTTATTCTCCTGCAAATATTGTTTAAATTCTCTAGAATTGATGCCCGGATATTGATCTGTCAGAATTATTCCAATCTCATCTGTCTCCAGCACTTTCTTTGATAGTTTTATGAAATCACTTTGTTAAGTATTTAAAGACTAAAAGGTAACTTAACAATGCGTGTTCTAATTTCTTTTTTATTTTAATAAAGTTGGGACAAAAATAAACAAAATAATAACTTACAGGAATTCTTTACTGTTAAAAATAATACCAGTAAAGTTTGAGAAGCACTAGCTAACACACAACAACACTCGTTCACTTTTTTACACACCCTAGAAGGTTAGTCATGGTTATCTTTTTAAGTACTCAGTGTTGCCATGTTCATGGTTATCTTTTTAAGTACTCAGTGTTGCCATGTTACCGTTACAACTTGAACGGTATTTTTTAGGTGTAGGTATTTTTTTGTTGACCTTGATCCTCCAAAGCCACCGATAGTGTCCATTGATACAATCTCAAATGGTTTTGTTGCTGGTCCCAGTTGTGACATTAATCCAAATTTTCCTTGACATCTTGATTTTTTTTTTATGGATATTTCACATGTTTCAAAAATATTTATGAACACGTCCGGAACGTGTTCGTAAACCTTCTTGGGTCGGTTGTTTATCCGTTGACACCGGTGAATCTTCGGCTGGCAGGAATGCTGGCTTCAGACGATCCAGAGAGATATTGGATTCACGGCCATGTAGCTGTATCAGGAAGTATTTATCATGCCGTTGTAAAACCTTGAAAGGGCCTGCGTACGGTGGTATCAAAGGACGTTTAATACAGTCTTCTCTGACAAAAACATGCGTGCACTTTCTAAGCTCATCATGCACGAAGTTTTTCCTGTTTGAAGTGCGCGCTTCTGCCGGTCTTAATTTTGCCATATGATCCTTGAGTTCTTGGAGCGCTGCGTGAGGATCATCTTTGTCAGGGTGCGCCTCAAGAAACTCTCCCGGTAGTCTGATGGGGCATCCATACAATGCTTCAGCTATACTCGAGGACGTGTCGTCCCGCAGGCTAGCTCGCAGTCCAAGCAGCACTGTTGGCAATAAATTTGTCCAGTTAGCACTGTACATATGGGCTGTGATTGCAGTCTTGAGAGATCTGTGCCATCGTTCAATGCATCCGTTTGATTGCGGGTGGTATGCAGTTGTTCGATTTCGGCGAATGCCCAAAAGTGAAGTAAGCTGATGAAAAAGTTGGGATTCATACTGGCGACCTTGGTCTGTTGTTATCGTCGTAGGAACTCCAAATCGGCAGATCCAATGACTGTAAAATGCGGCACTAACTGTTTCTGCAGTTATATCCTTAGAGGCACGGCTTCGGTCCATCTGGTATGCCGATCAATCATCGTGAGGCAATATCTGAATCCATCGGACGGTGGCAGAGGACCAATCAGATCTAAATGAATGTGCTGGAATCGAGCAGCTGGTTGGAATTCTCCGGGTGGCGCAACAGTATGGCGGTGGATTTTCGCCTTTTGACAAGCGATACAACACCTAGTCCATTCAGTTACATCTTTATTTAGACAAGGCCAGAAAAATCTTTGTGCTACCATTTTCCGTGTCGTACGTATACCAGGATGACTTAAATTGTGAATTTGTAGAAATGCATTTTGCCTAAATTCAGCAGGAAGATAAGGTCTTGCCTTGCTAGTAGACATTTCGCAGAGGAGAGACTTATCAGTTCCTGGGATTTCGACGAGTTTGAGTTTAAGATTGTCCTGATTTTTGAGTTTGGTGATGTCAGGATCGTTCTTTTGGGCAATGGATAAGGCGACAAAATCGTCCGGGGCGTTGATTTCTTCTATTCGGGACATTGCGTCGGCTACAACATTATCCTTGCCAGGTTTGTAGACGATTTCCGTGGTGAATTGACCGATGAAAGTGAGCCAACGAGTACGGAGTGGAGTCGAGGATTCTGGCTTCTGGTTGAAAGCGTGGATAAGCGGGCGATGGTCCGTTATAATAGAGAAATTCTTCCCTTCGACGAGATAGCGGAAGTGTTTAATAGCCTCATATATCGCCAGAAGCTCTCTATCATAGACAGAATACTTCTTCTGGGAGCTGTTTAGTGCTTTAGAGAAAAAACTTAGAGGGTACCAGACATCTTCTTTCTTTTGCTGCAAAACAGCACCTATAGCAGTATCTGAAGCGTCGCTAGCGATGGAGATTTCAGCGTTCAGATCGGGATGCGTAAGTTCGGATGCTTCGGCAAGGTTTTTCTTAGTTTCCTCGAAGGCTTTTAAGGTTTCCTCTGTCCAGGGCAACGGTGATTTGTCATTTTTAGGCTTATTGTGAGTCAACTGGTAGAGGGGTTGTTGAATAGTAGCTGCTTTTGGTAAGCAGGGCCTGTAAAAATTTACCATTCCTAAAAATCGTCTGAGCTGACTGTAATTTTGAGGTGGTGGATACTCTAAAACAGCTTTCACTTTATGGTTGAGAGGTGTTATACCTGTTGTTGTGAGATGGTATCCTAGAAAATCGAGCTCAGAGACTCCAAAAGTGCATTTTGCTGTATTGACTGCAATACCATAGTTGTCCAAACGTTTGAAGACTTCACGAAGATGAGCTTCATGCTGTTCTTCATTATCTGATGCGATAAGAAAGTCGTCGAGGAACTTAAAAAGAAAGTCGAGATCGCGGAACTTGTCGTCGACAAATCGTTGAAAACTTTGTCCGGCGTTTTGTAGTCCGAAATTCATACGGTTGTACTCGATGAGTCCAAATGGTGTGATGATCGCAGTTTTCTCGCGGTCCTTCGGCGATCGGGATGTGATAGTAAGCTCTGCGGAGATAAATTTTAGAAAAAATCCTCTTGCCGTTCAACTGCATAGTAAAATCGCGTAAGTTAGGAATTCCATACTGATCTGGGATCGTCTGTTTGTTGAGAGCGCGGTAGTCCCCACATATTCTAAGGCTCCCATCTTTTTTAATCACCACGTGGAGTGGGCTTCACCAAGGACTTTTAGAAGGGCGACAAATACTCGTACCTTCTTTTATAAGGTTTTCTATCTCCTTTTTGGCTTCTTGGTAGATTCCTGGAGCTAAGCGTCAGCACTTAGCGGTCACTGGTCGACCTTTTGTCTCGATGAAGTGCTCGACAATTCCGCTGGAGGGTCCACGGATGGGTGTGATTTTGGTGATGGTCGGGAACTCATTAAGTATATTTGCGAAACGTTGATTAGTCGGAACTACAGAGAAAACTGAAATTTCTTCGGATGAAATCGTTCCAGAAGTACGACAGCCATTCCGTAGATCGATTAGGCTTCGGTTTCGTAGATCTACCGTGAGTTGGTGCCAGTAGAGGAAGTCCGCGCCTAAAATTGCCTTACCAACATCAGCTAGGATGAACGTCCATCGGAGGGGTTTTTTGAGACCTAGGTCCACTTCTCTCATGATTTCTCCGTAAGTCGCAATCGTTGAGTTGTTAGCGGCTATAAGATTGATTTCGGAAGGAGTCCTGCGTCGTCCTTTAGGAACGGGGAGTAGTGAAATAGATGCTCCTGTATCGATGAGAAATGCTTGGCCTGTGATCCTATCTTTGATGAAAAGGCGGTGGTGTGGGTGCATAGTAATTTATTTAATTTACTTATTTAATTTATTTATGCTAATTTATTTAATTTATTTGCATAGTAAGTTTCCGCCACAATTTTCACTGACTGGGGTTTAAAGACGGCGTTTTGGATTCCCAAGCGCACGGTTTGGTACAGCGTCTGGCCTTATCTTGGAATTTTCGGTGATAAAAGCAGATGCTTGTCGTGAGATTGTGAGCGTGTTGATGATGGTCGTCGGCTGGAGCTTCTACCGCGGTTTTTCGAGTTTAGGATGCGAAGGATCTCGTCTACGTCCTGCCGAAGTTTGCGGATCTCGGAGGAACAAGAATCGCATGATGTTGAAGATGTCGTGGTTGACGCGCGTGAGGTTGTTGGTTGCAGAACAGAGTAGTTTTCCAACGGTGGTGAGACTTCATGAATCTTGTCGGCAATTTGAGCAAGCTTCTCCACGTCTGTGTGCTCAGTTGCGGCAAGAATCGGTTGAAACCGAGAAGGTAGGTTTTTCAAACACAATGTACGTATGAAATCGGTATTAACGCTGTTACTTGAATAAGGACGTCAAGATCTATATTAGGAATTAAAAGCTGGAATTTGATATTACTAGATGTAATTTTTGATGTACGGAATACCGCTTCACATGTGGCAAACCATAACGCCGGGTTATTTTTCCAAAATCGTGGAAGACGGGAAGTAGGGCCTTGGTATCCATCTATTTGCGGGGGACTGGCAGGCTGTTCAAACCCGCTAGATGTGTCATTAATTTTATCTACCATTGTGAAATTAGCCAAAAATTATTTAATGAATCGAAAATTGAAAAAAAAACTATTTAAATCGCGTCGGAGGTCACCAATTGTTAAGTATTTAAAGACTAAAAGGTAACTTAACAATGCGTGTTCTAATTTCTTTTTTATTTTAATAAAGTTGGGACAAAAATAAACAAAATAATAACTTACAGGAATTCTTAACTGTTAAAAATAATACTAGTAAAGTTTGAGAAGCACTAGCTAACACACAACAACACTCGTTCACTTTTTTACACACACTAGAAGGTTAGTCATGGTTATCTTTTTAAGTACTCAGTGTTGCCATGTTCATGGTTATCTTTTTAAGTACTCAGTGTTGCCATGTTACCGTTACAACTTGAATACTGTGTTTTTGAAGTCACAATAAATGCATATCTGGTGTAGTGGTCTACTAAAAGGTGTAGGTATTTTTTTGTTGACCTTGATCCTCCAAAGCCACCGATAGTGTCCATTGATACAATCTCAAATGGTTTTGTTGCTGGTCCCAGTTGTGACATTAATCCAAATTTTCCTTGACATCTTGATTTATTTTTTATGGATATTTCACATGTTTCAAAAATATTTATGATATTTTTTGTTAGGTTTTTAGCTGTATATATTGGACTTATTTTTTGCTGCAATTGTCTGATACCTATATGGCATAAATCTTCATACACCATTTTTATAAGTTCTTTTACTAAATTTTTCTGAGAGGATAATCTTTTCATCTTTCTTTATTTTTTTATAATAAATTTTATTTTTGTGTATTAGATTTTGTTTCTCTTCTTTTATTCTTTCATTTTTCTATTGGTCTTCAACTATATCTTTTATTTGTATTGAATTAAATATTTTCAATAGTTCCTCTTTGTTATCTTCTGATTCTAATACCGGGTTGCGGCTCAAACAGTTAGCTTCTACATTTTCATTACCAGGTATATGTTTTTCATCTGTCCTGGATTTAATATTCATATTCTCTAAAGGTTTGTGGTCTGAGTAAATAGTGCATTGTTTTCGAATGAGCCAGTGTTGCCAATATTTTACAGTTTCTTTCATAGCAAGACATTCCAAATATATATCCTTTTTCCGTTTTTGAGATTCGTTCAGTCTTTTTGAGAAATATGCTACCGGTTTGTCTTTACCGTCTAGTTGTGTCTGTTTTAATATTGCCCCGATACCCTCCAAAGATACATCTGTAAAGATTTTTATTGGTAAGTCTTTGTCAAATATTACCAGCACAGGTTGAGAACATAAATATCTTTTTATTTATTTTATTTTATTTGATTCTTCATACTTCTTTGACCACACAAGCTATTCGTTTTTTCTTAATAAATTGTGTAATGGGTCTATGGTAATTGCGCTTCTTGGTATGTATTCATGGTAGAAGTTGATTTTTCCCAAAAATTGTCCTATATTTTTTTGCGTCTTAGGAGTTGGAAAATGTCTTATTGAGATCAAATAGTCTTTTAGAGGTCTTACCGAATTTCTCTGAATTACATGGCCGAGGTACTTTACTGAGTTTGAGGCAAAGGTACCTTCCTGAAATTTCAAACTAAAGTCTTCTTTTATTATTGCCTCTAGTACATTTCTTATGTGTCTTATATGTTCCTCAAAGGTGGACGAGAATATCTAAATGTCATCAATAAAGTTTACGTATCCTGTGAGAGTGTACTTTCTTAGAATATTGCTTAAAATTCTCTGGAAAATTGCTGGTGATGTTTTAAAGCCGAAGGGGAGGCAGGTCCACTGGAAGTGGCCATTTTGTGTGACAAATCCTGTTTTACTTCTATTTTCCACACATAGTGGTATTGCCCAAAATGCTGAGTTTATATCCAGTATAGTAAAATACTTACAATTTTTAGTTTTAATAATCAAATCATCTATTAACGGGAAAGGTTGAGCTTGTGGTACAACAATTTTGTTGATGATGATCCGTGGCGCTACAGCCCAGCATGGACCTTTTTATTTTATTTATTGTTCACCCTACCTTGCCTTCAGGCAATACAGGTTTAGGCAATATTAACTTTTAATATTGCCATAATGTCAAAAATGATTTATATATAATTACAATATAAAACTTATAAAATGTTATAGTACAAAATATATAACATTATACACAATAACAATGTATGATTACAATATAAATTATAAAAAAAATAACAATAAATATAATTACATCTACAATAACTAAAATAACAATAACTACAATTACAATATGAATGAGAAATCCAATGTTAGGCAGCTCCAAGGTTGTCACCGTCTTCTTCAGTGCTTTCGTTGTCCGGCGGCCTTCCAGGAGTAGGTCCTCTTCTATTAAGGTTGAAATGGTATGAGCCAATAGCAGTCTTCCACCCGTATACAAAAACTTTGTAGTGCGGGAAGTTTTCTTCAGTCATTAGCTGAGGGAAATCATTCTCCGAAAGAGCGTAGAGTCCAGTTTCTCTCAGTAGTTTGGCCCTCAGTGCTTCAAAGGCGGTGCAACTCATAATGATGTGCTCAGCCGTTTCTGGAATTCCACATTTGGGGCATAAGGGATCAATGTCTACTCCTAAACTATGGAGTTTAGCCCGGAAACCACCATGTCCTGTGAGGAATTGCGATATCCAGTAATCTGGGAGGATCCATTTCGCATACAAACGTGCCTGAACGGTGGGAAAGTATTTTCTCAAGGTAGCACCTTTCGAAGTTGTAACCCACCGCTGGTTCCACATTTCTATAAAATGATCCCGGATAGCTTTTTTCCATTTTCTGGGTTCATTCATAATCCTTACACGTATGTTATCGGGAAGATCGACTGAGTCCCCTCTCTTTAATTTATCCTTTAATACTTCCTCTCGTAAGAAAAGGTCGATAGGTATTCCTCCCGCTAAAACTTGGACAGCCTCATGAGACACACTCCTATATGATTTAGTTACCCTTAGCAGAGTGGTTCGCTGGATGGTCGCCAATCTGTTCTTCTGCCGCTGTGAGAGGTTCTGGTACCAGGCGGGAGTTGCATATCGCAGAATACCCAGAATCACTCCATTATAAATCGTCATAGTAGCCGGGTATCTTAGGCCCCAAAATGCACCCCCGACGCGGCTAAGACCGTTTAAGGCTATTGCCACCCTATTTCTAAGGTAATCCAAATGAGGGGTCACATTAAATCCTCTTCCGATTCTTATTCCAAGATAGGTGACATCCTCACTTGGGCGGATTCTGATATCTTCAATACATATGTTTATAGGATGTGCCCTATCCGTCTTTCCTCTGAGTAGAATGGCCTGTGTCTTTGAAGCTGCCATTCTCAGTTTCTTACTTTTACACCATCGTCCTACCAGGGTGGCGCACCGTTGTGCCTCTTCTTTAACTCCAGTCCTGCTGTTGGAGGCCACTATAGTAGCTAAATCGTCGACGTAAGCCGTGGCAGGAAACTGCTCTTCCTCGAGCACACCCAGTATTTCATCAAAAACCAGTTTCCATAAGGCTGGGCCAAGAACTGATCCTTGCGGGCATCCCCTCTCTATAGTGGCTTCTTTCTCGTAAGAGCTTCCTCGAACCTTTACAATCCTGTTCTGAAGGTAGCTACTTACGAGGGTGAATAAGTTGCTGGGGGCTTCGAATTTCTGCAGCTGTTGAAGTACACGTGGCCACCAGACGCTGTCAAAGGCAGAGGATATATCAAAAAGTAACAACATGACATACCGCTCAGTTCTTTGTTCAGCGTCTGCGCGAATTCTCAGTATCGCATCAGTAGATCCCTTGCCTTTTGTACAGCCAAATTGCCGTGGATGGCTTACTTTTGTAAATATTGGCTGCAGTCTTATTATGATGAGATTTTCCAAAATCTTGCTCATCACCGGAAGAAGACATATGGGCCTATACGACTTAGGAAGCTCCTTATCCTTATTCCCTCCCTTGTAGAGCAGTCTCAAATCTGCCACCTTCCAGCTTCTCGGAAAATACCCCCTATCTAGGCAGTCATTGAAAATACCCAATAATATATCTTCAATATAGGGGATACTATTCTTTAAGATAGCGGCGTCTATAGAATCTAGCCCTGGAGCACGTCCGGTTTTCTGTCTATCAACAGCAATACGTAGGTCGTGGATGTCCCATGGAGGGCATATGTCTGTGCCAGGTGGGTATGCCGTTGTGCGTCTTACGAATTCTTCCTCTTCATTATCTTCAGACGGATCATCTCTAGGATATGTCACTTCAATGTAAATGGTCGCTGCTTCTTCGAGGGTAGTGGCTTGAACATCTACATGCTTGAGGGCTGCCAGCGTTTGCATAGGAGTCAGCTTTCCCAGAGCAACTCTGTACGGAATACCCCATGGATTCTTCTTTGACTCTTCGACAATGAATTCATCCCAGGACCTCCGCTTCCGTAAGCGCACTTCGTTTCTGTATGCCTTAGCTTTGGCCTTGTACTCATTACGAAGTGCAATGCGCCTCTCGTCTTCTCTGCATCTCTGGTACAACCGCCGCGCCTTGTAGACTTCTCTCTTCATTGTTGTTAAAGCCGGTGTCCACCATGGAACTAGTCGAGCTCTGGTCTTTCGCCGTTGTAGAGAATTTTCAGCTGCGTCAAGAATAGCATTAGTTATTTTTGAGACTCTATAGTCCAAGTCATCGGCACTTTCCGATTCCGCCTTTTCCCAATCTTCGTCGGCAATTTCTCCCTCCAGCATACATCGAAAGACACTCCAGTCGTACCTTCGGGTTATGTAACCCTTGTCAATAACTTGATGACCTGCCATATTCTGTACTAGACCAAATTTCAAGACTTTGTGGTCAGAACTAGTCTCAGGTCTAAGAGTCCAATCAATAATGTGCCCTACTAATGTCGGTGATGACAACGTCACGTCAATCGAACTTTCACCCATCGCCCCTGAGAAAGTAGGAGTGGAAGAGACGTTGTTGACTACTACTAGCTGACTTCTTGCTATGTACTCACCTAGCTTAGCCCCTCGTCTATCTGTCCGGCTGGAGCCCCAAACTGTGTTCCAAGCGTTGGTATCCGAGCACAAGATCACATTCCTACTATTGGATGTGATGATGGATGTGATGTCTCCATGACTGAGATATCTTCTTCAATGTTACTTCCGTTAGGCAGGTAAGCCGAAATCAACGTGAAATATACCCTGCCCCACTTTATATAGCATGCTACACAATCAGCTGTAGAATATTGCCTCAGATACATAATGTCAAGATTTGGGTTGTTAACCACTATAGCAGCCCTAGGCCTCCTCTCTCCACTGCTCAGGGCTATAACTCTTGACGTGAGGCCAAACCCCGTGACCAAGTTCCGACGGCTGGTCGGTTCCTGAATTGCCATGATGTCGTAGCGTCGAGAAAGAACTCGCAACTCGTCGGCCACTACTCTTCGACGACCCATGTTGAGCTGAAGGATGGTAATCTTATTCATAATAGGTTCTTTTCGCCATTTCTTTGCACCACGTTAAGTGCACAGGGCACTCCCGACTTCCAGCCTTGTGCTTTGTCCTGGTGGGCTCAGCATTCGTCCGTTTACAATTGATACAGGTTGGGTCTGCCATTGCTTTCTTCTTCGGACACTCTTTCATTAGATGACCACTCGCTGCGCACCAAATGCAGACCACTGAGTCGGCAGTGCAAGTGGCCTTAGTGTGTTCATAGCCTTGACACTTAGTGCAGCGAGGGGCGTCCAGGTAGTCTTTAAATGTCATAGACCACCACCATCCTCCATCTAGATTTCCTATTTCCAACAGCTGAAAACGGATCATTGGGTGAACTTCTATTACCCAATTCTTAGTTAAGCCATTCCTTGCGACTGAAGAAAATAGTGGGCGGAGATCTTCAATAACCAGGAGAGTTGGAATCGATTTTTCAGGTATTTTTTGCCACAGAAACCTAACTAGATCGGCTGAGCCCCATGCGTGAGGCACACCCCTCACCTCAAGTTTAGGTTTTTTCCTCAGTGCTAGTTTAGCTTGAAGCCCGTTTTGGCGTAGCTCCTGCCATCCAATGACTTTAGTTGCATGGGATTCGTCTTCTAAACGAACTAGAATCGATCCCGCCTTGGTCGTTCTAACAATGGAAGCGTTTTACACCTAAATTTGTGGGCGATGGCAGCCCATTTATGATATCCACAGGGCTTTTCCCCGAGCCGCTGATTGTCAAATAAGCAGGTCTTGACGTCATAGACGGCTTCAATGGCAGCGATTTAACAATATCTGCCAATGTCTTAGGCTTATTCTTTGGCAGAGATTTATCAAGTGGAGAAATCTCGACTATATTTTCCTCAATTTCTTTCCCGTCTTCCCTTATTTTCTTTTCCTGCGATTTTGCCTTTCTCCTATTTCTTTTGGTTTTGTAAATCTCAAAAGTTTCATCTTCATTTAAATTATTGTCTTCATTAGTTGGCAGTTGCTTCTGTACTGAAGATTCGATCTTGGTATGTAGGGGGCAGGATGTTTCCATGTTTATTCTTGAATGGCTTTGAATGACACTTGGGTCGGTCCTCTCCATGATTTTATTTATTATTGTGTTAACTACCATAGGAGACTCCAATGTTTCCTTCACCACTCTTTGAACAAGCGTCGAGACTGAATCTCCTTTGTTCATGTCTTCACATTGTTTGACCTTGAAGTTTAGGGTTTCCAATATGCCTATTAAACGATCAATGTTTTCATTGATATGTTTCCTCGTTACGTTATTCATCTTTTTGTCAAAAGTTTGAATGAATATACGTAGGTTTTCTTGAATTACCTTTGCTTCATGCAAACAGCTATCACTAAAGATTTCTCTATTTTCTTCTTCAACATCAGACCCGTTTCTAGGTCTTTTAGCAGATGGGCCTGGGTCCTTAACAATTGCTCCTCTAGGAGGATCCTCCTCCATTTTCTGAAAGGTTAATCTCTGCTAACCTCTGATCTTATGTAACCTAACCTTAACGGTTTGACCTAGTTTCACTAAAATTCGTTTAAAACGACAAAAATATGTCTTAATGTTATTGAAGCATTAAACAATAACAATAAACAATGAATTAACATAAAAGAAAAGAAAAGAAACAAATAAAAACACTAAAAACTGGATGCAGTAGCACAAAAGACAGCAGCACGAAAATCCACAGCCTTCTCAATCCGCCCAGCATGGACCTTGGCCTCCTCTATGAGCTTTCGCCATGCAGCTCTTTCTTGTGCGGTCGCTTGCCAGTTGCGGGCTTTCAGAAGGTCCCAGGAGTCCCTGCTTACAGCATCCTCCCATCTAAGTCGCGGTCTACCTCGTCCTCTAGCTCCATGGAGCCTCCCGTCCAACAGCTTCGTTGGGATTTCGTCAGCTGGCATCCGGGCAACATGGCCCACCCAGCGCAGTCTTCCCAGCTTTATATACCGCATCACATCCGCTTCACCATACATCTGTAAAGTTCCCTGTTGGTCCGCCTTCTCCAATAATCACCAACTTTTATGGCCCCAAATATGCGGCGCAGTATTTTTCTCTCAAAAATGAGAACTTCTTTTTCTTCTGCGCTTGTCGGGGTCCAGACTTCCGATCCGTAGGTGAGGACTGGTCGGATTAGGGTCTTGTAAAGCTGGCATTTCGTGCGGCGAGTAATAGCTCGGCTTCTCAAATGTTTGCTGAGCCCACAATAACTCTTGTTGGCCTTTTATAGCCTTTGGCTTATTTCAAGAGATATCCTATTTGAGCCACTTACAATTGAGCCCAAATAAGTAAAATGGTCTACCGTTTCAAAAGAAAAAGGTCCCATTATCACCTCTTCTCCTACTGCAACCCCCGCTCCAGGTCCAGCTCTCATGTACTTTGTTTTATGCTGGTTTACTGACATGCCTATGGATTCCGCAGCATCAGCCAACCTCAAAAATGCTTTTGATAAAGAAGCAAACAATCTTGCCACCAGGTCCAGGTCGTCCGCAAAACCAACTATCTGCACCAGCATGCATGTCAAAGATTGTTCCGCTTGTTTGTATTCCGGAATCTATTATTGCTTTTTCAAGGGCCGAATTGAACAGCAGGCATGCTACACCATCGCCCTGCCTTACCTTCCTCCTGGAGTCGAATTCTGGAGATAGTTCTCCCTGGATCCGGACGGAGCACTTCACCTCATCCATGGTCATCTTTATGAGGCGGATCAGCTTTGAGGGAATGCCTATCTCATGTAGTGCTTCGTACAACTTGGGTCTTTTGATGCTGTCATAAGAACTTCTGAAATCGACAAATAGATGATGCGTCGTCATCCTGTGCTCTAGTGATTTTTCTAGCATCATTCGAAGGCTGAACTTTTGGTCGACCGTAGATCTTCCCTAAATCTCGAAATTTCTTTATCATATCCAATCCGATTATAAAATCTTCATTTCTACTACATATACATCCACCTCTTCTTCCAAATCAAATATTTTTATTTTTACTGTTATCAAGCGATCCTTCTTCTTTACACCATTAACCGTTTTCATATAAGCTATATTCACATTATCTTTTTTTTTCTTTTACTTTAATCAGTCTTGAATTTATTAAAGAGACTTTGAGCCTGAATCATAAATGCCGCTCACTTCTAGTTTATTTTCTAATAAAAGCTGGATTTTTATTAATGGTGTACTTACTCGTTTTTTTGATCAATATTCATATCTACTTCAATAATGGAGTTATTATTTACATTTATGGCTTTGAAAACCTTTTTAGATTCAATTTTATTTTTCTTGAACCAACATGACTCCTCTGGGTGATACCTAATTCCTTTGTCTAAAGATTCACAAGTCTTACATGGCTTTTTCTCATTAATTTTATTGTTATGAAGAAATGTACCACTCTTAGCTATAGTTGAGTTTTTCTTGTAAATCAGACCTTCATATTTTCTTATCTCGTTAAACAAATCAGTAGTGTCGCTGAGTTCGTCCCTATTTAACTTAGTTAAAATAAACCCAGGTAAGTCTTTTGCGATAAGATCAATGATTGTTTTAGAGTCTATCGATTTGTTTATATCTAGTTTAAGCCGTTCTTTTTTTGTAGCATAATCAATTAACAGTCCTTCTTTATACTTGAATGAAAAAGCATATTTGACCATGTCCCATCCTTGGTTTTTAAAAGTTTCCAAAAATTTGTCTTTCCATTCATTCCATTCAGAATTTACTGTCAGTTTTATGACCATAGAGTTATACCAAGCCAAACAAGATTTTTCCAAAAACAACCTCAATATTTCTATTTTTGTTTCATCTTTTGTAATATTAAAGCGCTCACTCTTTTTTAAAAAAATTCACTATCTATTGCATTGCATTAGTATTCTTGCTTGTGAATTTTTTAATCATAAATTTCTCTGAAACATTTTTAAGGTTATGTTGATTTTCTCTCTTGGTCGTAGTTTCTATAAATTTTTCCAAGATATGTTCCAAACTGTCATCTTTGTCTCTTGGTTGTTCGTGTCTATTTCTTCCAAATATTGATCCAAAAATTGCATATTACCTTCCTCATCTATGTATGTTTTCTTTTGATTTTTATCCAATTTTATCCATATTTTTCTACTTTGATGCCTTTTCTTTATGCTATTTTTTATTTTTGAGAAAGTGTTCATTTTGAGAATATATGTACGATTACTCACCGGTTTCAGCTCATCAGGTAAAACATAACATTTTCCTTCTTCTTTAAATATTGAAGTTATGGCTAACACATTAGATTTGCCATCATTTGAGGCTATCGTCATAAATTCCAATTGTAGCCGGTCCATCTTCTTTTAGTTAACGAAAATGTCGTTTTATAAGATATATTATTGAGGATTTTCAGAAATAACCGCACATTGTTTCTCTGAAAGTACAAAGTTTTATTTTAATTAACAACTATTACAATAATTTTCATTAATTATGACAATTTAACTTTTATCTTACCTGAAAGTACAAAGAAACGACATTTAATGTTGATTCATATTGGCTCCTCAATATAAATGAAATGAAAAAAAAAATCTTTATTCTGGGACATATTGTCCCCTAAGAATAACAGACATGTATAATAAGTTGTACAATAGTCTGGCTATCTTAATTTCAAATGGACAATAATGAGTATAAAAGGTAATATATGAATAAACAATTGAAAATAGAACTTCGTGATAAATATATACATGAGAAAAGAAGAGAGAGAAAAAAAAAAAAAAAAAAAAGTAGGACAAAAAAAAAAAAAATAATAATAATAACAATATGCTAATAGAATAATTACAATGCGTTCAGAAATAAAAAAAAAAAAAGTAAATAAATAAAATAAATATAGTGAAAAGAAAGGAAAAGATATATAGCGAAGAAAAATAATAAGACCTATTTGAATGATAATATGACAAAATATTTACAAATATCTAAAAGGTAATATATATACAATTGATAATAGCACTTTATCAGTTAAAAGAAAAAGGAAAGAAATAATAACAATAATTTATAAGAGAAAAAAACAAAACAGAAACTATTGTTGGAGAAACGAATTTAAATTTATATAATGATATACTCATTGAAGCAAACTCATCGGCATCGGATAAGCTTAATTTGATTAACTGACTTTCAATTACCACTCATATTGGCGGGCTGTAACTGGGATTTAAGGAGATATCGGAATAGGAGAGTTTTGAATGAGTTTAAGGAAGAAGCATGTCTAATTTCAGGAGGGATCGAGTTCCAGAGGGTAGTGGATCGAGCTTGGAAGGAGTGTTGGTATAATGCTGTTCGATGGAAAGGAGTATATAGGTCAGAGGAACGTGATCTTGTTGTGAGTTGGGAGTGGACGGAAGACTTGAATATCAATAGGTTACAGATGTAGGGTGGGCAATGGTTATTAATGGCATGGTACAGGAAGGTGCCCAGGAAATATTGTCTACGGGAGGATGGATTGAGCCACTCCAGGGCAGTGTAGAGGTGAGATACTTGGGAACGTCTCGGGGCTCCGAATACAAATCTGATAAAACTGTTCATGATACGTTGTAATCTGTCCCGGAGCCTCATCGTGAGGCCCCCATACACCACACACCTGTAGTCAAACTGAGGAAAAATGAATGAGGAAACTAGGAGTTTTCGTGTGGATTGAGGAAGAGAATGGCGGGAACGATGAAATAATTTGAGGATTCCTATTGATTTACGGGCTATTTGGGCAATAATAATGATTCCTAGGTTTTTAGCGGAGGAACAGAAGGTGATAGGCTGATTATTCAGGATTAGGGTAGGAAAATCGGAGATGGATCTGAGAAGGGCATTTGAGCCGATTATATTAGCTTGAGTTTTTCCAGCATTTAACTTTAAATGATGCTGGTTGGCCCAAGCACTGATTCTATTGAGGACTTCCTGAATCTTAGATAAAGCTAAAAAATTGACTGGGGGAGATCATTAATGTAGGAGTTGAAGAGGAGAGGCGAAATGCTAGAACCTTGGGCTACTCCGGAAGAGAGGGCTAGGAAATCGGATAAGGGTTGATTAGGGATGGATACTGCTTGAGTGCGGTCGGAGAGGAAAGACTGGAACCAATGGATTGTGCTATTGGAAAATTTTAAAGCTTTTAATTTGGAAAAAAGGATACAATGATCAATGGAATCAAAAGCTTTGGAGAAATCTAGGAGTATCAGGACGGTCAGATTTTTTTCATCTATGGCGGCATGGATATCGCTTATGATTTTGGTTAGTGCAGACTGTGTGGAATAACCAGGACGGAAACCAGATTGGAAAGGGTCGAGCAAATGGGAACCTTCAAGGAAATAAGAAATTTGGGATTGTACCAGTCGTTCTAAGGGTTTTGAAAGGTTTGAAAGGATGGAGATTGGGCCATAATCTGAAGGTTCGGTGGGATTAGGAATTTTGTTGATGGGATGGACAATAGCTTTTTTCCAGGGAGTAGGAAATATGGCGTTTTGAAGGGAAAAGTTATAGATGTGGACAAGGACCGGTAAAATTTCTGGGAGGCATAATTTTATTAGTATAACGGGGATACCATCTGGGCCTATGGAATTGGTATGAGATTTTATGATAGAGGAGATAATTTCTGTAGGAGTAATGTAGGAAAAATAAAATTCATTGTCATTGAAAGGTACTTCAGAGGAGAAACTGGTATAAGGGGAAGGAGAGGTGAGAGCAGATGAAACGAAATAGGTGTTTAGGTCATTAGGTAAAATTGGGAAGTTGGATGAGGTTGAGGATCCGGAGGGGTTATAGAGGGAGAGTTTTCGAAAGAGTTGCCATTTTGACTTGGAGTCGGAAGAGGACAATAGGGCTTCATGGAAATAGGAAAATTTCGCCCGTCGAATTCTTACTTGCACCAGGTTACGGAGTACTTTAAATGCTTGATAGTTCTCCGTGAGTCTCGTTCGTCTAAATCGTCTTCGTGCAGCTTCACGCTTTCTCTGCAGATCTTTAATTTCTTTGGACATCCATGGTGCAGGCCGACGGCGAAAGGTGGAGGTTTTAAGCGGAGCGTAGGTATCGAGGATAGTGAGGAGATTGGTTGTGAGGATTACTACCATGGTGTCAATGGAAGAGGTTGAGTAGACTCCACACCAATCTAAGGTTTCGAGGAGAGGTAGGATACTATCGCGGTCAAGGGCGTCAAGGTTGCGGTATTATATGGTAATATATTTTCGTTATAATAAATTTCACACAAATAACTTGCACATCATCTGTTCCTAGTTCAACGTCATGATGAATTGATTAATTAATAAATTAATGAAATGTCATTTGTACTTTCATTACATATATATATATATATATATATATATATATATATATATATATATATATATATATATAATGCTTAGTAAGGTTCTTGAGGTTCAGTCCATAAATAAAAACAACTATTTGGGCAACGTTTCGGGACTATATTGTTCTCACAATCATGCCAATGTTACTGGTGGATATGGTATAGACTAACTAAATTCTTACAATTCTAGTACACTAAAATGAGTGTACTAGAATTGTTATAATTTAGCCAATAATAATTTAGAAGATAACTAATACGTACAGTCAACACTCGATAAGTCGAAAAACTCAGTAGGTCGAAGTGAACTCCATTTCTCTATCACGTTTATGTAATGAATTTTGAATTTTGGAAGTTGAAAATTAAAATCATATAAAGCAGCTGGAATCGACAGTATCCCTGCCGCATTAGTCAAAGCATGTGGCGAAGCTGGAGTTTCTAAAATTCATCAGTTAGTGACATTGATTTGGGAAAAAGAAAAAATTCCCGAAGTATGGAAAGAATCTATTCTTATCCCGATTCACAAAAAGGTCCCTAGAACAGAGTGTAGCGACTATCGTTGTATTTTACTCCTTCGTTATTCGTGTTATAAAATATTTACACCAATTCTAACCTTTTTTTTTTTCCTTCCTTGCCTTTTCAGGTATACAGGGTTTTAAAAATCCAATTCTAACTAACAATATTACTGATAACGCGGAGGAAATAATTGGAGATTATTAATGTGGTTTTAGACGGAGTAGTTCAAATATCGATCAAATATTTTCCCTTCGTCAAATATTACAGAAAAAATTAAAATTAAAGGGCGTCGTGCATCAGCTCTATATTGATTTCCAAAAAGCTTACGATTCTATTAACCTTCTGGTGGTGACGCCAACGGGCTTTTTGGCCGCCTCCTAATTCATTCAATTTTCGTAAATGCGTTATTGGGTTACATATCGCTGTTTTTTAACAGATATATTAGGAATTCACCATTACAATATAAATATATATATATATATATATATATATATATATATATATATATATATATATTTTTTTTTTTTTTAATTCTTCATTTATATTCTTTTTTATGGGAATAAAAATCTTGACTATCGACTTAAGTATTTCAGCAATATTATGCCATTCATATTAATCTAATAAAAAAAAATTATAAATGAAAATTAACAAGGTTCAGTTCAGTAAAAGCAGTTTTGACTGGTTCTGGTGACAACTGCAATGAGATCATTTGCCCACAATGTTTCTGCATCTTTGCCAATAAAAAAACAAAAATTCAGGTACGTTATCTGGAAAGTTCGAAACCTCATCATAATCCTCTATCTATTTCCCCTTGAGCTTCCTCTTCCTCCAGTTTTTGAAGAATTCTCAGGATATCTTCTGGCTTGCTGTAACGTTCCCTGTGTAAGACAAGAATTTGCAGATTATAAAATTCTTACATATATTCTTACATTTTGGATAGATAGCTAGAGGAAACGAAGAGGCCCGCTGTGGCAATCTGGCCGCCCTGACACTCCTGACCAGACGTGCTCAACTTTGGAACTGACTGACATTAAATGTTTGCGAAGAAGAGGTATTACCGAACGGCTGGCTATCTTAGTTTAAGTTGTAGGTACGCTCTGGTTTAAAACAGGGAGATTCTCTTTCTCCGGTACTATATAACTAGTACTAGAATACGTTATTAGGAAGGTAATGCTTACGGGAAAAAGATTAGAGTTAGGTGATCAATTTCCGGTTCTTGGTTATGCTGATGATTAGGTACTTTTAGGTGAAAACGAGGAAACTATTAAATTAAACTCAACTACGCTCATGAAAACCGGTAACGAAATTGGTTTAGTAACCAATACCGATAAAACGAAATATATGGTTAGTAGTAGAAACGGTGAACATTTTAGTGATATTTAGTAGATATATCCGGGGTAAAATTTACACGTTGATCAATTCAAATATCTTGGGTCTATTATATCAAGAAAAATGAAACTGAAGAAGAAGTAAGGGCTAGATTAAAAGCCGGATCACTGGCATTAGCTTGTTATTTCTCGGTCGCAAAACTATTCAGTTCGCGCTGACTCACAAAAATTTAAATATTAGGATATATGACAATTATACTACCAACAGTTCTCTATGGATGCGAAACATGGCCGCTTACATTAAGGGAGGAACAACGCCTTAAAGTTTTCGAAAATAAAGTACTGCGTAGAATATTTGGCTCTAAAAACGATAAAGAAACCGGAGAATTTCGAAGGCTTCTCAAAGCAGAACTAAAAGGCGCGACGGTTAAAATGGGCATTTAGAGTCGTAGGGTTTTAGTAACGATGCATATAAATTATGTTTAAATCATTGAGTACACTTGATCTGCATATTTTTTTCCACACACAAAAAATGACATATTTTTTGATTTGAAAAAAAAAAAAAAAAAAAAAAAAAAAAAAAAAAAAAAAAAAAAAAAAAAAAAAAAAAAAAAAAAAATCAATCAGATATTTTAACCATCCAGGCATTTATATTTCGATTCCATTAAAATCGGCTGGGTCGTTCTTAAATTACAAATTTAGAGCCCCTCCCTCCCCGAATTTAAACATAATCGTTAGCGCACTAAAGAAAAAGGTTAGCTAGTATGAAAGAAACATAATTCTCAAATTTCATTAAAGTCGGCTGAGTCGTTCATAAAGTACAAATTTTAAGTCCTCCCCCCCCCCAAAAAAAAAAAAAAAAAATTGAACATAACAGTTGGCACCCTAAAAAAAAAAGGTTAGTTAGTTATATATTTAATAGTTTAAAAATAACATCTGTAAAAAAAAAAAAAAAAAAAAAAAAAAAAAAAAAAATCATCTGTATTCGAAATTTCGAATACATATTCAAATATACGATGTTCGAATATTTTCAAAATTATTCGAACTTTGAAAAGTATTCGAAGTTCGAATAACCTATCTAGATAAAACAAATTACTATCTGTATTCATATCTAGATAGATTGTTATCAAGATATTGTCCAACTCTGCCTACCACCAAGGCTAGACGAGCCACCAGGTTTACCTAATGAGACAATTAAGGCGATAATGCAAAAGTACTATTAGATCCAGATGAGGAAGACGGTAGAAGAAGTTCTTGGGGCTTGTGAGGTTTGTCACATTACGAAATATGACCGGCATCCCCCTACAGGACGGCAGAATAGTCTAGTGGCTCCAGAGAAGGTGATTGTTGCATGTAGAGGAAACAGCAAATTTTTGTTCTTGCTCCTTCCCTTACCCATATAGATCATTTTTATCAAGGGTAAGCGTTTCTGTTATGGGGAGATTCTAAAGGATAAGAGTTGCTTAAAACACTTTCTTACATTGAGAAAGGAAGAGCTGACAGATAATATGATTCAAAAAGCTGATTAATACTTGACAAAAGTACTGAGCGAAGGCTGCAATAAAACGAATGAGCTTCGAGCAAATTACATCTGAAGAAGGGAAATGTAAAATCACGAACCATGTGCTGCATGTAAACCATCATAAATAAATTAGAGAGGGGATGTTTAGTATTGAGTAATCATTGAAATATTCTACACAAATATGTATATTAATTTTACGGTTACTGCATTTTATGATATTTTACGCTCTTGATTTATAAACAATAGAACAAAAATAAATGCTTAAAACTTTCAGACACCTGCAAATGGGCATGTAAGACTGACAGCACTCAAAGGTAGGAGTGTCAAGTATGAAATATCTCACGAAATATTTGATCACCATTTTCTGCTTATTTGATGAGGGCCAAACATTTTGAAAAAAAGGATTTAGGTGTTTACGTTTGAAAAAAAAAAAAACGTGAATTATTCCATGGATTCTTTAAATTATATTAAATATTATTTTAAACATTATTTATTTTTTTGTGATAAGAATTTATTAAAAATAGAATAATGGTGATATCTGTTTAAGAAAACATGATGGCAAGATAAAAATAAGACTACTTAATTATCCATGTGATCATTGCAAAGATGATACAAAAAAAAAATTATTTACCGGAAAAAAAAGGACTAACGGATTAGAAAGAAGAACAAAATCACGAAAAGACAAAAAAAAAAAAAAAAAAAAAAAAAAAAAAAAAAAAAAGGAATAGAATGCTAGGTTGGAGTATGCTAATAAATCATTCTAGATATTGATATTTAAAACTAAATAAACCTACTTGTCAGGTAAATGTGAAGGGACAATAAATACATTTTTTTTTTGTATAGTGTTTAAAAGTGTATGATAGGTATCTAATTCTTACCAAACAAGCAACGTATGGGACAATGTCAAACTTTCATTTTCATTTATGGTTTATGAGAGCCATCTTTAACTTTTAGACTAACTTAACATTTCAATTTTTTTGCTACGTTTATTCACTTTTTTAAGTGGTAAGTCGTAATTCTCCACAAATAACAAATTTTTCCTCACTTTAAGGTATAACTCCGCAACTATTAATTCTATCCAAAATTTCATTTTTGCACATGAAAGGTAATTACATTTACTAGTAGATCTTATATATAGAATTTAGATTAAGTCTCGTAAAACACCCATGGCTGCACGCTGAGGCTCCGCACTGTTATGAAACCCACGTTTTTCGGCACGTTTCTTACTATAACTCCAAAACTATTAATCACATCCAATATTATTTGTTTGTTTTTATTATCTAAAAGCTGATTAAATTTACTATAAGATCCTAAATATAAAATTTTGATCAAGTCCCATTAAGCACTCATGCCATCACGCTGAGGCCCCGTACTGTGTTGAAATCCACGTTTCTTGCTATAATTTGGAAACTAATAATTCCATCCAACATTGCATTATTTATATTTCAAAGCTGATTAAATTTCATATTAAATCCTTAATATGAAATTTTGATATGTCGAAAAATTCATGTCTGCACGCTGAGGCACCGCACTGCGTTGAAATCCAAGATTTTTGTTTTTTGCAAATTTTATGCTATAACTCCTAAATTATTAATCTCATACCATATTTCATATTTTTATCTGAAAGCTGATTACATTCACTATACTATTACATCAAATATATTATATTTTACTTAAAGTTCTTAAAACACCCACGCCAACCCACTGAACATGTCAAAATCGTCATTCTTTGCCAAAAAATACACATTTAGAGTCTTGGCGTGGGTATTTCTCGAAATAATCAGATATATGATCTTATAGGAAATCTAATTAGCTTTTAGATACAAAAATGAAATTTTGGATAGGATTATTAGTTGCGGACTCAAGAAATAAGATCAGTCCTAATACCACATTTTGCCTAAAAAATTTAAGATCGGTGTAACTTTTGACAGGTTAAAGATAAATTGGAAAATATATACATTTTTTAAAGTAAATTTAATTCTCTCCAACATTTATTATTAGGTCTTTTGTCTTAGGATGAACGGTTTAGGGGATATAGAGAGAGAACGTGAGATGAACATCGCATTTGCCAAGCGTATATCTCGGTAACGGTACGGAATATATATGTATAAAAAAAAAAGTTTATAACGTACAATTTGTTGACATTTCAATTAAATTTAATTTAGTAAAAAGTCATGTTTTGCGTTTGAACATTATTTTATAGTATTAACACGAATCCATTATTTTATAGTTAATTCTATTCTAATCGAGGGAACTCGAAGGCCGTGCGAGGGTTTCAACGCGATCGGTACTGAGGTTCGTAGGTTCGAATCCCACCTGTGGGGGTTAAAATTTATTTCGTGGCGAACGCACCACTTCCTACCATGGCTAGGGTAGTAGTAGTAAGCTGTAAGACAACCCGTCCTTCCGACCATAGTTGGAATACTTAAAGACGTTAAGCCCCAATAAACAAAAAACTATAAAGATCAACTAGTATCACAACTTGCTTTCTATACTATTCCCAATAACTACACATTGGTACACTTCAGTTATGTTTCTATATTATCCTTTTTCTAGCAAAGTGTCCCACATTGATTTTAGCAATTATTTTAAAATCTAGCGGACTTATGGTACACTCTTTCCTTCTCTTTTCGGGAAACATTAGTAAATGGTTGGTAGCATTGTGTGGCAGTTTAAATGCTATTTACAGGTTATATTAGTTAATTTATTTTAAAGAATTTGTAAAAAATTGACTTTCTAATAGAATAAACGTTATAGGTCCCATGGCTTCTTATTATGTATTAATATTATTATTATTTATTTTATTTTCAGTCTCCTCGGATGATTACAGTGACTTTACTGGTCAGTAAGTAAAGAAAATTGTGGTTTTGAGTGGATATGAAGTTTTTTTTCAATGCATACATATCTGATTATTGACAATTCTTGAGTCATTTTGGAAAATTATATTTATTTATTTGTGACATTATACGGGTCATTGAAAATCTTACGGAGGGTTATGGGCCGTGAATATATGAGACGGAATGCATTTGATGGAAACATTAATAAGCTTAATCCCATATTTCCTAATAGGTCTCATAGTTGTGTAGATGAGCTTTCTGTCATTTGTGGTAAAGTTGTTAAATTAACATCCTATAGCGGGAAACGATGTGTGGTTTCTTGTTGTTTCAGTCTTCCATGAGAAGTTCAAATTTGACATTGCTCTTGTTAATAAATTTGATCGTCCTAAAAATCTAACCCGTCATGTTGGAAAAAAAAAAAAAAAAAAAAAAAAAAAAAAAAAAAACTTAATACCTCCCAATTACGATAAATTATTAGTTTGAAAATCCTAAATCCAAAAATATTTTTAGGAAGACTTTTTATCACATTTAGAGCTAAGGGTGGTGAACAATATACAGCTGTCAGATCTTTTGATTTTTGGAGTTGTATCTTCGATGCTAAATTTTATACTATATAAGTGATACAAGTAATTTATAGACTATTATAGCACAAAAATGCACTTTGGAAGTATTAACCTAAAAATAAACGTTATTAAATTTGTTGCTGCATTTCAACTAAATGACTATACATGATCATGAACAGCAGTATATGCGTTTGTGCACTTCAGCACGGCCCTGCTAGGACCGGCGCACCGGTGTCCACTACTCTTTCAACGCTCTCTATGAAGCCATCGTTTTAAAGTTATGCGTTATGAGACATATCATTTTAAAGCTAATTATATTATCTATAAGTTTTGTTTAACACTTTTTTTCCCAAAAAGTAATGATAAAAATCTATAATTTGTTGAAGTTACTTTTTGTTTTTTGTAGTGACAGTTTTCAGTATATGTGTTTTTTAGTGTATACTTTATGTACGTACTAACACCCTGTAAAAATTCAGCTTTCCCCTAATTAGTTGCTACACAAAAACTTTATTGACTGGGCTAACAGGTTTCATAATAAATGCAAAGTCATAACCATACAAGATTTTTAAGAAATGTTTGTTGTTAATGTAAGGTAATAGTTTTAGTCCTGAAGTGGACCATGTGGTCGGGAAGGCTGCACATGATCAATGTTGCCATGTTGCCAACAGCAGATTGAAGTAATCGTATGATTTTAAAACAAATTGTCGGAAATGTAGGTTGGAATCTCTTAATACGGCACAAAATTTTAATATTATCAATAAAGCTTTAACTCTGACGACATTTGATGGTGCAAGAGGGAGAAGTGATACCTATTATTATGCAACTCCAAATCGTCGAACTTATTTCATAATTGGAAAGTCTTAAATGACATTAATTTATCGAACCACAATTCTATTTTCTATCAAATACGTTTAATCCCGAACCAACAGACTCATAAACCAGATCCCATAAAACAATGCATTACTAAAAATACAGACTGGGAAAATTTTGATAAAAACTTTAAATACCCACTGAAACATTAATTTCTAAATGATATTGGTGATGAATGAATAATACAAATTGAATCAACACCATATTACATTATGATGTCAACAAAACAATCAACTATTTCATGAAGGCCTTAGTAAAAGCAGCTAATATGACTTTCCGAATTTCTGACTTAAAATCCGTGAAAAAGACGTGGTGGAATTCACAACTTACTGAACTCCGACATTCCACCGACAAACTAAGAAAACAGTACCAAAAGACAAAAAATGATTAAAATCTGAGACAATCACGTATACTTAAACATTTAGACAGGAGACACATATACCAATATATGATAAAAAGTTGGACAAATCTTTTATGGAAAAACTTTTGTACAAAAGAGAACAACCTCTAAGGATGGCCTTATAAGAAATCTGCTGATAAGTTAGCAACAAAAGAAACATTAATGACAGTACTGGCCAAAAGTCATAACCATACAACAGATTTTAAAGAAACGCTTGAATATTTACATGATACCCTCATTTAACAAGACGAACAAACTACTGATACCAAAGAACATAAGGAAATCAGAAAGAATCTAAACGTAACGGCACAGACAAATAACGACAATATCCTTTAAAAAAATGAGATTTTACATACCATCTAACAATTAAACAAGAAAAATGCACCAGGACATGACAAAATCACGACGAGCATATTGCAGCGTGTAACTTAGTATAATACATTTATCAAATGATATGGCTGAAGGGAGAAAATTCTAGACAATGGAAAAAAGGTTTCCAAAACGAAAATCTATTTTTCGAAACTATTCTACCTATGATGTCAAACGTTTTGGAAACTTTTGGCTCTTTGGAAAGATCCGGATGTAGTAAGGTACATTTAGCTGGCAAGACTTCGACGGAAGGGCCACGTTGTTCGAATGGACGATAACTCGGTCATACAGAAATTGTTCAAAGTCAGACCTCTTAATAGGAGGAGGGTGGGGAGACCAAAACAGAGATGGTCAGAAAATATGAGCAGCGATACCAGAACCCTGGGCATCAGGAACTGTTGGGCAGCTGCTGGGAATAGAGAAGAATGGAGAGTGATTCTTGAGGCTGCCAAGATTCCGTGATGGATTTTTGTGCTCAGGATGATGAAGATGATATTACCACAACTACAATCACCTTATGCTTAAACTTGCTATTTTAAAAGCGACTAATTTGATTCTAGGTACTAATAAACTAACCCCAATCTTTACAATTTACACAGATAACAAAATACTGATTGATTGCATAAGAAACCCGAAACCACAAGACTCACTAACTTACAATATCAGGAAAAATATATTAACTTTAATAGACAAAAAAACAAAGGTTAAGCTGACTTGGATCAAGGGCCATTCTGGCATTAGTGGTAAGGAACAAGTAGATGCTTTAGCGAAATCAGCATTAAAAACAATAATTTATTAGCTGTTGAATATTCTTTGATACACACACATCAAAAAATGTATTATTTTATATTATATTCATGGATTCATTGCTATTTATATTTATTATTCGCTTTTAGAGAGGCAGACCGTAATAGTTATTCAATAAAACAGTTAACAAAAAAATTATTTACTTTTTAATTATTATAATTTATATGTTTTTACTTATATTTATTAACAAAAAAACTTAATTTAATTTTTTTTGTTTTTGTTTTGTCAGGTTAGTGAAATTGATACACCATTAGTTTTCCATTTAATAACTTCATCATGAGACGATATGTATATAGGTAAGATTTTATAAATCATACAAATTACTAGTATTTTATTATTAATATAATATTACAAATTATAATAATATAATAATTACAAATTATAATATAATTTGTAAAATAAGTGTCATCATTTATCAGTAGTATGTATGTATAATTACAAATATTCTATTAGAATGTATGTATACACTATCCTTATTAATAATTAATAAATGTTCTATTAAGTTTAAAAAATAACAATTAACTTTAATTATTTACAATGAAGTATACTATTAAATAATAAAAAAAATATAATAGCGATACTATTATTTTATGTTTTAATAAATTAGTAAGTTTTACTTATCTGTAACTTTTGTCTCATAATTATGAAGAATATAGTCATAAAATAAATATGCAACATGCACACTGTTGTCCTCAATATAAATTATAAAATACCATTGGATTAACTAATCGATACTTTGGTTTATTTATTAAAGAATACAAAAAGAATTGAAGCAAAAGTAAAATTTTGTAGTACGAACATAAAATGTATTTATTGTAAAAAAGTGATTTCCTTCATAAAAATAGACTAGTTGGTAAAAGATACATACAGTTTTTGAGGAATTAGTAACAATTAGCTCAATTTAAAGTCCATAATGAAATTAAGTTAATCACATTACAATATTTTACAATTAAGTAAAAATATTTAAAGGACATAAAGTGAAATTTATGGAATTTATATTCGTCAAAAAACCCATATTTAGAATATATATCATTTAATATTCCCCTACCCCTCTTGTCATACTTTTTTTCAATGCTTTGCGAAGCAAACATGTATGAAGTTAATTAAGTTTACCCTACTTTGATTAAATCTAGTTTTTACAACTAAATGCCCATTTTCATTGATTTCCAGAATCACTTAGTTGGTTGTTTGTGCCAAATGAACAATTCAATCAACATTTCTAAGCACCAGTGATAATCATTGGAAGTTCCAGATTTTAGCTACAGTGAAATCCAAATTCTTAAATTACATTTTACTTATTATGGCCCATTGCCCTCTCACCTTTAGCTAAGGTGGTCCTTCTGCATTTGTAACAAGTGAAAATCTTGGGACAATAAAGAAACTCCATACAACAATAAAATACTTAGGAAGGTAAAAATTATGTGCCTTACCAAAACAAATTCGAGCTTTCTGTACGAATATATTCATTCCTTTTTCTTCTACTGAAGAGAAAATCTTTAATAGAAGTATTTGATGCTGTGCTATTATGGTTCTTACATTAGCAGAGGTAGTTACCATACTCATCATTACATAACTAGTTCTCAAACTAAATGGTAAATACATATACATATTTTTTTAATATGTTGTTTTACTTTTCTGCAAAAAAACAATAGTTGCATTTTCAATCCTTGTGTACATGTATATACCTTTTCCAGAATAGTTTAAAGATTTTCTAGTTATGTTCGAACCATTTCCACATTTATTTAATATTTTTCTGACATATTCTGACAATCCTGCATTTAAATAATGAACAGTACAATAATGCAGAAATAAAGCTAATCATTCATGAATAAACTAACTAAATTCCGCCATCCGAACCCCCACCGCCACGATTCCTTACAGTACCTTTTTAGCAAAAAGAGTAAACGGGAAGGGGTCGTTAACAAAGGCGGAATATTCTTCCGCCATTTTAAAAACAGTTAAATCATCGAATATTCAAAAAAAGTGCCCTTATAGAATAGAATAGAATAGAATAGAAAAATAATTTTATTCTGGGACAAAGTCCCTTAAGAATAACAGATAAGTACAGGCATAACTAAATTAAATTTGGTTAGAGACATAATGAGATAAAAAAAACAAAAAAACAATATTACATTAATGACACTATGTACATATATGATAATTAAATAAACAGAAAAAAAAACAAGATAACATTCTACAGATTAGAGAATATAAATTAAATAAGAAAAAAATAATATAGAAAAATCTTTTGGTACAATGATTAGATTTGTATTGTATGTACAATAGAAGTACCCAATGTTATATCATGGAAAGTGAAATTTGTATTAAAAGGAATCTCAATAATTCCAGAACTAAATCCAGCAATGCAATAATAATTTTTGACTAAGTAGGTAGAATAATAATTGTTGAAAGTAGTTAGCAAGCGACAGTTTGGATGAAAAGGAGGTATTGGAAATAGAAATATTTAAATGTTTTCAGGGATTTAGCTTGTCTGATGTGAGGAGGGATGGAGTTCCAGAGGATTGGTGAGCGAAAAAGGAAGGAGCGTTGGAATGTTGAAGTTCTATGGGATGGGGTATACAGATCAGAAAGGCGGGATCTTGTATGTATTGGATTGACTGCAGATATGAATAGAAGCTTATTGTAAATATAAAAAAGGTTGAAGGGTATTGATAATTTAGTAGAGGAATGTTCCATGGAAATATTGTTTACGGAAAGTGGGCAAACGCGATGTTCATCTCACGTTCTCTCTCTATATCTTCTAAACCGTTCATCCTAAGACAAAAGACCTAATAATAAATGTTGCAGAGAATTAAATTTACTTTAAAAAATGTATATATTTTCCAATTTATCTTTAACCTGTCAAAACTTAGACCGATCTTAATTTTTTTTTAGGCAAAATGTGGTATTAGGACTGATGTTATTTCTTGAATCCGCAACTAATAATCCTATCCAAAATTTCATTTTTGTATCTGAAAGCTAATTAGATTTCCTATAAGATCATATATCTGATTATTTCGAGAAATACCCACGCCAAGACTCTAAATGTGTATTTTTTTGCAAAGAATTACGGTTATGACATGTTCAGTGGGTTGGCGTGGGTGTTTTAAGAACTTTAAGTAAAATATAATATATTTGATGTAATAGTATAGTGAATGTAATCAGCTTTCAGATAAAAAATATGAAAAATGGTATGAGATTAATAATTGAGGAGTTATATCATAAAATTTGCAAAAAACAAAAATCTTGGATTTCAACGCAGTGCGGTGCCTCAGCGTGCAGACATGAATTTTTCGACATATCAAAATTTCATATTAAGGATTCAATATGAAATTTAATTAGCTTTGAAGTATAAATAATGCAATGTTGGATGGAATTATTAGTTTCCAAATTATATCAAGAAACGTGGATTTCAACACAGTACGGGGCCTCAGCGTGATGGCATGAGTGCTTAATGGGACTTGATCAAAATTTTATATTTAGGATCTTATAGTAAATTTAATCAGCTTTTAGATAATAAAAACAAACAAACAATATTGGATGTGATTAATAGTTTTGGAGTTATAGTAAGAAACGTGCCGAAAAACGTGGGTTTCATAACAGTGGGGGTACCTCAGCGTGCAGCCATGGGTGTTTTACGAGACTTGATCTAAATTTCATATATAAGATCTACTAGTAAATGTAATTACCTTTCATGTGCAAAAATGAAATTTTGGATAGAATTAATAGTTGCGGAGTTATACCTTAAAGTGACGAAAAATGTGTTATTTGTGGAGAATTACGACTTACCACTTAAGAAAGTGAATAAACGTAGCAAAAAAATTGAAATGTTAAGTTAGTCTAAAAGTTAAATATGGCTCTCATAAACCATAAATGAAAATGAAAGTTTGACATTGTCCCATACGTTGCTTGTTTGGTAAGAATTAGATACCTATCATACACTTTTAAACACTATACAAAAAAAAAATTTATTTATTGTCCCTTCACATTTACCTGACAAGTAGGTTTATTAAGTTTTAAATATCAATATCTAGAATTTTAGTCTTATTTTTATCTTGCCATCATGTTTACTTAAACAGATATCACCATTATTCTAATTTTAATAAATTTGTATCACAAAAATATAAATAATGTTTAAAATAATATTTAATATAATTTAAAGAATCCATGGAATAATTCTTGTTTTTTTTTTACAACACACAGTATTTTTTTATCCGTTAGAGTCCAAGTTTTGTTTTAAATCTAATAAATAAAATATTTTGACAATTCTACATTTAAAAATATTGCCTGAGACAATAATATTTTGAACGTAAATCGAAATATGTTTATGATTGAAAATAATAAAAAACAAATTTATGACTAACAAGTGGACGTTTTGACTTGTAACTTGTAAATCTAGGTGAGGAAAATTTTTAAACTAGAAACCGATATCATTTTCAGATTCCTCATCTCAAAAAACATGTAGAAACTAAATTTTGTAGAAATAAAATTTTTTTTTCCTTTAAAATGTAGAATTTTAGAAGGAAATAATGCGTGCTCTCAAATTCTGAAAAAAAAAAAAAAGAGTAAATAATTTGCACTATCTCACAAATTTCGGCACCGATTGAAACCAACGATTACGGTCATCTAGAAGCCGTAAAACTGTATAGTTTAGCCCAAACTCGGAGGTCGCAGGATTTCTCCTTATTGAAATATCTGAAGTTATAGTTGACCTCAGAATTTTTTATTCATATCAGTTTTTGTCCACTAAAATTTGGAGTAAACCCAATGTGATATGCATGGATAAAAATCAGAATGTACGCTGATTATTGTGATGTTATTATTATTGTAATCGGCTGAACAGAGCAGTTGTTAGGGCCGTTAGAAGTTGTTGATGAGATCTAAACTTTAAATTTTAACGCCCTCGGAAGGGGTAAAAAATAAATATTTTTTTATTTCGATAACCATTCGCATATAAAGGTTTTTTGGTGCGTTTAATCTCGATTTGAGGTCTGTTTTTATTGAAAAAAATTTGCACTGATTTACAGCGGATTTCATTAGAATTTCGTCAATATGTTTAATTTTTTGAGCACCCTACAGTCCGGTCGTCCCTTAAAACTACAGTTTAACGTGAATGCTCATTGGCGACTATAACTCTAGTTTTGCACTATTATAGGTCCCTGCTACCTATTCACAAATCGGTATTCAAATCAGTTACAAGTCAAAACGTCCCCTTGTAAATATATTTTTATTTACAATATTGCAGTAAAATATAATTATTTGCAGGTCTAAAATTGTTTTTTTTTTATGATCAATTATTGTAAACTAATTTTTTGAGGAATGATTTTTACAAATAAGATGTAGATATCCCCTGGCTGTCCCTCCCCCTTCTCCCCCACGTCATCTCCATAACTGCCCTCTACAGGTTAGGTTAGGTTGAATTGCTTATGGACACTCAACATCAAGGGTCTTCAGTGTCCGTCCTTCAATATATATTATTTCTTTATATTTTTGAAATAAAAAATCTTTAAATTGTATTAAAAAAATTATATTTTTTGAAAAATTTGATGATTGTGTCTATATTTTTATTATTATCGCCAAGAATAGTTGGTAGGTATCTTTGTAATTGCACTTCCCGAAAATAACTATCCCAGAGGTGATAGTCCTCCAGTATGTGTATAATTGTTAATTTTTTTGTTATTACATGAAGTGCACTTCGGTGGACTGTTTTTTGTTATAAGGTAATCATGGGTTAGTCGGGTGTGGCCTATTCTGAGTCTAGTTACGACTAACTCTTCCCTTTTGTTACTACGGTTGGAACTTTTCCATATTTTTAATCCCTTTTTTACAGTTTTAAGCTTATTTAGTTCCTCAGTGTTTTTCCTGAGTTGGGCCCAGGCTAGTTTAACTTGATATTTTAGAAAATGGCAAATGTCGGATGAGGTGTAGATACTTGTAACATCAATCAATGACAATGCTGCTTTCTTGGCAGCCCAATCTGCTGCTTCATTACCTTTAGTTCCCACGTGTAATGGAATCTAAACTAGGAATCTAAATGTTCTTATTCAGATCTTTTACCATTGATGCATAAACTTGTGCTTTCCTTACAAGATGGTCTTTGCTGTAGATATTTTTTAGGGCAATTAGAGCAGATAGGGAGTCCGCGTATATTACGAAGTTTTCTTCCTCTCATTGCACGATATAATAGAGTGCCGTTCAAATCGCATAACATTCGGCAGTGAAGTTGCTGGTCAGGGAAGGAAGTTTATACTTGGCAGCTCTGAAGTCCGATACGAAAGAACAACCAACATTATTATATTATTAAGAACCGTCTGTATAAAATTGTTTTCTATCAATAATTTTTCCTTAATTTTTTGACATTCTGCTAAATACGTAAGTCCTGTAGTGGTATTTTTAGTGAATTTTTTAAGCGTTAAATCTATTGCATGTAGTTTTGTAGTCCAAGGTGGGTAATCAAATTCATTAGTTGTCGGTTCCAAGCAGCTAACTTCTTCTATATATCTACCAACCCTAATACCCAATGGAGCAGGTAGTCTACGGTTTTCTTGAAATCGTCTAGTCTTCGGTTTAAAAATGGGTTTCCATGCTGGATTGTTATTATTATTTTTTAGCCTTCCAATGTATCCACAGACGAGTTGGTGTCTTCTCAAGGCGAGAGGAGCTATGCCAGCTTTAACACATAAACTAATTACTGGACTGGTTCCGAAGGCTTCAGTAGCAAGACGGATGCCTGCATGGTGGACTGAATCAAGTGCCGAAAGCAGATTTTGATTCGACGATGAGTAAACAAAGCTACCATAGTCCAGCTTTGATCTTATCAGACTGGTATATATCTTAAGCATACTTGATCTATCTGCTCCCCATGAACGTCACGCCAGAACTTTCAAAATATTCAGCCTCTTGAGTGTTTCTTCTTTTAGACAATTATGCTAATATGCTCTTTCCAGTTAAGTTTACAATCAAGGTTTAGCCCTAGAAATTTAACTTTTGTATCGAAAGTTAAGTTCATGTCTTTGTTGGTTAACGTTGGAAAAGGAGAAGGCGTCCTGCGTTTTGAAAAAACTAGACATTTCGTTTTTTCGGAGAAGTTTAGACCAGATTTCATGGACCATGCTTCCAAATTCGCTGAACAATTTTGTAATATTATTTGCATTCCATTTACATTTTTAAATTACAGTAACAGAGCTAGATCATCTACAAATAAAAAAGTTTTGATTTGTTTAGGAAAAATCTCGGTAACTTTGTTTATAGCTATTGCAAAAAGAGCGCAGCTCAAGACACTTCCTTGTGGGATTCCGTTGGTCATTTCTTTTACCGAAGATAGGTGATTCTGACTTGAAATGTTCGATTTCTAAGGAAGTTGCGAATGAGCATGAAGAGACGACCTCCCCCATTCTCGTAGCTGATGTAGGACGAGAGATGTCTTCAAATTGTCATTGGCTTTTTCGATATCGAAGTATATGCCTATGCATTCTTTTTTTCAGCAAAGCTAGTCAGAATCTCATACTCCATTGTTATGAGATGATCTATTGTAGAGCGTCCTGTTCTAAAGCCACTTTGTACGTTTGATAGTAAATTATATGTTTCCAGTATCCAGCTAAGCCTTTTCAAAACCATCTTTTCTAGCAACTAAGTGAGATGGGTCGGTAACTCGAGGGAGGCAGTTTTTTTTTTTTCCAGTTTTTAAAATTGGTATTATAATTGACCTCCTCCATATCTCAGGAAAGTCCCCTGTGCTCCATATCTGGTTATAAAATGCAAGAAGCGCGTCCATTGCCGGCATCGGTTGATTTTTCAACATATCATTATGTATCTCATCCACTCCTGGTGAGGATGGTTTAAGCTCTTTTAAACAGGAATGTAATTCTGCTTTGGTAAAAGGTAAGTTATAAGGGTTTTCGTTTTGATCGTCAATGCTATCTGTCTCGGTTTCTATTGTCGATTGTGGTTGGTCGGAATAAATATTCGAGTAATGTTCAACAAAATGCTCGGCCAATAAATCGGGATTTTGCTCTATTTGGTCATTGATTAGAAGGGTTGGTTGATAGTCAACGGATCTTCCCATAATGTTATTTATCTTTTTCCAAAATATCCTGGGGGGGGGGGGGGGGTATTTGATGAAATGGTGTTTAAAAATTGTTTCCACGATTCTTTTTTTTTTCTCTTTGATCATTCTAAGGGACAGTGAGCGGTTCATTTTAAATTCTGAAGAGTTGGTTCCTTTTGGGACACTTTAAGAGCCTTTCTTCTTAATCGCTAGTTTGCATTCATTGTCGTACCAATGGACAGTTTTTGATATGACATTTGTGGAGCTTTTTGGGATTGAAAGTTCCGCCGCTGCTAAAATAGATTTAGTAATTTGATGATTGATTTCATCACTATTGTTAGTGGTTGATATATCAGGGGCTGTTATCAGTAAATTGTTTTGAAATCTTGTCCAGTCGGATTTTTCTGTTATCCATCTAGG
This sequence comes from Euschistus heros, assembly GCA_003667255.2. Lineage (NCBI taxonomy): Eukaryota > Metazoa > Arthropoda > Insecta > Hemiptera > Pentatomidae > Euschistus > Euschistus heros. The sequence continues at coordinate 246,981 of RCWM02000248.1, forward strand.
ATGTTTTGTTATCCGGTTGTTAATGTATGGGAAACTGATTAATATGGGAAAATGATCGCTAGAATATTGATCTTGTGAAACTTGCCAATCCAAATGAGTGTATAAACTAAGTGAACACCATTTCAGGTCAATGCACGAGAATGGATGGTATGCTGGACTTAAATATGTTGGTTTTCCTGAATTTAGAACTATCGAGTTGGTGCCATCTATAATTCGCCTAATAGTTTTTCCGCGTGTTGAACAGTAAGAAGAACCCTAGGAGGTATGATCGTTTACGTCGCTCATAACAATAAAGGGAGAACGGGTATTACTCAGGATATTAACTAAATCTACCTCATCAAAATTATCAGGGGGAAGATAAACGTTATAAAAAAAAAAATAGGTATGTACATTAAGACCTTGACTACCACTGCTTGTAGGGAGGTATTTATCTAAATTAACTCAGAAACGACCCTTTTATGTACGGCAATCAAAACCGCACCACATGCTCAACTTCCATAATCAAAATCGTATCTATAGATATTATAATCCTTTAGCGTGAAAGTTACATTGAGGGTTAACTTACTTTCTTGTAAACATAAAACTACCGGTTGGTATTTATTTATAATAAGTTTAAGTTCCTCATGTTTTCTTTTATACCATTACAGTTCCATTGAATTATATTGGTTGGAGTTGTCATGTTAAAAAATAAAAATAGTGAATAAACTAAAATTTAGATAAACAATATCGTTGATTACAGAAAATTTATTAAATAAAATTAAAATGGAAAACATAATAATAAAATTAAAAACTAATTACTAATTACTTTCCATTCTTTCCATACTTTTTTCACGTTTTGTTGATTTTTTCCTGGTCTTGCTTCTAGTTCTTTTTCCCTCGACTTTTTTCCACCCGGTCTTTTGACCTTCAGGACAAACGTGAGGGTCGGTAGAATCTTCATACACTGTCTGTACCGAGAGTAAATTCTCGGTTCAGAGGCGACTTCGCAGTTGATGGAACGTGCTTCCGAATTTTTTCGGATATCCCACCAGACGGTCGGGAATTTTGCGAAGTTGGGATTTTTGAAACGGAGGGAAGGAAAATAAAGAGAAATTTGGGTGAGGAGGTGAAGGTGTGGTGGGAGGTGGGTCGTGGGTGGGGGGTATCGGTGATAGCATTACTGCTGGTGCTGCCGCTAGGCATGGTTGTCTTATTAGCTGTTGCTGCAGAATTTCTAAAAGTAAATTGATTTTCAATAATTCGTTTTGTTTGTACACTAACAGATTTTTTAGTTTTTACAATACTAGAAGTCGTATTTTTTCTTTGCAGCAATATATGTTACTTTTTCTGCCTCTTGAATTCTTTTTATTTCTTTTTCTTTAGTAAAATCGGGGCAATTTTTTTAAAAACCATCGTGATTACTAGAACAATTAACACAAGTTACCGGATTATTGCATTTAGACCCCTCATGTTTTGTTTGTCCAGAAAAATTGCACAATGGTTCTTTATTATAGGTTTTTTTTTTGTATTACCAAATTTTAGAGAGAATAACACCGTATTGGGTTTGAAATGAATTGTCTTACTGCAGCAGAATCCTAGTTTATTTTCAGACGGTAAAGAGGGATTATCGAAAGTTAATAAATAGTTGTGACTGTTTAGTTTTCATTATTTTTAAAAAAAGTTAACCTTTTGACATCAATAACATTCTGGGGCTTCAGCTCTTTTTTTATTTCATCAATAACAACATAATTCAAATCCGGGGACCACACAATCACTGCACTTAAATTTAATCTTCCATGGGGTTCTACTTTTATAGGAAAATTATTAAATAGGTTGTTACATTTTAAAAGTTTTTCCGATTGAGTATCCGAAAATACTTCTACTAGAAGTGTTCCTTCTTTCAATTTTTTTATTAACTTAGCCTCACCTATTATGGCTTTTAAACTTTTCTGTATTAATAAAGAATATTAAAATAAAGAATACATAGACCTTTTCAAAATCTGAAAAATTACTATCATTATCTGTTTCAAGCCTTTTTATAATTAAAAACTTGACACAGTTATCCTTTGTTCATTATTCCCTATAGTTGAAAACTTAAACCTACCTTTCTTCCTTTTCAAAGGTGGGGATTCAGCCATTTATTCATCATGCAATTATATGAAAACGAGAAAAAAAAATAATAGGAGGATATATATACGGGAAAGCTTCAGATATTGAGAACACTTAGTGGAACCAAATGGGGTGTAGATCGAACCACAATGATCAAAGTATACTAAGCTTTAATTCCCTCCAAATTAAATTATGGAAGCTTTGTTTATGGATCAGCCCGAGTCAAAAGTTTATCCAGACTCGATACCGTCCACAATACTGGAATCCGAATTGCTATTGGCGCCTTCAGAACTAGTCCCATCTTAAGCTTATGCGCTACATATAGACTATCACCCTTACTATTTAGAAGACATAAATTGGCAATAAATTTTCTTTCCCGGTTACACTCACACCCCACCTATAAATACCTCTTCCGATCTAAATTCACAGCAAAATTTTAATAAAAACAAAATACAACTCTTCCTTCCGCTGAAAGATACTCATCTGCTATTAGAGAACTAAAGACCATAGACATTACTATCCCAAGTACACCACCATGGACCAATCAGCCACCGAAACTGCGTTTAGACTTATCAATATACCTTAAAAATAACACCAACTCTTCAAAATATCATGATGAATTTCAAAAACTACTGCGATATCTAGCACAATACATGGTCATTTACACAGATGGATCCAAATCTGAAACCTCAACAGCATGCGCCTTTGTTACACGGAGATCTAAACACAAGAGAAAATTTCACCATCTCTGTAGTATTTTTACTGCCGAACTAAACGCAATTGCTTCTGCTCTTTATTTTTTAATGTTAAACTTAGACCAAAACATACAAAATATAGCAATCATCTCTGACTCTATTAGTGCACTTTGCGCATTAAATAATGCACTCAAAACCACCCTGTTGTTATACGGATCCATGACTACCTAAAAATGTTAGAGGGGATAGGAAAGTCGGTCCACTTAGTCTGGGTTCAGGGACATATAGGAATCACCGGGAACGAGATGGCGGATAAAGCTGCTGGTGAGGCATTATTGTTCCCAGGGAGAGAAACTTCTAACTGCCTCCGAACTTGCCCGACCGTTAACCCTCCACTGGTCGCGCCGTTGTATTTTGTACAACACTCGGAACGTTTTGATTAGGTGGAAACCTATAAAATAAGAATATATTCCTTGAATTTTTCAGAACTAGAAGAAGGGAAAATAAAAAGAACCGGACAATCAAATAAAAATTTGGAATTGAGTGAAGAGGAAATAGGAAATGTTCTAAATCATGATAGAATAGAATAGAATAGAAAAACAAATTTTATTCTGGGACAAAGTCCCTTAAGAATAATAGTTACATGACAGTACTTAAGTTATTACTAAGTGTAAGTGTAAAAGGTAAGTGTTTTAAAAGTTCCCAGGGAGGATACATTACGAATAAAAGGAGGAAAAACCTTTTAAATAGAGTTTAAAAATACGAAAACAATAGAAAATTTACAATAGAAATATATATAAAACAAAACTTATCAGATTGCTGTACTCGACTAATCCGCAGGAGCTCTGAAACCCATAAGTCTTCACTCGACCGATTCTAAACACAAACTCCCCTGCTCTCTACATATGTTCCTGTATCCTACAGAACTACTGCTTTCCAACGTTCCTTTCTTGCCCGCTCCGCTATTCTTTGGAATTCTCTTCCTCCTTTTATTCGTAATGTATCCTCCCTGGGAACTTTTAAAACACTCCTCTTCCACCACCTTTCCTCCCTCCAGTCGGATGCTATCTAATTATATAGATGCTTTAATAATTTTCACCCAAGGATTTCAGATATAAAAGTTTAGCCTCAAACAATCTTCATTTGATAATGTTTTGTCTATCATTAAAATAATTTTCATTTTTACTCTTTTTTCATCATTTTATTTTCTTCATCCTTTACTAGACTCAACATCAAAATATATTGTTTAATCAATTTCTTATATAATATTTTTTCTTTTACTGATTGTAAATATAGTTTATGTATGTATGTAGCGTGTATGTGTTTATATATGCGTATAGATTTTTTTTTTTTCATTTTATTACTTATTTTATTGTAAAATTGTATTTACTTTTAATTATTTTATTTTATTATCTAATTTATCATCTCTAGGCCAGATATAACTTAAGTACTGTCATGTAACTATTATTCTTAAGGGACTTTGTCCCAGAATAAAATTTGTTTTTCTATTCTATTCTATTCTATCATGATTTAGAACATTTCCTATTTCCTCTTCACTCAATTCCAAATTTTTATTTGATTGTCCGGTTCTTTTTATTTTCCCTTCTTCTAGTTCTGAAAAATTCAAGGAATATATTCTTATTTTATAGGTTTCCACCTAATCAAAACGTTCCGAGTGTTGTACAAAATACAACGGCGCGACCAGTGGAGGGTTAACGGTCGGGCAAGTTCGGAGGCAGTTAGAAGTTTCTCTCCCTGGGAACAATAATGCCTCACCAGCAGCTTTATCCGCCATCTCGTTCCCGGTGATTCCTATATGTCCCTGAACCCAGACTAAGTGGACCGACTTTCCTATCCCCTCTAACATTTTTAGGTAGTCATGGATCCGTATAACAACAGGGTGGTTTTGAGTGCATTATTTAATGCGCAAAGTGCACTAATAGAGTCAGAGATGATTGCTATATTTTGTATGTTTTGGTCTAAGTTTAACATTAAAAAATAAAGAGCAGAAGCAATTGCGTTTAGTTCGGCAGTAAAAATACTACAGAGATGGTGAAATTTTCTCTTGTGTTTAGATCTCCGTGTAACAAAGGCGCATGCTGTTGAGGTTTCAGATTTGGATCCATCTGTGTAAATGACCATGTATTGTGCTAGATATCGCAGTAGTTTTTTGAAATTCATCATGATATTTTGAAGAGTTGGTGTTATTTTTAAGGTATATTGATAAGTCTAAACGCAGTTTCGGTGGCTGATTGGTCCATGGTGGTGTACTTGGGATAGTAATGTCTATGGTCTTTAGTTCTCTAATAGCAGATGAGTATCTTTCAGCGGAAGGAAGAGTTGTATTTTGTTTTTATTAAAATTTTGCTGTGAATTTAGATCGGAAGAGGTATTTATAGGTGGGGTGTGAGTGTAACCGGGAAAGAAAATTTATTGCCAATTTATGTCTTCTAAATAGTAAGGGTGATAGTCTATATGTAGCGCATAAGCTTAAGATGGGACTAGTTCTGAAGGCGCCAATAGCAATTCGGATTCCAGTATTGTGGACGGTATCGAGTCTGGATAAACTTTTGACTCGGGCTGATCCATAAACAAAGCTTCCATAATTTAATTTGGAGGGAATTAAAGCTTAGTATACTTTGATCATTGTGGTTCGATCTACACCCCATTTGGTTCCACTAAGTGTTCTCAATATCTGAAGCTTTCCCGTATATATATCCTTCAATGATTTTATATGATTATCCCAAGATAGACGCCTATCGAAATGCAGACCTATTAACTTATAAGTGTTAAGGGGTAATGTATAATGTATAATGAATAGAGAATCTCCTAGAAAAAGTTCCGGTGATTGGGGAGTGTTCCGTTTTCTAGTTAAGTGGACACATTTAGTTTTTCTATCGAAAAACAGAGCCCTGATGATTCAGACCAGCAATGATACGATTTAATACATTTTGGAATTTTTCTTTTTATAAAAATGATATTTTTCGCTCGGAAAATAATAGCTAGATAGTCGACAAATAGCATTACCTTAACTTCTCGTGGCAAGTATTTTCCTAGGTCACTGATAGCTAGGTTGAAATGTACTGTGCTTAAAACACACCCTTGTGGTACTCCGCTCATTTGTTTACATTAATTACATTATGTTGTTCTAATACGGACCTGAAATGAACGATCGGGAATGAATCCCTGAATGAATATGGGTAAATTACCACTAAAACCTAACCTACGTAGTTTTTTTTTTTTTTTTTTTTTTAATAGTTAATTTTTCTGTCTTCTTGAAGGAACTAGAAGTTTATAGGAAACTACTAGGCTCTGGATAAATGTAGATCGGCCTTTCCGAAAACCACTTTGGAAATTTTGAATTAGCTGGTATTTTTGTAGGAACCACGTAAGTCTCTTGGTTACCATTTTTTCCATTATTTTACAAAGGCAGCTATTTAAAAAAGATGGTCGGTAATTGTATCGTTTGTCTTCTTTATGTTTTATGAAATTAATAATAAAATCAATTAAGAAAGTAGCGTAAAGAGAAAAATATGACTTGGGTAAACGCCTGCTAAAAAAATGTACTAACACCTTTGTAACATGCTAAAAAATGTAGAAGAAACTTCCTTTGGTGTATATTATATTATACAGTTTGCTGAATCATCACAGGGTAAACGTCCCTGAAATCTTGTGAAAAGCAAAAAAAGTATAAAGACGCTGTAAAAGTAGATTAATAATTGCTGGTGCAAACGCAGAACTGAACATTCAAAACATGGAAAACAAACATGTGAAGTGTCGCCTAGGTAAATTATGACAAAAGGACGTAATTAACATATAAAATTTTGTAACCATATACAATTAGGTAATTTATAGTTAGAAAAAAAAAAACATTTTACATTTGTTAGATGTTTTCACAAAATTTATACATCGGATTTTTATTGACAGTCCCAAATTTGAAAATAGGAAACTAAGAAAATAAGTAGAAAATAATTTATATTTATTATTACACTTTGTATTAGATTAACCGACATGGTTGGGACCGAGATAGGCTAGTATAATTAATTCCATGGTTGATTCATAACCCTAAAAAATAATGGAAAAATAAGTAGATAATGAATAATTACGTGACAGATGATTTACATTAAGAAAAATAACATAATCCATACATAGATATACATTTGCAAGACATAAATGTATTTAAAAACAAAATAATACTCATTATGTATGCAATAATAATATGCATACGAATTTTTAATGTAAATCAAAATGTTTATCGCTTGAAAAAATTGCAAATTTTATTTTTTTTATTTAAATACGGTAATTCTACCCGCACGATCTCTCCATTGTCATAAAAACCATCAAATCAAACGATGTTGCATCAAATCTGAGTTATTGAAGTGCTTTTCAGCAAACTCTTCTTCATGAGTAGACCGTCCTTCCCATCTTCCAGCCTTCTTGATGTAATGCTCGTAAAAAATTGCCTAATTTCTAGTTCGGCAATCGAATGATTTATGAAAAAAATAATAATACATAGTAATATGAAATAAAAAAATAGATAGCTCGGTTGATCTAGACTTGGTTAATCGAGTGTCAAGTGTATTTTACGTACTAAGGAAAAGTAAAATAACCTGAAGTACGTCAGAAAATAAATCTAGAATATCTTAATTTTTTAAACAAAAATATGAAAATTTAAAAATGAATCTGTATTCGTTTTTTTGATGCCGAAAAAAAATTAATACATTTAATTTCATTAACAGAAATTAAGTTTTTCCTTTCTTTCATGAGCTAAAACTATTTCTCGTTGAACGATAAAACATTGTTATATTTTTATAGAGTAATAGAGTTATATTTATAGAATTACGTGGTTATTTGTTATTCGAAGGAATAAGTTTCAATTTGTGATGTTTTTAAATGATTGATCTTGTCTACTATACACGAGGTTTTAAAGATTAAATGCGAGTTAATGGATCGGGAAATACGACGCTATTTCGAATGAGGCGAAGGGATTAGGACTAAACGGAGGGATTATTTTCGAGTTATTTATATATACATACGTAAGGTGCATAGGTAAAATTGAAATCATTGAATCATATCGTAGTGCTATAAAATTAAGGGCAATTAGTAATAGCGATGAATGTATGCGTAGGTATTTCACTTACAATGATATAAAAATGTATTCATCAACACGAACCCAAAATCTCGGTTATATATAAACAAAACGAAAATAATAAAAAAATAAAAATACTTACATATTTTCAAAACAGGTGCTATTTTAGCCTACACAAGGAACTATCATCTTGCCTTCAATCCCGACGGACCAAGATCCATTTGTACAAAACATTAATACGCCCAGTTTTATTATATGTATTGGAGACATGGACTGTATCCAAAAAGATCGAGCATGACCTCCTTATCTTTGGGAGAAGAATCCTTCGAAGAATTTTGGGTGGAGTTTTTGTCGATGGAAACTGGTGAAGGAGAACAAATAACGACGTCTACTCAAAATACTACGAAGCAGATGTAGTTCAGTCATTGAAGACTAGAAGGCTACGATGGGCTGGCCATGTGTCTAGAATGGAGGGTGAGACCATTCTTAAAAGGCTGTTAGTGGCTGTTAGGAGAAGAGGAAGACCGAAGCTGAGGTGGTCGGATGGTGTAGCCGGAGACGCAAGAAATATCCTGGGAGGGAGGAACTGGTGGCGGCTGCACAAAACAGAGAAAACTGGAGAAGGTTAGTGGAGGAGGCCAGGACTCGTTATCGAGTTGTAGTGCCCTAAAATAAAATAAATAAAAAAATACTTCTTTAGTTATTTGCAATTTTCAGTGTGAATCATGAAAATTGTATTTTGAATTCCAAAACAACGGATGCATTAAATTAAAATGATATTTTAGGTTTTGTAGTTTGTAGAGTCATGAGAGGTGAAAGAATGCTACCTTACCTTAATACGAAATTTCTATTTAAAAAAAAAAAAAAAATCCATGTAGCATCTACAATTGAACAGCCTCAAACTACAAATATAAAATAGCATTTCAATCGAATGCATAGATTGTTTTGTAATTCAAAATATTATTTTCACGATCCAAACTGAAAATTTAAATGATTATAAAAGTATTAGTAAATAATAATTAAAACTACTTATATAACAAAAACAAAACTAAATACTTATTGTAAATATATTTAAAAATGTGGGGTGTATCAAAATATAAGAAGGGATTATAAAGACCGATGTGGGATCCTAATCCCCTAACCTTCCACCACCAAGTACGAAGACTTGTGGTACACCATGGCTCTAGCCTTATTTTGGAGGGCCTACAACGTTTGTTCTCTTTCACTTCCCCAATAATGCTAAGTGATGATTTAATTGACTAGAATTATAAGATTTTTCAAGTATAAGTGAAAAAAAGGTGTAAATAAAAAAATTATTTTTTTATTAATGTATATAAAACTAGTTAAAAAAATGAATCCCCAAACAATAAAGTATTATCTATTCCTATTACTAATTTAAAAAATTCAAATTACTTATCCTATATTATTGCACATTAAAAAAAAAAAAAAAATATATATATATATATATATATATATATATATATATATATATATATATATATATATATATATATATATATATATGAGCAAATAGGACATATTACTTTTACAAATTTTGTATTTTTCGATCTTACCTCGAAAACCTTGGAATCGAGAAAAATATGCTAAAAATCGAAATTAAATTTCCTATAAAATTAATTCTATACATATCTGTCGAAAGTCCAACGTTTTTCGAAATATACGCTATTAAAAATCGATAAATTTAGAAATAAAATAAATGTTTACCTCACGTTTTTTCAATAATTTGATTCATGTGCCAGAAACATAAATATGAAATTAAAGTAAATTTATTCCTCTGCAATTTTGATTCTGACAATATTTCTGTGAAACGATCCTGGAAGGTGCTTGAAGAAAGTATTTGTCCGAACTGGTGCCTGCTTCTCTTTTTCTGCGCGATATCTCGAAAATGGTAAATCCAAAAATAAAAATAAATAATACTAAAATTGTAGAATTTTATTATCTATAAGTTTTGTAAATATTTTGATTGACGACCGATGGATAGAAATCGAGATATTTGAAACAATCTAATTTTTGTGAGCTTTGACCTATATCTAAAATATCAAATGAAGATAACGTGCTGTGGTCGGTGACTTTTTACAACTTATTTAGAAGATCAAAATAAAGGTATATGCAAAAATTTAGCTTCATTGGTTCATTTCCGAGGTTTGCTGTATAAAACTCCCTATTTGACTGGGCTACTGTAAAATTTAGCGGCAGGGTTATGCAGGTAAATAAATTAAGAGCGTTTTATTAGACGTCGGCAGAAAATTAATCTGATTGATCTATTAAAATTTTAGAAATATTAAATCGATTTAATCATTGTGTTATTTACTCAATTAACAGAGGAATTAGAAACAGATTTATGTTGTGCATCCTTTTCAAAATAAATAATACATCCAGAGGGATTTTAGGAGGTAAGGAATATATGATAATCTTGTAGAAACACGACCAAGAAAAATAATTTCTTCATGACTGGGAAAAACTATTGATCATGGATATGTTTACCTATAACCTACTGCTTTTACAAGTTTACATTCTAGAATTAAAAGGATCAAATTTTTATGAATAACTAAATTAAATAAAACTAATTAAATAAAGCCCCAACACTTATAAATTGCTTTTTTTCATTAAACGAAGGTTGCCTCCAAATGGTATGTCCTAGAAACAAATATCATATAAAAAATAATATTTTCCATTAACTCTTTGATTAGGTTATAATTGGCAAATTTTCTATTCGAGAAACACCAACAGAGCTAGTGTGTCAAAACACTAAAATAAATTAATAAAATTAAAGTATTATCTTTAATTGCTGTGTATCTATGACTGCATACACCAACAATCTACACCTCTAAATACTTCTGTCAACTAATACCATATCAGCTTATAAACTTATGTCAAACCGTGACTTTTTTCAATCACACCAATACAGCTCCTAAATGGTTTGTCCTATTTCCATTGCTAGCGACCAGTGCACCGAGGGGCAAAATTATTATTTAGCCAGCCAAAATTCAGTTTCACAAAATGCAACAGAGGTGAGAAAACCCTATCGAATAGTCCATAATTAGAATTGCTAACTATTCTAGTTGGCAATTCTAGTTATGGACATAAATCCCCTCCTTGGTTAATTGAATTAGAGAGAAATAGATTTATTGTTTGTGGATTCATTTTTTTAACTAGTTTTATATAAATTAATCACAAATTAATTTTTTTATTTATACCTTTTTTCACTTATATATGACCAATCTTATAATTCTGGTCAATAAAATCATTATTAGAGAAGTTCCTTCTTATATTTTGATTCACCCCACCTTTTTAAATATATTTACAATAAGTACGCAGGTTTTTTGGTTATATAGTTTTAATTATTATTTACTAATACTTTTATAATTATTCGAAATTTTCATTTTGGATCGTGAAAATTATATTTTGAATTCCAAGAAAACCTATGCATTCGATTGAAATGTTATTTCAGATTTGTAGTTTGAAGCTGCTGAAAAAAAAAAAAAAAAAAAAAAAAAAAAATTAATAGAAGTTTCGTATTTTCTTCTTTCGGCCGCTGTTGTTCGTATAATTTAAAATTTGTTTTCGCGAATATTTATATTTTATTATTCTACACTTGCCTATAACCTAAAAAAAAAAAAAAATGCTGCGATCTCTTGAGGCTGAAACACGCTAAAGTAAGGGGACATTTAGCCTTAACGAGTTCGAAGAAATAATTGGACACCATGGGTTTTTTTCCCTTCTTAGAAAATTATGTAGGTAAATGCTATTGTTGACAATTTCATAATAATTGCACGGCAATCCGGTCTTTAAGTATGATTCTCATGAATTTGGATTTGAAGGATTGGATACGTTTCCTCTTGATAGGAATTGACGATTGGAATGGAGGATACATTGTGTATTTTACCCATCAAATATACATATACACACACACACACACACACACACACACACACACACATATATATATATATATATATATATATATATATATATATATATATATATATATATATATATATATATATATATACATATAAGATATATTATTGAGGATTTTCAAAATAAACCACAATTTTTTTCTCTGAAAATACAAAGTTTTGTTCTAATTAACAGCTATTACAATAATTATCGTTTAACTATGACAATTACACTTTTATCTCACCTGAAAATACAAAGAAACGAAATTTAAAGTAAATTCATAATTAAAATAAAATAAATTTTCTTGTTGTCCTTATGGGATTTTATTGTATTCTCTAATGCTAATCTTCTATTTTTAATCAGCAATCCACTTGTCTTCCTTTTATATTGTTTAATACTGACTGAGAATACTGACATTTGTACCATCCAGTAAATATTTCGGTGCAAAACCTGTAACAGAGTGTTCTGTTTCATTATATTTCTGTATACATTCTCTTGCTACTGTTGTCCATGTTCCCATATATTTTACATCTTATTTTATTTACTATTGTTTGATATAATCTTTCGTTCAAGCCGTTCGAGTATGGTGTATTCACAGCTGTAAATATTAGTGTAATGTTATTCTCCTGCAAATATTGTTTAAATTATCTTGAATTGATGCCCGGATATGGATCTGTCAGAATTATTCCAATCTCATCTGTCTCTAGTACTTTCTTTGTTAGTTTTATGAAGTCACTTGCATTTTGTGTTTTTGAAGTAACGATAAATGCATATCTGGTTAGTTAGTTAGTGTTGTTTATAAAGGGCGTAAAACATCTATAGTCATCTACGCCCGTGAGTTATTTTAAATTAAAAAAAAAATAATAATAATAAAAAAAGTCAATAAATAAAAATAAAATAAAATAAAATAAATTAATAAAAATAATAATAATAAAATAAAAAATAATAATAATAATAAGTAAATAAATAATAAGTAAATAGATAAAAATAAATAAAATAATAATAAATCAATAATTTATAAAGTTAAGTGAATAAATTGTTTGTTGTTGTAGGTAAGATACTATCAATTAACTGACTTCGTAAAAGAAATTCTATGATCTTGTTTATAGTATTCTCATCGTCTCTGAGTGCTCTTGATATTTCTGATGGTATGTTAAGTTGTCGCAGCACTTGCTGGTAACGGCGGCATTCCTCCAAAATTTGCTTAATAGTTAGGTTGGTATTGCATGTATGGCATTGCGGGGGTGTTTCTTTGGTTATGAGGTGGAGATGAGTCATTCGGCTGTGTCCTATCCTGAGGCGGGTGATGGCGACTTCCTCTCGGCGTTTGCATCGGTTAGAGCTATTCCACGGCTTCATTGTTCGCTTTATATTCTTCAATATAGGACTTTCTTCCCACATCGATTGCCAGCTGTTATCAATTGTATCTTTTAACGGTCGGGCAAGTTTGGACGCAGTTAGATCTGCAGTTCCTCTCCCTGGGAGCGATAATGCCTCACAAGCAGCTTTATCCGCCATCTCGTTCCCGGTGATGCCTATATGTCCCGGAACCCAGACAAAATGGACCGACTTTCCTATCCCCTCTAACATTTTTAGGTAGTCATGGATCCGTATAACAACAAGGTGGTTTGCGTACATATTGTTTAATCCACGAGGTGCACTAATAGAGTCAGAGATGATTATTAAATTTTGTAAGTTTTGTTCTAAGTTGGACATTGAAAAATAAAGAGCAGAGGCAATTGCGTTTAGTTCGGCAGTGAAAATGTTACAAAGGTGATGAAGTTTTCTCTTGTGTTTTGATCTCGGTGTATGCTGTTCAGGTTTCAGATTTGGATCCATCTGTGTAGATGGCCATGTGTTGTGGTAGATTTCGGAGTAGTTTTTGAAATTTATCATGATATTTTGAGGGGTTGGTGTTATTTTTATGGTATATCTGGCCCTGGTGAGGATCCTTTGACGGTTTGGAGTATTGATTGCAGCTCATTGTGAATGATATATTGTAGTCTTTATGAGTGTTGTTTTCGGAAAAGTCTATTTTTCATTGGTATTCAGAGTGATGGAGGTGGAGTATATTTCAGAATAATATTTGGCAATTTTTTTTCCAATCATTTTTGGGTCATCACATAACTTCCCTTCGCATAGTAATGTATACCTGTAGGAAGAGCTAGTTCCTCTTATATTCCGTATTTTTTCCCATACCACTTTGCATGGGGTGGAGGAGTTAAGGGTCCCGATGAATGATTTCCATGAATCCTTTTTTTTTATTTATTATAATTCTTCTGCAGAGAGCTCTTTGTTTTTTATATTAGATGTGATTTTCGAGAGTCATATTTTTTGTAAATTTCTTTAGTGCTTTTCTTCGAAGTCGTATAGCTTTCCTACAATCATTATCAAACCAAGGAACGGGTGGTCTTTTGTTGCAGCTCTTTCTTTTCGGGATTAAGGCTTCTGCCTCATTCTGCAGCTGTTAGTATGGTGTCGGTTAAGGCTTCGCATGCATCATCTACAGTTAAGTTATTTGGTGGGTTTTGAGGCGGGTTTGCTTGAGAAGTAAAAAGAGCCCAATCTACTTTTTCTATTATCAATATTGGTACTCTTTGATTTTCATTTTTGGTATTTTTAAATTTTAAACTGATGGGGAAATGGTCACTGCCGTATGGTTCTGGGAGTACAGTTTATTCAATGATTTCAAAAAGTGAGTTACTGCACAATGATAGGTCGATAGAGAAGAGTGTACAAAAGCAGGAGCTTAAATAGGTTGTTTCACCAGAATTTAGTAGTAGCAGATTGGCAAAATCTAAGAATGATTCTATGATTCGGCCTCTAGTGTTGGTATCTCGAGAGCCCCACAGTGGATTATGGCCATTGAAGTCTCTAATGTATAAAATGGGTTTTGTCAGTTGCCGATGAATATGGGGAAGATAGAGATTGCAGACTGTGAAAGTAAAGTTTAGATGGAGTGTTGCTTCTACAACTTGAAGTGGAGAATCTATTTCAACTTCATCAGAGTAGACAGAATCTTTGACGGCTATTGCTACTCCCCTACATGCTGGTTCATGGTTAAGATCATTTCTGTTCTATAGATTTCGAAACCTTTAAGGGTAAGTTGGTCTGAAGGTCTTAGATGCGTTTCTTGTAAGCATATACAGAAAGGATCTTCTTCATCTATTAGTATTTTAAAGTCGTTAAAATGGCTTCTAATGCCGTTACAGCCATTGAACGAGGGTCATGTACGGTGAAATATTGAAAGTATGATTTTTGGGATCCATATAGTAATAATAATAAAGTGGTTATATATATGTATATAAAAAAAAACAAACAAAGAAATGAAATGAGTAAATAAAAGTAATAATAATAAAAAAAATAAATAAAAGTAATGATAATAAAATAAATAAATAAAAGTAATAATAATAAAATAAATAAATAAAAGTAATAATAATAAAATAAATAAATAAAAGTAATAATAAGAATAAAAAATAAATAAATAGATTAATAAAAAATGAAAATAAATAATACTAAAAATAAGAAATTAAATAAATAAATAAAAGTAATGATAATAAAATAAATAAATAAAAGTAATAATAATAAATAAAAAATAACTAAATAGATAAAATAAAATAAAAATAAATATAGAATTGAAAAATAATAATAAAGATAAAAAAAAAAAAAACATATATGCATATATATATATATATATATATATATATATATATATATATATATATACACACACACACACACACACACACACACACACACACACACACACACACACACACACACACACACACTCATACACATACATACACACACTGTTACACATATACTCGTATGTAATAATAAAAAATAAAATGAGTAATAAAATAAGAAACGAAAAAGAGGGAAAAAATAAAGAAATAAATAATAATATTTGTATACGTGTACATATATAGACACTAATATTTACCTTTAGTAAAATTATATATATATACTCAGTGGCAGTCATAACAATAATCCTATAATACGTATATATATGTGTATAAATGTATTCACATCCATGCCTATATATGTAAATAGTATTTGTTTATTATTTTGGTAGTAAATGCCTACACAGGTATTGATACTGATTAAGTATAACTGTTCTGTTTAGTCTTTGTGTATTGATAATTTGTTCTATTGAATGGGTTTGAGTCATTGGTCTTAGTTAGGATTAATAGGAAAGTTGTTAGGCATTTTTTGTTTCTTTATATATTAGTTAATTGTTAGGGGTTACGATTTTTCTTAGATTTCCTATTATTTTTTTACTTTAATATACCCTTTCTCGTCCTCGGACGGGTCAGGGTCCTCAGAAATAGGAATAAACGCACTGTCTGAGAACGAGGACGTAGTCGGGAAAGGGAGATTTGGAGAACATTCTTCGACCGGTCCAGGTCCTGCCGCTAGAGCAGAGGGTATGTTAATGGGAGTGGAGGAGGGAGTGGGGGGAGGTGGGGAAGGGAGTGGGGGAGGGTGGGGAGAGGTCGTAGCAGACCTCGTGGATGATCGGGTATTAAATATTGAAAATCATACATTTTAATTATTCCCTTGCTGTAGTTAAGGGTATTGTGGGGCTTGACTTGAATAGGGAACTGACCTCCAAAATATTACCCCTATTAAGCTGGCCCCCCCACCATCGCCAAACGAATTAAAACCTATTGCATAATTTTGTGCCATTTATGTGCTAATTTGTTGCCGTAGTACGGATTTTGTTGCTCGCACCGCTTGACAGGTATTAACGATCAAAGTTGGGGGGGGGCTAGCTTAATATTAAGGCCCCCCCACTATAAGAAAGAAAAGGAATTTCAAAAAACTGCTAATGCCAGAATTTGTTGCTATTTTGTTGCTCTAATATGGTATAAAAAAATTTTAAAAAATCAATAATTTAAAAAAAAAAATTATGTCACATACGAGTGTTTACCGCTTACCCGTAAATGAAGAAATTTCATCAAAATAATTTCACGCTATCTTAAAGCAACAACAATGTAACAAAATCTATTACAAATATATAATGAATTTAAATAGTATAAATTAGATTCTTAAACATAAAAATATAACTATATTCTATTAATAAAGAGAACCAGTTCCACTGGGTGACTTAACATGACCGCGGAGACATTTTCGTTTCCTAAAAACGAGCAACAAATTCAGTTACATATATGTTTCAATAGAAAAAGTTATAAACAATAGTTCAATGCCAAAAAGATGTGAGCAACTAATTTTTTTAGAAAACTATTATGATCTAATTGTGCGGAATACTTATCAAATAAGAAAAAGTGTCGATTTTCGTTCCTTAAAAACGAGCAACAAATTCAGTTACATATATATTTCAATAGAAAAAGTTATAAACAATAGTTCAATGCCAAAAAGATGTGACCAACTAATTTTTTTAGAAAACTATTATGATCTAATTGTGCGGAATACTTATCAAATAAGAAAAAGTGTCGATTTTCGTTCCTTAAAAACGAGCAACAAATTCAGTTACATATATATTTCAATAGCAGTAACATATATATTTGGGCATATAGTGAACATTTTCTCTGTCTCCTTCATTAGTAGCCAATAAAATCTTGACTTTATCATCTTTGCTCTCTCCCCAAAGACTCCATTTATTAACAGTATTATCTTCATTTTCATAAACATCATTATAATTTTTTGAACTTTCCTCAATCACTATTAAATCTTTTGAAAGAAAATTCTTCATTTTTATTTTATATTCTTCGCATATTGTTTTTTTATTTTCGATTGTAACACCCTCTGTTTCACTTCGCACAATAAATTAAAGTCCTTTTAATAAATCTCCGGCATGTTCAATATTACGGCATAAAATTAACGGCCTTATCGCAGTCTAATAAAATTGTTTTATACGCGAACGTGAATCTTTTAAAAAGTTGGCATACTTTTTTATGAAATGTGCTACATCGAAACGTATGTAGCAAAAAGGTAAATTACTTCCTTTGCATACGTCCGCATATCCTTCAAGTGTGAAGTAATTAGTAAAACTTCGCAAGGCAGCTGTTAATAATGCCCGTGAGAAATCACACACAACTTCATGTGGTCGCGGTGCTCCTGATCTCACCCATTCCATTAACCAATATTGGATCATATTTGTGTTATGTTTTTCGGATAACATTTGGGATACTGAAAAAAGTCCACTTTTTTCCGAATTAACAACACAGTTGTACAAAAAAATCTTTGTGTTATCAGGTGTTTTAATTTTTTTTACAATACTTCCAGTTGCATAAATATAAATGCATGCTGTTTGATCGGTCGTATATGTTCTATATACGTCTAACTGATAATTCGCCCAGTAGTGAACAAAAAATGGACTTAATCCAATATTGTGAATAATATTTTTATATTTTTATATGATCCTAACCGCATCATTTGTATTGCTTTTATAGGATCTTTGTCCAAATAATTGTGTTGCATAACATCACATTTTGCAACATGCAAAACATTTGCGCTAAATAAATGCGGGGGTTCAACGTTATCACTTGTTTCTATTAAATTTTCTGCTAATTCTGTTCTGTATTTCATAACACTATTTCCTTGCATTTTTTCAATCATAGTTTTTCGAATTGGATTTCTCAAATATTGTTTCCCGCAGTCCTTCTCCTTTAATAAATTTACATTTTAATTTTGTAATTAATTCTTCTGTATTATCTATTACACATTTAATAAATGATCCACATTTACATGTTCCATATGCATATCCCGATTTTCCGTCGTGTACTAATTTATGTCTTTTAAAGTTAAAGCCGCAAGATATTTTAGTGCTTTCCCAAATTTTATCTGAAAATACTTGTGGCCATGTCCCGGGTTGCAATATTGTATATTGTCGCGTAGAAGAAGATCGACCTTTATTTTTTCGCCTATACGTTTTATATATAATCATCGAATTAAAATCTGTATTCGCCATTATAATAGTAAAAATCGATGTACCTTCAATATTTAGACCAGATTCGCTAAAAGTAGATTCACATAAAGTCGTGTCAGAATTGTGGCTTGACACGTCTGAAATTCATTCATTATCTATTTGCTGTGGATCTATTTGATGCATATCTATTTGCTGACAAGAAGAGACAGGGGGCTGCTCAATTAAATTATCGCGTGTTTTATATCGATTACAAGTAACAAAGGTGTACAATGAGTATGGTGTACAGCGATTTTCTAATTCTTTTGCTATTGTCATCCAAACTGCGTTATGTTTTGAAGTAATTCTCTCATTATCTTCAATTATTTTTTTTATTTTTATTTTTTATCATTACATCTGTTAAAAGATGTTTATTTAGTATTGCTGGTCTTCCACGTGCAGGCATTATTAGTATATTGAATTAAATTTAAAATTATATATATATATATATATATATATATATATATATATATATATATATATATATATATATATATATATATATATATAGAATAAAATAGAATAGAAAGAAAACTTTATTCTGGGACAAAGCCCCTTAAGCATAACATTAAATAATACAAAGTAAGATCATAACTGGCCGAGAGGCTGTTAAAAATAAAACAACGTAGGTAAAATTAAATACAAATATGTATGAAAAAAAAATACAAAGAAAAACTAGAAAAATAAAAAACTATTATTAAAAAAATAGTGAAAAAATAAATTTACAAATAAAGAGGTTAATATTGTAAACAAAATTGCAGAAGAGAAAAAAAAACAAAAAAAAAAAAAAAAAAACAGACACTTAAAGAAAAATAAAAGATAGAAAATCAAAAATTAGCATACAAGATATCAAAACATTATCATAGTCAAACTATAATTTTGGATAATGTGTTATATCTGATGGTCTTAATTCCAAATAGTAGAGGATCGGACAAGGAAGGAACGTTGGAATGCAGTACTTCTGTGTGATGGAGTTTAGTGATCGGAAAGACGAGATCTTGTATGCAGTGATTTGATAGCAGACTTGAATTTCAGGTTACTGTAAATAAAGGGAGGGTGACGGGTGTTGATAACTTGGAATAGGTAGGAGCCTAGGAATTACTTTCTGCGGAAGGAGGGGAAAAGCCTATTTAAATCAGTGTAGAGATGCGAAACATGGGAACGTCTCGATGTTCCGAAGACAAAGCAGATGAAGCAATTCATGATGCGATTTAATCGGTCTTCAAGAACCGTCGAGAGCCCGCCATATATCACGCTACCATAGTCAAATTGGGGGAAGATATGGGAGGATACTAGAAGTTTGCGTGTGGGTAGGGGAAGGAGGTGACGGGAGCGGTGAATAGCCTTAGGATACCGATTGACCTTCGGGAGATTTGTGCAATATGGGATTTCCAGGAGAGGGTTTGATCAATGGTTAAGCCTAAATTTTTAACAGAGGAATGGAAAGTTATTGGATGACCATTAAGGAATAATGTGGGAAAGTTGGCATTTGAATGGAGAAGGGAATGTGATCCTATAGCAATTGCTTGAGTTTTAGCTGCGTTTAATGTTAATTTGTTCAGATTTGCCCAGGCACAGGTTTCGTCTAGGTCTTCCTGAATTTTGGCAAACGCAGCTGACATTTCGGATGGAGGAAAGGAGAAGTAAATTTGGAAGTCATCGGCATAAAGATGGTGGGAACAATGGTAAATTGAATGGGGAAGATCATTGATGTAGGAATTAAACATTAGAGGGGAAATGCTCGAACGTTGAGCTACTCCTGACTGTAGAGTGAGGAAAGAGGATAGGCCTTGGTTAGGAGTGGCAACTGCTTGGGTGCGGTGGGAAAGGCAAGATTGAAACCAAAGGAGGGAGCTGTGGGAAAAGTTCAATGATTTCAATTTGGAAAAAAGGATATTAAGGTCTAAGGAATCGAATGCTTTAGAGAAATCAAAGAGGATCAGGATGGTCAGTCCTTTTTTGTCCATCGCTGCTTGGATGTCAGTGATAATTTTAATGAGTGCGGATTGTGTTGAGAAGCCGGGACGGAAACCAGATTGGAAGGGATCAAGTACCTTGGAATCTTCTAGGAAATTGGAAATTTGGGATTGCACCAATCTTTCTAGGGGCTTAGAAAGGTTGGAAAGTATGGATATAGGGCGGTAGTCCTTTGGGGATATAGGGTTTGGGTTCTTGTTGATAGGATGAATTAAGGCCTTTTTCCATTAAGTGGGAAATACAGAGTTTTGGAGGGAAAAGTTATATATGAAGAGGAGAGCCGGAAGGATTTCAGGAAGGCATAATTTCAATAATTTAACAGGAATGCCGTCTATACCAGATGAGTTAGATTGAGACTTCATAATGGTGGTAATTAGATCGGAGGGAGTGATATAAGAAAAGTAAAAATTATTGTCGTTAAATGCTGGCGGAGGTAAGGGCAGGGAAGGTTGGGAAGGATCAGATGAAGTGGAAGAAACAAAATAGAAGTTTAACTAATCCGGAGTGACAGGAAAGACTCCCGAGGAAGAGGAACTAGGAGGATCACACAAGGAAAGTTTGCGGAGGAGCAGCCATTTGGATTTAGGATCGGGTGCAGATGAAAGGGCTTCGTGGAAGGAATTAGATTTAGTTCGCCGGATTGTGTTAAATTTCTAAGAAACTTAAACGCTTGATAGTTGATAGTTGATATTTATAATATATGTATATATAAATGTAACGTTATAAACTAAATCAAAATGAAAATATTTAATTAGAACGAAATAAAATCGAAATATTAAATAACTACAACATTTAGGATTGATGAATTAAGTGCCACTTCTATTGAGATTATTTTATTTGAAAACCTTTTCGAATGCTAAACATTCATCTTCAGTTCTAAAACATACAAAATTTTTTCAACACTTCAGTACTATGTTACATAGATTATATATACTAAAGTTTAATAAGACAAGAAATCAAGCATAGGTACTCAGCTTCGACGTAACTAAAACACTGAATCTGTGAGAAGTAAAAGGAGGCAGGTAGGTTAAGTTTTAGATTTACAATGGGGTTTCCCTTATGACTCATTGGGTTTTTCCGTTCCTATGGGAAACAAAGTTAAAATGGGGCTATTGGATATGTTTATCTGATCATTTAAACAAAAATCTGGATCGGTTTTAAACGATTTTATTATTTCTAGTGATTCAAAAGTATTTAATTTTAGGCTATTTTCTACTTGATGTAATATTTTTACTCATTTTCATTTAGATGGATAGCGATTGGAATTTTAGGTCTTATTAGTGTATGCTCTTATATGTTCATTTACTCTTTGATTTACCGATCGTCCGGTTTTTCCCGTGTATTTTGCTTCACAGTCATTACATTTTAATTCGTATACGCCGCTTTTTTGGAAAGGGTCTATTTTGTCTTTCGGTGAAGGGAAGTATGATGACAACAACAGAAACAATAGAAATTTTAGAAGAACTAATCTTCCGGTCTAATCTTCAACCACTAGAGAAATTAGACTTTTACAATTTAAGTCAGTTTGCATAAAACATAATTATTTTCAATTTAACAATATATTCTATAAACAGGAAGAAGGATTACCAATAGGGTCCCCTCTTTCACCCCTTCTGGCAGATGTTTTTATGGATAAATTAGAACGGAAAATCCTTCATTCAAAATTAGCTCAACACATCATAAACTTTAAATTTTTAAGACATAGAAATCTCCATAAACAATAAATAACACGAATTTAATATATACAGGAAACCCACACACAGATGTAGTTATAGACAACAATGCCAGGAGACCACTAACACACTAATTCGCAGCGTTTCATAGCATGATATACTGCCTTTTAAATATACCGCAAAATGAACGAAATTATAACAAAGAAATACAAACAATTCACACTATAGTTTACAACAACGGATACAGTAAAACCACAATCGATAATATTTTAAGAAAACAAATACATAAAAAAACTATGGATAATATATACAAAACACTTCCAGAGGATAAAGCTACCCTAAAAAAAATATATTTTGATACCATACTACGGCCCAATTTCCGCTAAAGTCTGGAAACAATTAAAAAAATTAGGTTTAAACCCTGCATTTAAAATAGATAAACCATTGTCATCATACTTCCCTTCACCGAAAGACAAAATAGACCATTTCCAAAAAAGCGGCGTATACGAATTAAAATGTAATGACTGCGAAGCAAAATACA
This sequence comes from Euschistus heros, assembly GCA_003667255.2. Classification (NCBI taxonomy): domain Eukaryota; kingdom Metazoa; phylum Arthropoda; class Insecta; order Hemiptera; family Pentatomidae; genus Euschistus; species Euschistus heros. The sequence continues at coordinate 269,896 of RCWM02000248.1, forward strand.
CGGGAAAAACCGGACGATCGGTAAATCAAAGAGTAAATGAACATATAAGAGCATACACTAATAAGACCCAAAATTCTAATTTCGCTATCCTTCTAAATGAAAATAACCACAAATATAATAAAGACTCGAGAGTAAAAATATTACATCAAGTAGAAAATAGCCTAAAATTAAATACTTTTGAATCACTAGAAATAATAAAATCGTTTAAAACCGATCCAGATTTTTGTTTAAATGATCAGATAATCATATCCAATAGCCCGATTTTAACTTTGTTTCCCATAGTAATGGAAAAACCCAATGAGTCATAAGGGAAACCCCATTGTAAATCTTTTTTTTTTTTTTTATATCTATTAATTGAAATTTACAACTGTACATAAAAACATACATCCAGTAAATGTGATAATGACAAAAAAAATAAAATGACAATGCTTGTGAATCAACTACCCATTGGTAGCACTTCAATAAAAGTTGTATTTGAGAAGGTCCCGGGGCCATCTTCTTTTCAGACGCCTCGGAGGGTTGTCAGGAATAGAAAGGGAAGCAAGTTGAGAGACTAGTGGATTTGAATGGTTACGGAGTTTACTATGAAAGGATAGGTATCTGGTTTGGGCTAAATCAGCAACATATGGAACATTGAGGTCTCTATGGATAAGTTTATTTGTGACAAAGTAGGGAGCATTAAGGATTGGATACGAGATGAGTTAGATGGTTTGGTGGAGCCCCAAAGCTCAATTCCATATGTCTAAATAGGTCTGATAACTGTCATGTAAATGAGTCTTTTGTATAATATCGGAAGTTTTGAACGTTTGTCTAGTAAATGTTGAAGAAGTCGAAAACGACCAGCAGTTTCCTGTCTTTTTAGTCTTGTGTGTGGATTCCAAGTTAAACGTTTGTCTAGTTGGAGCCCTAGGTAGCGGATCTGTTCAACAGGGATCAGTGGAATGTTATTAAAGGATACTGTTGGACAGGAAGTCGTTGGTTTACAACGAAGGGTAAAGGTTATTTGGTGAGATTTATTTGGATTTATTTTAATTCTCCAATTCTGACACCATTCTTGAAGGTTTATAATATAAGATTGGAGTGTTTAGGATGCTATGAAGGGATCATTATTTATTGATAACACACATGTGTCATCAGCATACGTAGTGAGGACAGTACTAGGATGTGTAGGGATGTCAGCTGTATAGACCGTGTAGAGGATAGGACCTAGGATACTTCCTTGAGGAACACCGGCAGATTGGATAAATAGGGAAGAATAGGATAAATTATGATTGACTTTAAAGGTTCTATTACTAAGATAGGAGCGGATGATAAGGAAGTACGTAGGAGGCAGGAATACTCAAAGTTTGTAAAGCAGTCCCTGGTGCCAGACTCGGTCAAAAGCTTGTTCTACGTCGAGAAAGGCTCCAGTGCAGTACATTCCACGCTCCAATGCTGATGAGACTACGTCCACCACACGATGGCATTGCTGGATAGTGGAGTGTGACGTTCGGAAACCAAACTGGTGATCCGGGATGATATGATCGGATTCTAGGAAAGGATACAGGCGTTTCAGGATGAGTTTTTCCAGGATTTTGCCCATAATGGGCAAGAGTGATATTGGACGATTTGAGGATGGAAGCTCAGGTTGTTTTTTGGGCTTAGGTATCATCTTTACTATTGAGAATTTCCAAGGATCAGGGAAATATGTGGTGCGGAGGACAGCATTATAAATATAGGTTAGGAGTAGAATCGCTTTCCGAGGAAGAAGTTTTAGGATGTGGGCTGTAATTATGTCATTTCCAGGGGCTTTGTTTGAAGGTAATCTGTGGATTAGGTTTGATACTTCGGAAGGATGAAATGCTTTAGGAGGTGGAGACATTTGGAGTGGAACATTTAATTCTGCTTCAATACATTCTAGGTGGGTCGGGTTGATGATGTCAGGATGAGGATTAAATGATTTAAAGAGGTGTAGACCGAAGATTAGGGATTTTTCTTCGTCAGATCTTGTCCAGGTTTGAGAATCTGTAAGAAGAGGGTGATAAAAGTTTTTATAATTAAGGAGTTTTTTTGTAGTCATCCATAATGACTTGTCAGAAGTATTTAGACTTTTGCTATTGTCATGTAGGTTTTGAATTTTGAATTTTCTTATTTCTGTCTTAAGTTTGTTAGTTAAGTTGTTGTAATTGTTTTTATCTGACGGGTATCTAGTCCGGTGCCACTTTGCTCTTGCTCTGCGTTTTTCAATTAGTAAGGACCGAATATGCTGTGGCAAGTTATTCTGTTGAGTATCATGAATTTTTCGGGATGCTGTATTTTTAGTAATACTAGTTTGTATTGATGATGTTAGTTTGTCAATTGCAAAGTTGATGTCTTGTTTTGTTTTAAGGGGAATTTTCAGGTCCAGTTTATTTTCAAGATCAGTTCGAAATTTGTCCCAATCTACACGTCCTGTAATCAGTCTAGGAAGGGAGGGTTTAGGAACGGGATTTGAATGCAAGAGAAGCAGAACAGGGCTGTGATCTGAGGAAAGGTCGTCCAGAGATTTGATGATGGTCTGAGAGGTGGAAATTTGGGAAGAAATGAAGATATCGAGGATATCAGGACGTTTTTTGAGGGATGTAGGCCAATAAGTAGGATTTAAGGGCGAGAGGACGGAATAACAGTTGGATGTTGTAATGCGGGATAAGATGCTGCCTCGGGAGTTGGATGTTCGACAACCCCACCGCTGGTGTTTGGCATTGTAGTCTCCTCCAGCAATAAAACGCGGTCCGAGGGATCGGAATAAGGAATCAAGGAGGTTATGAGAAAGATAATTACCAGGAGGCCAGTATACAGCTGAAAATGTTATATGGAAAGGACGGGTGGAAATGATTACTGAGGTGGATTGAATGGTGTCAGTTGGAGTAGATGGGACAAGAGAATGGGGTATAGATCTATGAATAAGGATACAAGATCCGCCATGGGAGGTGTTGTCTGGGTGATCAGATCTGTAAGTTATGTAGTCACGTATGTAAAAATGCATCTGTTGGGTAAAGTGTGTTTCAGTCAGTAGGGCAATATCTATTTTACTGTCGTAGAGAAATATGTCGAGTTCGTCTCGGTGGTTTTTCAGTCCGTTTGCGTTCCATAAAACGATAGCAAGAGGCTTAACACTCATCTTGCGACGTTTAACGGGATTTCTGAAAGGACTCTTGTGAGGAGGGTAATGAGCGGTTTTATGGTATCTCTTAGTTCTGAGAGGAATGAGGAAAGGATAGTGTTGATATCGGTAGGATTTTGGTAGGGAGGGATACATGAATTGGATGCTTGGGATACATTCTTGGTCTCAGAAGGTGAATTATTTGGGAGTAGTACTCTTTGTTGAGTACGTGGAAAGGAATCAACTTGGAGTGAAGGGTTGATATGGACAGGAGTAGGAATTGGATGTTGTTTTTGAGGTGGTAATTTTAACTTCAAAGGTAAATTATGTGGAGGGATATTCTGTTGAGAGGGTTGAGGATGAGAATTGGATGTCTGATGCTGGGATTGGGAAGTTTGAGGCGCCTGACATCTAGGTTGTTGTTTCATCTTGTCAGAATAAACAGCTTGTTGTCGTGGTGGATGAGAAGGTGGTGCTGAGGTTAATGGCTGTTGCTCTGTTCTTCGATCTTGATTTTTTGGTATTTCTGGAAATACTGCAGTGTTATCAACATCAGGTGCTTGGATATTTGGATTTGGTTTAGCTGAGGATATGTTTGATCTTCTTTGATTTTGCATACTTTTGTAAACTATGCAGCCTCTGTAGTTTGCAGGATGACCCTCTCCACAAAGTACGCATTTAGCAGGTGTATCACGTGATTGCTGGCAAGTTTCAGTTGCATGTGATCCAGCACATTTCACACATCTTGCCTGGTGGTGGCAGTAAGTTTTAGTGTGCCCAAATCCTTGACACCTTGTGCACTGGACTATTGTTGTTTTCCTTTTCGGTTCTTCAAATTTGATGCAAGAATATACAAGTCTAGTGACCTCGAAAATGTCTTTATTGTTGCTAGCTGGCTCCAAATCCACAAAGAACAGTGGCAACGGATATTTTTCAGTAGGGTGAAGCACATTAGATATATGCCTGACATTATGGCCAATTGCTTCTAAGCCGTCTTTTATAGCGCTGGTTGGAGTTGTAGAGTGGAGACCCCGCAATACTACTCTATACGATTTGTCTTCTTTAAGCTGGTAGCAGTGAAAATCATAATTTTTACTGCTTGAGTGATTTATCATCTTTTTATAACTGTCTTTCGACGTTGTTTTAATTTTGATATCCTTGATTCGGGAAAAACATTGGAAGTTAGTTTCTCCAATCAAATCTGAAATCTCAGTGCAAAATGAAATAAAATTGTCGATCTTATTAACATAAATTGGTGGCGGGTCTAATTCAAAAGTCTGCTGAGGATTAAAATTATTGTTTGCGCTGGTTGAGGGTGTAGAGGTATTGATGGTTTAGTTAGCTGGTTGAATTGGCTGAATTGTTTTAGCTGCAGTAGTTTTACTGCGAGTTTGATGTGTTTCATTTGTGAGTGGTTTTTTAAATTTAGCTGTTTTTTTTTTTTTTTTTTTTTATTTGGAGAATTGCCCGCTGATCCTGGGGCGGTGTTTCTTTGTCGTTTTTGTAATGTTCTTTTTGACTAGGTATCAGTTTCACTGATTTCCGAATAGGGGGCATCTTCCTCTGATTCGTCCCCTGATGTGACAACGTCCATCATAATTGTATAAAAAAAAAAAAAAAAAAAAAAAAAACTATAAAACTTCAATTAAAATAAAAATAGTAACTACAAAAAAATAATTTTTAGAAAAAAAAACAAAACCGACATCAAGATTAAACCTACATATACAAACTTAACTAAAAAAAAAAAAAAAATATTTTAATTGCTTCAAAACAAAAGCCGTTAAATAAAAATCAATGAGATTATCGATACTTATATACCTATTCACAATTTATGATCAGTTAATTTTGGAGTCGGTGCCAGCCAAGAATGGCAGTTTGATCCTGCCTCTGCAATACACTTTCGAATGGCCCGAGACAGCGGTGTGGCGGTGATGAAACAGTGGGAGGATCTTTACAATTACTTTTTCTTTTCAAATTCTGTTAGTTTTAGTTGGCACCGACTCCAAAAATAACTGATCATAAATTGTGAATAGGTATATAAGTATCGATAATCTCATTGATTTTCATTTAACGGCTTTTGTTTTGAAGCAATTAAAATATTATTTTTTATTTTTTAGTTAAGTTTGTATATGTAGGTTTAATCTTGAAGTCGTTTTTTTTTTTTTTTTCTAAAAATTATTTTTATTTTTCACTTTTTAGTGGTGAGTGTATTTTTGTTTATATAGTCAATTCTCGATCTTCAAGCTACCCTGAAAAATAGTTCGAGTTACTGAACAAAGACTTATCGAGGTTATCATTCCACTTACCTTCATGTAATTGGGAAAATTGAACACAAAATGGGAGTTGAAATCATTACATATATTTTTCATTAATGGGGTTGTTTGTACATACATATAAAATCATTGATCAAGAAAATTAAATACCTGGTACCAAATTATCATATAACTTTCAACTAAATTGAGCTTTTTTCTGAGGGTGCCTAAAAGTAGACACCGCCTTCCACCAGTGGCGATATTTCTTTATTCTTTAGGACGGAGATTTAGTTACTATGGAGATTTTATATAATAATAATCATAAATATGTTTAAAATGTAAGGTTATATAACAGTGATTTTTATTAACTGGTTTTTTGATTTTTCTTAAAAAGTGCTGCCTTGATTTCAAACTATTTTTTATGGGACTATCTCTGAAGTATGCCCTACCGGTCTAAAAAAGAATCATCAAAATTGATTAAGAATTGACACAGGTTCTCAACTCATCTGTATTTGTTTTTTTGTGTATTACGCGATTACTTTGTCAATTCAGAATCAATTTTGATGATTCTTTTTTAGATCGGTAGGGAATACTTTAGAGGTGGTCCCATTAAAAATATTTTGAAATCAACGCAACACTTTTTAAGAAAAATCAAAAAAACCGTTAATAAGTGATTTTTTAAACTGTTTTTTTGATTTTTCTTAAAAAGTGCTGCGTTGATTTCAAAATAATTTTAATGGGACCACCTCTGAAGTATGCCCTACCGATCTAGAAAAGAATCATCAAAATTGATTCAGAATTGACGGAGTAATCGCGTAACATACACAAAAAAAAAAAAAAAAATACAGACGAGTTGAGAACCTCCTCTTTTTTGAAGTCGGTTGAAAATAATAACACAATGAAAAATGATTACTTATATAAATAGGTTATTTAAATAATTATTAACAATTTTTACTGTTGAAAAAAAGCATAATATATAAGAAGGGAAAAAAAAATTGTCTAGGTTTGAACGAGAGGAAAACAATTAACCAACCTTGACCGTGATGGATAAGCGATGTGTATACCAGCTAGCCGTTAGGATTACGGCTAGATAGCTGAACTGCTTCACCTAATGTTTATTGTTCACTGTTAATCAGTGTTTCCACTCACCTCACTGTCAGCAACTGAAAAATATTCTATAGTTTATACTGTCACTATATGGTAAAAATGCGGAACAAAACTTTAGCTATTTCACTACAGAAAAAGTCACAATTACAGAGCGCTTAATCGGCGTGCAATATAGATGCGGCCTTCTTGGCTAACTCCCATTGTAAATCTAAAACTTAACCTGCCTCCTTTTACTTCTCACAGATTCAGTGTTTTAGTTACCTCGAAGCTGAGTACCTATGCTAGATTTCTTGTCTTATCTTTTGAAAAAAAATAAATAAATAAACTCAAATAGACCATAATAGTTTTCAACAAAAATTTAGTTGCTTACATCTTTTTGGCATTGAACTATTGTTTATACCTTCTGCTATTGAAATATATATGTAACTGAATTTGTTGCTCGTTTTTAAGCAACGAAAGCGGTACTTTTTCGTATTTGATAAGTATTCCGCACAATTAGAGCATAATAGTTTTCTAAAAAAAATAGTTACTCACATCTTTTTGGCATTGAACTATTGTTTATACCTTCTGCTATCGAAATATATATGTAACTGAATTTGTTGCTTGTTTTTAAGAAACGAAAATGGACACTATGTCTCCGCGGTTATGTTAAGTCACCCAGTGGAACTGGTTCTGTTTATTACCAGAATATAGTAATTTTTTAATGTTTAAGAATCCAATTTATACTGTTTAAATTCATTATATATTTGTAATAGATTTTGATATATTGTTGTTGCTTTAAGATAGCGTGAAATTATTTTGACGAAATTTCATCATTTATGGGTAAGCGGTAAACACTCGTATGTGACATAATTTTTTTTTTTTTTTAAATTATTGATTTTTTAAAATTTTTTAATGCCATCTTAGAGCAACAAAATAGCAACAAATTCTGGCATAAGCAGTTTTTTTAAATTCCTTTTCTTTCTTATAGTGGGGGGGCCGGCTTAATATTAAGCTAGCCCCCCCCAACTTTGATCGTTAATACCTGCCAAGCGGTGCGAGCAACAAAATCCGTACTACGGCAACAAATTAGCACATAAATAGCACAAAATTATGCAATAGGTTTTAATTCGTTTGGCGATGGTGGGGGGGCCAGCTTAATAGGGGTAAAATCTTTACAGGACAGAAGAGTGTCAGATTGGGTCCCCTGGTATGTTTCTACTAGAATAATCCGTCCCTTAGTTTTTTTTAATAATTTTTAATTCACCTACAAGGTTAGTGATGAATTTATTGATAAATAAGGGAGAAACTTTTGTGAATCCCTCTTCATCTTCCCTTTTTATTATTATAAAGGTGGGACTATATTTTTTCGGTTCCGAAAAAATGTATTTTTTCTTCTTTCTTTTTCATTTTTCCCCTGGGTCGCTTTCGTTTAGCCAATGGGCTGATTGGTTCATCTGGTTCCTCCATATTTTAGAAAACCAGGATTAAAGGTTTAAAATAAAGAATAAATATAAAATACTAGTAAATTAAAAGAAAAAAAAATGTATAATAAAAACAAAACAAAGAAATAATAAGAATAATGAGAAAAAAATAAAAATAAATGGTAAACAATAAAGTTATAAACAAATTTTTAAATAAAGGAACAAATATAAGTTATCTGTTTAATATTAATCCCTCGGAGCCTTAGATACGTCCTCTTTGGAGTCCAAACAAACACTGTGCGTATCTGGTGTAGTGGTCTACTAAAAGGTGTAGGTATTTTTTTGTTGACCTAGATCCTCCAAAGGCACCGATAGTGTCCATTGATACAATCTCAAATGGTTTTGTTGCTGGTCCCAGTTGTGACATTAATCCAAATTTTCCTTGACATCTTGATTTATTTTTTATGGATATTTCACATGTTTCAAAAATATTTATGATATTTTTTGTTAGGTTTTTAGCTGTATATATTGGACTTATTTTTTTCTGCAATTGTCTGATACCTATATGGCATAAATCTTCATACACCATTTTAAAAGTTCTTTTACTAAATTTTTCTGAGAGGATAATCTTTTCATCTTTCTTTATTTTTTTATAATAAATTTTATTTTTGTGTATTAGATTTTGTTTCTCTTCTTTTATTCTTTCATTTTTCTATTGGTCTTCAACTATATCTTTTATTTGTATTGAATTAAATATTTTCAATAGTTCCTCTTTGTTATCTTCTGATTCTAATACCGGCTCAAACAGTTAGCTTCTACATTTTCATTACCAGTTATATGTTTTACTGTAAAGTCATATTGAGATAGGTAATATGTAAGGTCACCCAACTCTTCATCTGTCCTGGATTTAATATTCATATTCTCTAAAGGTTTGTGGTCTGAGTAAATAGTGCATTGTTTTCCAATGAGCCAGTGTTGCCAATATTTTACAGTTTCTTTCATAGCAAGACATTCCAAATATATATCCTTTTTCTGTTTTTGAGATTCGTTCAGTCTTTTTGAGAAATATGCTACCGGTTTGTCTTTACCGTCTAGTTGTGTCTGTTTTAATATTGCCCCCATACCCTCCAAAGATACATCTGTAAAGATTTTTATTGGTAAGTCTTTGTCGAATATTACCAGCACAGGTTGAGAACATAAATATCTTTTTATTTGATTAAATGATTCTACATACTTCTTTGACCACACAAACTATTCGTTTTTTCTTAATAAATTGTGTAATGGGTCTATGGTAATTGCGCTTCTTGGTATGTATTTATGGTAGAAGTTGATTTTTCCCAAAAATTGTCCTATATTTTTTTGCGTCTTAGGAATTGGAAAATGTCTTATTGAGATCAAATAGTCTTTTAGAGGTCTTACCGAATTTCTCTGAATTACATGGCCGAGGTACTTTACTGAGTTTGCGGCAAAGGTACCTTCCTGAAATTTCAAACTAAAGTCTTCTTTTATTATTGCCTCTAGTACATTTCTTATGTGTCTTATATCTTTCTCAAAGGTGGACGAGAATATCTAAATGTCATCAATAAAGTTTACGTATCCTGTGAGAGTGTACTTTCTTAGAATATTGCTTAAAATTCTCTGGAAAATTGCTGGTGATGTTTTAAAGCCGAAGGGGAGGCAGGTCCACTGGAAGTGGCCATTTTGTGTGACAAATCCTGTTTTACTTCTATTTTCCACACATAGTGGTATTGCCCAAAATTCTGAGTTTATATCCAGTATAGTAAAATACTTACAATTTCTAGTTTTAATAATCAAATCATCTATTAACGGGAAAGGTTGAGCTTGTGGTACAACAATTTTGTTGATGATGATCCGTGGCGCTACAGCCCAGCATGGCCTCCTCTATGAGCTTTCGCCATGCAGCTCTTTCTTGTGCGGTCGCTCGCCAGTTGCGGGCTTTCAGAAGGTCCCAGGAGTCCCTGCTCACAGCATCCTCCCATCTAAGTCGCGGTCTACCTCGTCCTCTAGCTCCATGGAGCCTCCCATCCAACAGCTTCCTTGGGATTTCGTCAGCTGGCATCCGGGCAACATGGCCCACCCAGCGCAGTCTTCCCAGCTTTATATACCGCATCACATCCGCTTCACCATACATCTGTAAAGTTCCCTGTTGGTCCGCCTTCTCCAATAATCACCAACTTTTATGGCTCCAAATATGCGGCGCAGTATTTTTCTCTCAAAAATGAGAACTTCTTTTTCTTCTGCGCTTGTCGGGGTCCAGACTTCCGATCCGTAGGTGAGGACTGGTCGGATTAGGGTCTTTTAAAGCTGGCATTTCGTGCGGCGAGTAATAGCTCGGCTTCTCAAATGTTTGCTGAGCCCACAATAACTCTTGTTGGCCTTTTATATCCTTTGGCTTATTTCAAGAGATATCCTATTTGAGCCACTTACAATTGAGCCCAAATAAGTAAAATGGTCTACCGTTTCAAAAGAAAAAGGTCCCATTATCACCTCTTCTCCTACTGCAACCCCCGCTCCAGGTCCAGCTCGCATATACTTTGTTTTATGCTGGTTTACTGACATGCCTATGGATTCCGCAGCTTCAGCCAACCTCAAAAATGCTTTCGATAAAGAAGCAAACAATCTTGCCACCAGGTCCAGGTCGTCCGCAAAACCAACTATCTGCACCAGCATGCATGTCAAAGATTGTTCCGCTTGTTTGTATTCCGGAATCTATTATTGCTTTTTCAAGGGCCAAATTGAACAGCAGGCATGCTACACCATCGCCCTGCCCTACTTACCTCCTGGAGTCGAATTCTGGAGATAGTTCTCCCTGGATCCAGTTTTATGACCATGGAGCTATCTTTTGTAATATTAAAGCGCTCACTCTTTTTCAAAGTTCACTATCTATTGCATTGCATTAGTATTCTTGCTTCTGAATTTTTCAATAAATTTCTCAGAAACATATTATAGTTTATGTTGATTTTCTCCCTTCTTTGTAGTTTCTATTAATTTTTCTAAAATATGTTCCACATTGTCATGTTTGTCTCTTGGTTGTTCTGTGTTCATTTTTTCCAAGTATTGATCCAAAAATTGCATATTACCTTCCTCATCTATGTATGTTTTCTTTTGATTCTCATCCAATTTTATCCATATTTTTCTACTTTGATGCCTTTGATGGCTTTACTTTATGCTATTTTTTATTTTTGAGAAAGTGTTCATTTTGTCAATATATGTATGATGACTCACCGGCTTCAGCTCATCAGGTAAAACATAACATTTTCCTTCTTCTGTAGATATTGAAGTTATGGCTAACACATTAGATTTGCCATCATTTGAGGCTATCATCTTAAACTCAAATTGCAGCCGGTCCATCTTCTTTTAGTTAACGAAAATGTCGTTTTATAAGATATATTATTGAGGATTTTCAGAAATAACCACAAATTGTTTCTCTGAAAGTACAAAGGTTTATTTTAATTAACAACTATTACAATAATTATCGTTAAACTATGACAATTACACTTTTATCTCATCTGAAAATACAAAGAAACGACATTTAAAGTTCATTAATATCGAATCCTCAATATATACTTTCGTTTAACTTTCTAAAAGTTTTTACAACAATAAATTGCACAAAAATAACTCGAACATCATCAGTCCGTAAATCAGCGTCAATCCGCTTTGTGCGCCACAGAAAACTTATGCACGCTCGAAGTACGGCAAATTTGAATTAATGAAATGTCATTTGTCATTTCATTACATTAAATTTAAGTGTTGTCTCAAAGAAAAACATTTAAAAAAAAAAAAAAAAAAATTAAAAGGCTAAACAGTGTTTGCGCCTGCGCCAACTATACAAAGGCATCGTTGCATCGCTCTATAATTACTACTTCTTTTAGTGTGTTTTTTCAGTCTTTTTGCTCAGAAAAGTGCATAGAGATATTAATTAATAGCTGTGCTAAACATAGACAGATAAAAACAGTGAGTACAATCATTAAACATTTAATAAGTGTACGTAATGTGTGCCATGTTCTTGGTATCTAATCAGACTATCTAGGCGGAGGTAGTGATAGAGATAAAAGGTCCGTGACCTAGACACTGCCAGTACTGTTTGTTTGTTTAGTTTCATGGCGTACAACTGCATCGGTTATTAACGCCATATTTTCTTTTTTATTTTATTCTCCACATCTATATTTTATTTTTTTTATTTTTTTTATTGATATAAAATTTTATATTTTATATCAATAATTTTATTTTATTAAAATTTTATATGTAATTATATTTTATTGCCTATTTATTTTTTATGTTAAACCTCTGTTAACAAACCACTTAATTTCAGAAACTTGAATACTAATTCTGTTTTTTCATTGTTATCTCCCAAGATCGTTGGAAGGTCTGTATTTAGTCCTAAGCTATTTAGGCGCGATGTAAAAAAAGGGTATTCCTGAAAAATGTGTATCACCGTTAGTATACCAGTACAGTATTTGCACCTGGGCGGAGCCCCCCTTGTGAAAAGATAGGAGTGTGTTAATCTGGTGTGGCCTATCCTGAGTCTCGTCAGTACGACTTCCTCTCTACGACTTTGGCGGCTGGATGTATTCCAGGGTTTGACATCTTTTTTAATCATTTTCAGTTTATTTGGAGGGCTTTCGTCCCACATAGACTGCCATCCATCATCGATTTCTTTTTCTAGGGCTTTTCGTAGATCAGATGGAGTTAGTGCGTTCTTGCCTCGCCCCGGTAGTTCGAGAGCCTCCTTTGCAGCTGAATCGGCCAACTCGTTGCCCACAATACCCACGTGGCTCGGGATCCATATAAACTTTACTGTTTTGCCTAAACTTTTTAGTGTGGATAAGTAGGAGTGTATAACCTATGTATGTATACAATCTAGGCCTTTTAGTGAACTCAGTGAATCAGTGGCTATAATTATACTCTTGTGAGCGAGGGTCATGCAAAAATGGAGTGCTGCTGCTAATGCGTTTAGTTCGGCCGAGTAAATATTAGGTAATTTATGTAGTTTTATTTTGTGGGTTGAATCTTTATTAACAAAAGAGGAAGATGCAGATTTGTCAGATTTTGAACCATCAGTGTAAATTATAAATGATTCCGGTGTGTCATTTAGAAGGCGGGAAAAGAGGTCTTTGAATTTGGATGGCTCAGTATTTTTCTTTGAGTACTTAGTGAGGTCGAGAATTGTATTAGGACGCTGGTGGGTCCATGGTGGAATATCATTTTCGGATAGGCTAAGTTTGATAGTTTTGAGGTAAGAGATAGCTGAGACGGAAGAGTTGAATTTTGTCTCTGTCTAAAGGAATTGGAATATTTGGAATTAAAAATGTATTTGTAAGTCGGATATCCTGTCTGTGAGTGTATTTTTGAAGCGTAGGTTATAGATAGTTTTAATCTTCTAAATAGAAGTGGTGATAATCCCGATTCAGAACACAAGCTAAGAATTGGGCTTGTACGAAATTCCCCTGTAGCGATTCGAATTCCGGCATGATGGACAGTATCTAGCTTGGTAAGAACACGGTAACGGGCAGAAAACGGGAACCGTAGTCAATTTTGGACTGAACCAATGCTTGATAAATTTTAAGCAAGCTCATTCTGTCGGCACCCCATTTGGTATTGCTCAGAACACGGATAATGTTAAGTTTTTAGTGGCGATAGTTTTTAGGCGAGACATATGGTGTTCCCAGTTCAGTCTTTTATCAAAAGTTAGACCCAAAAATCTATGTTGATTTGTGTATGGTATCGGAGAGTTTCCTAAAAACAGTTCGGGTGATGGGGGTGTATTTCGTTTTCGGCTGAAGTGGAGACATTTTGTTTTATCATTTGAAAATTGAATACCAATTGTAGTTGCCCAGTGTTTGATTCGGTTCAGTGTCTCTTGTAGTTTGAGTCGGATATCCTGAATACTTTTTGATCGGTAGAATATTGCTAAATCATCAGTGAATAGAAGACGTTTAACTCCTCTTGGCAGGTTAAGCCCTAAATCGTTAATAGCAAGTAGAAAAAGTGTTGGGCTGAGGACACATCCTTGAGGAACTCCATTGTTCTGCCGGTGATATTGAGAGTATTCGCATCCGATCCGTACTCTGAAGTGACGATTCCTTAGGAATTGTTTAATGAATGAAAACATTTTCCTATCGATAATAATTTATGGAGTATGACTGTATGGCTTATGTTGTCGAAGGTTTTTGCATGTCAAAGAAGACTGCAATCATTTGTTGACCGCTTATAAATGCATATTGCGCTTCTGTGTCTAAAGTCTAGATGATCTATTGTTGATCGACCTTTTCGGAATCCTGATTGAAATGATTGGATGAGATTGTATTTTTCTAAAACCCACATTAACCTTTTATTAATCATTCTCTCCATCACTTTGCAGAGGCAACTTGTGAGAAATATTGGGCGGTAACTGGATGAGACGAGTTTGTCTTTTCTGGTTTTAAAGATTGGAATAACTATTGAATCCTTCCAGGCTTTAGGTAATATGCCGGACTGCCCAATGTGGTTATAATAGTCCAGTAACCACTGTTTAGTATTTTTTGGTAGTTTTATTATCATATCATAATGGATATTGTCAGGGCCGGGTGAGCTGCCTTTTACATTGTCTAGTATATAATTCAGTTCACATATCGTAAAAGTTATGTTATAGTGATTTGTATCGGCTGCACTATTTTGGTGTTCATTTTTTTCAAAATTTAGATTTAAGTTATTATCTCTGGAATAGTATGTTTGCGGCAAAGATATTTGATACGTTTAATGGGTCGTCGGATAGCTGGTTGTTGATTAAAATGGTAAAGCGGGATAAAGAACTTTTGGAGTTGATTTTTCGAATATTGTTCCAAACCGTACTAGAGCTAGTGGAGGAATTTATGCTATTTACAAATTTCTTCCAGGATTCAGCTTTATGGTGGTTAAAGGTCATACGGCAGATGGCTTTTTGCTTTTTGTACTCAATTAAATTATCAGAGGTCATGCATCTGAGGAACTTTTTGTAGGCCTTTCGACGGTTTTTAAGGGCTTGTTTGCAGGCTTCGTTGAACCATGGGACCGCAGGTCTTTTTGGGAAACCGGACGTCATCGGTATTGCTGCTTGTGCTGCTTGAATGATAAAGTTACTTATTGCTTTGCATCCTTCTTCGATACTCAAATCATATGGCGAGTTTTAGGGTGGGGTAGCTAAGGACGTAAATTCAAGCCAGTCGGCTTTGTCTAAGATCCATCTGGGTTTTACTTGGCTTGTTGGATTTAAAGTAAGGAATTTTATAAGGATTGGGAAATGGTTACTACTATGTAGATCGGGAAGTACAGTCTAGTCTAGATTATTGTAGAGCGTAGGGCTGCAAAGAGATAGATCGAGGGCAGAAAATGTCCCGTAATAGAACTGAGGGAAGTAGGTTGCGTTGTATTTAGTAGAAGTAAGTCGGAAAATTCAATAAAATTTTTTATTACTTTTCCACGTATGTTTAAATCTCGGGATCCCCACAACGGACTATGACCATTTAGATCTCCGACCAAAAGTACAGGACGCTGCAGTTGGTTGAAAATATCTAGTAAATGCTGGGTTTCTATAGTACGATCCTGTGGTAGGTATAAATTACAAACGGAGAATGTGAAATTTAAGTGTATTTTGGCAGCTACAGCTTGGAGGTGGGTATTTATTGAAATCGGTTCTGAATATACTGATTCCTGAACAGCAAGAAGAACGCCATGGTGGCCATGATTCGGATTAGGGCTATATTTTCTATAAATTTTAAAAATTTTTATTGTTCTCTTTTTATTATTTGAAAGATTGGTTTCCTGGAGAGCTATAGAAAAGGGGTTTACATTTCTTATCAATATTTTTAAATCGTTAAAATGTGTCTTCAATCCGTTGCAGTTCCATTGAAGTAAGGACATACGGGTATATTATTAGTTATGCAAAACAAAAATTTAGGAGTAAGAAATGTCATTGTAGTTATACAATGGAAATAATATTTTAGTGAATATCTATATCGAATAAGACCTAAGAAATAAATTGTACGTATTAAAAAAGCAGGAAAACAATAGAGGAAAACAATAAAATAGCGATATATGATAATAGAAAATAATACATATTTAAAACAGATATATATACACGTATATATACAAATACTCATATACACATACATATATACACATATACACACACACATATATACACATATATATATATATATATATATATATATATATATATATATATATATATATATATATATATATATATATATATGTATACGCAGTCTATTTATTTACAGAATTTTTAATATTACCTTTTTTTTTCTCCTTTTTTTTTTTTTTTCCTTTTTTATATGTGACTTCGGTATAAACGTTGTCACTATCGGGAGGATCAATTTCAATAGGTATTGCATCACCTATTGAATGCCCTTCTTCAGATGAATCTGAAGATATGCCAGCAGATAGGAGTGGGGCTGGGAGGAGGAGCGAGGAAGAGGAGGGAGGGAGCAGGGGTGGGGGGCCCGCTTGTACTTCTGTCCCAGCCGCTCTGGAACGAGTTACTCTGCGTGGCGGAAAGTTTGATAGTGTGGAGCTGGAGCTCTTTATGCATTTGGAATATTTGACAGGTGCGATCTAAGGCGTTATGAGAACCATCGCAATTTATACATTTAGCTTTAGCTTCTCTTTCGCATTTGTTTCCCTGAGTATGTTTTGCTTTTCCACACTGTATAAATACAGGTTCTTTTTTACATTGAGCGGTTGGATGATTAAAACCCAAACAATTGAAGCAGCGAAGGGGATTAGGGATATATGGCTGTACCGGAACAGTCTGGTATCCTACCTTAAATGTTTTTGGGGCAGTAGGTGTTGGAAATGTGATTATATAATTGTGGGTAGCTATTTCGGAACCATTTTTTTAAATTTTAATTCTGATGATATCGATTATTTTTTTATTTAATTCTTTTTTAATTTCTTAAATATCTAAGTATTGAAAATCATATACTTTTATGATTCCCTTACTATAATTGAGAGAATTATAGGGGGTAACCTGTATTGGGAATTGTCCTCCAAAATTTTTACAGGAAAGCAGTGTTTCGGATTGGGTGCCCTTAAAGGTTTCGACCAATAATGAACCGTCTCTAATTTTTTTAATATTTTTCACCTCCCCAAATAGGCCTGTGATAAATTTATTAATGAAAAAAGGGGAGATCTTGACAAAGCTCTCGTCACCCTCTCTTTTAATTATTACAAAGGTTGGACTAATATTTTGTCCTTCGTCTGGGGTTAACCTGTCTTGTTGGGATTTCATTTTTCCCCTCGGACGTTTTCTTTTGGCCCGAGGACTAATTGGGTCATCAGGTTCTTCTATTATTTGAATACCGATATAATCGGCTGTTTAATTTAAAAAAAAAATATAAAGTTAAATAATATTTAAAATGCGAGGGAAAAAAATTGTAATAATAATAATAATAAGAAGAGATATAAATCTAAATATCACAAAGATATACACGAGAAAAAGAAGAAAAAGAGAAAAAAATTATGATATATATAAAGGAATAGTTTTCTTATCTGTTTGTTGTCCCTCGGAGCTATGGTAGATCCTTCCTCTTTGGAGTCCAAACAAACACTCACTGCCAGTACTTACCTATTCTCTGTGCGAGAAGGTGCTGCCTTCACAGACATTTAAACACATTACGATCTTTTCTTATTTTTTTCTTTCTTATTATTATCTTTTTCCTTCTTTTTCTTTCCCTTACCACTAGATGTAATCAAATGAGATATTTTCACATGGTGATGTCTTAAAAAAATAAGTCTAAACGAAGCCGATCACTTGAAAATGTGAGAACAAGTCCAGCAAAGAAAAAATCAAAAGGTTCAAAGGTCAAAACTCCACCCAACTCATCGCCGATGGATGAACCTAAAATTATGCCTGATTCCCCCAATTCCTACCGCAGCATTGTCAAATATCGGTCAGAAACAAAAGCTGACTTTCATACATACCAGCTCAAGGAAGAGAGATCGCTTAGGATGGTCGTAAGAAACCTTCACTCTAAATCATCAAAGTGGGATTGATGTCCATGGGCTTCAAAGTAAAGCAAGTCACCAATGTTCAAAAAGACAGCAGGGAACACCCAGGAGCAGGAGGTAAAATCTCATTGCCACTTTTCTTTGTTGATCTAGAATTTGCACCTGCAGTTGAAAAGATTTATGATCTCACCTTAATTTACTACCCGAGAGTTCAAATTGAGAAACCATACCGTAAACATTGTACAATGCCCTAATTGCCAGGCATACGGCCATACAAAAACCTACTGTCATCATATTCCTAAAGGTGTCAAATGTGGGCAAGTGCACAAATCTGCCGAGTGCACAAAAAACAAGAGAGGTACTCGCAGTATGTGCCCTATGCCAGCAAGGACACCCAGCTAATTACAAAGGGTGCTAAACGTACAAAACCCTACGTAATAGGTTTTAGAAAACGCAGAGAACGGAAGAAGAAGTTCCACCGACGAAAGGATGACAGCCCTCCAAAATAGCGAACTCATTGGTTTCCTGTTGCCTCAATCTCAATACCCTATGGCTATTTAACCTACTCCATTACCATTAATCCAATCTAATCCACCTACCCTTCTTGAGATTTCCCATATCCTTCCGCCCCCAACTACCTCAGTTCTTTCATCCTTATTAACCTCCTTCCTATCAGAATTCAAAAATTTTATCGTCCTACTTATATCTCTACTCACAAAAGTTATCCCTCTCCTAATCCCTCTCCGAAAAACTCCTTAAATGCCTCCCACAAAACCCTTATCCATCCTCTTTTGGAATGCGCATGGTATTCGAAATCATACTAACGAACTGACATCATTGCTGCATGAAAAATAAATTAATGCAGCTTTAATTAAAGAAACAAGACTGACCTATAAACAACGCATTAACATACCACAATACCAAACATATCGCACAGACCACCCCGACGGTAAAGCCCATGCCGGAACTGCTGTCATCATCCATAATTCCCTCTCACCACGTATCCCCTTTACCTGCAAATGAATTCCTGCAACCCACAGCAGTTGTTATCAAAACCTTCTTCTTTCCCGTCACGATTGAAGCGGCGCACAGTGGGGCAAACGTGGAAAAAAAAACCAAATCTTATGATTTTTTTTTTCATTATTTTTGTATACCTAAATAAATGTAGCATAAGGTTGTGGAACTGCTTTTTCGATTATTTCATTACCAAAGTCTGTACACGTCCTTGAAGTTGCCCTTTTCTGGAGTTGAGAAAATAACACGGTTTTGAAGTTCTGTTAAAATAATTTTTTATGAGGCTGAATTTTTAGCAAAAATTTTGTATAACCCTTTGAACTTCACTATTGATGTTTACTGGTTTGTGGACGATTTTTATTTTGTTAATGTAGCGACAACCTTGACTGCTAACTTCGAAATTTTCGAAGTTAGCTGTCACGTAAATTTAACTTATGTTCATTTCACTTTCAAAAAAAGCTACACCGAACTAGGCTCTCTTTAGGGATTCAAATTGAAGTAGAGGTATCTGAGAAAGCGTGTTATAAATATAAATCCCGGCTTCGGACATATTTGTTCAGGGGATGAATTTATGTGTTATTTTTCATTATACAGAAAATGATTTTTAGAAATTTTTTTTTTTTTTTTATAACTAGGATGTGAAAATTGGCTTACTATATAAGTATATTTGTTTTTATTAGTTTGTCTTATTTAATATATATATATATATATATTTTTTTCTTTTCTTTTCCTTATTCATAGTAAAATGATCAGATATAATATGATTTCTTGTTTTCTATACAAAAACACATAACTTTCTTGAGAGACTAAGTACCAGAATATAGCAGAAAGAACAATTTTCAAAAATAGCTCTTCAAATAAAAAATCAAAATCAATTGAAAATAAAAGTTTTGGAATTTGGATGACCAATTTATGGGGTTATTATTTGTATCACTGAGTTCTTATTATTGTATACCTTAGTTCTCTCATGAAGATTATCATATTGATTTATTTTATTCTATTATATCAATGGCCACTCCAATCATTTTCTATCTAAATGTCTTACTAAATTCAGAGATTTAAAGTAAAATGTTTTTAAAAATGTGTTCTATTAATATATAAATCACATTTGGCTTTAAAACTGAAGGTGAGCTATAATAAACATCACAGAGATCATCATTCAAGAAAGTGCTCTTGAACAGCAACAAATGAAGATGTTTTTCATCTTATCATGGTGACTTCTGATCTGGTGATAAGTAATTTAAGTCCGCATTTAAAAAAAAGATGTTCCCATTAAATGATGAAGGTTCTTATTTACTGTTATAGAAAAAAAGGAACAATTGAAAATCTTTTTTTTTCTTTACTTTTATAGTTAATAGCTTTTATTTCTGTACGTAATATAACGAGTGAATATAATCTTTGTCAATATAAGATTGATAATTGTAAATAGCTGTCCAGTCTATTCAATAGAATTCAACTGAAGTTACATTGTAAAACTTATTACATTTTTTAAATTATATTAAACATTTTAATTTATTTCCAAATATAACCTAATAATGAATTTTAACCTAATTCAACGAATCCTGGGTCTGTAATAGAGCTATATAGTAAATTTCATTCAATTTAGTACCTTAAAAATATATATAATAATAACAAACTTGATTATTTTTAATTGATTTTTTTTTTTTTTTTTTTTTTTAAACTGAAAATATGGCTGATGATCAGATTGCTCTGGTTATAGTTTTATTTTATTCAGCAGCTTAGATAGCATATAAATATACCCCAAATTTACTTTATTAATTTTTTCTTAATTTTTGTTCTTCGATTTTTACCCTTTCTGATCATCTGATGAAGCTGATTATGGTTTCATATAATTCAGCACCTCATGAAATATATAATTCTAAAATTTCATGCTTATAGCACGAACCGGTTAGAAAGTATGAGGTTTTTACCCATTTTGGGCCGTTTTGCCCCACTGTGCGGCGTACTGCCCCCAAATAAACCAATTTCCAGATCCCAGTTCAATTCATTATTTAATTCCTTAGGCCACCGTTTTCTTTTGGGTGCTGATTTCAATGCTAAGCACCAGCAATGGGGTTCAAGAACCACCAACTACCGTGGGCGGGCATTGCAGTCTGCTCTTAATTCCCGAAGATTTCATTTCATTTCATTTCTCCCGGTACTCCTACATATTGGGCCACAGGTCCTAACAGAAACCCTGACCTTCTTGATTTCTTCATACATCCAGGCTTAGGACCATAGAACGCCTAGATGAACTTTCCTCAGACCATAGGCCTTTAATTCTAACCCTTTCCGTCACTCCGATTCCAAAATCTCCTCCCCTATCATTTATAAGAGGGCCCAATAGACTGGAATCACTTCCGCCAAATAATCTCCGACACTATAGACCTCAGAGTATCCTTAAAAACCTCCCAAGACCTTGAAAATGCAATTAATTCTTTTACAAACATAATTCAGCAGGCAGCTGCATCCTCCCCTCGTTCCCCTTCCAAAGTTAGAAAGAAAAATCCTTTAACCCAAGACCTAAGTGATGTTATCCGATCTAGAAGCCAAGCCAGAGCCATTTGGCAATAAACCAGCCATCCTGAAGATCGGAAATCCTACAACTATCTTACAAAACCCCTTTTAAAAACCATGGCTACCTTCAAATCCCAATCCTACAACTCCTATCTTTCCTCACTCTCAGCTTCAGATAATTCCCTCTGGATTACCACTAAAAAAATCCTTAAATATTAACCCATCTCCCATCCCCTCCAGCGGGAAGATGGTTCATGGGCAGCTTCTGATGAGAACAGAGCTGAAGAATTTGCCCAGCATCTCTCCGGTATGTTTGTTCCCCATCCTGATTCTAGCCGCACCCACACAACAACGGTCCATGAATTCCTTGATTCACCAATTCCTTTATCCTTACCTCCTAAGGCAATTAACCCCTCTGAGGTCAAATTTCTCCTGAAAAAATTAAAAACTCGTAAATCCCCCCGGATATGATCTCATAACCTCACAGATTCTCAGGCAACTTCCCAATAAAGCAGTCATATTCTGTACCTATTTATTTAATTGCATCTTCCGAACAACCTATTTCTCCTTGCAATGGAAACATTCTGTTATTATCCTTTTCCTGAAACCGGGAAAACTTTTCAACAATCCATCATCATACAGACCGATCAGCCTTCTTCCAATCCTGGCAAAAATCTTTAAAAAACTCCTTCTTAAACGCATTTTGCCCATCCTTGAATCCCGAAATATTCCCTCACACCAGTTGGGTTTCCGCTCTAAGCACTCCATTGTCCAACAAGGTCTTAGAGTTGTAGACCATATATCCTCAGCACTTGAAAGCAAACAGTATTGCTCCGGCGCATTTCTGGACATAGCTTTTGACCGGGTTTGGGATGCCGGTTTGCTATTCAAACTCAAAATCCTTTTACCTCAATCGCTATTCCTAGTCCTTCGATCCTACCTCTTTAACCGTTCCTTTTGAGTTCACTGGGAAATGGAATACTCTAACTGCTACCCAATAGAGACAGGTTTTCCACAAGATAGCGTTCTTGGTCCAGTTCTATATGTCCTCTATGCTGAAGATATCCCTACTGCTCCTGATACTTTCCTAGGAACTTTTGCTGATGACACTGCAATCCTTTCATAGCATCCAGATCCCTCAATAGCTTCCTGTAATCTCCAAATTCACTTACCCCTGATTGAAGATTGGTGGCAACAACTAGGGGATCAAAATTAATGAAACAAAATGTACCCACGTAACTTTTACCCTGCGCCTCACATCCTGCCCTCCTGTTTATATCAACAATATTCCGCTACCCATAGCTGACACAGTACGGTATCTAGGCTTTTACCTGGACAAAAGACTTACTTGGAACCCTCTGACTAGACCTAAAAGGCAAGGACTTAACAGACGCTTCAGCAAATTGTATAGACTACTAAATAGGACATCCCAACTCTCCAGTGTTCCTCTTAATGTTTGTAAATGTTGTATATAGAGTATTAATGTAGTTATGACTCTTTCTTTTCTTCCTTAATTCTTATTTCATTTATTATTTTCATTTTCTTGTACATTTTATCTTATTTCTTGTATATATTATTTTATTTTTTGTATCGTTAAGTTGTTTAATTTAAAGTTGTTTATTTTAAATTTTCTTACTTCATTTCTTTTACATTATTTTATATCTGTGTACATATTGAATAAATGAGACTGTCATCAATATTACTCATTGTCCTCGAGCGAGGCAGCATGTAATTAATCAAATAAAAGATTCAAAAAAAAAAAAAACTAAATAAAACACGCATAGAATGCTGGATAATAACTGGCTTTATTATTTATTGTTCAGAGGCAGCTCCTTATACACGGTTACAGTGTTAGTTTTGACTAGGAATAGGATTAAGACTAATATAAAGGCCGATTCACACTCAGCAGTGAACTGACAGTGCTGTGACCGGGACGTGATCCGCCCGGCGAAACTACAAGAATTCTTCCCAGCATTAGGATGATCTAATTCACACTAGACCGGCACTTGACAGTGACTGGGCTCTCAGTGCTCTCGACGGCGACATACCGTGATATGCCCATTGTTTTGGCACGATATTTTTCCATTTTCACTGCAGTGTTTTTCTGTAATTGAGTGAATATTTTGATAAATTTGGTCGAAAATATGGATGATGAAAAACTAATTGAATTTGTGCTCGCACACCCCGTGCTGTACATGTTTATTTTAATTAGTTTAATCTATAAATAAAAGCACCAAGACATTGAAATGATATTAATTTATACCAATGAACGAAGTTCCTTAAGATGTTTGTGCTTCTAACCATGGGAGGGAACCACTATCAGAACTGAAATAGTCATTGAATATTTTTCGTATACGAAATGCTTTTCTCGTCACGTTCCCTTCTTGAGAATTTATACTTCGTTGAGCTCCACCGCTAATCTTCATATCCTCTGCCGAAGTAACGTACTGATACATGTTTCAATCGTATTTTTTGATAAAGTAATGCAGCACGCATGTGGCCAAAATTAGGTAATCTGAATTCTCGAACACCTGAATTCTTCAATTAAACAATCGAAATTTTCCGATTTTAAAATCGTTCCATCATCTACTAATTCCTAGTAAAGTGTAGCGAATTCCCCTTCTGTTCCTCTCTGTTTCCATGCTTGTTGAACCCGATTCCGTTTTATTCTCGTTTCTTCTTCTTCTTCTTAGTCCAGAATCAATGCAATAATTTGCAAGTTCATCGCCTGAAAATTTTGCAATTTCGGCCTCACGTGAGCAAAACTGCACTGTCAGAACACGGAGAAAATACTGACCAGTGTGAATTGGAAACACTGTGAACTCACGTCAGCGAGAATCACTATCACGTCACTGCTGAGTTTGAATAGGCCTTAATACAAGCCTTCTTCGGACCTTGACTTTTTGGAATACTCAGAATAACTCTAATGAAACTGTAATAGACTGGTTATATTTAATAAACGAATACAATTATTAAACTCAGAAATAAATTAGTTAATATTCATAAAACACATGTGTCTAGGAAGGTAACGTCACTTCTATCTTTTTCTTCACGATTCTTTGTGGTGTCATGATATGACCACCACATCACTCCCCCCTCAGTGTAACACTTACTAGATGTGGCAAGGCAATCTAAATCTTCGGCCTGAAGATGTTATTGTGTCTTGGTGACGAGGGGGCTTGAGAAACGAACTGTTTTCCTTGGCTTACTTTCCTCGGATTTCTGTGGATGATAAGTGTTCTGTGTAAGTTGGTGCCGGGATTCGGATGTGTCTGTCGTTGCTGTGTAGGCTGGCTTTAGTCTATCTCGTGATACTACAGCCGGTTTGCCGTTGATGTTAATGGTGAAGGTCTTTTCCGTTCGTTCAATGACTTTATGTGGTCCGGTGTAGGCTGGTGTTAGGGGAGGTCGGCAAGCATCGTCCCTGAGAAAAACAAAACTACTGGTGTGCAGATTGGGGTGGTTATAAATTTTTGGCTGGCAGTGCCAGACTGGCGAGGAAGGCTTGCTTTGCCTCAATATGTCAGCGAGGTTGGCTGCAAAAGTTGACTGAGGAGTCTCTGGACCGGTTTTGTCTAAAAACAGATCCCCAGGCAATCGTAGCTTGGTGCCGTATACTCATTCGGCTGGACTGGATTGTAAGTCCTCCTTCACGCATGAGCGCAGACCCAGAAGAACGGCCGGCAGATGCTCTGTCCAAGGCCTGCTGGTTTTTTGAAGACGGCATTTAAGAGCCGTCTTGTGGGATCTATGCCATCTCTCGAGGAGCCCATTGCTCTGAGGGTGATAAGCCGTAGTGTGCTGTATTTTAGCACCCATTCTGTGTGACAACGCCTGAAAGAGGTTCGATTCAAAATTTCGTCCTTGGTCGGTTATAATTTGAGTGGGTGTGCCAAAACGAGAAATCCAGTGCTCCCAAAAAGCTGCTGCGACTGTTTCCGCAGTTTGGTCAGGTAAAGGAATGGCTTCCGGCCAACGGGTGTATCGATCCATGCAGGTAAGGAGGAACCTGTTACCTTTAGCCAAAGGCAGTGGTCCAACGATGTCGAGGTGGACGCAGGCAAAACGTTGATCGGGTGTTTTTAATGGCATCAAAGGTGTCTTCTCATGTTGATTTATTTTGGCTTTTTGGCACTCAATACATTGCTTGACGAAAGTTGTAATGTACTTAGATATGTTTGGCCAGAAATAGCGCTCCTTAATGAGTTTTAAGGTTGACATCCGACCTGGGTGGGAAATATTATGTAAGTGTTCGCAAATTATTTGCCAGAATCGTTGTGGTACATAAGGAAGATGTTTGCCATTGGATACCTTGCAATACTGGATTGATGATGTATCTAACTGCACTGGTGTCAGGCCAGGTGTTTTCGAGCTTTGTATGAGATAGTTTAATTCGTTGTCGTTCTGCTGCGCTGCAGCGAGTTCTTCAGATGTAGGGATGCGTTGTGAGATGGACTCTATCCTGGACAAGGTATCAGCCACAATGTTTTTGGTTCTTGATAAGTGTCGTATGTCGCACGTAAATTCCGAGATATAAGAGAGCTGTCGTGTTTGTCTGGGACTAGCTGAATCTGATGTCCGTCGCAGTGCGTAAGTAAGAGGTTTGTGATCTGTAAAACACGCAAAACTTTGCCCTTCCAACATGTGCTTGAAATGTTTTATGGCGCAGTATATGGCGAGTAACTCTCTATCGTATGTGGAATATAAAACCTCTGTGGGGGTCAACTTTCTGGAGAAAAACCCGAGTGGCTGTATAACGCCGTTAACTATTTGCTGCAAAACCCCGCCTATTGCTACATCAGAAGCGTCTGTGTACAGTTGTAGCGTGCCCAAAGGGTTTAGGTGATGTAAAAACGCCACTCGTTCCAAAGCTTGTTTACTTTCCTGGAAAGCGGCATCCAATTCGGTTGTCCAGGTAATAACGGAGTTTTTTGCCCCCGTTATGGCATTTAACGGTGCCTGACTATGTGCAGCATGTGGAATAAACCTTCTATAGAAGTTAAGCATACCCAAAAATCTGCGGAGTTGTGAGATTGTATTGGGGCGCGGAAACTCCTTGATTGATTTTATTTTATTCTCAATTGGTCTAATGCCAAATTCCGAAATCTCATGGCCCAAAAATGATACCGACGGTTTGCAGAAAACGCATTTTGATAAGTTTAACGTGATGCCACATTCTTTTAGACGTTGGAAGACTGTTTCTAGGTTTTGCATGTGTTCGTTTAGGTTGTCTGAAGCTATGAGGATGTCGTCTAAGTATATGAAGCAAAATGGAAGATTGTGAAGGATTTTATGAATAAAGCGTTGAAAAGTCTGAGCCGCGTTTCTCAATCCAAATGGCATGAAAAGAAATTCATATAAACCAAATGGGGTTGTTATGGCGGTTTTTTCGACATGTTCAGGTGCTACTGGAATCTGTTGGTAAGCTCGTACTAAGTCGGTGGTAGAAAAAATTTTTTTGTTGTGTAAAAAATTAGACTTGTCCTGGATATTGGGAAGTGGGTATCTATCGGGTATGGTAACCGAGTTCAATAATCTTTAATCCCCACATGGTCGCCATTCCCCGTTCTTTTTCTTCACCATATGTAAAGGACTAGCCCATGAACTGCTCAAAGGGCGACATAGACCTAAAGATTCCATGGTTTCAAAAACGTTTTGGGCCAGCAGTAGTTTGTCAGGTGCTAATCTTCTAGGTCTACAAATCACGGGGTTGCCTTTAGTTTCGATGCGATGTTGTGTTGAGTGCTTCACTTTTGTGACTTTTTGCAAAGTGGGTGGAGAGTCTAAACCGTATGTTTTAAGTAGCGCTTTTATAGGGTCGATTGGATCAATTATGCTGATTCTGCCTGTTGGTTCGATGTCGCATTGGAAAACGGATGTACGTAGAGGAAGAAATGAGTTCCTATCGACGATTCTTTGTCCGGGTAAATCAACCAAAAGATTAAAATGTGTGATGAAGTCGGATCCGATTATAGGTTTGGAGACGTCAGCTATGAGAAATGAGAAATGAAATAACTTTGAAAGTCCAAAGTCCAATTTTAGTTTGCGTTGCCCGTAAACAGCTATGCGCGAGTTGTTCGCTGCGTGCAAGAATTTTGAGGGCGTTGTTTTCCTATCCCCAGATCTTGGAGGAATTATAGACACATCTGCTCCTGTGTCAACTAAAAATGGGACTTTAGTGTTTCGGTCAGTTAAGAAAAGCGAGTCTTCGTGTGGCAGGTGCACGCCGCCGTTGCCTGCCTCGGAACTAGTTTTTTTGAACTGAAAGAGCATGGTGGTTGGCATCTTTTAGCTTCTTTGCCAAATTTTAGGTGATACCAGCACTCCTTAGGGCTGGGGCTGTAATATGCGCGCTGTGAGAAGCCTGACCGCTGTTGTGTTCGTGTTCTGCTTCTGCCTGGGGTTGGTGATCGTCTTCTAAATTGTGAAGAAATTTTTCTTACTTCACCTCTCAATGCCTCTACTTCCTGTCTGAGGTCCGAATCAACTTGTCGATTTTTGTCCGTGATAGTGCAGACGGACGACGGTTTATTAATATCGGCTATGTTGTCTGCAATGTCGCTTAACTTATCTAAGTTCCCGTCTATCGCCTGTAAAATTACCTGGGTGGCTACTGGAAGTCTCTGTATCCACAGGTGCTTGATTATTTCTTCTGACATTGACGAAGTTTTCAAAGCTTTCATGTCCCTCAATAGTTGTGAGGGTTTTTTGTCTCCTAATTCTAACCCTGATAGTAACTTACGAGTTTTTGCTCGTTGCTTTCAGTACAGCGTTTAATAATGGTTTTTTTAAGTAGAATATAATTAGCTGGGGGATCTGTGGATCGTAGAATATCGGCAACTGACTTTATAGTTTCACTATCCAGATTTGCTACTAGGTGATTAAATTTTGTTATTTCGCTTGTAATTTTTGCTATTTCAAACTGTGCTTCTATTTGTGCGAACCACAGATCTGCTTCAGCTTTCCAAAAGGGTGGAAATTTAATAGAAACATGACTTACAGTGGGTGTTTGCTGATGCTCTGGTTGTGAGTCGCTTCTAAGCTGAGAGATTTCATTTTCCAAAGCAGTGATTTGTTTTTTTATCAAATCCATTTCGGGGTCACCAATTTGGAATACTCAGAATAACTCTAATGAAACTGTAATAGACTGGTTATATTTAATAAACGAATACAATTATTAAACTCAGAAATAAATTAGTTAATATTCATAAAACACATGTGTCTAGGAAGGTAACGTCACTTCTATCTTTTTCTTCACGATTCTTTGTGGTGTCATGATATGACCACCACAACTTATAGAATAGAATAGAATAGAAAAATAATTTTATTCTGGGACAAAGTCCCTTAAGAATAACAGATAATTGCAGGTATAACTAAATTAAATGTGGTTAGAGACATAATGAGCTACAAAAAACAAAAAAAAACAATAATACATTAATGACACTATGTACATAGAAGAATCTTTAAATAAAGAGAAAAGAAAAGAAGATAACATTTTACAGATTAGAGGAGATAGAATTAAATAAGAAAAAAAAAAAATAAAATAAAATGATATAGAAAAATCTTATGGTACAATGATATGATTTGTATGTACAATAGAAGTACCCAATGTTATATTCATGGAAAGTTAAATTTTTATTAGGAGGAATCTCAATTATTCCAGAACTGAATCCAGCAATGCAATAATAATTTTTGACTAAGTAGTTAGATAGTTAGCAAGCGTCAGTCTGGATGAGAAGGAGGTATTGGAAATATAAATATTTGAATGATTTCAGGGATTTAGCTTGTCTGATGTGAGGAGGGATGGAGTTCCAGAGGATTGTTAAGCGGAAAAGGAAGGAGCGTTGGAATATTGAAGTTCTATGGGACGGGGTATACAGATCAGAAAGATGGGATCTCGTATGTATTGGATTGACTGCAGATCTGAATTGGAGCTTATTGTAAATATAAGAAGGTTGGAGGGTATTGGTAATTTGGTATAGGAATGTTCCATGGAAATATTGTTTACGGAAAGTGGGATAGAGCCAATTTAGTTGGGAATAGATGTGGGAAACATGGGAACGCCTCGGACTACCGAAGACAAACCTGACGAAGCAGTTCATGATTCGCTTCAGTCTGTCTTCGAGAACCGTCGAGAGGCCACCGTAAACCAGACAACCATAGTCAATTTAAGGGAATAATAAGGAAGAGACTAAAAGCTTGCGGGTTGACAGGGGAAGAAGGTAACGGTTTCGGTGGAATAATTTGAGAAGGCCTATGGAACGGCGGGAAATTTGGGCAATCTGAGGTTTCAAAGAGAGGGTTTGATCAAAAACAATCCCGAGATTTTTTACAGAGGAGTAGAAAGAGATAGGATGATTATTTAAGGTTAAAGGAGGGTATTGTGAGTAGGAATTAAGGAGGGAGCTAGAGCCTATTAGAATGGCCTGAGAATATAAAAACTTAATTTAGATATTACTACCCTAACAGAACAAAAAGAAACAATTTCAAATTACCACGCCGGTAAAACTTATCATAGAGGTATTACTGAATCTTATGCACACATTCGGAGAAGATATTATTGGCCCGGTATGTTCAGGGATATTACTGATTACATTAATAAATGTCCCATTTGCCAGCTAGTCAAATACGAAAGAAATCCTGTTAAAGTAGAATATAAAGTAGTTCCTACCCCTAAAAAAACCGTTTGAAAAAATTCATCTTGATATTTTTTTTTATATAATAATAACAAATTTTTAACCCTTATCGATTCATTTTCAAAAAAATTAATTGCATATCCCCTTAAAAGTCTCAACCAGATAGAAATTCAAAGCGCATTAAGTAGTTATTTTGCTCTTTTTCCACTGCCAAAAATAGCGCAGATGGACAATGGTAGAGAATTCAGTAATAATAGCCTGCAAAACTTTTTAAAATTATATGAAATAGACAAGGAGAAACAAGAACGCACTGACAGACTCAATGAAAATCGTGAACCTGAACCCCCAATTTCTGATGAACCCTACCTTAAAACGACATACAATAAAAAAACAAACCCAAATATTTCAAGACAAAATACACCCAGTCGAAATTCGAACATCTCAGCCTGAACAAATTCCGAGTGAATAGAGGTTTAATCAATGGTCTAGGCTCAGCTATTTCTTGGCTAACTAGAAATATGGATGCTGATGACAAGGCTAAATATGATGAGATTCTAAGCAAAGTTCAATCGAATGCACTTTCTTTAGAACATCACATAAATAACCAAATATCAACAAATAAAAAATTTAATTAATGAATTTAATAATGATATAAGAATTATTCAAGTCAATAATGAGAAAATAAAACAATATTTCCAAAATCTCTTGAATAGAATAGACTCGGATTCTGTAGAAATAAACCAACAATACTCATTTTTGTTCAGGAACTTTATGCTACTGTATAATAAAATTAACGATATAGACACTAGCCTTGAATTCTGTAAACTCAACATTATTCACTCAAGTATTTTCTTATTTTCCGAAGATCATGTCATCTTTAATATTAAACTAATATCCTAACATACAAAAGTCTTACGGCAATTAGGCAGAATACACTGTTTCCTTCATAAAGACCATTTCATTTTATTTCATATTTTGTCCAAATTCCTTATCCTCTCCCACCTTTGAAACAAAGGCTAATTAATTTGTTACCTCTCTTGTATTTCCTACCATGGTATTAAGATATGAGGAGTTGTTCACTGGTGATTGCATCTTAATTTTCAATAATTTTTAAGAAACAACAAATCAATATTGGTAAAATTTAAGACTCTAAAAATCAAACAGAAAATCTTGAAATCAAGTTTCTTATTTGAAGGAAGTACAACAAAAATTTCTCAGGATTTCAGCAAGGCAATGAGAGATAAAAAGAAAAGCACTCATTCCATTTCTTATACAAGCAAGACATTCCCTCAAAACTAATTAACAAGAAAGAACATCGAGAAAACATCTTTTGGCAGAAGAATAGGTGGAAGCATCCTCCAAGAGGCGAGAAGAGAGTGACACTGACTTCTCGTGACAAGACAGCTGTAGTAAATACTCTTTGAGTAAACAATCGGGATTTAAGCAATAGATCTATTAATGCCTTTAACTGACCGCTCACTGTTTATTCTTTATTTGCTTCTTTTTTTTTTTTTTTATATTAGTAGTTGTAAAAATGTTTGTTTGTGTCGATTCATATGTTTATATCTTTGTGTTTATTTATATTTCTAATATATTTCTTTATAATATTTCTGGTGCAAATTCATATTATGTCAAAAAGACGTCATAATGTTTTTTTTTTTTTTTTCATTTGTTTTTTTTTCTTTTACCCTAACAAAGTATTATTAATTATGTTTACAACGTATGTTGATTATGTTTATTAAGATAACAAAACACTATCAATTGTGTTTATTAAGTACTAATAATTATGTTTACGAAGTATGTTGATGTTTATTAAGATAACAAAACACTATTCATTATGTTTTACTATTAATTATGTTTAATTTGTTTAAATTAAATTATTATGTTTATTAACTATCATTTCTATTAAGGGCCAAAACCCCCTGTAATTGAAAAATGTATTTTCTAAAAACAGTAATTTTTTATTCATTCATTCAATTATAATTGTATAAATAACTCTAGAATAGATAATAAATGTAAAATTGAACTTTTAGAAGATAAGGAATTATAAAGTTGTAAAACTTTAGCTATAAGTAATCCCCAACCTTTTGTAAAATATATACCCCTAGTTCTTAAGTATAATCTATAGTTATTAGTTCTTAATATTCAGTATCAGTATTAATTTTAAACATAAACATTTGTTGTACACCCTAGGTTAACTTTTTATTATATTCAAAAAAAAAAAAAAAAAAAAAAAAAAAAAATGTACCCCTTTACAATGTAAAATTTTGTTGCCCTCAGATTAATTATGTAATTAAAATTATGTTAACTATTCTTTTGATGAAATTCATAAAGCCAATATTAATATAGAACCATTAGAAATAATAGACGAAAATATTGTAGATCATTTTTCAATTATTTATTCAGTATTGCTAATAGTTATAGTTGCCTTCATTATATATATATATATATATATATATATATATATATATATATATATATATATATATATTGTACAATAATAGATTCACCATTATAGCATTCTGTACTTTAAAATGTAAACAGCCAGAAACCACGCCCTCAACTCCTGCTTACTTCGCCGAGGACGCCTCAATCTCAGGGGGGGCGAGTTATGTAAACGACTTATGAAATCTAAACAGGAAGGCCATCTGTAGTCACTGACCTAATGAGGAAGTGCTGACGACGAATTCTTATTGTATAAATAGTCTAGTAACCTCTAACAGATTGTTCTTCGTCCATTTCAGTCATACACGATGTAACCCTGTAATTCTGTACATTTTAATAAACGCTTTTTGTTAAAAAGCATTTATTTATCCACCTTACATAACTTTCGAAAGGGTCCCAAATTTTGTGTATCTGCGAACGCTTGTCACCTAGTCCAACAGCATCATAGTCCCTCAAATTCAGTCGGTGGATCACGGCAGCCAACCCGTGCTACTTTGGGCTCACAAGACAGATGAAGAGCCGCCTGCTCACCAGAGAAACAAAGGCACAGCTGTACAAGACACTGATAAGGCCAATTCTTACCTACGCTTCCTAAACCTGGACTCTAACTAAGGCAAATGAAAGGGGTCTGCTAATTTTTGAAAGAAAAATATTAAGAATATTCGGACCTATTAGAGAGGGGGAAGTGTGGAGAAGAAGGAAGAACCCGGAACTCTACAGCTTGTACAGAGACATCAACGTAGTACAGTTCAACGTAGGCTCAGCTGGTCAGGGATCGTAACCCCGTATGCCTGAAAAGGCGAGGTAAAAAAAAAAAAAAAAAAAAAAGGTCAGGGATCGTCTTTAAGGAAACAATTTGACGAATCTAAAGTAAAAAAAAAAAAAAAAAAAAAAAAAAAAAAAAAAAAAAAAAAAAAAAAAGGTCAGGGATCGTCTTTAAGGAAACAATTTGACGAATCTAAAGTAAATAAAAAACACAAAAATAGCTTACATGAATTTGTAAATAGCAGTTCTCTGGTAGAGAACTAGAATAGGAACACTTTAAGAAAGGTTATCATATCAATAAAAAATAACTTCAATTAATTCTATAAGACTGAATAAAGAACCTACCTAAATGTCTGAATGTATGAAAAAAAAAAACATGCATCAAAGGGTTAAAGAAATATTTACGTAACATGGATTGACAATTGTCATAATAATTTTCAACCGACTTCAAAAAAGAGGAGGTTCTCAACTCGTCTGTATTTTTTTTTTTTTTTTTTTTTTTTTTTGTGTGTGTATCAACAAAATTATCGACACTTATATACCTATTCACAATTTATGATCAGTTATTTTTGGAGTCGGTGCCAACCAAGACAAACTGAATTTGAAAAGAAATGGTAATTGTAAAGATGCTCCCACTGTTTCATCACCGCCACATCACTGTCTGTGAAAGTTTATTGGTAAGACAAGATTAAACTGCCCTTCTTGGCTGGCACCGACTCCAAAAATAACTGATCATAAATTGTGAATAGGTATATAAGTGTCGATAATTTTGTTGATTGTCATTTAATGGTTTTTGTTTCGAAGCAATTAAAGTATTATTTTTTATTTTTTAGTTCAAGTTTGTTTATGTCGGTTTAATCTTGGAAGTCGGTTTTGTTTTTTTTCTAAAAATTATTTTTATAATTAAAAATGTTTTTGTACTATTTGTACATATATATTGTAACTATGCATTTATTTGTTGTTTTATTTTTTCTTTTCTTCTAAATACTTCTTGTATTGTACGATGCAATTTAAAACCATTAAACGATGATGGACAACGAAAAAAAAACGACTTCAAGGTTAAACCTAAATGTACAAACTTTAAAAACAGTAAAAACAAACTAAAATGTGAAAAAAAATCTATTTTAATTACTTTGAAACAAAGAGATGACAATCAACGAAATGATCGATACTTATATACCTATTGACATTTTCACAATAACCAGTTATTTTTGGAGTTGGTGCCAACCAACATAGGCAGTTTAATCCTGGCTTTGCAACAAACTTTGGAATAGCACGAGACAGCGGTGTGGCTGTGATGAAATGATGGGGGGATTATTACAATTACCATTTCTTTTCGAATTCTGTTAGTTTTGGTGGGCACCGACTCGACAAATAACTGATGATAAATTGCGAATAGGCATATAAGTATCGATAATTTCGTTGATAGTTATTTAATTCTTTTTGTTTCAAAATAATTATTTTTTTTCCTTTTCAGTTCAAGATTGTACCTACATCTAGGTTTAATACAGTCGGTTATGTTTTTTTTCTAAAAATTATTTTTATTATCACTTTTTAGTGGTAAGTGAGTGCATTATTGTTTATACATTCAAATCTCGATAAGTCTATCTTTAAGGGACCCTTGTGTTCATGAAAATGAGAAACATAAAACAAGAAATTGGGGTTAAAATCATAACGTATATTTTTCACTATTAAGAATATCTATGTTGTATGTACATACATATAATGTCATTGAAACAAAAAATTAAATACACGAAACCACTTAAACATACACCTTTAAATATCACTGAATTGCGCTATTTTCTGGCGGTGCCTAAAAGTAGACTGATTACCATCTTCCACAGCTCTAATTTTTCGTTATTTGAAAGAATTTTCTATATTTGCGGAGCCATAGTAAAACCAATAAGTGAATAGTGTACCTAAAAACTAAAAAGGTAAACAATGACACAAATTAGGAAAACAAATTACCCATGAAATTCTTTGAATTTATAGAAGCGATAACTTCCAATAATTCGATTTTAAGAGGTGGAAGTCCTAGAAGTTTTTAACTTCTTCCTAGATGTTCCTTGAATCTTTTGACGCCTATTTTCTTTTCGACTTATTGACACAATTTATCGCGTTTTTTGTCCGAAATTGACCTATTAAGGTGAAATTTACGTGTAATGTACTAGCCACCGTAAATTTTGTTCTTCTTATTTTAGAATTTAGCTTATCAAAGAGTAAATAGAGTAAATTTCTTCGTAATTTAGGTTTAGTCACCATGGAGAAATATGCTTATAGTGAAAGGTATTATAACAGTTATTCCTTATTAACATTTTTGTTGATTTTTCCTAATAAGCGCTGAGTTGATTTCAATAAAAATTTTATCTCTTAAGTATGAGCTACCTATAAAAAAAAAAAAAATCACCAAAATCGCTACATAATTGACGGAGTAATCGAGTAACAAACAAACAAAAAATAAAAAATAAATACAGACGAAATGAGAACCTCTTCTTTTTTTTTAAATCGGTTGATAAGAAACTTTTTATGGAGTGAATAGCATGGCAAGGGGTGGGCCTTGGCTTCCCTGGTAATCCAACTCCACAGATCCAAACTCCTTGCACTTTCTCTGTCAAGATTTGTGAACAGTTCCTTAAGTGCAGGGATATTGCGAGCTACCACACAAATGTCGTCTGCATATGCTCAGATTTGAGTGCTTGAGTAAAGGATATTACTTTTATAATTTAGCTTTTCTATCTCCTTGTGAATTGCGATATTAAAAAGAGTGGCAGATAAGGCGTCACCCTGTCTTACACCAGCTGATACTGGGAATTCACGGCTCACATTACCATTCACTAGGAATTTACCGTTACTGCCATCCATTGTCATCATAAAGAGACGAATTAATTTATGTGGGATTTTGAAATCCGTCAAGGCTTCCATCAATTTGGAACGGCCTATGCTGTCAAATGAGTGGCG
Source organism: Euschistus heros (assembly GCA_003667255.2). NCBI lineage: Eukaryota > Metazoa > Arthropoda > Insecta > Hemiptera > Pentatomidae > Euschistus > Euschistus heros. The sequence goes on from RCWM02000248.1 coordinate 306,122, forward strand.
ATAGTCAATGAAGAGAGCATGTAAGTTAATTTTATACTCCCAGCATTTTTCAAAAAACTGCCTAAATGCAAAAAACTGCCTAAAAAACAAATATTTAATGCATAGTTCCTTTCCCTTGCCGAAACCCGCACTGGTAATCCCGAAGAATGCATTCAGCAAAGCAGTTTAACTTATTTGATAATGTACTGGAAAAAAATTGTAAATGCCACATTTAACAGCGATATGCCACTATAGTTCGTATATTGGAGCTTGCCCCCTTTTTTAGGTATGGGACATACTAGACTAGGCATCTATTGTTTAGGCATTTTTTTCCGAATGTCAAAGATTAAAGAGTACAGTTGGTTCATACAAATTTCGTCACTATTTTTGAAAAATTCAGCCACTAGACAGTCCTCTCCATGTTCTTTGTTATTTTTTAATTTCTGAACAGCGCCCTCCATACCAGGTGGTTCTATATCATTTTCATTTTTTAATATTGGTTCATTTTCCTGGGTGCACTCACTGTTAGGGTTTAACAGCTCGTTAAAATACTCGGCCTACCTATCAACAACTTTCGTTCTGTCTTCAATTATTCTACCCCGCTTATCTTTACAGCTGTCAGATTTCGGATGGAAGGCCCGGTTTATAAATTTGACTGCTCCATAAAATTTTCTGATTTCATTGTTTACCCAAAGTTCCTCAATATTTTCAACTTGCCTTTAAAAAAAATCTCTATTTTTTGAAGCGAATGATCTTATTTGCTCTCCTCCGACTGGCGCAGTAATGATCTTTAGTTTGCCTTGTGGTACTATTTAACATTATTAATCTACGTTTATTTATTAATCTTATTGTCATCTACATTCGTCAACAAACCACTCCTATCTTCTCTCTTTCTCTTTTTTACCAATGATTTCATTTGCTGTTTTTTCCACGACCTCCTTGCAATGATTCTAATATCATTACTAATTTGCTCATTCGGCCCAAACTAGATACCCTTACAGATACATGCTTCCTATTCAATTTTCAATCATCTTCTGAAGCACCTGAAAAGAAAATGGTCTACGGACCACCAGGGTCGTTTCTTTATAATTTATTGCAGGTTAAATTACACTGTAAAAGAGATCGGCTTCCAGCAGAACGGCAAGAAACTGCTGGTCGTTTTCGACTACTTGATTGGACAAAAGTTCCAAACTTCCAAATAATTAGAAAATACTCATATACATGACAGTTATTAGTCCTATTTGGACATATAGAGCTAAGCTATTGGGCAGCACTAAACCATTTGATTCATTTAGTATCCAATCCTTGCATTCGAAAATCCTTTGAAAAATTATAAATGCTCCTTGATTTGGCACAAAAAATCTTATCCGTCATGACTTCAATGTTCCATATGTTACTGATTTAGCCCAAAACAGATATCTTCCCTTCCATAGTAAACTTTAATACATGTAAAAACTGTTAGTATCTCAACTTGTTATTCGTTTGATTACCGATTACCCTCGGCTTCGTCTGAAAATGGAATACAAATAGGTAGTTCCTTAACTTGCGAGTGTAACATTATTCTTAATTACTGTAGATATTTGGTGCAGTTGTATATAATGGATATTATTTGAATAACTTGATAACTATCAAGAATAGGCTCACTTTTAATTTATCGTTGTTATCAGAGATGTTCCATTACTGGTAGTCTTTAGAATCACTTGATTTGTGAACAACATTGTTTTTCATGGGTGTATTACAGTATTTTAATTATGCTGAGGTAAACTTTATAAATCAGTATAATTTCTAAATCTATCTTGGCTCTTTTTAATGAAAACAAACGTTGCATACAAAAAATAAACCAAGGGATGTAATTTTCATTTACTGTATTAATTTATTTATGAGGCTGTAAGGCTGGTGGGGGATGTGATTAATGCCTGTTGCACGTAGTGACCCCTGTCGAATCCAAATGCCTTATTCACCCCAAACTGCCCTAAAAGTATATTGAGCGAATTTAATTCCAACACTAAATCTTCCTCTTAAAGACGTTAAGGACTTTTTTTCTGGTATCCTCTGAAGTTCAAGACTCAAAATTCTTAGATATGTCTAGTTTACTTAAACCTGGATTAGTATTCCTTGTTTGCGTTCGAATTTGAATATACATAAACAGGTGATTGGTTTCCATATTTACTTTAGTTGTATTTATTTAGTATGTATGTATGTATTTACTTTAGTATGTTGTTAGGTGTAATGTATTCATAAACCTATCGATACCTAATTTTAATACTTTCATAACCTTCTTAACATTAGTAACGAAAGAAAATAAAAGATGGTCCGACTAGTCGTTAAAGCCGACTAATCCGGCTGCTTTTGTAGTCGGCGACTTTATTCGTTTATGTTTCTACGCTTAAAAATAGATTCATTGAAATCAAAACATGGCCTTAGTTTATTAAAATTTTATTTGAGATTCATTTTTAATGCTTGTTACATATGCTAGGAATATAATCTATTTTTTTATTTTCTTTTTTAAATCAATTATCAAACATTTCAGAAAGATTATGCTATTAACAGAAACTAAATCTGATAACTTCTACAATACTAAATATAAAACTCAACATACTTTTTTTTAAATTGCAGTTTTGGTTTTTTGTCGTAATAAAAAATATTTATTCTTAAATGAAATGTAATATAAAGGTTGGGACATGAAAAGGAAATTGTTATTTAAACAATTTACATCTTTTTCTCTTTTATCTACACTTAAATATAGGATATGTTTTGAATTTTATAAGAAATATGTATACAGCAGAAACATCTGCTGGTTGTAGTAATCTTGTTGCATTTGTGTACAGGAAAATCAAGATAATTCCAATTTCTGTGCATAATTCACTAAGTTGGCGGGTCAAATGGCTCTTGTGGCCATCGACAAATAAAATAACTGGTCGTTGCATGTTATTTTTCTGCAAAAATGGGCCAAAAATATTTGCGATGTATTCATAGAATACTTCTGCTCGCATCCATCCCGTCTCACTACGACCTATGCCTCAATCACCGGGAACTGACTGCACAATGTCTGAAGGAATCCGTTTATAGGGAAATATTAACATAGGAGGGACCTTCATGCCAGATGCTGAAAAGGTAAACATAACAGTAATGGACGACTTAGGTTGGCCTGTGTCTATTTCGAGGACATTATGGCATCCCTTTTTAGCCAAAACTGGGGCTGAGTTCTTTGGGCAAAGCAAAAAGCCGCTTTCATCTCTATTGAATATTCTGGATGGCTCTGAAAGAACATCAATATCTACATTGTCCTCCTCTAAGATATTTGTTACGTGTGAAAACCACCCTTTGATTTCTTTTTCCGACACACATGCACTGGCATTGGTAACGGATTCGGATGCACGGAGCGATAAAATTAGGTGGTGTTTTAAAAAACCCCTGTACCACCCATCTCCAGGTAAGTCATTTTTAAATACGCCAGTTCGATCATTTAAAACCATTATTTCTTTAACAGATAGTAGAAGATCAATTTTTCTTCGGAGGAAACCTTTTCTCGCACATTAAAGTACCCATTCTTCTAAAAGTTTTTCCTCGTCCTCTGTTAACAACGGCAACGGGCCACATTATGTTTTTCCAATCCCTTTTAATCTGCGAGTGAGTGTCATTCTTGGAATCCCATATCTATATAATAAGAAAAGTAATAATAGAAATACCAATTTAATAGGTATATTAAATGAACAAATAACTTCGATAAGTTTGAAAGATGAAACATACTTTATGCTGGCCGATAGGACAGATGTTTTTCCCTCTCTTATTTGTTTTATTACTTGAAGAATGTCTTCTTCAGTAAATTTATTAGTTTTTTCGGCATCCTGGACCTTTTCAAAAATATATAATTCTAGTTCATTAAAAATTACATTGAATGTGTAAGATGTGCCCATTATGCATTTTCGTTGCCTAATACTAGTTATGGGCACATTTTTCAAGTAATGGTCACCTATGACCATAACTAGTAGCACTGATCGTAAATAATTAATTTTAGCATATTTGAAATCAGAACGAAATTTAGAGTCTAATGGTGGTATTTTACTAGGTGGTAAAAACATATTTTACTATCCTGAGGACTAGAACTATTTCTGGATGTAGATCGACAGCGGTTCACTCTGGCGATCCAAACGGTATTCGAAGCTCGGCCATTTCTTATCACAGCTCCTTTGGAAGAGTGATGCTAGTTGATGTCGATGATAATACAGCAGCGGCATTAAATTCTGCTGACGTCTTGACATCCATAATCTTATCACTCAGAGTGGCTAAAACCTCAAGATCATCTTGCCTTGTAGCGGCCAACATTTCTTGAACTCAAGTAGGTAGTTTTCTCAGCTACTGAGCCTTCACTATAGATTTCCCTGTTAAGGAACCTGCCAATTGCAGCATAGATCTATGTAACTGAGAGGGTTTTGGATGTCCAGCTGAGTACCACTGAATAATTTATTAATTCTAGAAGAATCGTATTCACCATAGATTGAAACGAGGCACCTTTTGAGTGTATTGTAGGGATCTTCTTCCGTATTTTCCAATAGGTCAACGACCTGGGATAAGAACTCAAGTCCTAGCCCCGCAATTACAGTCGGAATTTGATCTTCGAAGAGGTTATACGTGAAGTAGTGAACACAACCTTTGCTTGTAAAAACCACAATTCCGGGTTGGATTTGTAAAAGGCTGGCAGTCTTGCAGTCAGCCCACCAAAGGCTTTTACATCGTAATTTATAACATGGATAGCTGTGGTAACGTACCCTATAAGAAACGTACCCCACGGTCGAAATAACAGAAAATAAATTTTCTGGTTTCAGGACTTGACCTCGGGACCGGGAGCACCTTGCCCACTGAGCTACCGTGACTCCATACATTTCAAAACCATAATTTAGAAGAAAAAAAAAATCGTAAAATATAACGACAATGAAAAACAATGAAAAAAAAAATATATATATATTTATTTATTTTTATTATTATTTTTTTTTTCGGCATTTTTATTTACTTTACTTTTTCTTATCAAATGATAGAATGTAGGGTTCGTAAGAGTAAACGAACTAAATTAATTAATATAAAAAAACAAAAATAAAATAAAAAATGGATGATTTTTATTTTGCTAATTTCGTCATAACCTCGACTGCCAGGAATTTTTAAAGTTAGCTGTCTCGTAAATCTAACTTAGCTTCATTTCACTTGGTCTTTCAAAAAGAAGCTCCACCGAACTAAGGTCTCCGTGAGGGTTCAAATTGAAGTACATGTATCTGGGAAACAGTGTTATAAATATAAATCCCGGCCTCGGCCGTATTTGTTTTGGGGGTGAATATATGTGTTATTTTTCATTGTACAGAAACTAATTTTTGGACATGTAATTTTTTATATATATATTCTTTTTTTTTTTTTTTTTTTTTTTTTTTATAATTGCTTTCTCTTCTTTTTACAATACAGTTCTGCGCATGCGCCAGTATCGTAAGGTAGCACGTTAGATCTATCCGTATAAAGTGTTATTTTAAACAGTGTTTTAAAATAAGATATCATTTGAAAAACAGTGTGAACAATCTTTTGGAAACTTTGTTTTATTACAGCGTACTAAACATGAGTAAACAGCTTGTTTATAAACTATAAGAGACTATTGTGTTTACGAGTTGCAGGAGACTGGCGTGTACCTCTTAATAATATTTATATGAGCGCGATTTTAGCATGCGATATTTTCATATGGTAATGTCCAGTAAAAAGACAAACCCTAAAAGATCAAGAAGTTTAGGAAATACTCCCAGGAGCTTCCCAGCAAAACAGAAACAGAAACGCTCTAATAGAATCACTCCTCCCGTCACACCAGAGAACTCAATAGATATGGAATCACTACCAGGCCCTTCAACCCAAGTTTTTACCGACGAGTCGCCATTTTTTACACCAAACCCTTCCAAGTTTTAACAAAATCATCAGAGACAATAGAGACCAATATCACCCCAAAAGAAATTAAGCCCCACCCATCTTTGTTAGAAATATCAAACAAATTGAGCTCCTTTCCGTGCAATTAAATCAAATAGTAGGAACTGGAAAATATACATTTCCTAGCCGGACAAATGACACAAAGATTATGCCAGACTCGCCAGAAACGTACAGGAAAATAGTGAAGTATCTGTCAGATACCAAGGCAGATTTCCACACCTACCAACTTTAACAGGAGAGAGCACTTAGAGTGGTAATCCGGCATTTGCACCCATCAACACCAGCCGATGTCATCGAACAAGAACTGACTCGTATGGGTTTTAGGGTCAGGCAAGTTATAAATGTTCAAAGAGACAATAAAGACCAGTCGGGTACATCCAAAAAAATAGCTTTGCCTCTATTTTTCGTCGACCTCGATAGAACACCACAATTGTCAGGTGTATGGCCACACAAAACGGTATTGCCATCACGTACCACGCTGTGTAAAGTGTGGTGAACAGCACAAATCTGAAGAGTGCAATAAATCTAGGCAAACACCTGCAGTTTGTGCATTATGCCACCAAGGGCACCCAGCCAATTATAAGGGGTGTCAAACATATAAAACAATAAAATTAATACTTTCTACTGCTCTATCACACTTTGTAATTCCACCACCTAGAAATCCCAAAATGTCATCATTTAAGACCCTTACAATCCTCCTATGGAACGCAAATGGTGTTCGAAACAACACTCAGGAACTAACTACTTTATTACATGACAGACAGATCGACGTAGCCTTGATTACCGAAACAAGACTAACCAACAAACGACTATTTAACATACCTCAGTACAAAATATATCGGACTGACCACCCAGATGGAACAGCTCATGCTGGATCCGCTGTCATTATCCACCAATTCCTCGCCTACTACTTATTTCCCTAACCAGTTCATGACTTCCTTCAATCCACTGCTGTAAAAATCCAAACACCTTTCTTTCCTATAACTATTGTGTCAACTTATTCCCCTCCAAACAAACCCATTTCTGTATCCCACTACTCTTCTTTTTTAAATTCCTTAGGACAACACTTTATTTTAGGAGCAGACCTAAATGCCAAACACCAGCAATGGGGAGCCAGAACAACCAACTCCCGTGGGCGAACACTGCTGTCTGCACTAAAGTCTTGTCCTTGCAAAATCCTCTCCCCCGATTCTCCCACATATTGGATTACCGATCCTTATCGTAATCCTGATCTCCTAGACTTTTTTATCCACAAAGGGCTAGAGCCACTTAATCATTCCATTACCCGCCTAGACGACTATCATCAGACCATAGCCCATTAATCTTAAGCCTATCCGTATCACCGATTCCCAAATCGCCCTTCCCTTCATTTATCAGAGGCCCAGTAAATTGGCACTTCCAACAAATCCTTACCGACCAAATTGACCTCAGATTTTCCTTAAAAACCCCGGAAAACCTAGATGATGCTGTTCACTCCTTTACTACAAAAATCCAGCAAGCCAAGCAATGTGGCAACGCACAAGACATCCATCCGATCGTTGCACGTATAATTACTATACAAAACTCCTTAAGCGCAAATTGGCTTCCTTCAGATCCAAGTCATTCAACACCTACCTCTCGTCCCTTTCTACACATGATAATTCCCTCTGGAATATAGCAAAAAAAAAATCCTAAAATCCAAGCCCATCTCCCATCCCCTCCGAAGAGGTGATGGCTCATGGGCCGCATCAGACATAAAAAAAGCAGAGGAACTACCAATCACCTCTTCCAAACATTTACACCAAATCCTGGACCTTATCCTAATCAATCCAGTTTAGTCGAAGAGTTCTTATCTTCCCCCATTCCACTCTCCCTACCTCCCAGAGCAGTTACCCCCTCTGAGGTCACATTCCAGATTCGAAAACTAAATCAAAGAAAATCCCCTGGATATGACCTCCTTACTCCACAAAATCTCCACCAACTTCCACATAAAGCAATGATGTTCCTCACCTATATCTATAATTGCATCCTACGCACAACTCACTTTCCTGTCCTGTGGAAACACTCCATCATAATAACTTTCCTAAAACCAGGTGAACCTCCTAACAACACTTCATCATATAGGCCAATGAGCCTACTTCCTATCCTATCTAAAATATTCGAAAAAAATCCTGCTTCAGCGTATCCTATCCATACTTGAAGCACATAGTTTCCCCTCCCATCAGTTTGGATTTCGTCCAATGCACTCAACAGTCCAACAAGGCCTCCGCCTTGTTGACCATGTGTCCTCTGCTCTGGAAAGAAAGCAATACTGCTCGGGTGCCTTTCTGGACATTGCTCAAGCTTTTGACCGGGTCTGGCACACCGGGTTGCTTTTTAACCTTAAGAGCATACTACCACAAACCTTCTACCTCATCCTACATTCCTACCTTACAAATCGCTCCTTCCGAGTTCGATGTGGGTCTGAATTTTCTGACTGCTATCCTATCCGAGCCGGAGTTCCTCATGGCAGCGTTTTGGGTCCTGTCCTTTACATCCTCTTCACTGCTGATATTCCTACCACTCCCGACACGTTCCTTGCAACCTTCGCTGACGATACAGCGATACTATCATCCCATAATGGTCCCAAAACAGCCTCTTCTAACCTACAACATCACCTCTCAAAAATTGAACTATGGTGCAACAAATGGAGAATAAAAGTTAATGAATCTAAATGTACCCACATGACTTTTACTCTACGCCGTAGTTCCTGCCCAACTGTCCTATTCAATAAGATCCCATTACCCAGATCTGATACAGTGCGATATCTTGGTTTCACCTTAGACAAAAGACTCACTTGGAACCCACATACTAGACTTAAAAGACAAGAACTTAACAGAAGATTCGGCCAACTATACCCCATACTATGCAAGACTTCAAAACTTTCAATAGACAACAAGCTTTTAATTTACGAGACTATCATAAATCCTATCTGGACCTACGGACTAGAAATTTAGGGATCAGCAAAACACTCGAACATCAAACGTATCCAATCCTTCCAATCCAAATTTCTGAGAACCATAACTAATGCCCCCTACTATGTCTCTAACAAAACCTTACGTAACGATCTTAATATACCTTTTGTCCTACAATCCATACCTGTCAAATTTTCAAAATTCCAATTTCTAAAATTTCTTAAATTGCAAATATTAGAATAAGATAAATAGATAATTGTGATTAAATTACTTTTCTATTTATAAAACATAATAAAACTATTTAATATTTCTGAGCATTCTCTCATTATTTCCCAAAACGCTACATCGGCAACAGGTAAACGATTAGTTCATATCTCCGCTTTCCAAATGGATTAGTGAAATTAACTTTTTATTTCCCCTTTTTTATAATTATTCAATTTGTTCTATATTTATGCATTTTTCCAGTTCACAAATTAGTACTTGTTCATTACTAGATTCCCGGGAATGGATTGTCTCCAAATCTTCTTCCGATGGTACTTCTAGGTCCCCTATTATCGCTTCGTATTCAGAATTGTTTTCGTCCGCTATTTCCTAATTTAATAATTGTTCGATATCCATTTCCTCCTCATTGCCAGTATGATTTATTTCGTCGCTCCCCTTGGAATGTGCGTCGGCCACGTAATTAGTTTTCCCCTGAATATGTTTAACGTTGAATTCGAACTCCTGTAGTTTCCATATCCATTTCCTAATGCGGGTATTACCATTTTTCATTGAGAAAATTCATGTTAAAGGTTTATGGTCAGTACATAAAAGAAATTTTGTACCGTATAAATAAGGCTTAAAGTGCTGGGTTGTCCATACGACCGCTAGTAATTCTTTTTCTATTAAACTATAATTTAATTCTGGACTTTGTAATACTCGGGACGCGAATGCTACTGGGTGTTCTATTTCATCTTTATCTTTTTGTGAGAGCACGGCTCCAATGGCTTTATTACTGGTATCTGTAGTTAGTATGAATGGCTGTTCCCAATCTGGGTATTTTAAAATTGGCGTGTTACTCATCATTTCTATTAGGGTTTGACATGCTTCCTTAATTTCCTTTGTGCCATATATCTTAGTTTTTAATGAATTTGAAATCGGCCTGGTAATTTTTAATAAATTTTCGATAGTACCCGGCATGCCAAGAAATTGTCTTGTTTTTTTTTCATTACGCGGAATGGGGAAATTTAAAATTGCTTCAATCTTTTTTTCGCCTGTTTTCAATCCATCCAGGGTTACGACGTTGCCTAAAAAGTTTAATTCGGTTTTTAAAAATTCAGTTTTGTCTAGTTGCATTGAAATGTTATGTTGTTTTAGGGCTTTAAATACTCTTTTTAAATATTTTAAAGGTGCATTACATAGGCCGAAAGGCTTACGCGAAAATTCGTCCATTTTCCGTGGAGAATGCGGTTTTTGATATTGATTGTTCGTCCATCTCAATTTGGTGAAACCCTGACGCGAGGTCTATGGTTGAAAATATTTTCGATCCCTTTAATCTGTTTAATAAATCCTCAATTGTTTGGAAATTTATCTTTTACAGTTGCCTGTTTTAATTTTCTATAATCGATGACCATCCTTATTTTTTTGTCCAGACGCGTCTGATTTTTCGGTACGATCCAAAGTGGGGAATTATACGGTGATTTACTTGGTCTGATTATTTTATTTTTTAATAATTTTTGCTCTTCTTTATTTATCTGTTTTTTTTATTTATATGCTTCGGATAGCGATAATTTCGAGTGTATATTGGGTTATCATTAGTGGTTATAATTTATGTTTAATTAATCCCGTCGATTTTCAATGGTCGTCGTCTCTTTTTGACACTTCACCATGTTGACTTATAATTTCAATTAGTTCTTCTTTTATTTTTCGGATTAATATGTTCGTGGTGGATTAAGTTTTTAATTTCATTTTTATCATCAATAAAAAAAAAATTATTTTCTAATTTAAATTTTATTTCATTTTTTTCTAAATTTATTTTTAATTTTAGTTTTTTCATGGTTTCGTAGCCTAATAAAATGTTGAGTCTTTCGCTAAACGGAAAAATAAGGAATTTTACTTTTTGATTAATTTCTATCAGGAGCATTAGGGTAATTATCACACTTTGTGATCGTTTCGCTCTTCCTGTAGGGGTTTTTATCGCTAAGTCTTTCTCGATTATTTCCGAAAAACGTGGAATGCGATCGGGGTGTACATAATTTTTTGTGGCACCCGTATCAATTAACCATTTATTTTCTAGACTATCGATTAAATTTGGTAAATCGTTACTTAAATTTAAATCGTGTATTTCTATTTGTTTATTCGGTTTATGTTCAACGGTCTGTTTTTGATTAAAATTTAAATGATTATTTATATCTGGTCTATGTCCGGAGGTCTGCTAGTGCTTGGGCCTACTTCTAAAAAATAATCCTGTCTTTTTTCTAGTGACTCTAAACGACCTAATAATAATTTTATTTTTTCATCTTTCTCTTTCTCTACTGTATGCACCCTATTAGAAACTGTTTTCATCGATACCGTGTTAGAGAATCTATTTGAGGTTGTTGGTAATTATTCTTTCTAAAATTTCTCGAGGGCGGTTTATTAAAAAATCTATGTTGTGATTCTGGGTCCTATTGCTGATTATATATTGGGGTTTGATATTCAATAGGTCAATTTTGTGGCCCGAAGTTATGCTGATTATTATAGGTAATAAATGTTGGAATTTGTTATCGCTGATTTGGTCGATAGCTCTGGTGATTATTAAAAGACGAATATTGCTCGCGATGATATTGTTATCTTGATATATATCACGGTAACTAGAACAAGACGGTAGTGCTCACGAGGTGGATGCGCAGTGGATTGCCGGTCAGATGACGTCAAGTGGACCGACCCTCCCTATACGAGACACAGCGCTCTAGTATATTCAGATATTTGAGTCCGTTCTGTATCTGTCACTACGACGCGACAGTTGGGTTTGTAGTGTTCGGATTTTATCGATAGTGACTATTCATCTCGCTTTAAAATGCCATGTTGTGCCGTTGCCGGTTGTACAAACCATTCAGATAATACGAAGAAACTAAAATTGTCATTTCACGTTTTTTCAAAAGCAAAGATCATAAACAATGGCATTTTTACAAGCGAAAAGATGAGTTCAACACTAAAACAGCCCGAATTTGTTCGGAACATTTCTTGGAAAGCAATTATGAAAGAGATTTAAAATCGATATTATTAGTATTATTATTATATAAATCATCTTTTAGACAAAGGATTTAGTATTACGTTTGAGTAGCATGTTAAGCAAGTATCTAAGGATATTTTGTTTGATTCATTAAACAAACAGAAAAAATGAGATTTAAAGTATGCATATAAAATAACCGAACATCATTTATTAGTATCGGGAAGCGAAAGGCAAAATGTAAGAAAAGAAGCTGATCTACTGTCAAGAACTGTGGCTAAAGCAGTGTCATATAATTTCCCAGGTAATGACCATGTAGTTGATTTTATTAACACTATTAACGACAGGTTTGATGTACTAAACTCGAGACTTCCTCACCATCCTACTAATAAATTAAAAAGTGTGTACGGTACTAGTTTACAGGACCAGGATGTTACTTTAAATAAGTTTTATGTTCTTTGTTCTTTGTTCTTCTCCCAGAAAAAAAAGTAAAAAAGAACTATTACCTTTTCGAATAGGCTTTATGGTTTCAATTCGAAGTTTACAGGGCTTAGTCAAGAGTTAGAAGCAGAAGGTTATTAATATTTATAAGGAGCAAAGTGTAATCAAAATGTTTTGGAATCGTAGTTTTCTCTAATTTGAGGATTTGGAAAATTTTACGACCTTCCCCTCCCCACAGCGGTGACACATCGAATACAATACCTGTTATTCAGCAAAAGTGATACATTAAAAACAGATAATTGTATTACTGAGCAGTGTGAAACTTTAGGTGTAGAAGTTCTTAAAAAAAATTGACTTGGCAGAGCCAATACAAAATTGTGAAACTTGAGACTTGAAAGAGGACAAGTTGAAAATGAACGATGTCCATAATGAAGAATTTATGTCCATTGCAGAATAACTGGTTGATCAGTTGACTGAAATCACCAATAACAAACCAGTTTACCCCAAAGATAATACCGATTTACTAAAAATGTTAGCTGGTTATGTAGCATACCGTGTTCAAAAAAAACCTTAAGACTGATTTTCAATATAATGAAAAAACTGGAAATTCAAACAGTTCTGACTGGGTTTCGGTTTTGTCAAGAGGTGCCCTAATAAATCCGTCATTAAAATGGTGTAGCATTGTTTTAGAATTTGAAAAAGACTTTCAAGGATTTCACGGTAATGGCTTGAATAACAGTCCTCAAATGATGAAGAACCTGATCGGTGTAATAAAAGGGAAGTTAAGTGAAGTGGATTTTGCTATTGCAACATATGTCAGAACTCGATCCTTTATAAAAATGAAAGAACCAAACAAGAAGAAAGAACTGAAAAGAGCAATGAACAAAGATGAAACTTCTGACACTGCACGAAAAAAATCAAAGAACATAAAAAAAAAAAATAAAGAGTTAATTATCGATTCTAATTTTCTTAGTAGTTCTTTAGTAATAAACTAACAATAAAATAAAAAAATTCAAAACAAATTGCTTGGCATGTAAGTCAGTGTTATTGAGAATAATATTAGTCTAAGTACTGTAACACGAATTGCCAGCCATAAGCTTGATAAAATCGAGGCGGCCGGCTTGGTGCAGATGACGTCACGGCCTCACACCCAGATGCGCGTGAGCCCTACCGTCTTGTTCTAGTTACCGTGATAAATACTATATGATATAGTAGCACGCCAATTTTAAAACACCCAGATTGGGAACGGCCATCCATACTAACTACAGATGCTAGTAATAAAGCCATTGGAGCCGTGCTCTCACAAAAAGTTGAAGATGAAATAGAACACCCTGTAGCATTCGCGTCCCGAGTATTAAAAAGTCCAGAATTAAATTATAGTTTAATAGAAAAAGAATTACTAGCGGTCGTATGGGCAACCCAGCACTTTAAGCCTTATTTATACGGTACAAAATTTCTTTTATGTACTGACCATAAACCTTTCACATGAATTTTCTCAATGAAAAATGGTAATACCCGCATTATGAAATGGATATGGAAACTACAGGAATCCGAATTCGACGTTAAGCATATTCAGGAGAAAACTAAAGACGTGGCCGACGCACTTTCCAGGGGAAGCGACAAATTAAATCATACTATCAATGAGGAGGAAATGGATATCGAACAATTATTAAATTATGAAATAGCGGACGAAAACAATTCTGAATACGAAGCGATAATAGGGAACCTAGAAGTACCATCGGAAGAAGATTTAGAGACAATCCATTGCCGGGAATCTAGTAATGAACAAGTACTAATTTGTGAACCGGAAAAATACATAAATATAGAAAAAAATCGAATAATCATAAAAAAGGGGAAATAAAAAGTTAATTTCACTAATCCATTTGGAAAGCGGAGATATGAACTAATCGTTTACCTATGGAAAATCGGACATTATCCCGTTACTACAACAAATTCTTGAACCAAATAAAACATACGGAATAATATGCGAATCTCCCTATGAAATAACCGAAACTTTGTATGAAGAATATTTTAAAACCATTCAACAAATAGTCGAAACAGAATATCAGTCGGTTAAATTGAAAAAATATAAATGCATAGTAAATGACGTCGAAAATACAAACGAGCAAATAGAAATAATAGATACATACCATTTGGGTTAAACTAAACATAGAGGTATAAATGAAACTTGAAAAAGAATATTACTTTCCGGAGATGCAAAATAAAATAGCGGAATATATTAATAAATGTGAAATTGTAAAGTTACAAAATACGATCGTAAACCCATAAAAACAAAATTTCAGAATACACCAACACCAGAAAGACCGTTTCAGGAATTAATGATTGATATTTTTAATTTTAACAATAAAATAACTTTCACAGCAGTCGACACATTTTCAAAACATTTATTTGCCCAAACTTTACAATCAAAGAATGCAGTTAATATCTGCAATGCACTAACTACATGACATATTTTCCGACACCGTTACAAATATTATTAGATCAAGGGACTGAGATGAAGAATAACTTAGTCAGACAATTTTGTGAAGAAAATAATATTATCTTACATTACACGTCGGCTAATCATTCGAACTCTTTAGGATTATTGAACAGTGTCCATTCTACCTTAAACGAATTATTAAAAATAATAGGACAGGAGAAAGATAAATATTCGACTCAACATTTAACTTTTGAAAAACTTAAAAAAGAATATTACTTTCTTTGTGATTTGATAGATTTAGTGATTTGATGATTGATTTCATCACTATTGTTAGTGGTTGGTATATCAGAGGCTGTTATCAGTAAATTGTTTTGAAATGTTGTCTGGTCGGATTTTTCTGTTATCCAACTAGCATGTTTTGTTATCCGTGTGTTATTGTTTGGGAAACTGATTACTATGGGGAAATGACTGCTAGAATATTGCTCTAGAGAAACTTGCTAATCCAAATGAGTGTATAAATTAGGTGAACACCCTGTCAGGTCAATGAACAAGAATGAATGGTATGTTGGACTTTAATATGTTGGCTGTCCTGAATTTAGAATTATCGAGTCAGTGCCATCTATAATTCGCCTAATAGTATTACCGCGTGTTGAACAGTAAGAAGAACCCCAGGAGGTATGATCGTTTACGTCGCTCATAACAATAAAGGGAGAACGGGTATTGCTCAGGATATTAACCAAATCTACCTAGAGGAAGATAAACGTTATAAAAAAAAAAAAAAAATAGGTATGTGCAGAAAGACCTTGACTACCAATGCTTGTAGGGAGGTATTTATCTGAATTAACTCAGAAACGACCCTTTTATGTACGGCAATCAAAACCGCACCACATGCTCAACTTCCATAATCAAAATCGTGTCTATAGATATTATAATCCTTTAGCGTGAAAGTTATATTGAGGGGTAACTTACTTTCTTGTAAACATAAAACTATCGGTTGGTATTTATTAATAATTAGTTTAAGTTCCTCATGTTTTCCCTTTATATCATTACAGTTCCATTGTATTATATTGGTTGACGTTGTCATATTAAAAAAATAAAAATAAAAAATGTAAATAGGTCGGAATTTAGATATATAATATTATTAATTTATGTAAATATACTAAACAAAAATCAAATGAAAAACATAGTAATAAAATTAAAAACAACTAATTAATTAGTTTCCATTTTTTTCTTTGCTTTTTTCAAGCTTTGGTGATTTTTTCCTGGTCTTACTTCTAGTTCTTCTTCCTTCAACCTTTGTCCACTCGGTCTGTTGACCATCAGGAGAAAGGTGAGGGTTGGTAGGCTCTTCAGACGCCCTTTGTGCCGAAGGTAAAATCCTCGGTTCAGGGACGACTTCGCAGTTAGTGGAACGGGCTTCAGAATTTTTTTTTGGATATAACACCAGAGGGTTGGGAATTTTGGGAAGTATGGATTTTTGATACGGAGGGTAAGGAAAATAAAGAGAAATTTGGGTGAGAAGGTGAGGGTGTGGTGGGAGGTGGGACGTGGGACGTGGGTGGGGGTATCAGTGATAGCATTACTTCTGGTGCTGCTGCTAGGCGTGTATGTCTTACTAGACGTATTTGTCACTACAGATTTTCTAATTGTTAGTTGATTTTCAATTATTTGTTCCGTTTGTACACTAACTGATTTTTTAGTCTTAACAATATTAGCAAAAGATATTTGAGTTGTTATCGGGTGCAACAGATCGTATTTTTTCCTAGCAGCAATATAAGTTACTTTATCTGCCTCTTGAATTCGTTTGATTTCCTTTTCTTTAATAAAAACTGGGCAATTTTTTGAAAAAGCATCGTGATTACCAGAACAATTAACACAAGTTGTCGGATTATTGCACTCGGACCCCTCATGTTTTGTTTTTCGACAAAATTTACATAGTGCTTCTTTATTACAGTTTTTTTTTTTTTTTTTATGACCAAATTTAAGACAGACGTAACACCGAATAGGGTTTGAAATGAATTGTCGTACGGTAACATTATGGAATCCTAGTTTAATTTCAGAGGGTAAAGAGGGGTTGTCGAATGTTATTAAATAGTTGTGATTATTTTGTTTTTCATTATTTCTAAAAAAGTTAATCTTTTGACGTCAGTAACATTCTGGGGCTTTAGCTCCTCTTTTATTTCATCTATATCAACATAATTCAGATCGGGGAACCTAACAATGCCTTTACGTAAATTTAATCTAGCATGGAGCTCTACATTTATTTTAAAATTGTTGCACTTTAAAAGTTTTTCCGATTGAGTATCAGAAAATACTTCGACTAAAAGTGTCCATTCTCTCAATTTTTTAATTAATTTAGCCTCACCTGTTATTGCTTTTAACCTTTTATGTATAAAAAAAGGTAAAACCCTTTTAAAATCTAACAAATCACAATTGTTTTCTGTTTCAAGTCGCTTTATAATGAAAAAATTGATACAATATTTTTTTAATATTGTAAAAAAAATATATATAATATATTTTTTTAATATAAATTAAAATAAATTTACTTTTAAATTTAATATACCCAGTCACTCCAGTCACATATCATTTCCCTTGAAGAATGGTGTCATAACTGGAGAGTTAAGATAAATCCCAGCAAATAACCTTTACCCTACGTCAAAAACCTACCTCGTCCTGTCCTCCTGTATCCTTTAATGGAGTACCATTAAATAATGTAGAACAGATAAGATACCTGGGATTTTATCTGGACAAGAGACTTACCTGGAACCCTCATACAAGATTGAAAAGACAAGAAGCTGCACGTCGATTTCGACTACTACAACACCTACTTGACAAACGTTCAATTCTTCCGATTCACTACAAAAAACTCATATGACGATTATCAGACCTATTTGGACATACGGAATGGAGTTATGGGAATCCACCAAACCATCGATTTCTTCCCGCATCCAATCACTCCAATCCAAAATCCAGCGAAAAATCCTAGATGCTCCTTACTTCGTCACGAATGAACTTATCCACAATAACCTTAATATCCCATATGTTGCTGATTTGAAGGTACCAGATACCTCTCCTTCCATAATAAACTCACTGCTCATCCAAACCCACTTGTTGCACAACTTGCTTCCCATTCCATTCCTGCCAATCCTCCGAGGCGTCTGAAAAGAAGATGGCCTAGTGATCTTCTTTTGTAAATATTCATTTGAGTACTACCAATGGGTAGTTCCTCTACAAGTTGTATGTCATTATATCTCATGTATACCACATATTTACTAAATGTGTTCTGTAATACAGTTGTAAATTTCTATTAATAAAAGAATAAAAAAAAAAAATATATATATATATATATATATATATATATATATATATATATATATATATATATATATATATATATATATTAAAAAATAGATAGGGAGTAAATAAAACAAAACACGTGCAAAATCTTCCTACTTCCACGAAGCCTTTCTGTCCGCTCCCGATCCTAAAACAAAATGGCAGTTCCTTCGCAAACTTTTCCTCCATAATCCATCCGGATCTTCAACCTCGACCAATTTCCCAGTTTCATCTAACGACCTAAACACCTATTTTGTATTTATATAATAGGTGATTATTGTTTATAAACTTTTATGTATAAAAAAAGGTGAAACCCTTTTAAAATCTAACAAATCACCATTGTTTTCTGTTTCAAGTCGCTTTATAATGAAAAACCTTATATAATTTTTTAGGGGTGGGGATTCAGCCATTTTTGTAGTTGAATCATGCAATTTTATAGAAGAAAAAATTAAAACAAATTCACTTTTAAATTTAATATATATACATTAAATAATAGATAGAGAGTAAATAAAACAAAACAAAGAAATCTTATGAAATAGTGTTGAAGAAAAGAGTCGAAATAAATGGATAAATTAAAAAATAAAATATATATAAAACAAAACTTATCAGTCTGTAGTTATACTCGGCTAATCCGCAGCAGCTCTGTACCCATACGTCTACACATATCAGAAGGAGTAATGTAGGAAAAATAAAATTATTTGCATTGAATAGTGTTTCGGGTAAGATACTGGCTGAGTGGAAGGGGGGAGTGGTTAGAGATGGCGATACAAAATAGGTGTTTAGGTCGTTAGGTGAAACTGAGAAATTGATCGAGGTTGAAGATCCGGAGGGATTATGGAGGGAAAGTTTGCGAAGGAGCTGCCATTTTGTTTTAGGATCGGTAGCGGACAGAAAGGCTTCGTGGAAGTAGAAACATTGTGCACGTCGGATTTTTATTTGTACTAAGTTGTGGAGCACTTTGAACGTTAGATAATCGTCGGCAAGTCTCGTCCTTCTGAATCTTCTTCCAGCCTCACGCTTTGCTGGAGATCTTTGGTTTCTTGGCACAACTAGGTGCAGGCCAGCGACGAAAGGTGGAGGTTTTGAGAGGAGCAAATTTATCGAGGATTTTGAGGAGATTAGTTGTGAGGATGTCATCCATGGAGTCTATAGAAGAGGTGATGCAGACCTCACTCCAGTCTAAAGTTTCAAGGAATGGTAACATATTATCACGGTTGAGGGCATCAAGATTGCGAAAGGTAATGGTTCTAGAAAGGACCGGAGGGGTTCAGAAGTCATAGGATATTTGTATTAGGTCATGGCAGGATAGAAAAAACACAGGACATTGGGAGGAGGAAAGGAAATTTTGTTGTGAATCGATAATAAAAGGTCTAACCATGAGTCAGATCAGCGGGAATGAATAGTAGGAGCAAAAGGAACGATAAAAAGGTGAAAGAATAAATCAAGTTATCCAGGTAACGTTTGTTGTTGGAGTCGGAAAGAAGATTTGCGTTGAAATCACCCGTAATAATGATTTTGGGATAGAGAGGAACCAGGTTAAATAAGGACGATTCAAAGTACAGATCGAAAGTTACGAGAGGGGGACGGTATACAACTCCATAAAGTAGATGCTGAGTACCAGCAGGAATTTCATTGAATAGGTACTCAATGTGAAGTTGTACGGATCAGGGAGAAAAATCAAGAATTCTTGTCTTAAAGCTGTCATGAACATAGATTCCTACTCCACTGCCAGTCCGGTCAGCCCGGTCATGGCGGGTAAGGGAATAGTTTTGAAGGGATACGCAAGAGGACGGAATGTAGGGTTTAAGCCAGGTTTTGGAAATGGATATGATGTGGAAAAAAATTTGAATGAAGTATTGTTGGAATTCGTTAAAGTGAGCTGGTATGGATTGGGAGTTAACGTGACAGGCTGTTAGGATACTAAACATACCGTAGAGAAGTAAAGGACGATGCTATAGGATTTAGGAAAAAGATGTGATTAGAGTAAATAAATAAATATACATTTAGTAACAACTTAAGAAATTTTTTGCTAAATCGGTAGAAAAAGTGTTTTTCTTATTTCTTTGTATGAAAGGTTGATGCTATGTCTAAGATGAAATAGTAGGTGCCAAGAAAAAAAAATCTTTTTAGTTGTAATAAAAAAACGAGAAACGACAATGTGTGTTGGTTACATAGATATATAAATACATAAAAATATAGAATAGAATAGAATAGAAAAATAATTTTATTCTGGGACAAAGTCCCTTAAGAATAACAGATAATTGCAGGTATAACTAAATTAAATCTGGTTAGAGACATAATGAGCCACAAAAAAGAAAAACAATAATACATTAATGACACTATGTACATAGAAGAATCTTTAAATAAAGAGAAAAGAAAAGAAGATAACATTTTACAGATTAGAGGAGATAGAATTAAATAAGAAAAAAAAAAAAAAATAAAATAAAATGATATAGAAAAATCTTATGGTACAATGATATGATTTGTATGTACAATAGAAGTACCCAATGTTATATTCATGGAAAGTTAAATTTTTATTAAGAGGAATCTCAATTATTCCAGAACTGAATCCAGCAATGCAACGGTAATTTTTGATTAAGTAGGTAGATAGTTAGCAAGCGTCAACTTGAATGAGGAGGAGGTATTGGAAATAGAAATATTTGAATGTTTTCAGGGATTTAGCTTGTCTGATGTGAGGAGGGATGGAGTTCCAGAGGATTGGTGAGCGGAAAAGGAAGGAGCGTTGGAATATTGAAGTTCTATGGGACGGGGTATACAGATCAGAAAGACGGGATCTGGTATGTATTGGATTGACTGCAGATCTGAATTGGAGCTTATTGTAAATATAAGAAGGTTGGAGGGTATTGATAATTTGGTATAGGAATGTTCCATGGAAATATTGTTTACGGGAAGTGGGATAGAGCCAATTTAGTTGGGAATAGAAGTGGGAAACATGGGAACGCCTCGGACTACCGAAGACAAACCTGACGAAGCAGTTCATGATTCGCTTCAGTCTATCTTCGAGAACCGTCGAGAGGCCACCGTAAACCAGACAACCATAGTCAATGTAAGGGAATAATAAGGAAGAGACTAAAAGCTTGCGGGTTGACAGGGGAAGAAGGTAACGGTTTCGGTGGAATAATTTGAAAAGGCCTATGGAACGGCGGGAAATTTGGGCAATCTGAGGTTTCCAAGAGAGGGTTTGATTAAAGACAATCTCGAGATTTTTTACAGAGGAGTAGAAAGAGATAGGATGATTATTTAAGGTTAAAGGAGGGTATTGTGAGTAGGAATTAAGGAGGGAGCTAGAGCCTATTAGAATGGCCTGAGTTTTCTTTTCGTTAAGTTGTAATTTATTTAAAGTCGCCCAGGCACTAATTCTGTCCAGATCTTCCTGAACTTTAGCGAAAGCAGTGGATAGCTCTGAAGGGGAGAAGGAGAGATAGACTTGGGAATCATCTGCATAGAGGTGGTAGGAACAGTGATAGATTGAATTAGGAAGATCATTAATGTAGGAATTGAATAGGAGAGGAGAAATACTGGATCCCTGAGCAATACCTGAAGTAAGAGTGAGAAAAGAAGATAGGGGTTGGTTTGGTATTTTAACTGCTTGGGAACGGTGAGAAAGGAAAGATTGAAACCAGCGGATGGAACTGTAGGAAAAGTTTAATGATTTTAATTTAGAGAATAGGATAAAGTGATCAAGGGAATCGAAGGCTTTAGAAAAGTCAAGGAGTAACAGGACGGTTAATTTTTTGTCATCTATTGCGGTAAATATGTCATTAGTGATTTTTAGGAGAGCAGACTGGGTGGAGTAACCGGGACGAAAACCAGATTGAAGGGGGTCGAGGAGGTTAGATTCTTCAAGGAATTTGGAAATTTGAATTGAACTAATCTTTCCAAGGACTTAGAAAGATTAGACAAGATGGAGATAGGGCGATAGTTATTTGGAGACATGGGGTTTAATGTTTTATTAATAGGATGAATTAATGCTTTTTTCCATGAGGTTGGGAAAACTGAATTTTGGAGGGAAAAGTTATAAATGAATAGGAGGACTGGTATGATTTCAGGTAAACATAGTTTTATTAGTTTGGTGGGAATATCATCTGAGCCCGTAGAATTGGAATGGGAATTCATTATGGAGGAAATAAGTTCAGAAGGGGAGATTTTGGAAAAATAAAAATTAGAATCACTGAATGTAGGAGCTGGGGTAAAATAGGAGGAAGGATGAAGAGAATCAGAAGAAAAGGTGGAAACAAAATATGAATATAATTCATCGAGAGATACAGTGTAGATAGATGAGGATACAAGGAAATCACAGAGTGAAAGTTTACGGAGGATATGCCATTTCGATTTGGGATCAGGGGCAAAGGAGAGGGCTTCATGGTAATAATTAGATTTTGCTCGACGAAGCGAGGCTTGTGTTGAGTTGCGAAGTATCTTGAACCTTTGGTAGTCATCTGTCATCCTCGTGCGTCTGAAGCGTCTTCGGGCTGCTTCTCGGTTTCTTTGGAGCTGCTTTATTTCCGAAGTTATCCAAGGAGCAGGGCGACGACGAACTGAGAAGGATTTGAAAGGTGCGTGGATATCAAGGATATTTAGGAGGTTAGTGGTGAGGATGTTTACCATGGAATCAATCGAGGAGGAGGAGTAAATTTCAGCCCAGTTCTGTGCTTCAAGGTCTGGAAGGATCTTCTCACGGGTTAAGGATTCTATATTGCGGTATGAAATAGTTTTTGGAAGGAATGGAGGTGCTAGAGTATTGTATGATATTTGAATCAGATCATGAGACGAGAGGAAAGGAACAGGTAACTGGGAAGAAGAGAGGAGGTTTTTTGCCGAATCAATGATAAATAGGTCAAGCCAAGTATCGGATGAGGAAGTATGGTGGGTAGGAGAGAACGGAACGACGAAGAGATGTAGGGAAAAAAAGAGGTTTTCTAGGAACAATTTATCATATAAGTCAGAAAGGAAATTAGAATTCAGGTCCCCAGAAATAA
Source organism: Euschistus heros (assembly GCA_003667255.2). Taxonomy (NCBI): domain Eukaryota; kingdom Metazoa; phylum Arthropoda; class Insecta; order Hemiptera; family Pentatomidae; genus Euschistus; species Euschistus heros. The sequence goes on from RCWM02000248.1 coordinate 329,396, forward strand.
TGACATTAGCATAACAGGAAACGTAGTTGTACAGGGGAGTCTCAAAAGATGGGTCAAAAGGAACACGGGGTGGGCGGTAAACTACCACATACAGGAGATGGAGAGTTTTATAGGAAATTTGAACGAGAAGGAACTCTATTTGTGGTAGATCAGTTGGATGTGAACGTTCAAGAATTCGGAACTTGAGGCTTTCATGGACAAATAAACCTACACCACCGCCCGTCCGGCCAACCCGGTCATGGCGGATAAGCGTGTAGTTAGGAAGGGAAACTAGGGAAGAGGGAATGAAAGGTTTGAGCCAAGTTTCAGACACTGCGATGATATGGTAGGAATTTCGGGTAAAATACTGTAGGAATTCATCGTAATGAGCGGGTAAGGATTGGGCATTTATGTTACAGGTTGTTAGGACATCGGTCATTTTGAGGATATGGGGAGAAGGAAGGAATTTGATAGGAAGACGCAGGCTTTCAGAAAACTGGTAAGACTCCAACTAAGCGAACTAGTATGAAAGATAAATAACATTAGGGAACAATTAGATAATAATAAAATACAAAAGAAAGTACTAAATGTACAAATAAGAATGTAAGAGTATAAAAATAAAAATTGAAAATTAAAAATGAATAAGAATAGAAACAACAAAAGATATTTACATTTTCTAGAATCAAAAAAAAATAATAAGAAATAATTATAAAGTGATAATATTAGGAGATATAACGAGGACCGTAGAGCAAAGCCTGTTGATATTGACCGAAGAAGGCAGATAAGTCGACAGGTTCCGGAAAGTCAAAAGGCGTCGAGGTCTTGAGACTGGTCTATGATAACAACCGGTTGGCCATCATCTTTTCGACATCGAACCCTCCCAGCAGAAAACCAGACATATTTAATTTTTCCCGCCAACCTCTTCTGGCGGGCGAGCCAATATAAATGTCTGTTTGCCGGAGTCATTTTCTTCGCTGAGATATATGAGGTGGGCGTCATTATCCTGCCATCCCATATCTCTCGTCGAAAAGTCTCTCTTCACTTTTCTTTTTAGTATAAGATCGTCCCTTAGTGTCTGTCTCAGGAAGCGTACTATGATAGGTGGTGGTCGTGGATCTTCTTTTCGTGGTCTGCGACGCTCGACCAAGTCAATATCCTCAATGTTCAACCTCACCCCCAGGCCAGCCCCAACACTTGCCACTAAGGCCGCAGGAGTTTCGCCAGAGCGAAGAGGGATGCCCCGTATCTCTAAAGATTTACAGAGCAAGCCCTGCTCAGCCCTGTTAAGGCGAACTCCTAGCTCTCCGATTTTATTCTTTAGCGCGGTGTTTATATATATATATATATATATATATATATATATATATATATATATATATATATATATATATATATATATATATATATATATACTCGTAATAATAAAACAAAAAATCATAAATAGTGATATATGAACGACAGGTAATAACCGAAGATAACAAGATGCAGTGTAACCTAAATAATTAAAAAACACATTAGTTGTGATTAGCCAGCGAAAAAACGATAATGTAAAGTGGTTATGCACGTATATGAATGCACAAATACATTTAATAGTATAATAGGTACAACGTAGTAAAACGTAATGAATAAGCGATAGTAAATAAGCAGAGATAATTAGATGCAATAAAACTTAAATAACTAAAAGAACATTCTAGTTGTATTAAGCAAGCTAAAAAAGATAATGTGGAGTGGTTACATATATATATATATATATATATATATATATATATATATATATATATATATAAGCGTATGTATTAATGAGATATGAAAGCATGAATCGTAGTGCATAAACACCAGTAAATAAACCAAGATAACAAGATGCAGTGAAACACAAATATATAAAAAATCATTCTAGTTGTAATAAGCATTCGAAAAATGATAATGTGCAATGGTTATAAAGATATATAAATACAAAAATATATATAATAAAGAGATATAAAAGCATAAATCGTAATATATAAGCTATAGTAAATATACTCTGTTAATGAGATGCAGTTAAACGTAAATAAATAAAAAAAAACACAGAAATGACAACCTTGCATCCAAAAATTATCTTCTAGGGGAGAAATAGTAGAAGAGCAATAAGCCAATACACAGTGTTCAATAGCAGAAAGTTTGAAAGACCTAGAGGGCGCAAGTGTATGTATTCTGAAAAGTCAGCCGAAAATATCCAGGTGCTGGTGCTAATCAATGAAAATTACGGGTTGCCCATCATCTTTACGGCAGCGGACTCGTCCACCCACAAACCACACATACTTTAGTCTACCAGCAGATCTCTTCTGACGGGCGAGCCAATACAAATGACTATTGGTTGGGGTCATCTCTTCACTGAGATATATCCGGTGGGAGTCATTCTCCTGCCAGTATAATATATTACACTATTCCATTTATACAAACACTGTCAGAAAAATACACACAAACAAACATAAAACTGACTACACTGTCACATTCGAAAATACCTCCACCATTGAAAAATTATTCACCATAACCAAAGATAAAGATAAGTTGGAATTACAGTGTAATATTGTTTACGAAATACCGAGTGAAGATAGTTGTGGCAAGTCTTACTTCGGTACATCGGATCAATACCTCAAACGACGTGTTTGAGGTATTGATATGATGTACCGAATGATTCCCCCGTAATCACACCCAATAATTCCCTCGTAGTCTCGGGGCATGGTTTCTACCATCATCATCATCAGCGGCGCAACAACTCATTACTGAGTCAAGGCCTCCTCAATCAGCACACGCCATATGTCCCGGTTCTGCGCAGCCACCATCCAGTTACGCACCCCAAGCAATGTCCGGGCATCATGCGCAACACCGTCTTGCCAACGCAGTTTGGGTCTTCCTTTTCGCCTGGTTCCATGAAGTTCCTCCAGCAATGTCCTCCTGGGAATGGAACACTCATCCATCCTCGCAAGGTGTCCAGCCCACCTAAGCCTTCCAAGCCGAACAAACTTTATTCGGTTCCCTAAAGAGAGCATATAGTTCTTGATTGGTTCGTCGACGCCACTCTTGTCCCTGCATAATTCCACCATAGATAGATCGCAGGATCTTCCTCTCGTGGATAAGTAATGCGGACTCATCTTTCTTCGTGAGTGTCCAGGTCTCAGAACCGTAGCTCAAGGCGGACCAAGGTTTTATACAGCTGTACCTTGGTTGCTCTCGGAAGCAGGGAGCTTCAGAAATGGTTACGTAGGCCATAGAAACATCTGCTTGATTTGCTTATCCGTGACCTAATTTCCCCAGATATGTTGTTATCCACATCCACTTGACAGCCGAGGTATACAAATTCGTTAACTTTCTCAAATTTGTAATCCCCAATTCTAACTTCTTCGCCCTGTACTGCCCGTTCTCCTGATACCATGTACTTCGTTTTCGCGTCGTTTATTTCCAAACCCATTCTCCTGGCGTTCCCAGCAAGGAGAAGGAACGCATTTGAGACAGCCTGAAACGATCGTCCTATGATATCAATATCATCGGCATACCCAAGCAAGAACAGTTTTATTAAATATGGTACTACCCAGTTGGATTTGGGAACTTCTGATGGCTTTTTCAAGGCCGATGTTAAAAAGAAGGCAGGCCAATGCATCACCCTGACGGACACCCCTACTTGAGAAGATTGGCTCGGTCATCCCGTCTTGGACCCTTATGGTTTCTACCACGTGTACTTTAAATTTTTCTCCTCTCTTTCCCCACCTGTCTAATTTTATCTCCGTTTCCCCATCTACTTGAAAGGGGCCACTCAAGGTAATTAACTTGCAACCACATGCTTGCACAAGGGGTACCCTCTCTCTCTTACACATCTCTTTTATTGCGTTTTTGGACATTATAGTATTTGAACAGCCTGTATCTACCAAACAACGCACCCTTCTTGCAATTCTGATGATGGGCAACCCTTCACTATCACTCTCGACACTATTTATCATTCCACGGTTGCCCATCATCTGGCTTTCTCCTCATTCTTCGCCCCGTGCTCTCCGCTCCGCCACCGTTCGTCGCTTTCTGCTCCTCCCGGCACTCCTTCCAGTTGAATGTTCTCCTTCCCTTGGTTCGCCTTCTTCTTCTTCCATCTCCGAGGTTTCCGAAGATCTTAACGACTCCGATGGGTGTCTACTCCTCCTCCACACCTGCTGTGCGTTTACCTCAATCGAATCCACCTGGTTCCGCCTGCTCATGTAAGGGCACTGTATGGTGATGTGCCCCTCTGTACCACATTCGAAGACCTCGTGCGGGGGCACCGTGCTACCAGATGACCCACCTTCCCGCAACCATGACACTTTCTGTCTTCCTTCTTCCAACTCCTACTCTCTGTCTCTTGCCTCTTTTCCCGCACTGTAGGTCGCTCTTGTCCCCCAAATTCCGAGTCTCGCCTTCTCCAAGAGCCCACCCGAGGCTGCTTGTTCCTGCCATTATCCGTGCGCCGGTAGATCACCTTAGTCCATCTCGCTTCTGCTCCTAGCGCTGGCACCCATCATTTCTCTGGCGCATTCTAGGAAGGTTTTGTCTCGGGGAAGCTAGTTGGACCTTAAGGATGGTCGATAGAAACGCCATCCTCGCCTCTACTTCCACCACCTCTGCTGTTTCTCTCATCTTTATCTGGTTGTAGTGACCTAACAACGTTCCGGCGTATTGCCCATTGGACTGATAAGGTCTTCTCATTTCCCTGAACATGCGGAAGATATCTTCTTCAGGGGTCCAACGACCTCCTCCAAATGCTTTTTAAAGTCTATCTTTCACTACAACCCACGGCGTATCCTCATCTGCCTGGATTGAGTTAAGTACGCTGCGTTTAATTCGGCACACTAAGGCTGCTTTCAGCGCGCAAGCGCCCATCGGATCTAAGAGGTTTTCGGCTCCTTTTGATTCGATTCGGGTCATAATTCTGTCACCTCCCTTAAGGAAGTGATTTAGTTCCGTTATCTCACCATCGTACCTCTCAATGTCCGAAATCGCTCTCCTTAGTTCTTGCGAAGTCGCTGTCTTTATTTTCAGCAGTTCTAATGCATTCGATTGTGCTGCTGCCATATTTGAGTGATCTGCCGCTAAAGTCTCTGGTGGTATAGGTGCCGTTTCCTGTTGTACCTCGAACGCTGCCGGCTTCAGAACATTGTTGGCGGCCATTTTCTATGCTCCAACAAAAATTTATTTTTCTCTTTCCCCCCCCCCTTTTTTTTTTTTTTTTTTTTTTTGAAAATTTGGAAAATTCGAAAAAACGAAATACGAAAATTATGAAAAACTAAATACAAAAATTACGAAAAACGAAATACGGAAATTCTTTGCAGAATAGAAAAAAAAATGATTACCCAGCAATATGCTCAAATGTCCCGGGTTTCGGCACCAGTTAGGTTCCTCCAGAAAAAATAGAAGGAGGATGAGGAACGAACCGTCCTACTCAACACTGGAAATAAAGACTGCCTTTTATTTTCTTAATAATTCCTTTCATATAAATTTTGTCTTATTTACATGTGTTGATAAGATTAAGTTAAGGATTATGTTTATTATTCCTAGTCTATGTACCTTAACTTATATGTATATATATATATATATATATATATATATATATATATATATATATAAAGTTATGAAGTCTCAGCTGATGTAGAATAAAAAGATACAATGGATGTAATTAGAACGACTTAATAGTTGGAACATTCATTCCTATAATAATACTCTTTATATCATTTGCTCCTATTGATATCTGTAAATAGGATTGAGTTCAGGATTAAGTATGTTATTACTATTCCCTATACATTAACTCCCCCCACCAGTTTACGAACACCTCTCGTAAACTCAAAATAAAATATATACCTTAACACTATATACATAATCTTAAAAGAAAAGAACATAACAATCTTATACTATAGATTTACAATCACGAATTACTAAAGACACAATGTAAAAGAAATTTAAAAAAAAACAAACATAACAACCCTATGCACTAGATTCACAATCAGTTTAGTTACCTCACTTATAAAAGGATAATAATTGCACGAAAGACTGCACAAAAATTTTTGCACAGAAAAAAAAATGCACATTTTCTGTCTTCCTTCATAAAACAACAATTATACAAAGTGAGGCGTAAGGACGTAAAAGGGAAACATAATACACCCGCTTATATTTGGGTTAACTTGGGTTCACCCATCGGAATGTTTAACTGGTCAATGTGCACCGTCCTCCTTTTCTTGGGGTCTTGGACTTCTTGTATGGTTACAACATTATGTTAGCGAATTACAATCACCCTGAAGGGCCCCTCGTAGCGCCTAACCTCCTTGCTCCGGTTGGTCCCTATTTTTCTATATTCTATTGTCCCAATTCTTATCCTTCCTGTCGCGTTCCGAACCCTGAGATTTTCCTTTTGCACCCTCTTACTCTTTTCGGTTTCGGTCTTTCTAACAAACCCCACCTGCTAACCAGTGCAAATCTGTTTGCTGCTAACCTTTCCGCCAGGTCCTCATCTACTATCGTATAGCGTTCGTCCCTTCTTCTCTCCCGGAGACCAAATAGTATTTCAAACGGGCAAAACCCTGTTGCCTTGTGTATGGAATGGTTATAAGCAGCAACCGCCCTCTGCATCGTCTTGTCCGCCTCTAACCCTTTATCAAAGTGGAAAACGCGAAGGTGGTCTCCCACTGTGCTATGGAGCTGCTCTACGCCCCCTCTACTCTTTGGTTGCCCCGTCCAATGCTTTCATTTCGGTTTTGATGTTGGCATTATCGAACTCCCTCCCTCCGTCCGATGATACCCTGTTCGGAACCCCATAAAACTGAAACCAAGATCTTAGCACATTGACGACAGCCTCCGCGGACCGCTTTCTTATTGCATTCGCCATGGCCACTTTGCTAAAGACGTCGATCACCGTTACCCACTTGAAACCCTTTCAAGTGAAGATGTCCACCTGAAGGTCACTAAGCGGCCCCATGGGTGTCTCCGTTTCTTCTTGCTTTCCCGTGGGGGGGGGGGAGTGCCGGTCATACTTTGTAGTGTGGCAAACCTCACACGCCCCAAGTACTTCTTCCACCGTCTTTCTCATCCGGATCCAGTTATACTTCCTTTTTAAGGCCTCTAATGTCTCGGCCACACCTCGATGATTTGTTTTGCCTTGATGGTAGGCGAGCGCAATTTCCCGCTGTCTATCTACATCAGTTATTGTTTCTACCACCAACCGGCATCGTATGAACGTTCTGTCCACCCCAATCTTTTCTGTTCGCCATAGCCACCGTATCTTCTCCCATACCGTCGCATTTCCCAGGAACAAATATGAGATTTTTCCCGCTCTAGATGTATCGTTCAGAGCTCGGACCATTTACTCCTCTTTTATCCCAGGTTCCGACCAGATAGTCGCTATGCGTGATTTACCGTACTGTGTATTCTTGATTTTGGATAGCTCGGTGGTTTTAGTCTTCTAGATGATTTGATTAGGCTTATGATTGACCATTTCCTCCCTCTCTTCCATATTTAACGGTCTCTCACCTACTGAGCTTCCATCGGTTGAGTCCCGGTCATTATCAGAATCGTGTGGCTCCTGCTCTCCTTCTCCGTCCGGAGACCATTCCTGAATGGCCGGAAACTGCCGAATGTCCCGCGAGGTTCCCGCCCTCGATGACCACTCGGCAACAACATTCTCCTTACCTGGTTTGTACACGATTTCAATTGAATACTGGCTCAGTAGCCCTTTCCATCTCGAAATCTTCGCTGACGTTTCTTTCAGTTTCCCCACCCATTGGAGCGCCCTATGGTCTGTTTGAACCCTAAATCTCCTGCCAAACTAATATGGTCTGAAGTGGTCTATTGCCCAGACGATTCCTAAAAGTTCGCGCTCCAACGCACTATATCGCTACTCTGCTTCTGTTAATCACCTACTAGCATAAGCTACCGGGTGGGCACCTTCTGGTCCCTTCTGAGATAGAACAGCACCCACCGCATATTCGCTGGCATCGGTTGTTACTGTGAAAGGACGCGTGGAATCTGGGAATGCTAGTATAGGTTCCTCCTTCAACCGCGCGATGCACCGACGAAAATTGTCCTCCATAATTGGAGTAATAACCATTTTCGCGTCCTTTTTTAGCAGGTTATTAATAGGCACCTTAGAAGAACCTTCGGTGATAATTTAAAGCTCCCAAAAGTCACCGAATCCCTTTCACTCCCCGGGGTATTTCCATCCACGTCATTGCACTGACCTTAGAGGCATCCGGTTTAACTTCCTCTTTAGACACCGTTTGGCCCAAAAAATTAACTTCGGTCTTCCCCAATAGAATAGAATAGAATAGAATAGAAAATAATTTTATTCTGGGACCAAGTCCCTTAAGAATAACAAATTGTACATAAAGAAATGATATTAGTTACATCTGGTCAGAGACATGATGAAAAATAACACGAAAAAAATAAAAATACAATAAAAATAAAAAATAAAAAATAGTAAAATAAAGAAGAAATATTAATATAACAATGATAATATATACCTAGATACTAATGTGATATGTGAACAGGAACATAAGAGAATATTCTACAAATGAGATAATAAATAGGTTATTTGAGACAATGCAAATTATATACAATATAAGAACCCAAATGTTGTATTCGGAATGAGAAAAAATTATATTATAAATATATTGTTAGTAAGCGTCATCTTGGATTAGGAGGAGGTGCTGGAAGTAGAGGAATTTAAATGTTTTTAAAGATTTCGCTTGTCTAATATGAGAAGGAATGGAATTCCATAGGATGGTTGAGCGGTATAGGAAAGAGCGCTGGAATGTAGTGGTTCTATGGGATGGGGTATATAGATCAGAAAGACGGGATCTTGTGTTCAGTGACTTGATTGCAGATCTGAATTGAAGCGCATTAAAAATATAGGAAGGATGAAGGGTGCTGATGATTTGGTAAAGGAATGATCCATGGAAATATTTTCTACGGAATGTGGGATAGAGCCAGTTTAATTCGGAATAGAGGAAGGAAACGTGGGAGCGCCTCGGTTTATCGAAGACAAATCTGGCAAAGCAGTTCATAATTAGTTTCAATCTGCCTTCGAGAACTGCCGAGAGACCACCATAAACTAGACAACCATAATCAAGGTAAGGGAATATTAGGGAGGATACTAGAAGCTTACGAGTTGACTGGGGAAGAAGGTGACGGGATCGGTGGAATAATTTAAGTAGACCTATAGAACGGCGGGAGATTTGGGCAATCTGAGATTTCCAAGATAGGGTCTGATCAAAAATAATTCCAAGATAATACGGACTTTTCTAGTGATAGTCGCAACCCGAATTCCCTCACGCGTTCAAACACCTGTCGCAGGTGATGGATATGCTCCGTTTTCGATTTGCTAAATACGAGCAAGTCATCCATATAGATCTGACAAATCTCTTCATCAATAACCCATAAGAATTCGTCCATAAGGAGCTGGAATGTAAGGGGTGCATTCTTTAACCAAAATGGCAACCTCGTAAATTCAAAATGCCCCCTCTCAAACGTAAACGCTGTCTTTGCTTGATCTCTGGGATGAATATTAATTTGATGATATCCGGCTTTCAGGTCTAATGTACTAAATATCACCGCTCCGCTTAACCTGTCTATGATGTTGTCAAACCGAGGAATAGGGTATGCCTCATCCACGGTATTCTCGTTCAATTTGACAACATGATGTTAATTTATTTATTTTTAGATCGATGTGTTTTATTGAATTAATAATTCAATCTGTCTCACTTTAGGGCAATAAGTAATATAAAAGACAAAAAACCTATAAATCACACCTTACCTAGGACTCCACTTGGACAAATGTCTTACTTCGAATCCACATACAAGACTAAAACTACAAAAAACTGCCCATCGTAACAGATCACTTCAACATTTACTAGACAATCGTTCAAACTTTCCAAATAATTACAAAAGACTCATTTATATGACAATTATTAGACCTGTTTGGAAAGATGGAGTTGAGCTTCGGTACTCAACTAAACCTTCTAATTCTTTCCGTACCCATGCTTTACAATCCAAAATCCTTCGAAAACACCACACCATAATCCTTCGAGGCGTCTGAAAAGAAGAGTCCTTCTAGTGTAGAATTTGTATTGAAGATGTGAATAGTTCTTTTCAAGGTTTGGCATGTTATTGTAATAGTTATCAACATATTTATTTGATGTATATATTTTGTGCAGTCCTATATTACAATAGATTAATATAAAAAAAAATCACACCTTGGGCTCGTTGGATAACTTCAAGGAAAAGAAAGAAGAAACATTTTTTTCTTTTATTGAAATTTACGACTGTACAATATATATACATCTAGTTAATGTGTTCATAAAAATCACAATAACATGTAAAAACTTCTTAACAGTAGCACTTCAAATAAAATTCTACACTACAAGGTCTTTAGGCCATCTTCTTTTTAGACGCCTCGGAGGATTATCGGGAATGGAGTGAGAAGCAAGTTGAGCGACTAGAAGATTAGTGTAGTTATGGAGTTTACTATGGAAGGATAAGTATCTCTGGTTTAGGCTAAACCAGCAACATATGGGACATTAAGATCTTTATGGATAAATTTATTGGTGACAATGTTAGTAGTATTGAGGATTCATTGTTATCTAAATTATAGAGGGCAAAAAAGAAAAAAAAGTATAAAACAGCTCTTAATCTTAGACTCTTAATCTTATGAAGAAAAATTAATATTATAATAAATTTAATATCAGTCGACCACTACCCTATATACCTCGCTATTATCTCCCAGTTCACTTTTCTTTCTTGCTGCCAATAAGGGGCTATTGAATGGAGACAAGCTATTTACAATAATTCCCTGCTCTAGCAATCTTTCCAACTCCGTCCGGATATTTCGCCTCAGTGCATGTGGATACCTCCGTTCCTTAACGTATGACACCCTTTCCTGCTTAAGTGGAATTTCGTGTACCGTTCTCCCCGTTTCACTCAGCACGTCTCCTTCCTTAAAAAAAATATCGTCGAATTCATGCCTCAACTGCTCCCTCCAATCCGTTAACTTACTCACGGCTCCAATACGCGATCCGTCAATTACTCGCTGGCATTTGTATACGCTCTTACCCAAGCCAATATGCCACTTTCCTTTCCTAGTACGCACGCTCGCACCTACCTGCCCCAAAAAATCACATCCGACAATACCTTGATAGTCGCGGTGCATCTGCTCCACTACATGTACCCTCAAACTATTCCCTGTCTCCGAAAATTCCTCCAACTCGATTCCTAACTCACCCAACACGGTACAGGCCCCCCCAGGGTGATCAACTTACATCCACATACCTGCAACTGGAGAGCCTTTTCCTTACCGCACATCTTCTCCACAGTGCCCTTTGACATCAGCGTGTTGGAGCTCCCGGTGTCCACCAGGAACCTCACTCCATACTTGATCTCGATTATTGGCAACCAGCTTTCGCGTTGAACCCTTACGTTGTTGCACGTTAAAGCACGGTCGCCTCTCCTCAGTCACCCTCCTCATGCCCTGCTATGCTTCTTCTTCTCGTCAGCTGCTTATCACCGTCCTCGGTTCTGGTTCGCTCTTCTGCGTTGAGAATTCCAGCCATCTTCCTCACCGCTGTATACCAACTCCTCCTTTGTTCCGGAACCTCCAGATAGCTCCGATGCCTCTTCGGATGAAGAGCTCCTTCGTACTAATTGGGATCTTCGTCGTAGTTCCTGGGTGTTTACCTCCATAGGTTCGCCTTGTGGTCCTTCCCTACGGCGAAAGATTTTGTGCGGGGGCATTGCGCTACAAGATGTCCCGTTTTACCACACCCGTGGCATCTTCTTTCTTCTCTTCTCGGCCCCACTTTCTGTTTAGGGGTCATCCATTTCAAATCACCCAGTCTTGTTGCTCAACATTCTTTATTTTCTCGATTCTTTTATCATGGATTCCCTATGGGTAGACATTCACAAAACTCGAATTGAAAAAAAATTGACAAGCTATATTTTTTATTTGACAGCCATTTTAAAATGATGATTTAGTGAATTTTATGAAAAAACGGGGTTTGCGGAAAATTATTGGGAAGTCATTTTTTTAAGAAATCAAAATAATTTAAAAACTAGTGTGTTCAGCATTTTTTCTCCCTTTCTTTTCCTTATATAGTACCCCATATAAGGATTGTTTATTTATTTTTTCACATGTTCCATTCCTTATAGTTTAGCCAAGCCTAGTAAGGCAACAAAATATATTTAAACAAAAAAAAAAAAAAAAAAAAAAAAAACAAACAAACAAAACAAAAGCCAACAAGAAACTACCTCCGCTGCCCATCATTTGTCAGTTTGTCAAAGTCGATTTTTCGTATAAATGTGAGTAATTCAGTCTTAAATTTAGAGAACAAATTTTGTTCTTTCTCTGGCCATGTTCCATGTTTTATAATAATACTTTTTTTTTAGATCAAACCTTTGTCTTTCAAATAATTTACATTTGTAAAGTACATGTCTAAACTTTTGAGTCTGTCCGTCTTCATTACATATGTCAGATCGTATTATGTTAATTCGTTTGAGATATTGTTTAGAGTTACCGTGTTCTGTCATTAGTTGTGTCAGTTTGTAGTTGTTACTTTGAATGTGTTTGTAATTGTTGTGTGTAATGTGAGGTATAAATTTGTGTAAACTTGGTGACTTTGATGAGGTCACCCACAATTGGTCCCACTTTTCAACCATATCAGAACTCATGTCGCGCTTTATATATGATAAGGGAACTTTGTTATACGAAGGTAACAAATCACCTTTAGCTGCCTCTTTGGCTAGGTAATTGCCCCTTTCGTTATCCTCAATTCCAGAGTGTGCCTTAACCCATTTTATAGAGAACATTTTCCCCTTTTTTTTAATGGTTATTAAATTTCGTCTGATTAGTCCAGTCAAATAGTCATGAATCTCATTGTCAGTATTATTAATCGAGTCTATTAAAATTTTACTGTCTGTATGTATTGTAATATGTGCGTTAGTCTTTTGAGGTTCGTTAATTATGTATTCCGTAACTTTTAAAACAGCAAATTTCTCGGCTTGGTTATTCGAACAGTAGATTCTAGTTTATTTTGATGTTCTATCGTTCTGCCATCTTCAGCTTTCAATAAGCATGCACATCCAACGTTCTCGTTGTCCTTACTACCGTCCGTACAGATTTCTGTTTTGTCGGTATTAACTGAATGACATTTAGGTGTAGTCCACAAATTTGGTGCTGGATGTATCCAAAACTTGCAGTCTGTGTTTTTTTCAATTTTGTCTAATGTTAGGTCTTTATATCCTGTCTTTTTCTTTTTAATGTTAAATAATGTCGTTAGTTAGTCAATTTTTAATTGAACAACATGCGATATCCTTTGCATATTTTGATTGCAATGATCCTTTGTAGCCTTTGTAGTTTTATAACATTTTTTTTACAAAGTACAGCTGGATGCCAAACATGTACAGCATAGAGCATTTTCTGGAGGATAGCTGCTTCATACATTACTTTTAAAACCTCCGATTTAAGGCCCCATATTGCTCTGGCAGCTATTGACAGTCCGTTAATAATCCGTAGAGTTTCGTTATAAAGATTATCTAAGTGCCTGTTTCAATTTAGTTTTCTATCGAACAGTACACCTAAATACTTTATTGTGTCACATTGCGCTAGTCTAACTGTATTGAGTCGTATGTCTAAGTCTGGTACTCTCCTTTTTCTAGTAAAAATAATAAATTTAGTTTTTTTCCAAATTAAAGTTTAGTTTATTACCTCTAGTCCAATGTCCTAGTCTTGATAGAGTCAGATTTGCTATTTCCTGGAGTTCATCAAAGTCTTGTAAGTAAGTCATCTGCATATGCTAGTAACGTTGTATTTTCATGTAAGTCTGTTTCAAAAACTGTATTAATTAGTAAGTTCCATAATATTGGTGATAATGCAGATCCTTGGGGAGTTCCTAAAGTCAGTTTCTTTTTCATGGAGTGATAGTTTGTCTGAACAGTACGTTTTCTGTCAGTGAAATAATTCTGAATAATTTTGTATATGTTTTTTGGGCAGTCATATTTTTTAAGATTATATAGAACCGCAGGCCTCCAAGCAATGTCAAAAGCTCCAGCAAGGCCTAATGAAACTACTAATAAATTACTTTTTTGGTGGAGCGTGTTATTGATTTGTTCAGTCAGTTCGTTGAGGGCTTGGTCAGTTCCTGATTGTGATCTAAATCCAAATTTATGTCTGTCAAGTATTTCGTTAGTCGTTAGGTGGTACATTAGTCTATTTTTTAATATTTTTTCAAAAACCCTACCCATCACAGGAAGTATACTAAATGGTCTAAGGGAATATGAATTTGATTTGGGAATTAGAACTAGTTTACCCACTTTCCAGTTCATAGGAAATTCCTTTCTTTTAAATAGGATTTTATAAATACCTGTAATCAATTTTGGAAAGGTTTCAGCTATTTTCTTAATCATTCGGGAGTCTATCTGGTCTATTCCGCAGTCTTTTTTATCATTTAATTGTTTAATTGTACCTAATATTTCATAGTCTCGGATGCCTACGTCATCTTCGTTACTGGGTGGGGTAAGTACGTCTAGTCTCATTTGTCTATGTTGATTATTGTCATTATTTGAATTGTCATCTTTAATTATTTTATCCAGTACGTGATTTAATGTTTGCTAAGAGTCTGGTGTGAATGTCCCAGGTTGGGTCATTACTGTTGAGAGTAAACTGTAAGATTTAATTTTGTTTGATGCAAATTTGTAAGGCCATTGCCACGCAGTAGAAGCAGTAGCATATGTTTTCCAAGAATTTAGTTCAGAATTTTTAAGATGTTTTCGGTATTCATGCTTACTTTTTAGATATTCAATTTTTTTCATTTCCCTTAGTTTTCCGTCTTGTTTTGTCCGTTGATATATTTTCCTAAGATGATTAGTATGTCTTCGTAAGTTAGTCAGTTCAGGGTTCCACCAAGGTACGGAACGGTGTCGAGTTCGACGTTTAAAGTTTCCGGATCTTTTGAATGCAACATTGCAAGATTTCGTAATAGATTTTGTAATTTTATTAACTATACTGTCAGTCGAAAGGTGGAGTATTTCATTAATTATTAGGTCTTCTGTCTCATTTTCTGTCCATCCCCAGTTGTTATGAATGTGTTGAGATAAAAATTGTTTCACAAATTGATGTCTTAAGTTACTCAAGAATTTATCCCAGTCACCATTTTCCGTCAAATATAAAAAGTTTTTAATTTTATCTGCTGTCCAGTCATTCCCGTATACGTGTAGTTGGTAAGTTAACATATTGTGGTCCGAAAAGTTAGTTTCTCTTGAAATCATCCAGGTTCGTACAAGGTTATGTCGAGTTGCATTTGTATTTATTAAAGTATGATCGATGTTACTGTTACCTCTCGCACCTTGAAATAACGTTAGTTCTGAGTCAGTATTTAATAAAAACAAGTCGTTTTCCACAATAAAGATTTCCATCAGTTTACCCCTTGCATTTGTGCGTTTATCAAACCAATATTTAGATATGGCAATTGAGTCAATACCTATAATAATATTATAATTGCTGTAATAGTTTAACACTTTTTTTAATTTTTGCAAGTATAAATTTATACAATGGGTTATGTCGAAATATGCGCTAATCAAAATCCATTTCAATTTTCCATGTGTTAATTCTAAGCAAATAAAGTCCGAATCAGAATATTGTATTATCATGCAAGCATCGATATTTTTATTAGTTTATTAGCCCTGGTTTTTTTATCTACAATTTGAAAAACATACGATTTACTATAACCTATTTTGTTTAACCTTGTGTAAGATTCTTGAAGTAACAAAATATCTATGTTTTTGATGTTTATATATTGTTGTAGCATGTTTGAAGTGTATTTAGAATTATGTGTGTTGAGCTGTGTGATGTTTAAGTGTCTATACATCATAAATAAATAAAATGCATTGTGAACAGTCTATGTATGTAGTTGAAATAATGTCATTTGAGACTAGTTCAGTGTGTTCAATATGACATTGTTGTTCAAAAAGTCATTTTTTTATTTTCCTATCATGCAAGAAATTTATTCAAACTCTTTCTCAAAAACTCGGAACAAAATGCAAAAACCGTTATTTTTAAGGCCACAAATGTTAAGGAAGGAGAAGAGACTAACAAATAATATTTTATTTCTGTGTTGAGTACTTGCAGTACTACCAGCAGTATAAGTTTTAGTCTTGAGAATGTACTCCTTTTTTCTCTACGGCTTTTCAAAAATGGCTGAAAGCAGGTTTTTGCCAATTTTCATAAGTCAATTTCTGAAAAGGGACTGAATGAAAACAAGTGAAAATTTCATAAAATGTTTCTTATACTAATAAGAATCCACCACAGAAAAATTATGACTGAGACTCAACTATGTTTATAGAGCTGTGAATTTCAATAAAAACGCTACCTTTTATTCAAGCAGAGTATCTGGTCCAGGACATTCTGAACAGGTGTCAAGTAAACATTTTTCATTTTCAATATCACATGCGATGAATGCTATGAGGTCTTTATAATTTACATTAACCTTTGCCCCTTCTATCATAAGCTTTGTGTTTCTGTGATGCTTGCAAACACATACTATGAGTACCTGATCGGCCCTGAAGAACGCACCACTTTCGCCTTAGAGCACAAAACATAGAATTACCAATTTAGTAATCTGGATATTTCAGTTAATATATGCTCTAGAGTTCATTTAGTCAAAGGAGAATTGACCTTTTCTATTTCTGCACCTTGACATTGTCAATCACAGTTGAAACATATTCCTTTTTACCAGGGCATAGGCAACTATTTTCGTAAAACTCTTTAATTCAGATCATAAAAAATAGCTTCACTTGTTTTGTTGCCCTGTCTTTTTGTAAGATGTGGTAAGATTCCTTGAACCTTTACTATAGCTGCCTAGTTAACTTTACCATGTATTCACTAAAGTCCTCAACAATTTTTTCTCTGACTATGAACTTGGCAATAGACTAAATATTTTAATTTGATCATTTTTCCTAGACACTTTGAATTTTTCATTCAGTTTAGTAATGAGTGTGTCGAACTTACTAATTGATGTTTCTGTAACTTTTATATTCTGAGTTTCTAAGCCATTATAGAACGATTCAACTAATTTTCTCTTGAATGCGCTCGTAATTTTATTAGTTTTTGTTCTGTTTTAAGCTTTGTTATATTTACATGAAGGAGACAATTCCAGCGTTTCTTACATGGATTCCACTTGATGCAATGTATTCCCCTCTACTAATTCAAAAGGGCCAGGAAAAAATTCAGGATTATTCTTAACATTATTTCTCTCATCCCCGGGCAGTTTTTCTACAAATATTTTTGATGCTCAAGTTGGACATTGATACTGTCCACGAATTAGTTTAATATTCACATTTTTACTCTTGAAGATATTAATGAAGATTAAAGGGATGGGGTGTTCATGTCACCACTTGCAGAGACATGTAGGTTCAGCCAAGATGTAGGCTGTGAAAACAGTTGCACATGGAAGAGTTCAAATCTAAACATGTAAAACATACATTAACTTGTTGCATCATGAGAACTGATGTGTCAGTTGACATTTTACAATGGGTTTTAACTTACAAACATACTTGTATCATATACTTACATATTTTTTAAATTAACGGACATTTTTAAGTCAAGTATTTCATTTAGATATAAGCTAAATTCATTATTTTAAAACTCTAAATGATAATATATATATATATTAACCATACTTTAAACTTGTCAATTAAATAATTTTAAGTCTATAGTTGCTAATCTAGCATTGCACGCGTGTATTGAAAAGGTAGTGTTTTTATTGAATTTCACAGCTCTATAACTCAAAACATAGTTGAGTCTCAGTCATAATTTTTCTGTGGTGGATTCTTATTAGTATAAGAAACATTTTATGAAATTTTCACTTGTTTTCATTCAGTCCCTTTTCAGAAATTGACCTATGAAAATTGGCAAAAACCTGCTTTCAGCCATTTTTGAAAAGCCGTTGAGAAAAAAGGAGTACATTCTCAAGACTAAAACTTATGCTGTTGGTAGTACTACGAGTACTCAAAACAAAAATAAAATATCATTTGTGAGTCTCTTCTCCTTCCTTAAAATTTATGGCCTTAAAAATAACGATTTTTATTTATTTTTTCCGTGTTTTTGAGAAAGACTTTGTATAACATTCTTGCATGATAGGAAAATTAAAATAATATCCTTTTGAAGGTCATTTCATGCTGAACACACTAGTTTTAAAATCATTCTGATATCTGTAAAAATGTCTTCGCAATAAAAATTTCCGCAAACCCTGTTTTTTCATAAAATTCACTAAATCATCATTTTAATATGGCTGTCAAATAAAAAATATGGCTTGTAAATTTTTTCCAATTCGAGTTTTGTTAATGTCTACCCATAGGGAATCCATGATAAAAGAATTAGGAAAATAAAAAATGTTGTGAAAAAAATTATATTTATATTGGGTGATTTGAAATGGATTGACCCCTAGGTAGTCTAGTCTTTCTATCGTTCCAGGCTGGCCTCTCTTTAGTCGGACGATGCTTTCGCGGCGCAGCTTGGATGAACGGTGGTCGCCTGAAGGAAACTTTGCTTCACTCCATATCGCCTCCTACTCTACGCGCCTCTTCCTCCCGGCCACCTGAATCCACAAGCTCCTGAGGGCATTCGGTGAACACCTGAACGGAGGAAAACTCCTCTTTCCTTCCGGTTTCCCAGGCTAGTTGCACATTCCAGACGGTGCCCAAAAACGCCATACGGGCTGGCGTTTCCTCTGCCGGCACTGTCTCCCACATCTTCTCCATCAGTTTGTTGTATCGTGCCATTTTTTTAAAATTTTTTTTTTTTTTACTGACCTTCCGGTTCCCGCTAAATCCCGGGTTTCGGCACCAGTTATGAAGTCTCAGCTGATGTAGAATAAAAAGAAAGAAAGGATGTAATGAGAACGAGTTAATAGTTGGAATATTACTGACTTTATTCCTATAATAATACTCTTTATATCATTTGCTCCTATTGATATCTGTAAATAGGATAAAGTATGTTATTACTATTCCCTATACCTTAACTTTTTTATATATATATATATATATATATATATATATATATATATATATATATATATATATATAGTTATGGAAACCCAATGGTATTAGAGATAATAAATAAATGTACACTATCCCCTCTCCTAGATAACTGTATAAAAGGGGCACCCCCACCTTCGTCCGGTGACACTCTGCCTCTACCCGTTATGATGTCAGTTTGTTCCACGAAGTTTTGTAATAGGCTTTAAGTTTGTGCTTTTTCTTGTATAATGTATGTACTTCAATAAAATCCTCTTTTTAAAAACTCAGCCCCGCGAACATTTTATTTAGCTGGCGCCCGAACGGAGGGACAGTTGGAAGCGTTAACGTAACTTCGCGGCAGTTCTATCTTATTTTAGGTACAGAACAGCGAGACCTCTTTCCACTGGCATGAGAAGATTGGGAGCTGAGTACTAATACATCAGCAGATCTTCAAGTCTTTGGGAGCGCTTTGGTATTCCAATACCTTAACCAGAAGGACCTTCAACCTCTTTGCTAAGGAATCGACGGGAAGGAGCTAAAGGAGGAAGTCATCGAGAAGACATCGGAGACAACGAAGACATCGTTGTATCAAGAAAAAGTATAATTATTTTATTTTTATTTTTGTTTTTAAGTAATTTTTGTAATTTAAATATAAGTTAGTAATAAGTACCAGGTATGCAAGTTTAAAATGTCGTTTATTTCTTAAAATATATACACAGTAATTTAAAAAAAAGTATAATATATTTTATTCAAAGTACTGACCCTCGCTTTCTACACATTTTGTCCATCTCTCGGGCAATATATGGATACCATTCCAAAAGAATGCTTCATCTTTATTTGAAATCCATTCATCGAGCCATTTTCGTACGTTTTCGAAATTGTTGAAGTGTTGCTCCGCCAATGAGTGTCCCATCGATGAGAAGAGGTGATAATCAGAAGGCGCCAGGTCAGGTGAATACGGCGGGTGGGGTAGGAGTTCCCAACCAAGCGAAGAAATCGTTTCCTTAGTCAATCTGGCTGAATGTGCAGGAGCGTTATCATGCTGAAGAATGACTTTGGCGAGCCTGTGAGCCCATTCTGGGCGTTTTTCGATCAATGCGTGACTCAAATTGATCATTTGTTGTCGGTAGCGCTCGGTATTGACTGTTTCGCCGGGTTTGAGAAGCTCGTAGTAGACTACTCCCTTCTGATCCCACCACACACACAGCATTGTCTTCTTCCCAAAACGATCCGGTCTTGCACTCGATGTGGATGGTTGTCCTGGCGTTACCCATGATTTTTTTCGTTTGGGATTCTGAAAATAAATCCATTTTTCATCGCCAGTTACAACTCGATGCAAAAAACCGTTTCTTTCGTGGCGTAAAAGCAGCATTTCGCACACAGTTTTTCGTTTTTCCATCTGTCGTTCGTCCAATTCATGTGGAACCCATTTTCCAACCTTTTGAATCTTTCCCATAGCTCTCAGGCGATCGGAAATGGCTTGCCTAGTGACATTCAACTGTTCTGCCATCATTTGTTGGGTTTGGGTATTGTCTTCGTCTAATAAAGATTGCAATTCGAAGTCCTCAAACTTTTTTGGTCGATTTTCTCGTTTTTGATCAGTAACATCAAAATCACCACGTTTGAAACTTTGAAACCAACGTTCACATGTCCTGACGGTTGGAGCAACATCGCCATAAGTCTCTACAAGAATTCGATGACATTCAGATGCCTTTTTCTTTTGATTAAATAAGAAAATCATGACATGCCGCAAATGCTCTTTATTTGGCTTAAAATTAGACATTTTTAACACCAAAGAAAGGTATGATACGTCCACGTAAACGACTTAAAAACAACTGACTTTTGTAAACAAATGACTAACAAACAAAATAGCGTTTAGAGATAAGCAAATCCTTCAATAGGCTAAGAGCGCATTCTATTGGAATTAAAACGACATTTTAAACTTGCATACCTGGTATAATAATTTAAAATATTGATTTATCTTTATGAATGGTTTGGAAGAAAAATTAAGTAACTTAAAAATAACAGGTTCTACGTTAGTTAAAAAAGAAGATATTAATATGGCTCTTGAAATTAAAAATCACGATTTAGCATTAATCCCGGAATACGACGGAAATCCGTTACAACTAGTTGATTTTATCAGAAATAGCGAATTTTTATATAATTTATATTGTAAGGAGGACAATACTCATAAAAATACAAATCAAGCAAAATTAGTTTTAACAATTTTAAATAAATTAACAGGTAAAGCTAAAGTCGCCGTATATGACAAAGAATTTAATACCGTCAAAGAAATAATAAAATTCTTAAAAAGAAAATATCAGGACACGAGAACTAGGGAACAATTAATTTCAGAAATTTTAAATACGCGGACTTATCATAACGAGAACCCACTCGATTTCTTAGAACGACTGGGCCAAAAAAGATGCGATTTATACGCACGTATTTATTCAGACAATGAGATACTAGACAAACAGGACGAAATGTATAGGTATGACAAACAGATATCCCATCACGCAGTACATAGCTTACATCCGGCATTAACAGATTTTATTTATCACATTAAATTTGACTCGTTAGAAGACCTAGAAGAAATATTAAGAAATAGCGCAGCCCACATTGTTCACAGAATTTATGGGGATAAAAAAACACTCTAAAAACAGTCCGGTACAAAATAATTATAAAAAGAAAAATTTCGAAAATAATTTTAAAAACAAAGAGTACCGACCAAACTTTAACAACCACCATGATTATCAAAATTACAACCGACCCCATCAGTATCACCGCGAGCAATATGCGTCGTACAATAATCCTCAACAATACCGACCGTATCAGCATGAACAAAGTCCAACCTTTAATTCTTATAACAATAACAATCAACATAACTTCCGGCCACAACAGCGAGCAATAGAATATCAAACACCAATTTATAACCAACAATGGGACCCCCAGTCACAGTATAAATTTTTTAATAAACCGCCCTCCAGAAATTTTAGGCAACAAAATTATCAGCAACCCCAAATAGACTCCAACACTGTTTCAATGAGAACCGTTTCTAATAGAGTACACGCGATAGAAGAGGAAAAGGATAAACAGATAAAATTATTACAAGAGCGTATAGAATCATTAGAACAAAGACAGAATCATTTTTTAGAATTAGGCCCGAGCACAAGCAGACCTCCGGACCGGATATAAACAATTTAAATTCTAAACCGGATAAACAAATAGATAACCAGGATAAACAAATAGAAATTCATGACTTAAACTTAAATAACCATTTACCGAACTTAATTGACAGTATGGGAAATAAATGGCTAATTGATACGGGTGCCACAAAAAATTATATACACCCCGATCACATTCCACGTTTCTCGGAAATTTCTAAAGAGGATTTTGCGATTCGAACACCTACCGGAACGGCGGAAGGATCACAAAGCGTGATAATTGACCTAATGCCCCTGATAGGAATTAATCAAAAAGTCAAATTTTTAATATTTCCGTTTAGCGAAAGGTTTAATATTTTATTGGGCTACGAGACAATGAAAAAAACTAAAATTAAAAATTAATTTAGAAAAAAATGAATTAAAATTTAAAAAGAAAAATTCAAATTAGAAAATGACTTATTTTTTATTAATGATAAAAACGAAATAAAAAACTTAATTCGCCACGAACATATTAGTTCGGAAATAAAGGAAGAATTAATCGAAATTATTAGCCAACATGGCGAAGTATTAAAAAGGGACGACGAGAATTTAAAATCTACAGGATTAATAAAACATAAAATAATAACAACAAATGAAAATCCAATTTATACGCGTAATTACCGTTACCCGGAACAATTTAAAAAAACAAATTAATGATGAAGTTCAAAAACTATTAAAAAGTAATATCATAAGACCTAGCAAATCGCCGTATAATTCTCCGCTTTGGATCGTACCGAAAAAATCAGACGCGTCGGGACAGAAAAAAATTAGAATGGTGATCGATTACAGGAAACTAAATCAGGCTACAGTAAAAGACAAATTTCCCCTACCGAATATCGAAGATTTATTAAATAGACTAAAGGGATCGAAAATATTTTCCACCATAGACCTCGCGTCGGGATTTCACCAAATCGAAATGGATAAAGATTCAATAGCTAAAACCGCGTTTTCCACCGAAAATGGGCATTTTGAGTTTCTACGTATGCCTTTTGGCTTGTATAATGCACCCCCAACCTTTCAGAGAGCGATGACGATGATGATACAAAATATCCCCAATTCTATGATTTACATCGACGACATAATAGTCTACTCAAAAAAAAAAAAAAAAAGAACATTTAAAAGATTTAAAAAGAGTATTTGAAGCCCTAAAAGAACATAACCTATCAATACAACTAGATAAAACCGAATTTTTTAAAACCGAATTGAACTTTTTAGGCTATATCGTAACCCCAGACGGATTAAAAACAGACAAGAAAAAGATAGAAGCAATTTTAAATTTCCCCATTCCGCGTAATGAAAAGACGACGAGACAATTTTTGGGCATGACGGGATACTATAGAAAGTTTATTAAAAATTACGCAAAAATTACCAGACCGATTTCTAATTCATTAAAAAAAAAAAATTTATGGCACGAAGGAAATAAAGGAAGCATGTCAAACCCTAACGGAAATGATGAGTAACACACCAATTTTAAATTATCCGGATTGGGAACGGCCATTTATATTAACTACAGACGCCAGTAATAAAGCCATCGGTGCCGTGCTCTCACAAAAAGACGAAAATGAAATAGAACACCCAGTAGCATTCGCGTCCCGAGTATTACAAAATGCGGAATTAAATTATAGTTCAATAGAGAAAGAATTACTAGCGGTAGTTTGGGCAACCCAACACTTTAAGCCTTATTTATACGGTACAAAATTTCTTTTATGCACGGACCATAAACCTTTAACGTGGATTTTTTCAATGAAAAATGGTAACACGCGCATAATGAAGTGGGTTTGGAAATTACAAGAATTTGAATTCGAAGTTAAACACATTCAGGGAAAAAAACAAATTACGTGGCCGATGCACTTTCCAGGGGAAGCGACGAATTGAATCATAATAGCGACGTGGAGGAAATGGACGTCGAAGAATTATTAAACCAGGAAATAGCGGACGAAAACAATTCCGAGTATGACGCAATAATAGAGGACTTAGAAGTACCGCCGGAAGATGATTTAGAGACAATCCATTCCCAGGAATCTAGTAACGAACAAGTACGAATTTGTGAACCCGAAAAATGTATAAACATAGAAAAAAATCAAATAATTATAAAAAGGGGAAATACAAAAATTAATTTCACTAAACCATTTGGGAAACGCCGATACGAATTAAACATTTATGCTAAATCAGATATCGCTTCATTATTAGAACAAATACTCGAACCTAATAAAACATACGGGATAATTTGTAAATCACCTAACGAAATAACCGAAAATTTATATGACGATTATTTTAGAACAATACAGCAAATAATAGAAACGGAATATCCATCGGTTAAATTGAAAAAATATAAACAAATTGTAAATGACGTCGAAAATCCGAATGAACAAATAGAAATTATAGATAATTATCATTAAGGCAAAACAAAGCATAGGGGTATAAACGAAACATTCGAAAAACTTAAAAAAGAATATTATTTTCCAGGGATGCAAAATAAAATAGCGGAGTATATTAATAAATGCGAAACTTGTAAAGTTACGAAATATGACCGAAAACCTATAAAGACCAAATTTCAAATTACACCTACACCAGAAAGACCGTTTCAGGAATTAATGATTGACATTTTTAATTTTAACAACGCAATAATTTTCACAGCAGTAGACACATTTTCGAAACATTTATTTGCTCAAACCCTACAATCAAAGAACGCAATTAATATTTGTAACGCACTGACTAACTATATGACATACTTTCCCACACCTCTACAAATATCATTAGACCAAGGGACGGAAATGAAAAATAATTTAGTAAAACAGTTTTGTGAAGAAAATAATATTGTCTTACATTATACTTCAGCCAGCCACTCAAACTCTTTGGGATTATTGAACAGAGTCCACTCTACCCTAAACGAATTATTGAGAATAATAGGAAAAGAAAAAGATAAATGTTCTATGCAGCAGAAATTAAGATTAGCGGTAATAGCGTACAATAATACCTTAAATAATAAATTAAAATTAACGCCCAATGAAATTACTTTCGGAACCTCCAGATTAGAGTCAGACGAAAACACCGACCTGACGGAACAATACGTATTAAAATATCACAAGGACCAACAATTATTACATAAATTAATTAGATCCAAAATAAATGACGAAAAGGAAACAAGGACTGAAAAATTAAATAAAAATAGAGAAGACCCTGTGGATATTCAACGACAATTAGGAGATGTAGAATATTTAAAAAATACCCAAGCAAAAATAAAAAGTAGAGACAAATTTAAAAAAGTAAATGTACTAGTAAAAGATAAGAGACCGATTAAAACCCATATTGACAATATTAAAAGGCCCACTAGAAAAAAGAGAAAAAAGAAACAATATATTTCAGACGACGATAATAAATCCATTCGCGTAAATATTTCGGATGTCTCGGATAACTATGACTCAGATAATGATTCTGATTAAAAATATTTAATTTTATTTAAACAATATTAAAATGTCTTAAAAATCTTTTATTTTAAATATAATAAATATAATGGTATTAGGAGTAATGTTTATGTTATATTGAAAAGAATTATCTGTATTAAACTGACAATGCTGTAGTTTATTTTAATAAAGTCGGACTTTTGTATTTTGCTGTGAAATATTATATTCCATGTTAATAATGTAAAAGATCATTCAAAGCATTATTTTATTTCACGATAATATTCTGTTTGATTTATTTTGTAATTAATATTTTGGAGAACTATAATAAATATTAAGATACTATTATTTTGTCTTGAAATATTATTTTGATTGATCATTGAGAAAGGTATATTTTATTTTGAAATTATTATTAATTGTAATTAGAAGAGTGTTTGAATTATTATTTTGATTTAAAATATTTTAATTTAATTGTGTAATTTTGAATTTAAAAGTAGTATTTGTAATAGAAGAAAGTAATTCAAAGACTCTTATTTTATTTTCCTTTTGTTTAAATAATGTATTGATATTAAAATGTATTGTTTAGTATTAAGAAATATTCTGTTATCTTTTAGTTGTTAGGAAAATTGTACTTTAGCATGTAAGGAATTTTGTAATGTATAAACAGTTTATAGTTTAAGCTTATTGTTAATATTAAGAAATGGGCAAGGTCTAACCCTTTTGTTTATGACAGTTGTATATAAAATCAAATTCTAGCGTTAAACGTACAAGGTTTAATCTTTTTATTTTTCGAGTGAACAAATCCTGACTTAGTAAACAGGAAGTTCAAAGTATAATCCTTTTATTTTTGTATAAACTTAAATTATAAGGTCCAATCCCTTTTGTTTATAGAATGTTATCTATTGCAATGTTATGACTTAGTGTAAAAGGTATTGAGAAATGTATAAGGTCCAAACCTTTTATTTTTATTGTATAGAATCTTACCTATTTACACTTAGATATTTGTTCCATCGGAGACCTCGGAACTTGGGGGGGGGGAGAAGTTATGGAAACCCAATGGTATTAGAGATAATAAATAAATGTACACTATCCCCTCTCCTAGATAACTGTATAAAAGGGGCACCCCCACCTTCGTCCGGTGACACTCTGCCTCTACCCGTTATGATGTCAGTTTGTTCCACGAAGTTTTGTAATAGGCTTTAAGTTTGTGCTTTTTCTTGTATAATGTATGTACTTCAATAAAATCCTCTTTTTAAAAACTCAGCCCCGCGAACATTTTATTTAGCTATATATATATAAATAAATACACTTGTGAACAGCGATGACAATACCAATCTAGATATGAACAGTGGGGTTTATCCAGACTCAAGCGATGCGACTATAATCTTTTGTGATTCCAGGTTCTCAGACACTTGGGTACGTATAATGTAATATGTGCCAAACGTTATAACTTAGATTTGCCGGGGCTAAAAGAGCCAGTTATGATTGGGATTTCTTTAACAGTTTTTGTTCCCTGTAAATAAATAAACTCTCTACCATTTTGTATGTTTTTCTTGGTTTTCTCTCTCTCTCTCTCTCTCTCTCTCTCTCTCTCTCTCTCTCTCTCTCTCTCTCTCTCTCTCTCTCTCTCTCTCTCTCTCTCTCTCTCTCTCTCTCTCTCTCTCTCTCTCTCTCTCTCTCTCTCTCTCTCTCTCTCTCTCTCTCTCTCTCTCTCTCTCTCTCTCTCTCTCTCTCTCGCTCTCTCTCTCTCGCTCTCTCTCTCTAACTCTCTCTCTAACTCTCTCTCTCTCTCTCTCACTTGTTTTATTTTTAAATTCTCTAGGCCAAATATGAAATCAATTTATGTATAAAGTTAATTAACCAGCAAGAGCCTTGAAGGTTAAATAAAAACAAATTAAGGATTCAAATATCAAACTCTGCAAGCTGTTCTTATATACGCAGAAAAAAAAAAGTATGCAGACATGCTATAAATAGTAATTTATAAAACTTGGGTGGATCCCAGATTCTTGGCAACTTGTTCAACTGTCACAGCTGGATTTTTTTTTTTCTTTCTTCCTTCTGAAGCGCTCAGAAGACCCTCGTCTAATTCAACAGGTCAACCTCGGCTAAAAGGTTGAAGTTTTCAGCTCGAATTTTTTACACCAACTTTGCACCTGCATTTCCCTAAGGTCACGTCCACCATAAATTATCTTCATTAGCGTATTTAGTGTCATAATTAAGTCAATATATTAAACTTAATTAGATTGGATAATCCGTCAAAATTAGAAAAACAACTAAATTTTAATGAAAAATCAAAGAAAAAAATTACTAAAATATTCTCTATAGGCAATAAAACCTTTTTCTCATTACCTTTCGTAAAATTAAAGAATTTTAATATCTTAATTTTACCTAAAGGAATTCCTCTTTTGCCTTCACTTTTATTTTTACAAGAATTTCCATTATCATATTACAATAGCAGTTTTGAAATTATCTAGAGCTAAATTAAATTAATTAAGATTTCGGTTTCAAAATTTCAAATTGGAAGGTTTTAATTTTATCCTTGAGGTTCTTTTTCGTATACTCATGACACTTGTGTGTTATCAGTAAGCAAGTGTTGTGTATCGATTTGTAATTTAATTTAAAACATATGTTATTTATATAATGTATTTTTTTCTAATCAATAAACAAGGTTGATAAGTTTGTTCTTTTCCTAATTGATTTCTAATTCAATATATAACAAAGTGGCGACGAGGATAAAGACAGAAAAGCCGATATTTTGATCTAATTTTTTTTTTTTTTTGTCAAACGGGAACGATGGACGCTGCTCAATTCACCCACTTTTTGCAACTACAACAACAACAATTTTTTGCTATGTTAGAAAATTCTCATCCATGAATCAGAGCTCTTCAGTACTTCATCAATATCAGGTAAGTAAGTTTGATACTTTTGATAAAAACATAGAAACTTTTCATCAATACAAAGAAAGGTTCGACAACTTTCTTGCCCTAAAAGGATTAGCTTTAGACACATCAGCAAAAACTATTCTTTTAAATTGGCCCTGAATATTTCGAATTACTCAAGCTATCAGTAGCACGAAAAGAACTAAATACATTGACATATGATGAAATCATCAATACACTGGAAGATCAACTAACCGAAAAAAAAAAAAATTAGTGGAAAGACACAAATTTCTGTCATAAAAACAAGTCCCTAACGAATCTATCCAAGATTTCGTCACTCAATTACGAAAATTTGTTCCTTCGTGTAACTTTGAATGTGAATGTGGAAAGTCTGTAGCAGATCTTTTTCTACACTCTCAGTTTATTAGAGGTCTCTCTAACCAACATATACGTCATCAACTTCTTTAGGATGACTCAAAAACATTTTCTGACGCTGTCTCAAGAGCACAAACCTTAGAAGCATCGATTTTGGCAAGTCAACAATCCAATGCACCCACAGAAAATAATTCGAACACTGTACATAGACTTTCAAGACCACGAAGTAAGAGCCGAAATAATTATTATTTAAGACCAAGACAGAAATCAAATTCAAGACGTCTTAATTTGAAACACCTAGGGATTGAAGGGCTTTGTTTAAAATGTGCCAAAAATAATCACAATTCGAAAAATTGCAGAGTGGATTCGTCTAAACTAAAATGTCAATATTGTGAAAAGTCAGGCCATGTCAAAAAAGTGTGCCTAAAAAGATTAATGGTAGAGAAAAAAGGAGTGTAAACGTAGACTCGGATGAAGACACATTCCATGAGCAATACACCATATATGACATCAATAGTCAGGATAAAGACAATCAGAAATATTTTGTTGAAGTAAAAATCAACAATAAAATTCAACAATTTGGATTCAGAAGCTGGACGAACTCTCTTAAACATATAAAATTTTAATCGTCTGAACCTTAATAAGAAACTTCGAAATACCAACATACGATTTCGCTCATACACCTCAGTTATTTTCGCACCCATTGGATTTACAGAAGTAGAGGTTCAGTATAAGGACATAAAATCAACAAAAACACTTTACGCCGATACTCAAAAAGCAAAACATCATCTCAAAAATCCAAGACAGTGGCTGGGCTTCTCCTTTAGTTGTTGTCCCTAAGGCCAATGGTAAAGTGTGCCTAGGTGTCAATTATAAGGTGGGAGTAAACCCTCAACTTCAGGACGCACATTATCCTATTCCAACAATTGATGACCCCCTTACAGCGCTCACTGGATTTATTTAAAGCTTATCTTCAGATCCCAGTAGACCAAGAAAGTGAAAATATTCAAACGATCATAACACATAAAGGAACCTATACAGTTAATCGCCTCTCTTTTGGTATCAAAACGGCACCAAATGAATTACATCTTGTCATGAACAAAGTCCTATCAGGCTTACAAGGAGTCACAACGTATTTCGATAATATTCATGGAGACACAAAAGAGGACTGTTATAAACATTTAATAGCTTGCCTTGACAGACTGCAAGAGTTCGATTTGCACCTCAATAAAGAAAAGTATGAGTTATTCAAGACCAGGTTATGTATTCGAACAAGGTAAAATTTCAAAAGACCCAGCTAAAGTCGCTGCCATTAGGAAGGCACCAAGACCAACAAGCCAAGAAGACGTCAAGAGATTTTTGGGTATGGTGACTTATTACCTATGCCAATTTCATTCCGAATATTTCCAAAATAACATACACATTAAGATTACTTTTACAAAAGGGTCAACAATTCTACTGGTCTTCTAGATGTGAATCGGCCTTTACACAATTGAAAAAGGAAATTTCTAGCGATAGAGTTTTAACGCCATTTAATCCAGACCTCCCTCTCTCTGTAGCTTGCGACCCCTCACCAACCGGGATAGCGGGTGTACTCTAACACACCATAAATGGCATTGAAAAACTAATCGCTTTCGCATCCCGTTCATTGACCAAATAGATGAACTATAGCCAACTAGAGAGAGAGAGGCCTTATCTATTGTTTTTGCTCTAAAAAATTTTTATTATTATATTTATGACAGAAAGTTTATCCTTTATACCGATAACCGGCTACTGACCCACATTCTGTACGAGAATGCACACCTTCCAGCAATGACGTCCGCTAGACTTCTACGCTACGCAACCTGGCTCACAAATTTTGACTACCAAATTGAACATAAAAAAGCAGAAGTGAATGTACACGCTGACTTTCTTTCAAGATCATCTATTTAAGAAAATATTTCACCAATTGAACAAAATATTGAAGAAGAAGTTTCGTTGATTTCAAATAAAGCAATATGTATTATTTCTAACAATGCGCTCAATTATAACACCATCGCTGAAGAAACCTCTCGAGATGAGCGACTATCCAGAATAAAATCAGACCTTTTGAACGGTGAAAACAATAACACTGAGTTATTCCTGCAAAACGGCATAATTTTTAATGGACACCGGGTAGTCGTTCCAACGTCATTACAACAAGCAGTTCTTAATGAACTTCATCACACATGTAGGAGTTGTAAAAATGAAACAGTTATCCCGCCAATACGTTTACTGGAAAAATCTAGATAAAGACATTGAACATCTTGTCAGAACTTGTCAGGAGTGCGGACGAATTAGAAAAAATCCACCCAAAGCACCCATCCATCACTTGGATGAACCATCAGGGAATTTTGAGAGGGTTCATATTGACTATGCGGGACCATTCCAAGACCACTACTTCTTCGTTTTAGTAGACGCAAAGTCACGCTGACTAGAAGTCCGTTTCTCAAAGAATGCAACCAACAACAGATTCAACCATTCAATACCTCCAAAATATATTCGTGACGCATGGCCTACCAAGAGTCCTAGTCTCAGATAACGCAGCAATATTTAAAAGCGAAGCATTTTTCCAATTCTGTACACACCATGGCATCCAACAAAAGTTCATAGCACCTGGCCATCCCGCCACCAATGGAATCTTTAAACAGAAATTACAAGCTATGACATTTTTCTACGTTACCCCTCAAGAGAAAAGTCCAAGAAATCTTGATGCGATACAGGTCAACCCCGCTAGCATGTGGGAAGTCACCATCGGAATGGTATCTACAACGTAGAATACTGATTAAATTAGATCTGCTGAAACCAACGCCTCAATCACCAGCTCATTCCTGCACCATTCAGGGTACTCGTCAACTAAGCATGGGATATCGCATACAAGCAAGGGGGTATCCCCAGACTGGCAAACCAACATGGAGACTCGGAACTGTAATTCAAAAAATTGGGAAACTTCACTACATAGTTAAACTCGATATTAATGGATATAGCCTGAAGAGGCACATCAATCAATTGCTTTACATTGCGGGCGATACCAAACCCAATAAGAGAGTGATGTTTACTCTACCACCCAAGGGTCCAAGCCATGAGGAACCAACATGTAATCTCCGAGAAGACATTCAGCCAGAACCAAGTTCAAGACCATTGACCCCTCCGCAGGAACAACAAGAGGAACCTAGGATCCAGCCAGAACCCATTCTCAGGCGATCAGATAGACAACGGAGGCCACCAACAAAACTGCAAGGTTATGTAACTCATTTTCCCCTCAATTTTCCCTTGGTTTATACAGTTTATAAAGTTTTATAATTATTCTAATAAGCGTGGGAGAATGTTGTGTATCGATTTGTAATTAAATTTAAAACACTTGCTATTTATATAATGTATATTTTTTTTAATCAATTAACAAGGTGGATAAGTTTGTTCCTTTCCTAATTCATTTTTAATTCAATATATAACAGCAATGATCCCTTCATTTCCTCCCAGACACACCAATCCCATATCATAAACCTTCAATTATGGTGTCAAAAATTGAGAATAAAAATAAATCCCGTCAAATAAACTTTACCCTTCGTCGCAAACCTACGGCTTCCTGTCCTACAGTATCCTTCAATGATGTTCCAATAATCCCCGTTGTACAGATCCCCTATCTAGGACTCTATCTGGACAAATGTCTTACTTGGAACCCCCATACAAGTCTAAAACGACTAGAAACTGCCCGTCGTTTTCGACTAACGACAAACGTTCAAACCTTCCAATTTATGAAAAAAGACTCATTTACATAACAGTAATTAGACCAAATTGGACATACGGAGTTGGGCTTTAGGGCTCCACTATCCAATTCATCTCGTATCCAATTATTACAACCTAAAATCCTTATTGCTCTTTACTTTGTCCATAAATACATAAAGACCTTAATTTTCCATGTGTTGCTGATTTAGCCCAAACCAGATACCAATCTTTTCATAGTAAATTCCACCCCAACTCAAATCCATTAGTCTTCCAACTCTCTTTACATTCAATTCGAGATAATCCATCGAGGTGCCTGAAAAGAAGATGGCTTCGGGATGTTCTAATATAGTACTTCATAATATAGAACCTCTATAAGAGCTATCAATTGGTAGTTGCATTAAAAACAAGTGACGTGTTATTTTATCATTATCATCATATTTACTTGATGTATTATATTTTTATGTTGTATAAATAGTTGTAAATTTCAATAAATACATAAAAGATAAATAAATGAATAAAAAAAAAAAAAAATGTTAAATATTATTTGATAGCACATACCTTCACTTAAACATCACATAGTATAGCTTAAAATCTCCCGCTGATATTGAAGATAAAATAAATAGTTTCAACAGAATAATAATAACCGTGATCACCATCACCGGAAAGTTATTACTTTATTAAACAAAATCCTCAGGAATCCTGTTCCTCCTATCTTTCCAGCCATATCCCCAAAAGAAACAAGCAAATTATTAAAAAAAATAAAAACGAAGAAATCCGCAGGTCAAGATTCAATACCCGCAATAGTAATAAAAAAAATAAGCAAAAAATCCATCTATTTTATAACTAAACTTTACAACAGTATAATCCGTTTTAATTACTACCCCTCTTCCTGGAAAACAGCAAAAGTTATACCCATTCCGAAACCAAACAAAAATTTATCAGAATCTGAAAATTATAGGCCAATAAGTCTACTTAATATAATATCTAAAATATTCGAAAAAATATTACTATCAAGGATACAACAACATACAGCCCTTCATAACCTGATTCCAAATGATTAGTTCGGATTTCGAACACAACATTCAACCGTTGCACAATTAGCAAGACTGACTGACTACATAACCAAAGGTTTTAACGAAAAAAGACACACAGGTATGCTCCTCCTTGATATATTTGGCATGCATTTGACAAAATTTGGCACTCTGGACTAATTTACAAACTCATTACATACAAATTCCCACCCTATATAATCCACCTTATAAATTCCTACCTAGACAATAGATCAATATATGTTACAATTAATAATTCTTCCTCATCTACCTACCTAATAACAGCTGGACTTCCTCAAGGTTCATGTCTTTCACTCACCCTCTTTAACATTTATCTATCAGATCTCCCCAGTATCCCATCAATTGAAAGATCCTTATTTGCTGATGACACCGCCTTATATACTAGCTCATACAGGATTGATACCATAGCCCACCGTTTATCGTCCGTATTAGAAAAACTTAACAGATACTACAACAAATGGAAAATCAAAATTAACCAAAACAAATCTACAGCAATAATTTTCACAAAACGCAGACCTACAATAGACCACTATATATCTATAGAAGACTACGATATCCCTTGGGCACAATCAGTACCATATCTTGGTATAGAATTAGACCGATCCCTCACATTTACAGCACATGTAAATAAAAAATGTAACAAAGTATAAAATATGATCAGTAAAATGTCCCCTTACTTTAATAAGCACTCTAATTTATCAAATCGAAACAAATTAATACTCTACAAATCCGTAATCAGACCTATGATAACCTATTCAACACCAGTTTGGAGTAATACATGTAATACAAATTACAGAAAAGTGGAAGTTGTACAAAATATTTGTATGAGAATCATAAATAATTACCCCAAACGGAAACAACACATATTACTTAAAGAAAAAAAAAAAAAAAAAAAAAAAAAAAAAAAAAAAAAAAAAAAAAAAAAAAAAAAAAAAAAAAAAAAAAAAAAAAAAAAAAAAAAAAAAAAATTCTACAATTACAAAAATATAAATTTTATTCTATAAATTTTAACACCATAAAGTTATAAATAAAAGTTTGATATTGTATTATATCACAAAAGTAGACTTATTATCATTTGTTTATATTTTGTAATTATAAGTTGTTTGTTTATTATTATCTTTATTACTTGGCTTAGATTATAATTTAACTATTATTTATCATAATTCATAAAATTAACTATAATTGTTAAATGAACTAGTATTGTTTTTTTGTTTTGTTTTTTTGTTGTGTAGGTTTTTTTAGTTTTTCCTACTGTTTTATCAAATTTGCATTATTTACTTGTTTATAGATTCCTCCATATTAATTACTATTTCACATGAGATGAATGTGTATCCAAACATGTACCTATGTTTTTATTAGCCTAATTTGGCTTTATGTTATTTATTTTCAATAAAGATAATAAAAAAAAAAAAAAAAATAGTATAACTAGAAGTAGATAAAATTATAGGAAAAAATAACTCAAGTGAACTGAGTTGCTCTTATCCGATAACCTGCTACTGGAAACGAATCATAATTCTGTAAGTAAATGAACCGGAGCA
Organism: Euschistus heros; assembly: GCA_003667255.2. Lineage (NCBI taxonomy): Eukaryota > Metazoa > Arthropoda > Insecta > Hemiptera > Pentatomidae > Euschistus > Euschistus heros. The sequence goes on from RCWM02000248.1 coordinate 364,632, forward strand.
CTTATCGTTTACTCGTTGATTTACCATATTATTTACTTTATTTTAGTCACAAACAATAGTCAAAATACCAACAAATCAAAAACAGAGTTTTGAGCAGAACTACAGAGAAAAAGACAAGTAGTAACGAACTTTTATTTTTTTCCAATTTAAGCCTATCTAGGAGCGCTTATGATCAGCTCCTTTGGATGCCTTCTTTTTTTCCAATACTTCCTGAGACTAGCAAATAATTTTTCTTTTTTTTGTTCCGTCATGGGTTTTCGACAAGTTTTAACTTTTGGTAGTGGGGACCAAGATTTCACCATACTTCTAAACTTCGACCGATTCAACCCACCAAGATCAGAAATTCCTGCAAAATTTAGGTATTTTTGAACTTCATTAATCTACAAACTTCAAGTCTTATTGCTTTTAATTAGTGAGAAGATCTTCTTGGTAAGCCTATTGTTGTGCATTCTCAGCAGGTGCCCACAGTACTCCAGCCGCCTACGTCGCATACTAGTGTTGGCTGTTTCCAATTGTCGGTACAATTCGTGATTCACCTTTAATCTGTACGGTCCATCTTAGAAAACTCTTGGTCCATGAATTTTCCTGAGAATACGTCTTTTGACTTTTTCGAGATCATCGAGGGGCCCTTTTTGTTTATTAGTTAGGTTTCATCTGCATATAAGAACTGAGGCCTTACAACAGATTTATAATGTTAAATTTTGGCGTTCTTCGAAATGCACCTCTTATTGTATAGATTTCGCGATAGCTGGTAGGCTGTGTTAAGTTTGGTACATCATCCCAATCTGGAGGTACTCACTTGTAGAGTTTGGACAGCTACGGCAGCATCCTTAGAGTAGTTGCTTAAGATCGCGATGTCTTATGCGGCCAGACTTCTGATTTCAATTTTTGCGGATCCCTGGGCCAATGGTTATAAACTTAATTCCGAGATATTTTAGTTTGAGCTCCCAGATCTTCATGGCTTTGTGGAGCACCAGGTTGAACAGAATTGGCGAGAGATCATTTCCCTGCCTCTAACGAACACTATTAATCACATTTTTAATAACATATAATCAAACAATTCACATTTAGGTCTATCAGATCTATTAAAGAAAAATTAAAATTAACAAAACTAAATGCAACGTCATTAAACAAATAAAAGCTATCTATAATATCTCATGGTTTTAACATAAATGTTCCTTACTTTAATTTTTTTTCGAATGTGCCAGCAAAAGACCACGTGCCAATTTCAATTCATTCTCCCTTGTTCTTTTCTTTTCTTCCAGTATTTCTTTCATCTGTTCACCATGTTTCCTCTTTCAGTCCTCAGACAATTTTGCACCAGTCCTTTTCACTTTCCTGCCCTGGATTCCCTCCATTTTCAACACTTTTTGCCGAAAGTCTTCTCTATTATTTATTTCTTCTATCCTTATATTGTTTTTTCTCTAAATCCCTTTTTACTTCATTGACCCAGCTTGTTGTTGATTTCTAACCCCACAGATATCTGAAAATCTTACTTGTCAATCTACTATCAGGCATTCGATATATGTGACCAAAAAACATCTATCTTCTCATTCTCATTACATCTGTTATATTTTCTGCATTTTGATATATTTCAGCATTACTTCGTAATTTCCAACCATCTACTTTGTTTTGTTGGTTTAATATTTTCCTCATGATTCGGTTTTCTAGTATTTCTAATTTATCTAAATTATATTTTTATGCCTTCCTTACTTTATTTTTTAAAGTTTTTTGCGCTTGCACCAACTATAAGTTATCGTTTACATCGCTCTCTAATGATTACTTCTTTTAGTGTGTTTTTTTCCATATTATCGTTCAGAAATGTACAAAGTAAAGGTTATTTGATGAGATTGATTTGGATTTAATTTAATTCTTCATTTTTGACAACATTCTTGAAGGTTTATTATATGAGATTGGAGTGTTTGGGTTGCTATGAAGAGATCATTACACAGGCCAACGATGAAAAAACTTTTTCACTTAAAACACCTTATTATTCTGTTTTTAAGGTGCTAAATCCAAATATGACACTTATTAAGCCGTATCACCTACCATTTTTTTCACATTTACACATCAATATATTAATTTTTTTGATTTATTACAGAATTTAACAGCTTTTATAAACTACAAATAAAATTGTAAAATAATTTGTGCTGGATGTAGAAGAGTTGGCAGCACTGCTGAAACAGATATAGATATATTGTAGATGAGCAAGATGATGAAGAGTTCCAATGTGCTACAGCAAATATAGAGCCTAAACCGTTTACTCAGATTAATTACAATCAGATACTTTATGAAAAAGGTTTATTTCTCCTATTTTGGAATTAAGTTTGGTGATCAGGATATTCTTGGGCCCCGCATAAGGTATGTTATGTTTGTGTTGAAGATTTTAGAAAATGGTCAAAAAAGGAGAAAAAAGCCTTTAAGTACGCTGTTTCTATGGTATGTAGGGAGCCTAGAAACCACACTGATGATTGCTACTTTTGCAGTATTGATATTACTGGACATAACTCAAAGAACAAGAAGGTAATAATCTACCCTAACCTAATTTCCGCCATCCGACCAGTAGGGCACGATGTAGATTTTTTAAATTATATAAAAAAAGCTAATTTCTCAAAAACTACGGGGAATACAAAAAAACTAAGACCAGATTTGGATTCAGCACCCAAAAAATCGATAAAAATAAGCTATTAAAGTAAAAAAGTTTTCAAAAACTTTTTTTTTATTGGCCTGTGCTGTTTATTGATAACACACATGTGTCATCAGCATACGCAGTGAGGACAGTACTAGGATGTGTAGGGATGTCAGCTGTAAAACCGTGTAGAGGATAGGACCTAGGATACTTCCTAGAGGAACGCCGGCAGATTGGATAAATACGGAAGAATAGGATAAGTTATGATTGACTTTAAAGGTTCTATTACTGAGATAGGAGCGGATAATAAGGAAGTACGTAGGAGGTAGGAATACTCGAAGTTTGTAAAGCAGTCTTTGGTGCCAGACTCGGTCCAAATGCCATGCCAGACTCCAATGCTGTTGAGGCTACGTCCACCACACGATGGCATCGCTGGATAGAGGTGTGTGACATTCGGAAACCAAACGGGTGATCCGGGATGATATGATTGGATTCTAGGAAAGGATATAGGCGTTTCTGGATGATTTTTTCAAGGATTTTGCCCATAATAGGCAAGAGTGATATTGGGTGATATGAGGATGGAAGCTCAGGTGGTTTTTTTTGGGCTTAGGTATCATCTTTACCATTAAGAATGCTTTAGGAGGAGGGGACAGTTGGAGTGGAATATTTAGTTCTGCTTCAGTAAATTCAAGGTGATTAGGATTGAAGATGTCAGGATGTGGGCTAAATGATTTAAAGAGGTGTTGACTGAAGATTAGGGATTTTTCTTCGTCAGATCTTGTCCAGGTTTAAGAATCTGTAAGGAGAGGGTAAATTTTTAATTAAGGAATTTTTTTTCGTAGTCATCCATAATGACTTGTCAGAAGTATTTAGACTTTTAGTATTGTCATGTAGGCTTTGAATTTTGAATTTTCTTATTTCTGTCTTAAGTTTGTTAGTTAGTTTTGTGATGTGTCATGGCCGCTATTAACATTTTAAGCTATTAACGTTAAGTGATTAGTACTTGTGACAATATTATCAATAGTATAAACTATAATCCTTGAGGCAAACTTTATAAACAGTAAAAGTTTATACAATGGAATCTTTAGACAGACATACTGGGTGAGGTAAGTGCGTTTATTGTAAATAAAAGACAATTAATAATAAAGACAATTCTCAGGTGAACAGTTCTCCAGTCAGCTGATTGGGGTGTTACCTATACTCCCTATCTCTCAAGGTCTAGGTCTGTTGATCTGTTGAACAGCCGAGTCTAACTCGGATTGTTATTGTTATTACTTTTATTTTTCTTAAAGGACACAATTTTTTTTTTCATTTCTTTTCTTATATTATTTCTTTTATTGTTTGTAATATGTTTTTCTTTCTTTTATTCAAATTTTGTTTATAGTTCTGTAAATAGTCTAGTTTATAGGTATATTTTACCTATATGATTTTTTTTTTTTTTTCTCTTTTAATTCATTTTAGTTAGTTTAAATTGTAAATTTCATTTCACTCACTTGATACAATGGACCTTGATAATTCATCAGGAGCTGAATCGGAAGATAAAAGTTCAATGTCGGAAATAAGTGAGACAGACTCACTATACCTGAAGCGCCGACAACATCAAAACGTCAGCGCAATGCTACAACAGTTCCGCTGGGACCTCCCCAAATAAAAAAAAACAAAAAAAAAAATAAATGAAAGCAAATTATATATAGTGAGCCACCAACAACTCGCAGTAAATCTACTGCAGCCTAGAGAACACAAATTATTGTCAATATTCCTACCAGCGATAAATTCTTCTTGCCGACATAGAAAAAATTCCATAAGAGCCACAACCAACTCAAGAATTTTCGGACCCTGTGCCCCCACCCATTTTTGGGACCAATATTAAAAATTTTAATGTATTCGGTCAAGAAATCGCCAATTTGATTGGTCAAACAAACTTTAAATGTTTTTCGAGGGTGAAAGACATAAAAATTAATACCACGGCAAAAGAGAATTAAAAATGTTAATCCACTATTTATCTGTCAATAAATATGAATTCCATTGCTACCAATTAAGGGACGAAAAATCATATCGTGTTGTACTTAGAGGTCTCCATAGCACTACTTCAACCGATGCGATCAAGCGAGATATCGAAGAAATAGGCCACAATGTTAGAAACATTTCAGTCGTGCTCCATCCTACAGAAAAGTACCCTCTCCCCCTATTTTTTGTAGATCTGGAGCCAGCGAAAAATAATTCAGAAATTTTTCAAATAAACAGCCTGGTTTATTTAGTAGTCCGTTTTGAGCAGCCAAGACAGAGACCAGTAATAGTACAATGTACAAGGTGCCAACATCTTGGACAGACAAAGGCATATTGTTACCATCCGCCTAGATGTGCCAAATGTGCAGGCGCCCATGCCACAAAAACTTGTTCCAAGACTAGAGATACACCTGCAAAATGTGTATTATGCAAGGAAGATCACCCCGCCAATTATAAAGGCTGCGTAGTTTATAAAAATATCCAAAGAAGAAGATCACACATTGCAGCCTTAAAAAATCAAACTCAAATGAATGGAAGACATGCAAGTCAACAACAAGACTCTCTGAAAACTCCCTGTGAGGAAAACCAATTTTTTTTCAATAGAAATGAACCCTCAATTTCTAGTGGATCGGCCTCGCCAGGAATCTAGAGCAACATACTCAAACATCACTACAAGCCCGCAGCAGCACCGACCACAACAACCTCGAAACCAGACGCCTCAAATCTCCCAACCTCTGCATCTTATTTCCAAATCCCAACATTCCCGTCAACCTCCAACTCAGTACAATGACCAATCCTATCACCATCTACCCCTACGGGTAAAACTACCACCTGAAACTCTACATCAAGTTTCTTCCCAAACTTCCTATCCAACATACCCTTCGACCTCAAAAGGCCATACAATCCATAACATCCAAAGATGTGATCCCTCCCCAGCCAACATTCCCGAGCCAACAAATACCCCACATCCTATTCCCAACCAAAATCCAGGTGATATCAACACCATCCTCTCTTCATTCCTGACAGAACTTAAAGAAACAATCAAACCTCTCATTTCCCTCCTCACCAGAGTCCTTTCTGAAGTCCATAATTTCAAAGTTCATAATGATCGAGACGAACTTGACGTATTTCTACATGACAATTACATAGATATAGCCCTACATACTGAAACCCACTTCACAACACTACCAAGACCACACCACACCACCCAGACAACACAGCCCATGCTGGTTCTTGCATCCTTATCCATAAATCTATACCTCATTCTCTTGTCCCTTCTACTCCTAAAGACACCATTCAATTCACATCAGTAACCATTTCCACTCGACCTTTCCATATAACATTTTCAGCTTTATACTGTCCTCCTGGAAATTCCCATGCTTATAACGACCTTGATTCCTTATTTAGATCCCTCGGACCGCGCTTTATTGCTGGAGGGGACTACAACGCCAAACGCCAGCGATGGGGTTGTAGAACATCCAACCCCCGTGGCAACATCTTATCCCGCATTTCGACATCCAGGTCCTATTCTGTCCGCTCACCCCTAAACCCTACATATTGGCCTACATCTACCAAAAAACGTCCTTATATTCTTGATATATTCATTTCTTCACAAATTTCCACCTCTCAAACCATTGTCAAATCCCTAGACGACCTTTCATCAGACCACAGCCCTGTTCTGCTTTTCCTTCATAGGAATCCTGTTCCTAAACCTTCTGACTAATTAAAGGACAAGTTGACTGGGACAAATTTCGTTACAATTGAGAAAACAAATTAGACCTAAAAATTCCACTTAAAACAAAACAAGACATAGACACCGCCATAGATAAACTTACCACATCAATATCTATCACAATTAACGATAACACCTCATACAAAACAGATTGTAATTCTCTCCAAACTAACTTGCCAAACCATATTCGCGATTTACTAAGAGAAAAACGTAAAGTAAGAGCAAAGTGGCTTAGGACTAGATACCCATCAGATAAAAATAATTACTGTACACTAACAAATAAACTAAAGACAGGAATTAGAAAATGCAAAATTCAAAAATTACATGACTATACAGAAAACCTTAATACCACCGACAAATCTTTATGGAACACCACAAAACAACTACTAAACTATAAAAATGACAATAATCCTCTACTAACCCAAGCCCGAACCTGGTCAAAATCGGACGAAGAAAAATCTTTCATTTTTGGCCAACACCTTTTCCAAACTTTTAACCCACATCGTTAATCCTACTGACCAAAAAGATATAGAAGCAGAATTAAATATACCTCTCCAAATGTCTCCTCCTCCTAAAGCATTCCATCCTTCAGAAGTATCAAACATCATTCACAGATTACCTCCAAAGAAAGCCCCTGGACACGACCTAATTGCATCCCATATCCTAAAACTCCTTTCTCAGAAAGCCATCCTATTCCTAACATACATGTACAATGCTGTCCTTTGTACCACATATTTTCCTGACTCCTGGAAATTATCTATAGTTAAGATGATTCCAAAACCCAAAAAGCCACCTGAGCTCCCATCCTCATACCGTCCTATTTCCCTTTTGCCAATCATGGGTAAAATCCTTGAAAAAAAAATCTTAAAACGCTTGTATCCTATCCTAGATTCCCACCACGTAATCCCAGATCACCAGTTTGGATTCCGAACATCTCACTCCACAATCCAGCAATTTCATCGTGTGGTGGATGTTGTCTCCTTCGCATTGGAGCGCGAGATAACGAACACAGATAGTGAAGACTTAGAAAAAGATACTTTATTTACTGATAGTTACATACAAGACTTCTAGTATAATGGTTACAAGTCAAATGTAGAGTGTCTTCCTCTGAAAACTTCCAGCTACTTAAACCTATAGGTTTGGAATGGGTTTAGGACCGAGGAAATATGGTGAAAGAGTCTGGCTAAATGTTTACTAAAGGGAACGTGAGAAAGGGTAGTCCGGCGTAGGTGTCAATTGTCTCATGTCACAGTGATATACACAGGGTGTTATAGGGTAGCTGGGGATCTTTGACCCAAGGCAGTTTACTTTATGATTGTTTATGACATGTGTTGTTCAAGATGTAACTTATATTTTACCCTTGGAAGGTCAAAAGAATACTTTCTCTTAGTCAGGTGCTAAAAGGGTTTCTCAATAATAAAAGTAATGTTAAAGATTATATTAATATTATGAGTAATATTTATAATCTTATAACTCCTCCCCCCTTTAAATGCGAAGTCCCTGAAGCATAAAATTTATTTTTAGAACGGATTCTCCCCTTTTTTGTATTCTATGAAACTATTCCAGAGGCCTACCATTGATTGCAAGAGGATGTTAAGGTGTAGGATTGGATGGAAAGTTCTAAAGGATGGAAGTTTGGTTTACACTATTGTCACATAATTACAACATTTAAAATATAGCTCTAGCTAAATGTAAATTATAATGATTGTTGACATATACATCAATCAAATCTTAATCCTATGTTAAAGTATTGTTATCGTTGATTAATTTTACAAAATATCATTACTTTATAAAATTAAAATATTATCTATAATATACTATTTTTAAAAAAAATACGTATATAAAAAATAAACTTTAAGTATAAACAAAGATTTTTTTTTTTTTCTAATTGTGTTAAATATTGACCTGTTTCATTAATATATAAACATAGGTTCGGTTTTAGTTTTAAACAATTTACAATTACTTAACTTACTATTAGTTACTAATTCTAATAAACAATTATAATTAACATTTTCATTTTTCGTACAACAATATTCCATATAATTTAAAAATTCACTTATCCAAATACTTATTGAACCAGAATTTAAAGGCAGTGTGTTGTTCCTTTATATAGAGATTTATAGCATCATAATTCAAATTTATTGTTTTCCACAACAATTGTTTTATTATTATTATTTCATGGTATTAATTAAACACTTTTCCTTTTTTTTTTTTTTTCAATATCTAAGCAATAAAACTATTTTAATTTAATTAATTTCCCCAATACACATAACAACAGGTTGAATGTTGAACAGTAAAGTTGTCAATTGCAAAAAATAATTAGTTACATATACAGTGCAATAATTTTTTAAATGTGTCATCATTCCTTTGATATTTTATAGCAGATGACTGTGCATAATTATGTATTTAAATGTTGACTATAATATGTATTTTTTATTTTATTTATTTTTTTTTTTTAATAAAGGAAATAAGTTTTCGTGAGATATTTAAACATATTTAATACTAATCTGTTCTTGATATGTTAAAATAAGATATTATTAATACAATTTAACTATTATTGATTGAGCCTGATTTATAAATTCATACCTTGATTGCCAAATTCGTACCTTATGTTGTGGTTCGCAGAGACTTAAGTTCCTCTTCTATCAGGCTTTAGCATCCATAAGGGAATATTATTTTCACCAGTTGGCCATTTATGGACATGTCCGATACCTTCTTTTACTTGAGAGTTTAGTTGTTTTACAAGAAATCCTAAGAAAGTAATCTTTCCTTTTGGTTTTTTAAACTTGGTGTAAAGGTTTGACTTTTCAGATCGTTTTCTTTTACTCTTTGTAATAGTAGTTGACAAGTCCACTTTTGATTTAACTATTAATTTTTGTAAGTCTAATAGTCTAGTTTATTTAGTACTTGAATTTTGTTTTTAGCTGTTTTGATTTTTTTCTAAAATAGTACGCCTTAAACTGTTTTCTAAAGTTTTATTGTTCTTAGGTTCTTTTGATGAGAATAAGATTAAGGTTTCAATTTTTTGAATTGATTTTTCAATTATTTGCTCATCGCGTTCACTACTACTAGTTTTTGACACATCTATATAATAATTTTTATTTTCAGGTTTATTTAAACTAGGTGAAGCATCAACTTCTGAAATATTATCTTCTTGAATACAATTAGCACTATTGTTTATATTTTGTTCAGTATATAAGTTTGTTAATTTGGCTATATTATTTATTAAAGTAGATGTATTTTTTAATAATTCTGATGAATCAGGTTTCTCTATATCCATTTCATTAATAACTTCTGTAACTTTAATTAATTCTTCATCAATTAGTTTATTCCCAATATGTGTGATTTGATTAAGACTATCTTCTTTTGCAATGAAAGGTGCGATTACTGAATTTTCATTCAATAATGCTGCTATCTTAGTACACGGCCGAGTATCAGTGCCACCAGTAACCACTTCATCACATCTAGAAACTACAATAGTATTATCATCAGTGTTTAGACTCTGTTTTGACACTTTTCCACAAGGCATTTCGACCGGTACCTCTTTCTTTTCAAGCGATTTGGAATTGTTTTTAGGAACATTTTCTAAAACACTACTTTTTTGGCGATTAGTTGTTTTTTTTATTCCAATTTCTACTTTTTCTGAAAGGCATTCTCGATTTTTAAAAATATTATTATCGCTTTTTAATAACCTAAAAATAGGTTCTTCAATTATACCGATATTATCGAAATCTTCATTCTTTTGTCTTTCAATGAATTTTTGAGATTCATCAACAATATCTATATGGTTATCTTCTTCACCTAATGTTTCCGGTGTTATTAGATTTTTTATTAAAGAGTTCGCATTATCAATTATTGAATTATTTTTATCCGTTTCTTCATGTGCATGAAATATTGGATAGTCAGGTTGTTCGAATATTTCATATTGGTCTTCTGAAATTTGTTCTTTAAGGTATTTTATCGATTCCTCAAGTTCGCGAATTCTTCGATCTTTATAATCTTCTTTAAAACAAAAATTGGTTGAGAGAGTCGGCTGACGATTTTGAGTGAAATGAGGATTTAAAGCAATTTGGTTAAATTGGCTTTTAAAAGGAGTATTTTGTTGATACATACCCGATGGATATTCGTTGAAATGATTATTTTGAGCGTTATACGAAAATTTATTATTATAGGCTGATTTATTGTTTATATAAATCTTGTTATTTTTATTCTTTTTATGATATTTTCTTTTAGTAAATGTTTCCTTCGGAAAATAGTCATTATTACATTTCTCGTCGGTCCTCGTTATAGATTCTGATGAATCTTGATCATTTAAGAAAAAGTGGTTTTCATTTTCCAACAAAACCTTTATCTCCTCTAAATTGTTTGCTTCATTTGACCTTAAGAATATGATAATGTTTACAGGAATATTCATATAGAAATGAAAGAATAAACGGTGTTCTAGTAAATTTGTTCCTATTTCTTTATCATCATCTGATAAATATTCAAAATCATATCGAAAAATGATTAGGGATCTAACCGTAACAGAAAATCTAACGGACTTTCATCATGATTTCTTTCGGTATCAAATAAATCTAATTTCAATTCCTCTATTGACCTATAGTCATAAAAGACATTTTCTAAATAATTTAACAAATCATTAAAATATTTGAATTTATATTTTACTATAATATGTTCTGCTTCATGAGCTAAGACATCCTTTAATACATATTTAAATGGTTCTTTTTGAAAATATATTTTATTTATTTCCAATCTCACGACATTTAAAAATTTAATTAAATATTAATTTTTATAATAAAAAGAAGGGCTATATCCCCTTTTGTTTTGGAACGATGCCATAATTATAATAATAATACTACAATATAATAGTAATAAGAAAGGAAATAATTATATAAGTAACATAAATATCTTAACTAAGCTTACTAAATAAGTTCGCTGTCTTCCTTGCTTGGTACCTGGGGTCAGTGAGCCAGAAGGAGACTTCAGCTTGAAATACCTCGGATGAGTGGGTTTCAAACTGGATGTGTGCTAAAGAAGTGTTGGTACCTGGGAACAGTGGGCCAAGCGATGACAGTCAGACACCTCACAAGAGTGGATCTTCAGTCAAAGTTCTTCAGCGTTCGGTCAAGGCAGAGCAGCTTACTCGAGAAAACCTAGGAATAGTAAGATCTCGATGCTATGTCTGTCTCTAGTTCGGGCGCCAGATAACGAACACAAATAGTGAAGACTTAGAAAAGAAATACTTTATTTACTGACAGTTACATATAAGACTTCTAGTATAATGGTTACAAGTCAAATGTAGAGTGTTTTCCTCTGAAAACTTCCAGCTACTTAAACCTATAGGTTTGGAGTGGGGATAGGACCGAGGGAATATGGTGAAAGTGTCTGGCTAAATGTTTACTAAAGGGAACGTGAGAAAGGGTAGTCCGGCGTAGGTGTCAATTGTCTCATGTCACAGTGATATACACAGGGTGTTATAGGGTAGCTGGGGATCTTTGACCTAAGGCAGTTTACTTTATAATTGTTTATGACATGTGTTGTTCAAGATGTAACTTATATTTTACCCTTGGAAGGTAAAAAGAATACTTTCTCTTAGTCAGGTGCTAAAAGGGTTTCTCAATTATAAAAGTAATGTTAAAGATTATATTAATATTAAAAATATTAATATTAATATTATGAGTAATATTTATAATCTTATAACTCGCGGAATGTACTGCACGGGAACCTTTCTCGATGTGGAACAGGCTTTTGACCGAGTCTGGCACCCAGGACTACTTTACAAGCTCCGCAAATTCCTTCCTAATTATCCGTTCATATCCACTCCACTTGGACAAACGTCTTACTTGGAATCCACATACAAAACTAAAGCGACAAGAAACTGCTCGTCGTTACAGACCACTTAAACAATTATTATACAATAGATCAAACCTCCCAATCATTACAAAAGACTTATTTACATGACTGTTATTAGACCTATTTGGACGTACGGAGTTGAGCTTTGGGGCTCTACTAAACCATCCAATTCATCACGTATCCAATCCTTACAATCTAAAATCCATCGAAAAATCCTAAATGCCCCTTACTTTGTCACCAATTAGCTTATCCATAAAGACCTTAGTGTTCCATATGTTGCTGAGTTAGCCCAAACCAGATATCTATCCTTCCATAGTAAGCTCCATAACCACTCCAATCCACTAGTCTCCCAACTTGCTTCCTCCTCCATCCCTGATAATCCTCCGAGGCGTCTGAAAAGAAGATGGCCTAGAGACCTTTTAGTGTAGATTTTATTGAAGTGCTACCAGTAGGTAGTTCTTCAGAAGTTATTTACATGCCATTGTATTCACTGTCAACACATTTACTAGTTGTATATTATTCTTTACAGTTGTAAATATTGTAGGGGAGGGGGCTTTTCACTTTTGGAAAAAAAAACAGTTCCCAACCCCAATAAACGGTGGTAAAAATTATCTCAGAAAAATGCCCAAATTGTTTACAGAAATAAATATATATCCCAAACATTAATTTTTAAGATTGAGAAACCTGAAAGAATTTAATAACATTAAAAAAAAAAAAAGAACAAAGAAAAACTGAAACCATAAATAAACAACAAAGTAAAGTATTATATTTCTTAAATGAGTGATTATATAAATACACATACACACACACACACACACACACACATATATATATATATATATATATATATATATATATATATATATATATATATATATATATATATATATATTTACAAAATTTAAATGGCAAAACTTCAGGAACTTATAGGGGAACGAAAAACTAAGACAAAAAGTCCTTTAGAGATTTGCTCGTTTTTGCTTAGTTTTAGAGAAAATCGCAAAAAAAGAAACAAAACAAAAATGTTACAGGTAGCGATTATCACCTTTCAAAGTTCGTCAGGCTAGGCAGTGAGTTATGAAAAAACTTAATGTTATCCTTTACATTCTTTTATTTGTTTACATTTTGGCTTCCTTCTAGGATTATAATTCCTAAATCAGTCTTCAGTCAATTACTCAGATATTTTTGTGTAAATAGCATCAGCCACAATACCGCATAAATATTCTAATGTTGAATACGCTGATATGATTTTTGTATATGGTTTCTGTAACGGTAATGCCTTAGAAGCGGTGCGGGAGTGTGCGCGCCGATTTCCAAACAAAAGAGTGCCTAATCGACGAGTCTTTTCGTTAACTTTTAATATACTACGAGAGACTGGGTCATTCTTAATACGTAACGAAGGGGACCAATTCCAGGCAACAATAAGAGCAGATTAACGTAGAAGAAATTGTGTCAAACGCCACTTCGATAACAATCCTGAAACTAGCATCCGAAGAGCATCTGCTGCATTAGCAATATCACGGAAAGCAATGTGGTGAACTTTGAAAGGTGATAATCGCTACCCATACCATCTTCAAAAAGTTCAGAATTTATTACCTCAAGATTATGTCCAGAGATTGAATTTTAGTAACTGGTTTCTTGATAAAATTCGCGATGATAATTTATTTCCATTGAAAATTATATAGACCGATGAAGCTACCTTTACAAGAGGAGGAATTGTTAATCAAAGAAATGATCATGTATGGGCTCTTGAAAATCCCAGAGCTATTAGAGAGAATAGGTTTCAGCATGAATTTGCTATTAACGTTTGGCTTGGAATTTGGAACGGATTACTGGTGGGACCATATTTTATACGTGGAAGTTTGAATGGTATCACATTTACACATTTTTTGGAGAACGACTTTTCTAATTATTTAAATGACATTCCCTTACAGTGGCGGATTGAAATGGGGTTCCAACTCGATGGATGTCCAGCTCATTTTAGCAGAGTTATTCGAGCTTGGCTGGATATAAATTATCCACAACGATGGATTGGACGTGGAGGAGTAGTACCTTGGCCACTCAGATCACCTCATATGACACCCATGGATTAATTCGTATGGGGAACCTTCAAGCAGAAAGTTTATTCGGTGTCAATCAACCCAAGAGAGCAATTAAGAGACCGAATCATAGATGCAGTGCACCAAATATCATCAGAACAATGTTTAGCTGCAATTTATCAAGTGAGTGCTAGATGTAATGCTTGAGTTGGTACATGAGGACAACATTTTGAGCAATATTTACATTAAAAAGAACATAATATAAATATAAATGTAAATAAATAAGTATAAAAATAAAAACTTGTTTTGTTTCTTTTTTTGCGATTTTCTCTAGAACTAAGCAAAAACGAGCAAATCTCTAAAGGACTTTTTGTCTTAGTTTTTTGTCCCCTATAAGTTCCTAAAGTTTTGCCATTTAAATTCGGGACACACTGAATATAAGAATTTGATTAATAATAATTTTATTGATTGTTGCTAGAACAGCTTTTTTAGCTCTAGCATCATTTCTAGGAAAGTCTTTTTTGCCTTTATCTTCAGTAAGCGTTTCTAGTCTTACTTATCCTGAAATAAAACGTCTATTTGTAATTTCCATACCTGATAATTTTTAGTTCACTAAAGCTTCTCGATATAAGCGACGTCGTCTAACTGTCCAAAGGAATTCATAGTGGTAAAAGAAAAAAACGACACTTTTCAAACAGGCCGCGTTACGTCACTTTTCATACACGCCACGAATCACGAGTTCATTTTTAATTTTTTAAAGTCCTAGTGTTTTGTTTTACACTTTTCTTTTCTTTTTTACACCCCTGGGCCCCATAACCTGTAGTAGGTTTAAAGCTTTAGAAATAAGAAGATTTTTAAGTTTTAGGTTTTATATTTTAATACAGAGCTAAACAGACTCAATAAAACATATGATATAAACTAAGTAGAAGAGGAAAGGCATATGAACTGTTATACATAAAAAGAAATACGCTAATTATGAATTTACTCCCTACAGAAAAATACAATCAACTTAAATTTTTTAAAAGCTTTAACCTTAATAAAAACTGAGCCCTATTGCCTTTTCCTGCCTTTGGATTTGACCTGCCACATAAAGGAATCATTTAATATCACTCAAAAAAATCATTATCTGATATAATTATACAAATATAAATTTCTTTTATCCTTTTTTGAAGGTTAAATTATAAAATTTATTTTTCGATGTTAGCCATATTGGGGTTGGAGCGAAAATCCTATTCATACAATAACTATTCCGACTGTTTATGTAAGGAGGGAACATTAATGATTTTCAGTCAAGCAGTAATCTTCTCTATACCTCCTAATGTAAATGCAAGAACCTAAAGATGATTTCCATATTCTGATGACATAATATCTATGAAATTCATCTTCCTTAGTAACTCAGTTCACCGCTTTTATACACGCTAAAATAAAACGTATAAATTGTGACTAAAATGCCATTGGAAAAACGCCTAAAGAGGCTGTCTAAACTCAAAAATAGCGAATTTTAGCGAAAGTAATAGGTCTATTATTCTGCCACCATATGATCGTTATTAACCTAAGAATATCATCATATTTTGTTGAGTGTGGAGTGACTGATAGGGATTCGAAATAAATACTACCGAGCCAGCCGTCAATCGTTGGGCTCTGAAAACTGATAAATGACAAACATTTATTTTTTGTAATTAATAAAAAGTAAATAAAACTATAAAGAAATTATGAACAAGCTAACCGTATATATAAAAGCATATTACGTAGTATTAAAGTTATCAAGTAAATATTAAACACATATAAAGGAGTTATTGTGCAAATTAGTGTTTATTCTGGACTGTAAACTTTTGAGAGACATGTGAAATTGTGTTTGTTTCATGATCTGTGTATTTAAAAATTATTTCATAGTAATATCTGGAAAGTGGAGATCTTAAGCTACTTTTTGGAGGACACCTTCAGTCACTCACGCTTTTAGGTCACATATGATAGTGGCCATCTTTCTTAGGTGGAGTTGATGTGAATATGGGTGCCCCTTCATGGTGTAAGTATGCAATCCCATTTTCCCGGGAGCTTAGGTATATCTCTTGCTAGAGATCAAAACTGACAAAAGTTCTCTAAAGACACTCGGGGTATTTTTTTTTTTTCTTTCCATTTTCTTTTTTTCTTTTTTATTTTTAATGCTTCCGTTTAAACAGTTGTAAATATTAATGTATTAGCGTGAGTTTTAAAGATAGTGCAAGTTTTATGTCGATGTTCTGAGCAGTGTTGATCTTGTATTAAAAAAAAATGCTCTTTTTTATAAGATATAAAAAATATTTTAAAATAAATTATATTATATTTTTTTCTATCATCGAGAATTTAGATAGTAAGTTCTATCATACATTTAGAAGAATCGAAATATGTATAATATTTACATTATAATGTATTAAAAAACTATCACCAACGTCAGCGGTATTAATCGGACTCTGGATAATCGTTACCAATTTTTTCTTAAGAGTTATTGGAATCAAGAATTGACACATCCTCACTGTAAAGGAAATCAAACCATGGATAACTAAGAACCAGTCACATGTAACACATCTCGTCTCCAACACATTACCACATCTTTAGTTCAGTTGATGCCAATTGAATCATCTGTGCAAATGTTTGCATATATGGGATTAGAATGAAGGGATTAGAACAATTAATTTAAAAATATTGCTAACTAAAATGTTTTCACCCAATCTTCTCAAATTAATGGCTGAAATTTTATTTTGGCCGTTTTAAAATAAATAAAACCAATAGGTAAATTATTGAAATATTATTTCTCTTCACCTATAGACAAAATAAACCCTTTCCAAAAAAGCCGTGTATATGAAGCTGAGCAACGGCCGAAATAACAGAAAAGAAATTTTCTACTTTTAGTCGGACTCGAACTTCGGCCCGGGAGCAACCACGTCTTCCTGTAAAGCTAAACAGAAAGAACTAGAGATCAGTAAATAAAATATTATAAGAGCAAGGCGCAGAATTCCAACTTCTATTTAAATGAAAATTACCATAATTTCAACAAAACATTGGGTGTGAAACTAATAAATGAAAGTAGAAACCAATCTCAAATTAAATATTTATGAATCTTTAGAAATAATAAATCTTTCAGACTCAATCCCAATTTTTGTTAAAATGACTACATAAATATTTCAAATTGTTCCATTTTAAATTTGTTTCTGGTAGGAACAGAAAAAACCAACCTGTGATATGCAAATTTGACCTGCCTGATTTCTTTATATCATCGTTTATATAAATAATATAAACGCCACCCTTTCCTCATTCCTTTCTAAACTGAAAGATACTATGAAGCCCCTTCACACCCTTCTTACCAGAGCTAAGCTTCTGGCTATCATTTTATGGAATGCAATCTGACTACAAAATCATCGAGACGAATTTGATATTTTTCTTCATGAAAATCAAATAGATATTTCCTACTGACTGGAACTCACTTTACTCAACGGTCTTATTTTACCATACGTGACTGCATCACTTACAAATCTGATCACCCAGACAACACCTCCCATGGCGAATCTAGTATCCTTATCCATAAATCAATACCGCATTGCTTCGTAACTCCTATTTCAATTGACACCATTCAATCCACCTCAGTACCCGTTTCAATTCGTCCCTTTATGTAGCATTTTCAGCTGTATACTGCCCTCCTGGTAATTCCTTTACTCATAACCTCTTTGATTCCTGATTCCGATCCTTCGGACCGCACTTTGTTGCTTGAAGAGACTACAACGCCAAACACCTGCATTGGGGTTTGTCGAACATCCAACTCCTAAGACAGCATTTTATCCCGTATTTCAACCTCCAACTGTAATTCTGTCCTCTCACCCATGAACTCTATTTATTACCCTGCATCCCTCAAAAAATTTCCTGATATCCTCGATATCAAGTAATCCATAATGACTTGTCAGAAGTATTAAGACACTTTCAGTATGGTTTTGTAGATTTTGAATTTTGAATTTTTTTATTTCAGTCTTAAGTTTGTTGGTTACATTGTTGAAATTATTTTTGTCTGATGGATATCTTGTGCGGTGCCACTTCGCCCTTGCTCCGCGTTTTTTTACTTAATAAGGTGCGAATATGTTGTGACAGGTTATTATTTTGAGTACTATGAATGTTTCAGGGTGAAGTATTTTTCTCTAAACTAATTAGTACTGATGTTGTAAGTCAGTCTATTGCTAAGTTAATGTCTTCTTTGGTATTAAGAGCTGTTTTTAGGTCCAATATGTTTTCAAGATAAGTTCGAAATTGGTCCCAATCTACACATGCTGTAACCAGTCTAGAAAGAGAGGGCTAGGAAACGGGATTTGAAAACAAGAGAAGAACAGGGCTATGATCTGATGAAAGGTCATCTAGAGATTTGATAATGTTTAAAAGAATGAAATTTGGGAAGATATGAATATATCGAGGATATCAGGAAATTTTTTGAGGGATGCAGGGTAATAAGTAGAGTTCATGGGTGAGAGGACAGAATTACAGTTGGAGGTTGAAATACGGGATAAAATGCTGTCTTAGGAGTTGGATGTTCGACAACCCCAATGCAGGTGTTTGGCGTTGTAGTCTCTTCAAGCAACAAAGTGCGGTCCGAAGGATCGGAATCAGGAATCAAAGAGGTTATGAGTAAAGGAATTACCAGGAGGGCAGTATACAGCTGAAAATGCTACATAAACGGACGAATTGAAATGGGTACTGAGGTGGATTGAATGGTGTCAATTGAAATAGGAGTTACGAAGCAATGCGGTATTGATTTATGGTTAGTTCAAAACTAGGTTAGTTCTATTTGGTTAATTCAAGACCTACACTTAGAAATTTTCTCGGCAGTAGTATTTCATTGGGTTGACCGATAAACATATCATAACTTCATATGTTTTCATATCAGTTATCACAACGGATTTTTTGAAACAGAGCTTTCCGCACAACATGGCGTTCAGTGGTACCTGTGGACACCATTGCCAGCTGAACCTGTGGACAGATGGTTAAATTGTCCACAGATACAACAGATTTTTCTCTTTTTTTGTTAATTTTTTATTTAAATTATATATATTACGGAAAAGTTTGTAGGCATTTTGCGTGATATAAAATGCCTAAATTTGGATACCTACTATTTGTTTAATCTTTTTTTTTAAGAGGAGAAAACTCGCCATTTACTATTTATAACAAACTATTGAAGTGAAGATAGTGATTTCTCAAATGTGATCTTGGCTAATCCATCATGCGAAGATTGTAATTTTTTGGATGAATTGATGAATAATTATGAACAAGGTAAAGAAATTGAAGATGAAGAAATATATATTGGGAGCTATGTTTTGTGTTGTAAAGCACTTTGTAGCTTTGATCAAAGAAAAAGTAGACTCCTTCATGTTCAACATTAGCTACTTGAAGAAAATTTCATGAAATAATAGAACCAAAAATTTATTCTTCCGGACACTGATTATGAAATTGAAATAAGAGATATCAAAAGGAAATTGCAACCGCCATCTTTTATAACTGGCACTGGGAGATTATGTAAACAATTACATTTTCCTACATCTTTTCATGGATACGATCTCTAATGATTTGATTTTTTCCATATAATAAGTCTGTGACACTCGTTAATAATAATTATAGGTTCATAAAAGATTTATTTTTTTGTTAAAAGGTTTAAAAATAAGTTAAGTTTCTATTTACTTTTATACGCTAAGTTTATTGTTGTCACCTTTCTAGTTGGCCTTCTAGTTCAATAATATCAAGTCGACTTTTCTTGTTTAAATATTCTATTTTGTTTAGTATATTTTATAAAAAATTATTGCTGATGTGTTTCTCTAAATATCATTTCAATTATCCCTATAAACCTAGGAAGAAATGAATGCCCATTGGTACAATCACTAGTGTCCACAGGTATAGAGGGGAAAGGTACCTAAGGACACTAATCAGTAAGTTACAAAACATTATTTTCTGTAAAAATAAAATTAATTTTCAAAATAAAGACACCAGGGTTCGATAGCCCCTTAAATTTCTTAGCTAATGGTACAATAACCACTCAGATAAATAAAGCACCGAAAATTAGAAAAACCTATAAGTGAAAATTGTCCACAGGTACAGCAACTTCCCCTACTGGCTATGGTCATAGCCAAGACAATTTATGGTCATGTGACAAAATAATCTGTAAACAAATGTTTTTAATAATTTAAAAATGACTATTAATTAATGAAAACTAGAACTTTAAAAATGATCGAAATACTAATACAATGCGGTCTAACGAAAAAGTAAAATTTATATTTAAAAAACACAAACACTCGATGCACTCATGTGTAGTTACATATTAGTTTAGAAAACATTCTTAAAATGATAGTTGAAAATGAATTAAAACAACTGTTTATCAGAGTACAATAATTCCTTAAGAATCCTCACTTTCAAAAACGATCTTATTAAAAAAAAGAAAAAAAAAAAAAAAAAAAAAAAAGAGGTATTTCGGGACACCATCCGAGGAAAATACTGTTTGATGACCACTGGAAAGGGATAGGAGGGAGGAATTTATAAGTAAATGAATCTTAAAACCTTTTCAGATATATTTCTCCTGGTTACATCACGAATAAATGGATTTGACCCTTATTAATGAGAAAAATGTATTAGCTTGTCCATAACTGGTCAGGTGACTATAACTAGTGATTTACCCTATAAGACCCTTACACGGCCAGTTCTAACTTACACCTCTGAATGCTGGACCAAAACCAAAGGTGATGAGCTAAGTCTCCTAAGATTTGAAAGAAAAATTTTTGGCTGCATCCGTGATGGAAGAGATATGGAGACAAAGGTCAAACAATGAATTAGCTCAGTTTTATAAGGATGTAGATGTCGTTCGGCATATAAATATCGTCAGACTAAGGTGGGTAGGCCATATTGCCAGGGAGTGTGAAGAGGAGGTCCTAAAGGTGTTATTGGAAAACAGGATCCACTACAAACAGAGTAGGTAGACCCAGTGCCAGATGGAGTGATGGTGTGTTAAATAATCGAGGTCCCTTCTGGGTGCTACGAATTGGAAAACGGCGGCGCAAAATAGAGACAGTTGGCGGACTATGTTGGGGGAGGAAAAAACTCAGTAATGGGTTGCAGCACCAAGGAGGAAGGAAGGAATGATTAACGTTAGATGTTCTAATCACTGAGGTAGGAGCGGATAATGAGGAAGTGACATAAGATTTGATAAGATTTTGGTGATCTAATTTTGACCTAAAGTAATGATTCCCCTAACTAATAATAGTTAATAAATAAAGTTGATAACCATAAATAAGTAAAATACTTGAATACAAAATAAAATTGAAATTTCTACCCCTTTAACAAAATGTAATATTTTTTATATTCCCTTCGTCCTCCGAATCCAACTGAATATTTAACAGGTGTGTTATTTGAAGATGGTAGGAGAGTTAGAGAGTGACGTATTGATGTTGGGAAGGAGTTTCAGAAGTTAAACGCTCGAGCGAGGAAGGGTCGTTTGAATTCCGAGGAAGTGAGTGAGGTAGAGATCACAGGAACGGGATCTGGTTTTGCCCAAACTCACTAGAGACTTTAGAAACTTCAATAACGTATAAAGAGCTGAATGAGAGACAATTGTAAGAGAATTACTGTATACGAAAGGAAGCACAAATATTTAATTATTAGACCTTTATGTGTTGTAAAGGAGGATCTCTTTTTAAAAAAAAATTAAGGCAATTGATATTCAGCATTTTTTATTGAATGAAAAAAGTTGGTAAAAACTACTGCAATCAAAATTATGTACATGAGGGAATTTAGTTATTTATCAAGGCCCATAGAATAGTTCAAAGATGGAATGATGCATGGCTATGTTGGACATTTAATTTAAATGTAGGTTACGAATTTGTAAAGTAAGGGGTTGATTATTTAAATGTTGAAGAAAATAAACTTATGATCTCAGTTGACATTTATGGAGTATACCCTGAGCCATAAATAAAGACTTAATTAAAAAAAAATAAACTTAATACGATCAGAGATTGGTTAAGAAATAGATTAAATTGTTGAAAAAGGGAAATTCATTCAATTTAGAAAAAAAAACATAACATATGAATGATATTGAAGATTTTACAAATATCCAGTAGGGTATGTGTAATGATTTAATGCTAAGCCCCAATTCGGTTGAATACTGCTAGTTATTTTCGTTTCAGATGATTTTAGTGTAAACCTGGTTTTTTTATAGGAAAGAAAGAATTGTTACGCTTATGGAGAGAAGATTTGCAAATTCATTAGATGGTCCATCAGCTTGGATATGCTAGATATAAAAAATAGAACGAAAGTGGTTTTTAGAGAAATTAAAGTTAAAATTGCATAGGAGAAGAAGAATACGGATAGATAGAACTAGAGTACGGTTTATTGGGTCGAAAGGGAACCAGCAGGTTAGTTTAGATTCTCATTTAGAAAATGTCGGTTGTTTTAATAAAAAAAGTCATAATATAAATGTGGCCATCTTAGAAAAAGAACATTGTTCGTTAAGTTATTATTATTTATTTTTTTTTTTTTTAAAAGAAGTGCCAGGATCTCTTAAGGCCCTACATGACTGCTTAGGTGGAGGGGGAAAGCTGATCTAGTAATATCACGAATGCAAAAAGTATTTTAATCGCGTGTGAGTGTGTTTTATAATTTATTAGTGTTTTATTTTTATTTTAATTACAATTTATAGGATTTTAAACATACTCAGTTAACCATGACATGTTATTCCGAAAACGGCATACTTTAAATGGCAAGTAGAAATCAAAATTAAAGTAAAAATCAAACTTTCTTTAATGCTAAAGCAAGAATTATTTTGTTAAATGTAAAAAACATTTCTGTATTTATATTGGAATATATATGTAGCAAGTTGTCAATAATTAATATGAGTTAATTATAAACAACTGTTTTTTTTTGGGGGTTTTTTTAAAATTACAATTTACTTTTTACGAAACGAAAAAAAAATGTGTTCCACAACTTCAGCATTTACTAAACTAGCGTTCAAAGTTCCTAATAAATTACAAATGAAGCATTTACTTGCCATTAATTAGACCCATTTAGACATATAGAGTTCAGCTTTGGGCTCCACTAAACCTTCTAATCCTTCTCGTATGCAATACTTACAATTTTCTGTATTATGACACAAACTAACTTATCCATCAAGATCTTAAACCACTAAACCATCTAGTTCTTCTTGTATCCAATCCTTACAATTCAAAATCTTTGAAAAATCCTTAATGCTCCTTACTTTTTCCATAAATACATAGAGACCTTAATTTTCCATATGTTGCTGATTTGGCCCAAACCATATACCAATCGTTTCATTGTATACTCTATAACCTGAGTAACCTGAATCCACTAATCTCCCAACTTGCCTTACACTCAATTTCTGATAATCCTCTGAGGCGTCTAAAAGAAGATGGCCAAGAGTTCTTCTTATGTAGAACTTTTATTGAAGTGTTACTAGTGATTAGTTCTTTACATGTACATTTTTTATATTTTTACCACAGAAGAATGTTTTTATTTCAGGAATTTATATTTTTAATTTTCAATTTCACATACTTTTCTATGGTTTATTAATTATTTTATGGCACTCAATGTTTAAATTCTTAAATTTATATTTGATATTTATATTTTTATTTTTTTTTAGAAGTAAAACAACGAAATGTTCCTTTTTCCTTAAATACTTTCCCAGTAAATTATGGGCTGTTCTATAATTTACTTTCCTCCCTCTCTCCTCATGACTAATATCCTTTTAACTTGCCACGTTAACTCCCAATCCCTCATTGCTCATTATAATGAATTCCTTCACCACTTTCTCCATAATTCCTACCATATAATTGCCGTATCAGAAACCTGGCTCAAACCAAGTATCCCTTCTCCCTCAGTAAACATACCTGAATTTACACTCATTCGTCCACGAAAAGTGGAGGGGTCGGCTTTTACATTCATGATAGCACGAGAGTTAAAACTCTTTACAAATCACCCTCTCCTGATTCTCCACACATAGAATATATATTTACAGAAATCTCCTTTAACTCATCCGTACTCCTTTACGTCGTAGTCTATCGCCCTCCTCAAGTTAAATTCGATTCAACTTTTGAATCCTCTTTCCTGAGATTAGATTAGATTGATTGTTTTTGGACACTCAACTTCTATGGTCTTTAGTGTCCTGGTTCCTTAGTGTTTTCTGTTTTTTTTTTTGTGTTTTTTTTTTAATTATATTTTTTCGAAAACGTTATGGTGCTTCAAAAATGTGATAATTTTGTCAATATTATCTTTGTTATCTCCAAGCATTACCGAGAGTCTTCTTTCCAGTCGTACCTGCTCAAAAAAAGTTTCGTACAGCCGGCATTCCTCGAGGATATGTCTGATCGTTAGTGGACACTGACAGTATAAACATTTCGGTGAGGCTTCCCTCATTATAAGGTATCCGTGAGTAAGGCGAGTATGGCCAATCCTTAATCTTGTGATCACCACTTCTTCTCTTCTCTTTCTCCGATATGATGTATGCCATTGTTTGATGTCACTTTTAATTATTTTTAATTTGTTATCTGCCTGGGTTTCATGCCACAACTCTATCCAAGTATGCCTGGCTAAATACTTTAAAAAATTGCAAACGTCCGAAGGGGTATAAATTGTTTTGATGTCTAGCGAGGAAATGGCTGCTTGCTTGGCTGCTTCGTCTGCGGCTTCATTCCCTTTTATCCCCACATGGGATGGTATCCAGATAAGTACCAAGTTCTTTTGTGAATCATTTAACATTGAGGCATATGCCTGTGCCTTTCTTATGACTGGATCCTTGGTATACAGGTTAACAAAAGATATTATGGCAGAAAGGGAATCAGTAAATATGGCAATATTTTTTTCTTCCAGGTGCATAGCGTAGTGTAACAACGCGGTAATCGCCCAGCATTCCGCTGTAAAATTACTGGTGATAGGCGGAAGTTTGTATTTCAAAATCGTAGTGTCCAAAACAACGGAACACCCAACATTGTTTTTTTTGATTTTGAGCCATCTGTAAATATGAATTTAAAGTTTTCGTATTTTTCTTTAATTTTGTTAAATTCTGTTAAGTATATTATTTCTGAGGTGCTAATTTTCGAATATTTTTTTAGTGTTAAATCTATTGTTGGAAATTTTAGACTCCATGGTGGATATTTCAAATCATCGGTTGTAGGTTCGAGGTGTTGTATTTCTTATATTATATATTTTCCGGCTCTGATTCAAAACGGGAAAGGCAGTCTTTGGTTTTCCAGAAATCTTCTGATCTTTGGTTGGAACACGGGTATCCAAGCTGGATTTTTGTTATTGAATTTTAGCCTACCAATATAACCGCAGGCAAGCTGGTGTCTACGAACAGCTAGTGGTGGTTGCCCAGCTTCAACACAGATGCTACATACAGGACTAGTTCTAAATGCACCTGTTGCGAGTCGTAGACCAGCATGGTGAACCGAGTCAATAGCTGAAAGCTGGGTGAGGTTCGCTGAGGAGTAAATAAAACTTCCATAGTCCAGTTTGGATCTTATCAGGCACGTGTAAACTTTAATCATGCTTGCCCTGTCAGCACCCCAAGAGCAGCCAGCAAGAACTTTAAGAACATTTAATCTCTTGGATGATTCTGCCTTTAACCACTTGATATGTTCTTTCCAGCTCAGTTTAGAATCAAAAACCAGGCCTAAAAATTTAGTACTTGGTACAAAGTTTAAGTTGATGCCTCTGTAAGTTAGTAATGGTGGAGGAGTTGGTGTTCTGCGTTTTGAAAACATTATACATTTCGTCTTTTCAGTAGAGAATTTTAAACCTGATTGTGCTGACCAAATTTCTAAGTTTCTTAGGCAGTTTTGCAATATTCTTTGCATTCTCTCCCGGCCTCTAAACGATAGAAGCAATGCCAAATCATCAACAAACAGAAACGTTTTAATCGATTTGGGTATACTGGTCGTAACTTTGTTTATGGCTATTGCAAAAAGAGCACAGCTTAGGACACTTCCCTGTGGAATACCCTTGTTCATATTTTTGATTGAAGAAAAACTATTACCTATTCTGACTTGAAAAGTTCGATTTTTAAGAAAGTTTTTAATCAGACAGAGAAGACGACCCGTAAATCCCCATTCTCGCAGCTGTTGTATGACGAGTGCTGGATTCAAGTTGTCGTACGCTTTTTCAATGTCGAAATAAATTCCGATGCATTCTTTCTTCTCTGCAAAGCTACTCAGTATCTCGTATTCCATCGTTACAAGATGGTCATTTGTTGAGCGACCTTGCCGGAATCCACTCTGTGCATTTGATAATAAATTGTTCGTCTCCAATATCCATGTAAGACGCTTGAAAACCAATTTTTCCAACAGTTTACATACACAACTTGTAAGTGAAATGGGTCGATAGTTTGATGGGAATAGTTTTTTATTTTTATTGTTTTTTAAAATCGGAATTATTACTCCTCTTCTCCAGATCTCTGGAAATTCTCCAGTGTACCAAATACGGTTATACAGGGTTAGGAGAGCGTTCAGTGTCTGTTTTGGAAGATTTTTAAGCATTTCATTATGTATGTCATCTGTACCTGGTGCAGTCGGTTTCAATTCATTTATATTCGCCTTTAGTTCATTCATTGTAAAAGGAGTGTTGTATGAATTTTCAATGTTGTTGTCGCTATAATCCAAATTTTCTTCATTTTCTTCTATCTGATGGTCTTGGGGAGAATATATATTTGAATAGTAGTCTGCAAAATATTCGGCCAAAGTGTTTGAGTCTTGTGTAAAATTTCCATTAATTAATAACCCTGGTTGATAATATAATTGTTTCCCAGTTATGCTTCGTATTTTTTCTTCCAGAATAGTCGTGGTGGAGTGTCTGTTGAGATTGAGTCTAAAAATAGGTTCCAAGAATCTTTTTTTTTATTTTTAATTATTCTGCGAGCTATTGATCGTTTTTTTTTTAAATTCTATTATATTTTTTTGAGTAGGTTCTTTTTGGAATAATTTTAGGGCTTTTCTTCGGTTTTTAATAGCTATTTTACACTCATTATCATACCAGGGGATGTTTCTATTAATTTTTGTACTGGTTGAGGATCGTGGGATTGAGCTTTCTGCTGCTGCCAGGATCGATGATGTAATTTGATCATTTATCAATTCACTGCTACTTCCCTCAGATATATCGGTTTCCGCTATCTGGATAATGCTTTTGAATTTCGTCCAGTCAGATTTTTCCGTAATCCACCTAGGATATCTTTCAACCAGAGTGTTATTATTTGCGAAATCAATGATCAAGGGGAAATGGTCACTAGAGTATTGATCTTCGCTGACTTGCCAGTTGAGGTGAGTATAAATGCTGGAAGTACACCAAGTCAGATCTATGCAGGAGAAAGAGTGATAGGCTGGGCTCAAGTATGTTGGCTGTCCTGTATTAAGAAGAATAGAATTAGAATTGTCAATAAGTTTTCTTATAACAGTTCCTCTCGTAGTATTAGTCGAAGAACCCCAGGAAGTGTGATGGCCATTAACGTCGCTCGTAACGATATAAGGAGATGGCAGGTTATTCAGAAGATTTATGAGATCCGTTTCAACAAAATTTTCGGGTGGTAAATATAAATTTAATAGATATACCGGGAAATTTAGGTAGAGTTTGGCAACAATAGCTTGCAAGGGAGTATTGATAGTTAATATCTCAGACACGACCCTATTATGTACTGCAACCAACACGCCACCACATGATCTATTTCCGTCTATGTAGTCGTTTCTGTAAATTTTGTAATCTTTTAATTTAAATTGCTTATTTGGTAAAAGTTTACTTTCTTGTATACATATGGCAACAGGTTGATATTTGTTAATTATCAATTTTAGTTCTTCATATTTATTCAAAAGTCCGTTACAGTTCCACTGAATAATAGTTTGTGGTAGTGACATTTAATGAGAAAAAAAAATAACAAAAAAAACAACAAAAAAAAAACATAAAGACGAAAGAGTAATAGAAAAATATAGAAAAAACTAAAACTGGAATAGTAAATATTAACTAAAATATATGATGATGAATACATCAATTAATTTCTATTTTTTCTTTAGTCTTTGAAGTGCATCTAGTTTTACTTCTGGTTCGTCTTTGTTTAACTTCTGTCCATTCGCCATGTTGATTTTGTGTAAAATCAGAGGCAATGATAGTATCAATAGGGGGAGGATCGTTAAGGGTTTGGGATATGGGGACCACCTCACCTGGGGGGGGAATTTGTGCAGATGAGGTTGAAGGTAAGGAAGCTGGAGATGAAAAGATGGGAAAGGAAGATGATGGAAAAGATGACGAGGTTGTAGAAGATGAAGAGGTTGTGGGATATGTAGATGGAGCAGGGGAAGGAGAGAGGGAAGGAGTGGGGGAAGGAGTGGGGGTTTCGGTCAATTTACTTACGACTGAAGCGCTGACCGGGACGCATTTAATAACATCAATGGGCTGCTTAAAAACAGTTAGCTTAGTATTAATTTCATCAGTTTGGACACTAACACTTTTTTTTTTATTATTTTTTAAAACATTAGAAAATGAAATATTTACTGAAATCGGGTGTAATGTTTCGTATTTCTTTTTTGCTGCAAAATAAGTAATTTTTTCTGATTCTTGAATACTTTTAATTTCTTTTTCTCTTATAAAAATAGGACATACTTTTGAAAAAGAGTCATGTTGACCCATTCAATTAACACATTTTACAGGGCCACTGCATTCCGTGCCCTCATGTTTAGTTTTGCCACAATACCTACATAGCGCCTCTTTTTTACAAGCTGTTTTAACATGACCGAATTTTAAACACGAATAACAACGAGTGGGATTTGGTGTAAATTGTTTAATTTCCACATTATAAAAACCTATTTTAATTTCTTTCGGCAAGTTGGGGTTGTTAAATGTAAAAAGATAATTGTGACTATTGAATTTTTCACCATTTTTAAAATATGTCATTCTTTTTACATCCGCCACGTTTTGTGGTTTTAATTCTTCTTTTATTTCATCTAAACTAACGCAGTCTAAATCAGGACACCACGCGAGGCCTAGACTTCTATTTAATTTGAAATGAGGTTCCACTTTAATTTTTAAATTATATAAACTATTGCATTTTAAAATTTTATCAGATTGAATTTTTGAAAAAGTTTCCACTAATAGTGTGCCATTTCTTAATTTTTTTTTCATTTTCATTTTCACCTCACCTACTAGAGAATTTATTCCTTTATAGATCAAAAAAGGTGAGACCTTTTTAAAATCCAGGACATTTCCCTCATCATCATTTTCCTCTCTACTAATAATAAAAAATTTAACACATGATTGATTAGTGTCACTATTAGTTTCAGTAAGGTTTTTAAATTTTTCTTTTTTCCTCTTGCGAGGAGGAGATTCAGCCATAATGGCTAATGAATATTAATAAGAAAAAGCACAATATAATAATAAAAGAAAATAAACGAGAGAGAAAAAAAAATATAAAACAAAAGCGATATACAATAAAGAAAGAAAAAAGTAAAAGTTCAGCTCTTATCTGAGTAGTTGTTCGAGTTAATCCTCGGCAGCTCCACAACACACGTCTTCACTCTACCGATTCTAAACACAAAACTCCCTCTTTCCTGATATACGTACCATTCTACTATAACATTAAACCTCAACACTAATCTACTTTCCGAATGTCCTGTCAGGACATCCTAGAATTGATATACTCCCTTGACCTATTCATTGTTCCTTTTCAACCGACCCATCATACCCAGTTCACGGGTACTTTACTAGACCTCATTATCATTGACTCACCTAAGAATCTACTCTCGCTTTCCCAATATCCAATGCCATTTCTGTCTTACCATGATCTCATTCAGATATCCTATCACATTCCCGCACCCATTTTCACCCCTAAGCAGATTTCCTGGCGAAATCAGCCCTCTTTAACTCCTAAAAGCATAGAATTAAAACCCCCTCCCCTTCCATAGCTCCCCATATCAGGCCTATTTCCTTTCTGTCAAACCTGTCATAACCATTAGAAAGATTAATCCATTGACAAATCTCCACCTACCTCGAGCACAAAGATCTCCTCACTTCTCTCCAATCAGGCTTCCGTTTAGGATACTCCACTCAATCGGCCCTATTAAAGATAACACAAGACCTTCATTTCTCCATGGACCAACAGTAAATTGCAATCCTTGTCCTATTCGATTTTTTAAAAGCGTTTGATTGCGTCGATCATTCAATGCTCCTCTCCAAATTAAGCAACCTTTTCCTATCTAACAGTGCTTTAAACTGGTTTCGCTCCTTCTTGTCTTACTGGTCCAAAAAGTTATCATTCCCAACAATCCTCCCTCATCCTCACTACCTTTAACACAAGGTGTTCCTCAAGGATCCTCCCTGTCACTATCCTCTTCTCTGCTTATATTAATGACCTATCCCGTGTTATACGCCACTCCTAGTATCATTTGAATGCCGACGACCTCCAAATATACCTATCCTTCCATCCTTCAGACATGTTCGAAGCAGCTCGTATGAATCTGAATGATATTAAGAACATCAGCAGATGGGCAATGAAAACTAAGTTACGCCTGAATCCAGAGAAAAGCAAGGATAGCCTTATCGGTACGAAACCTACCCTTAATCCCCTCCCTTACTATTCATTACTTTACCTCGATAACCGTACAATCTAATTTCAAATTTCCATCAAAAACCTCGGAACCTCCTCTGATCAACACTTATCCTGGAGTTACCACACTACCCAAATTGTTACCCACACAGCCAAGCTCAAGCAACTCTGCTAGACATCCATCGAGTTGGAACCACATTTCAATTCACTGCTGTAAGGGAATGTCATCTAAATAATTAGAAAAGTCGTTCTCCAAAAAATGTGTAAATGTGATACCATTCAATCTTCCAGGTATAAAATATGGCTCCACCAGTAATCCGTTCCAAATTCCAAGCCAAACGTTAATAGCAAATTCATGCTGAAACCTATTCTATCTAATAGCTCTGGGATTTTCAAGAGCCCATACATGATAATTTCTTTGATTAACAATTCCTCCTCTTGTAAAGGTAGCTTCATCGGTCAATATAATTTTCAATGGAAATAAATTATCATCGCGAAATTTGTCAAGAAACCAGTTACTAAAATTCAATCTCTTGACATGATCTTGAGGTAATAAATTCTGAACTTTTTGAAGATGGTATGGGTAGCGATTATCACCTTTCAAAGTTCGCCATATTGCTTGCTGCGATATTGCTAATGCAGCAGATGCTCTTCGGATGCTAGTTTCAGGATTGTTATCGAAGTGGCGTTTGACACAATTTCTTCTACGATAATCTGCTCTTATTGTTGCCTGGAATTGGTCCCCTTCGTTACGTATTAAGAATGACCCAGTCTCTCGTAGTATATTAAAAGTTAACGAAAAGACTCGTCGATTAGGCACTCTTTTGTTTGGAAATCGGCGCGCACACTCCCGCACCGCTTCTAAGGCATTACCGTTACAGAAACCATATACAAAATTCATATCAGCGTATTCAACATTAGAATATTTATGCGGTATTGTGGCTGATGCTATTTACACAAAAATATCTGAGTAATTGACTGAAGACTGATTTAGGAATTATAATCCTAGAAGGAAGCCAAAATGTAAACAAATAAAAGAATGTAAAGGATAACATTAAGTTTTTTCATAACTCACTGCCTAGCCTGAAGAACTTTGAAAGGTGATAATCGCTACCTGTAACATTTTTGTTTTGTTTCTTTTTTTGCGATTTTCTCTAAAACTAAGCAAAAACGAGCAAATCTCTAAAGGACTTTTTGTCTTAGTTTTTCGTTCCCCTATAAGTTCCTGAAGTTTTGCTATTTAAATTCCGGACACCCTGTATATAGAGACTAATAGTAAGTTTGATTAGGTTTAAGATGAAAAAAAGAAATTTTGGGTCGGACGAATAGTCTCGGATTTATATACAAAAGAGTACAACAATCATGTTTTCGTGGAGAAGTGGGACTTATAAACAGTTGGCCAATTTCTACACTTTTTTCCCAAAACCACATCTTCGCCAAAAATAGTCCGATTTCGGAGTTGTTTTTTTATTTCCTAGGTACTAATTCCGGCTACAATTAATACTTATAATAATTATAAATACTTTCTTCGAAAAAAAAACTACGTTTTCGTTTGTTATAAGTTAACAACCGAAAATAACTGATATTTTGGGCTTTTCTGGGTATGAAGCCGACGTCTGCCGTGGTAGCAAACTTCAGATTCGGATTCAGCACCCCAAAAAATATTAAGGTCCGTTCAGAATAAAAGTTCGGCAGTTTTTTTTCGGCAAACCCTTATTTTACTGAACTACTGTATTTATTTTGAGAGGCGCGGTAGCTTGGTGTGTAAGGCGTTTGATTACCATGCTTCCGGGCCCGAGTTCGATTTCAAGAAAATTTATATTTTGTTATTTCAGCCGTGGATCGAATTCGAGGTCGGGAGACCCTCTTGGGGCACACCCAGCCTCATAAAAAGGGGGTACCATTAATTGGGGGGAACACCTCACAGTTGAGCTTGAATTCTGGCAAAATCACGTACTTTCACAACCGTTGGCTCAGAAACAGTACACCCTTACCTAAGTACTGCACGCAAGACCCTTCATGGTTTGTAAGTGGTACAGGTTTTTTTTTATTGTATTTATTTAATCCAAGAGTGAGTCAGGAATAGTTAAGACTAAGAGCTTAGTTTATGTTAAAATCATATTATTCAACCTTTTCAGAGGAATAAGGAAGCACGTTTGACGTTTGACATGTAACGCAGCAAAGATGTGCCGGTTTAGGCACATCGTGATAGAAGGGGTCGTATTGCTGACTGTAGGGGGTTAACCTTTCACCGATCGCGCCGTTGTGTTTTGTACAACAGCCGACTTTTTTCCCTTCTCTCTCGAATCCGGTGTACCTCTTGGAAAATTGGCTTTATCTATTCTTCGAGGTATTCCTCTATTTGCTGCCAGTAATTTACCACTGTGGTAGGAGGTGTAGTTTCCTGTTTGGAATTATTTAGCCCTCAGTGGTGCACAAAGTACAACAAGCGAACACTATCGTTTTGATTTTTTTCTTGTCCCTTTCTCGGTAGTCAGTTGGATGTAACTTTGTGTAAGTGGGATTCTTTTGCATTTTTTTATTTTTTTTATTTTAATGAGTGAAGTGTTTATTATTCGAAATGTTTTCGTTCAGTGGAAATCTATAAAATTGGAAGATATTTCTCAAATTTTGGAGGAGGAAGAAAAACCAACCGGAAAATCAAATTAAAATTTAGAAGAGAGTGATTCGGATTTGAGTGAAGAGGAAATATAAAATTTTCTAGATCATGATACAGAAACCGATGTTGAGGGTAGAAATGAGCTGGTGAGAATGAAAGTGATGTAAGTCAGAAAATTTCAAAATGAGGATAATACACTATTATTGCTCCTTTATCGCCCCTCTATTAATTGCCATTGTCAATTATGTTTAACTCTTTACCTAAAGCCGGTAAAAACACAATATCAATATCGAATTTTTAAAAAAACGGATATCTGTTGAGAATTTGAGTGGTGTAAGTCAACAGGTATAATCTACGCGTGAGTATGGTCGAGAATATAAAACTCGCTCACCGATGTTTCCCTTCTGATTATTGTTCAGAAGGTCCTACTCAGGCCCGGAACTAGGGAGGGGCAGAGGGGTCACGCCCCCCGGGCGGCGGATTTTAAGGGGCGACAAAATTTGCAAAGTTAATAGGAAAAGTAGTAATAAAGTAAGTTATTAATAACCTTTTCAGAATAATAATAACACAATCGATATTGTTTAATTTAATTTTATTTATTTCTTGATAATTTATAAACATTATTATACTGTACTAGGGAGGCATTGTATTTTAATGGTGTAGGAGGGTGGGGGGGGGGGGCGGCAAACTGATCTTTGCCCTCCCTGAGAAATCTCCTAGTTCCGGCCCTGGTCATACTGACCATGAAACTGCATGTTTTCATCCGAGAATGTGGTAGAGGGGCGTCAATAGTTGATGTGGTGCTGTTCTTATGATCCCTATAACTCAACTACTGAGCATCATAAAGATTCATTATTATTTTGTGAAAGTTTTGGTCTGTCATATTTTTTTTATATGAAGTGAGCGGAGCCAAGAAATCGAGAGACAAATTCTGCCGGGTATCCCTAAAAATTTTAAATCTATAAGACATTTTTCAAACACATGTGGCTTTCGATTTTTATGTATTTTGGCACGCTAGATGTTTGGGATTAGTTTTTATAGAATATTTGCAAAATGATACATTTTTTAATAGAAAAAACTTTATGTTTGTTCGTTTTTTTTTTTGTTTTTTTTGTTGTTTTTTTCATTTTATTCATTTATTTATTTTTTCCTACAATTGGCTACAAAATTATCTGGCATTAAGATAAAATTTAAATAAATTAATTTCGTTTAATTTATAAAAAATAGGCGACGCTTAAGTAAATCTAGAAAACCAGGTAATATTTACTAGTAACAGCTTTGTCGAAGAATTGAAAGTTATTTAAAACAATTCAAATATTCTACCTAAAACTAATTAGTCAATTTATGTAATGCATCTTGGGTTTGAAGCAATATTATGATTTAGAAGAAGTTTGCACTTATAATTTTTCGGACCAAAGATGGTTAAAACACTCTTATTTATTGGTGAATTCTTATCTTTCTTTAGTAATTATGAGAATGGTGTTATTGCATTTGCCGCTTCGAAAATAGTTACTAGAAACACAACTTCTGTTCTGTTGGACATCCTTCCCGAATTAAATTTAAATTAAAAAAAAAATAATATGTAAGGTTAAGCAACCTTCAATCATCTGTTAATTATTTATCATCTGTTTATTATTTATCATCTGTGTTTATTACTTTATCTTAACCTTCATTAACCTATTTTAATTGTTGTTTGCTGTAACTTACTGTTGTATTTACGTGTAATTTAATTCTTTACTTTCATTGAATAAATCACGTTTTAACGATCTTAGAAATTAA
This sequence comes from Euschistus heros, assembly GCA_003667255.2. Classification (NCBI taxonomy): domain Eukaryota; kingdom Metazoa; phylum Arthropoda; class Insecta; order Hemiptera; family Pentatomidae; genus Euschistus; species Euschistus heros. The sequence goes on from RCWM02000248.1 coordinate 399,876, forward strand.
ACTACAAAATCTCAATAAGTAAGAAAATGGCTCAACTATTTGTTCAAATTGTAAAAAGAAGTGACCAAGACTTTGTGATTCAGTGCATTTCCATCGACAAGAAAAATTGGTACTTATTACCTGAAGAATCCAAAGACTTAAAGTTCCACTTCTTTCTATCAGGTAAGAAACCTATAATAAATGCTATGAATGCTATCAAAAACATTAATGGTTACAGAACCGTAGCTGTTAAGATGGATGATAATATTCAAAGAGAATATTTTGATGAATCTTCTAATATTTGTTTTCGGGAGTTACCATTAGAGGAATGGGTTTCAAAAACAGTTCCTTCTAGACCTGTAGAGAATCAGACAGGATTAGAAGATCGTATCAAACAATTAGAAACACAATTGAAACTAAATTTAGAACAAAATGAAATTAAACTAAATCATATTGAAAAAAATTTTATTTTAGAACGATTTGATAAAAAACAATCAGAACCTATAAAATGGTTACGTAGGTTCAAAGAAGAATGTGTTCGATTTAAGATAAAATCCGATAATTTAAGAATTCAAGCGTTAAGTTTTTATCTTATCGATGGTCCGGCTAAAGATTGGTACGAGATTAATTTAAAAAAGATCGGTTTGAAAGATTCATGGGACATATGGAAGGACTCTTTTCTAAATATTTTTGTTGATAAAGGCTGGTCTCTTGTTAAAAAAGCTCTTGGCTACATATATATATATATATATATATATATATATATATATATATATATATATATATATATATATATATATATATATATATATATATATATATATATATAAGATTTTAGCCCGTTGAAACAAATTAATAAATTACTATTATTACTTGCAACAACCATATTTATAAACTTTAAAGCAATGTTTTCTAAAATTGAAGCACAGTCTATTTTATCTCGATTGTGTAATTTTTAATAAGAACTTTTGCAAAACCATAATTTTCTCGAAATGAAGATAACTTTCAACCACTTTCATTCTCGAAATGAAGCAAAAAATACCTTGATTCTTAACTCTAAAAAATGTTCCGACAGTTTGTTGAAATTTTCCCGTAAATTACTTAATTCTTGTTGCATTTTGTCCATACGGCTTTCTTTTTGTGTTGGTTTGGGTTCTTCATTGATGTGAGTACTTTCGTATGGGGAAATCCAACGTTTTGACGAGATTGGATTATTTGATCTTTGAGTTCTCATGGATCCGGTAATAGGGTATTGTCTGTTGTTGTTATTAAATTGATTATGCTGTTGGAAAAATGGTTTTTGGTGATACTGAAAATTCTGGAAATTAAGTTTCTGCTGGTAATTAAAATTTTGAGGTTGATGATAAATTTTGGTTTATTATGGAATGGATTGTTTTGCTTGAAAGGGTTATGATTTAGAATAGGATTATATGGTTCCACTTGATTTTTTTTGGGGTCATAATTTGGAACTTGGTAGGGGTGTGATTTTAATAAAGCTTCGGATGTGGTTTTAATAGAGCTAATTCTCCTATTAAATCTGGTGCAGTTAAATCAATTATCTGAAAAAATAATTAAATCTGAAAAAAAATTTCTTTAAAGTGCTCAATAGAGTTATTATATGATTACAGTTATTATTGACAGCTACAGCCTCTGCTGGCCCGTCTAAATGTCTCATGGCAGATTTGAAAAATAACCATTGGTTTGTGTCCCTTTCTCTAACATTTTCATTACAATATAAATCGTACAATTCTTCGCACGTTTTAACAAAATGGTAAAGTTTGAAGGTAGTACCTTCATACTTAGGAATAAGTTTGTAATAGGGTTGTGCGTAGTTTACTAGGCTACAACGATCGAAGAAAAACTGACTACTGTGGGATTTAAGGTCAAGCTGGCTATAAATGTTCAAAGAGACAATAAAGACCAGTCGGATACAACCAACAAAATAGCCTTGCCTCTATTTTTCGTCGACCTCGAGCGAACACCTGGCGTGGAAGATATTTATAACGTCAACAGACTTTACTATACAAATGTAGCTACTGAAAAGTCGTACCCTTAGTAGGAAATAGTTCAGTGCCCCAACTGCCTGGCGTATGGCCACACAAAACAGTATTGCCATCACTTACCACGTTGTGTAAATTGAACAGCACAAATCTGAAGAATGCATTAAATCTAGACAAACACCTGCAATTTGTGAACTTTACCACCAACGGCACCCAGCCAATTAAAAGGGGTTTTAAACATATAAAATACTAAAATCAAGAACTCAGACAACCTCTATATGGGTAGAGCCATCTAAACCGAGACAGCTATCCAAAACACTTAACGAAGCAGTAACATTTTCTGAAATGTTAAGATGCCCAGAAACAACCTCACGTCCTCAGGCACTCCAGCAGCCTGAACCTGCCTCACGTGAACCCTAAATTCCATATCCTACCGCCACTCATTCAAAGCAAAATACTTATACCACCCACATTAAATTCCATCCATTCCTCCTCCTCCACATTCCTCTGACCTCACTATCATACTATCGCCTTTCCTATCAGAATTCAAATCTACTTTCAACTCTATCACATTTTGCATTCCCACTTCCCAGAAATCCCTAAATGTCATCATTTAAGTCCCTTACCGTGCTTCTATGGAACGCAAATGGTGTTCGAAATCCCACTTACACTTATTACACGACAGACAGATCGACGTAGCCTTGATTACCGAAACGAGACTAACCAACGAACGACTATTTAACATACCTCAGTACGAAACATATCGGAATGACCATCCAGATGGAACAGCTCATGCTGGATCTGCTGGCATCATACACTAATCTCTTGCTCACTACCTATTCCCCCTACCAGTCCATGATTTCTTTCAATCCACTGCCTCCATCACTACCATAATCCAACAAGCAGCTTGGGCAGCATCTTTACCGAATAATACCTCCCCCCCAAAAAAAAATACTTTGTTTGACCTCATCCAGGCCAAGTGCCATTTTAGAGCAATGTGGCTACGCCACATCCGATCGTTGCATGTATAATTACTTTACGAAACTATTTAAGCGCGAAATGGCTTCCTTTAGATACCATTTAATACCTACCTCTCGTCCCTTTCTACTCATGATAATTCCCTCTTGAACTAAAAAACCCTAAGAACCAAGCCCATCTCCCATCCTCTTCGACGAGGTGATAGCCCATGGGCCGCATCAGACATGGAAAAACTGAGAAACTAGCCAATCACCTTTCTCAAACATTTACTTCAAATCCTAGACTTTATTCTAATCAATCCAGTACATTTGAAGAGTTATTATCTTCTCCCATTCCACTCTCCTTACCTCCCAGAGCAGTTACCCTCTCTGAGGTCAAGTTCTTACTTCGAAAACTAAATCAAAGAAAATCCCCTGGCTATGACCTCGTTACTGCTCAAATCCTCCGCCAACTTCCACATAAAGCAATAATGTTCCTTACCTATATCTACAATTGCATCCTACGCACAACCCACTTTCCTGTCTTGTGGAAACAATACGTCACAATAATTTTTACAAAACCAGGTAAACCTTCTAACAACACTTCATCATATAGACCAATTAGCGTGCTTCCTATCCTGTCTAAAATATTCGAAAAAATCCTCTTTTAACGTATCCTATCTATACTTAACGCACATTGTTTCGTCTCCTACTAATTTGTATTCCGTTCTATGACTAATTCCGGAAGAGCAAATGGGCTTTAGAAAGGGCAAGAGCAGCAGAGATTGTATCTTCATCCTCACCGCTTTAATTAACATTCAATTGAGACTAAAAAGAAGAAAGGTGTTTTCCACGATTATCGATCTCCGAACTGCTTCTGATTCGGTCTTACATAATAAGCTGTGGAAGAAACTTTATAATCAAGGGATCAACGCAAATTTTTGAGAATTTTGATAAATTTCAAAGATAAAGTAGCCACTTTTAGGATTTGAATTATCAAAGCAAATGAATGGGTCAGAAGAAGTTCCGGCAGGGGAAATACTCCTCTTTTATTTTCACTTTATATTTCTGACAATATAATTTTTTTTCGAGATAGAAATGTTAGAGAAATAAATATAATGAATCAAATCGACTTGGTTGCTCTTTTATACGCAGACGATATGGTTTTTTTCTCATCAACCTGACTTGAAACTCAAACAAGACTTAACATTTTGTCAGAATATTGCAAATCTAACCATCTTACAGTTAACACTGACAGGACTAAGATCATGTTGTTGCAGAAATGCAAACGTTTGGGGAAGCTTAAAAGTTTTAAGTACGAAGGCTCAGTTATAGAAGTTCAAATCATTAAATAATCTCAGAAGAAAGAAATCATTCAATTATCTCGGCATTACCATTTCTTCTTCTGGTTAATTTAGGCAGGCCTGCAGATCGGATCTGACAAAGCATTCTTCTGTAAACGCAGTGTAACGACCATTCTTCAAGCATGCAAATCCGATCGTTGGAATACTAAATGTCAGTTGTACGAATCATTATCGAAAAGCATACTCCTTCACTCAGCTGAAGTAGTGTTTGTTTGGACTCCGAAGAGGAAGGATCTACTAGAGCTCTAATGGACAACAAACAGGTAGGAGAAACCATTTCTTTATATATATATATATATATATATCTTTTTCTTTCTTTTTTTTTTGTGATATTTAGATTTATATCTCTTTTTATTATTATTATTTTTTTCCTTGATTTTAAGCACTATTTAATTTTTACATATTTTCAAATTCAAAAACCGATTATATCGGTCATCTAATCATGGAAGAACCTGACGATCCAATTAACCCTCGGGCTAAAAGAAAACGTCCAAGGGGAAAAATGAAATCCCATACACACAGGTTGGTTCCAGAAGTACAAAATATTGGTCCAACCTTCATAATAATTAAAAGAGAGAGCGACGAGAATTTTGTCAAAATCTCTCCTTTTTTCATAAACAAATTTATTACAGACCTAGTAGGGGAGGTTAAAAATATTTAAAAAATGAGGGACGGATCGCTATTGGTCGAAACCTTTAAGGGAACCCAATCCGAAATACTCCTTTCCTGCAAAGATTTTGGAGGACAATTCCCAATACAGGTTACCCCTCATAATTCAGTTTCAATGAGAACCGTTTCTAATAGAGTGCACGCGATAGAGGAAGAGAAAGATGAAAAAATAAAATTATTATTAGAACGTATAGAGTCACTAAAAAAAGACAGGATCGTTTTTTAGAATTAGGCCCAAGCACGAGCTGACCTCCGGACCAAATATAAATAATCATTTAAATTCTAAACAGACCGTCGAACATAAACAGGATAAACAAATAGAAATACATAATTTAAATTTAGGCAACGACTTACCAAATTTAATCGACAGTATAGGGAATAAATGGCTAATTGAAACGGGTGCCACAAAAAATTATATACACCCCGATCACATTCCACGTTTCTCGGAAATTTCTAAAGAGGACTTCGCGATAGGAACCCCTACGGGAAGGGCGGAAGGATCACAAAGCGTGATAATTGACCTAATGCCCCTGATAGGAATTAATCAAAAAGTCAAATTTTTAATATTTCCGTTTAGCGAAAGGTTTAACATTTTACTAGGCTACGAGACTATGAAAAAACTAAAATTAAAAATAAATTTAGAAAAAAATGAATTCAAATTTAAAAAGAAAAAATTCAAATTAGAGAATGATTTATCTTTTATTAATGATAAAAACGAAATTAAAAACTTAATTCGCCACGAACATATTAGTCCGGAAATAGAGGAAGAATTAATCGAAATTATTAGCCAATATGGCGAAATATTAAAAAAGACGACGAGAATTTAAAATCGACGGGATTAATTAAACACAAAATAATAACTACTACTGAAAACCTCATATACACCCGAAATTATCGCTTTCCGGAGAAATTTAAAAAACAGATAAATGAAGAAGTGCAAAAATTATTAAAAAATAAAATAATAAGACCAAGTAAATCGCCGTATAATTCACAACTTTGGATCGTACCGAAAAAACCAGACGCGTCGGGACACAAAAAAATTAGGATGGTAATTGACTATAGGAAGTTAAATCAGGTAACCGTAAAAGACAAATTTCCCCTACCGAACATTGAGGACTTATTAAATATATTAAAGGGATTGAAAATATTTTCCACCATAGACCTTGCGTCGGGATTTCACCAAATTGAGATGGACGAACAATCAATAGCTAAAACCGCGTTCTCCACTGAAAATGGGAATTTTGAGTTTTTGCGTATCCCTTTTCGCCTGTGTAATGCACCCCCAACCTTTCTAAGAGCGATGACAATGATGATACAAAATATTCCCAATTCAATGATTTACATCGACGATATAATAGTCTATTCAGAAAATGAGGAAGAACATTTGAAAGATTTAAAAAGAATATTTGAAGCCCTAAAACAACATAATCTCTCAATACAATTAGATAAAACCGAATTGAACTTTTCAGGCTACATCGTAACCCCAGACGGATTAAAAACAGACGGGAAAAAGATTGAAACAATTTTAGATTTCACCATTCCGCGTAATGAAAATAAGACGAGACAATTCCTTAACATGACGGGGTACTATCGAAAATTTATTTAAAATTACGCTAAAATTACCAGACCGATTTCAAATTCATTAAAAATAAAATATATGGCACGAAGGAAATTAAGTAAGCATGTCAAACCCTAACAGAAATGATGAGTAACACACCAATTTTAAAATACCCCGATTGGGGACAGCCATTCATACTAACTACAGATGCCAGTAATAAAGCCATTGAAGCCGTGCTCTCACAAAAAGATGAAAATGAAATAGAACACCCAGTAGCATTCGCATCCCGAGTATTAAAAAATGCAGAATTAAATTATAGTTAAATGGAAAAAGAATTACTAGCGGTAGTATGGGCAACCCAGCACTTTAAGCCTTATTTATACGGTACAAAATTTCTTTTATGCACAGATCATAAACCCTTAACGTGGATTTTCTTAATGAAAAATGGTAATAAGCGTATAATGAAGTGGATATGGAAATTACAGGAATTTGAATTTGACATTAAACATATTCAGGGAAAAACTAATTACGTGGCCGATGCACTTTCCAGGAGAAGTGACGAATTGAATCATAATAGCGATGAGGAGGAAATGGAAATCGAACAATTATTAAATCAGGAAATAGCGGACGAAAACAATTCCGAATACGAAGCGATAATAGAGGACCTAGAAGTACCGCCGGAAGAAGATTTAGAGACAATCCATTCCCAACGATCTAGTAATGAACAAGTACGAATTTGTGAACCGGAAAAATGCATAAATATAGAAAAAAATCAAATAGTTATAAAAAGGGGAAATACAAAAATTAATTTCACTAAACCATTTGGAAAACGGAGATATGAACTATTTTATTTATTTATTGTTCACCCTACCTTGCCTTCAGGCAATACAGGTTTAGGCAATATTAACTTTTAATATTGCCATAATGTCAAAAATGATTTATATATAATTACAATATAAAACTTATAAAATGTTATAGTACAAAATATATAACATTATACACAATAACAATATATGATTACAATATAAATTATAAAAAAAAATAACAATAAATATAATTACATCCACAATAACTAAAATAACAATAACTACAATTACAATATGAATGAGAAATCCAATGTTAGGCAGCTCCAAGGTTGTCACCGTCTTCTTCAGTGCTTTCGTTGTCCGGCGGCCTTCCAGGAGTAGGTCCTCTTCTATTAAGGTTGAAATGGTATGAGCCAATAGCAGTCTTCCACCCGTATACAAAAACTTTGTAGTGCGGGAAGTTTTCTTCAGTCATTAGCTGAGGGAAATCATTCTCCGAAAGAGCGTAGAGTCCAGTTTCTCTCAGTAGTTTGGCCCTCAGTGCTTCAAAGGCGGTGCAACTTATAATGATGTGTTCAGCCGTTTCTGGAATTCCACATTTGGGGCATAAGGGATCAATGTCTACTCCTAAACTATGGAGTTTAGCCCGGAAACCACCATGTCCTGTGAGGAATTGCGATATCCAGTAATCTGGGAGGATCCATTTCGCATACAAACGTGCCTGAACGGTGGGAAAGTATTTTCTCAAGGTAGCACCTTTCGAAGTTGTAACCCACCGCTGGTTCCACATTTCTATAAAATGATCCCGGATAGCTTTTTTCCATTTTCTGGGTTCATTCATAATCCTTACACGTATGTTATCGGGAAGATCGACTGAGTCCCCTCTCTTTAATTTATCCTTTAATACTTCCTCTCGTAAGAAAAGGTCGATAGGTATTCCTCCCGCTAAAACTTGGACAGCCTCATGAGACACACTCCTATATGATTTAGTTACACTTAGCAGAGTGGTTCGCTGGATGGTCGCCAATCTATTCTTCTGCCGCTGTGAGAGGTTCTGGTACCAGGCGGGAGTTGCATATCGCAGAATACCCAGAATCACTCCATTATAAATCGTCATAGTAGCCGGGTATCTTAGGCCCCAAAATGCACCCCCGACGCGGCTAAGACCGTTTAAGGCTATTGCTACCCTATTTCTAAGGTAATCCAAATGAGGGGTCACATTAAATCCTCTTCCGATTCTTATTCCAAGATAGGTGACATCCTCACTTGGGCGGATTCTGATATCTTCAATACATATGTTTATAGGATGTGCCCTATCCGTCTTTCCTCTGAGTAGAATGGCCTGTGTCTTTGAAGCTGCCATTCTCAGTTTCTTACTTTTACACCATCGTCCTACCAGGGTGGCGCACCGTTGTGCCTCTTCTTTAACTCCAGTCCTGCTGTTGGAGGCCACTATAGTAGCTAAATCGTCGACGTAAGCCGTGGCAGGAAACTGCTCTTCCTCGAGCACACCCAGTATTTCATCAAAAACCAGTTTCCATAAGGCTGGGCCAAGAACTGATCCTTGCGGGCATCCCCTCTCTATAGTGGCTTCTTTCTCGTAAGAGCTTCCTCGAACCTTTACAATCCTGTTCTGAAGGTAGCTACTTACGAGGGTGAATAAGTTGCTGGGGGCTTCGAATTTCTGCAGCTGTTGAAGTACACGTGGCCACCAGACGCTGTCAAAGGCAGAGGATATATCAAAAAGCAGCAACATGACATACCGCTCAGTTCTTTGTTCGGCGTCTGCGCGAATTCTCAGTATCGCATCAGTAGATCCCTTGCCTTTTGTACAGCCAAATTGCCGTGGATGGCTTGCTTTTGTAAATATTGGCTGCAGTCTTATTATGATGAGATTTTCCAAAATCTTGCTCATCACCGGAAGAAGACATATGGGCCTATACGACTTAGGAAGCCTTATTCCCTCCCTTGTAGAGCAGTCTCAAATCTGCCACCTTCCAGCTTCTCGGAAAATACCCCCTATCTAGGCAGTCATTGAAAATACCCAATAATATATCTTCAATATAGGGGATACTATTCTTTAAGATAGCGGCGTCTATAGAATCTAGCCCTGGAGCACGTCCGGTTTTCTGTCTATCAACAGCAATACGTAGGTCGTGGATGTCCCATGGAGGGCATATGTCTGTGCCAGGTGGGTATGCCGTTGTGCGTCTTACGAATTCTTCCTCTTCATTATCTTCAGACGGATCATCTCTAGGATATGTCACTTCAATGTAAATGGTCGCTGCTTCTTCGAGGGTAGTGGCTTGAACATCTACATGCTTGAGGGCTGCCAGCGTTTGCATAGGAGTCAGCTTTCCCAGAGCAACTCTGTACGGAATACCCCATGGATTCTTCTTTGACTTCGACAATGAATTCATCCCAGGACCTCCGCTTCCGTAAGCGCACTTCGTTTCTGTATGCCTTAGCTTTGGCCTTGTACTCATTACGAAGTGCAATGCGCCTCTCGTCTTCTCTGCATCTCTGGTACAACCGCCGCGCCTTGTAGACTTCTCTCTTCATTGTTGTTAAGGCCGGTGTCCACCATGGAACTAGTCGAGCTCTGGTCTTTCGCCGTTGTAGAGAATTTTCAGCTGCGTCAAGAATAGCATTAGTTATTTTTGAGACTCTATAGTCCAAGTCATCGGCACTTTCCGATTCCGCCTTTTCCCAATCTTCGTCGGCAATTTCTCCCTCCAGAATACATCGAAAGACACTCCAGTCGTACCTTCGGGTTATGTAACCCTTGTCAATAACTTGATGACCTGCCATATTCTGTACTAAACCAAATTTCAAGACTTTGTGGTCAGAACTAGTCTCAGGTCTAAGAGTCCAATCAATAATGTGCCCTACTAATGTCGGTGATGACAACGTCATGTCAATCGAACTTTCACCCATCGCCCCTGAGAAAGTAGGAGTGGAAGAGACGTTGTTGACTACTACTAGCTAACTTCTTGCTATATACTCACCTAGCTTAGCCCCTCGTCTATCTGTCCGGCTGGAGCCCCAAACTGTGTTCCAAGCGTTGGTATCCGAGCACAAGATCACATTCCTACTATTGGATGTGATCGTCTCCATGACTGAGATATCTTCTTCAATGTTACTTCCGTTAGGCAGGTAAGCCGAAATCAACGTGAAATATACCCTGCCCCACTTTATATAGCATGCTACACAATCAGCTGTAGAATATTGCCTCAGATACATAACGTCAAGATTTGGGTTGTTAACCACTATAGCAGCCCTAGGCCTCCTCTCTCCACTGCTCAGGGCTATAACTCTTGACGTGAGGCCTGAGCTATGAACACTCCAAGGCCACTTGGCAAACTCAGTGGTTTGCATTTGGTGCGCAGGAAGTGGCCATCTAATGAAAGAATGTCCAAAGAAGAAAGTATTGGCCGACCCAACCTGCATTAATTGTAAACGGGCGAATGCAGATCATAGTAAAACAAAGCACAAGGCTGGCAGTCGGGAGTGCCCTGTGCACTTAACATGGTGCAAGGAAATAGCGAAACGTACCTATTATGAATAGAATTACCATCCTTCAGCTCAACATGGGTCGCCGAAGAGTAGTGGCAGACGAGTTGCGAGCTCTTTCTCGACGCTACGACATGATGGTAATCCAGGAACCGACCAGCCATAGGAACTTGGTCACGGGGTTTGGTCTCACGTCAAGAGTTATAGCTCTGAGCAGTGGAGAGAGGAGGCCTAGGGCTGCTATAGTGGTCAACAATCCAAATCTTGACGTGATGTATCTTAGACAATATTCTACGGCTGATTGTGTCGCATGCTACGTAAAGTGGGGCAGTTTATCTTTTACGATGATCTCGGCTTACCTGCCTAACGGAAGTAATATAGAGGAAAGTATTTCTGTCATGGAAACGATCACATCTAGTTGCAGGAATGTGATCTTATGCTCGGATACTAACGCTTGGAACACGGTTTGGGGTTCCAATCGAACAGACCGACGAGGGGCTAAGCTTGGTGATTTTATAGCAAGGAGCCAGTTAGTAGTAGTCAACAACATCTCTTCCACTCCCACTTTCTCAGGGCCAATGGGTGAAAGTTCGATTGATGTGACATTGGCATCAACGACATTAGTACGACACATTGTTGACTGGAACCTCAGATCTGAAACTAGTTCTGACCACAAAGTCCTGGAATTCAGTCTAGTGCAGGATATGCCAGATTTTCACGATATTGACAAGGGTTACGTAACTCGAAGGAATGACTGGAGCGTCTTCAAATGCATGCTGGAGGGAGAAATTGCCGACGAAGAATGGGAATCGGTGGAAACGGAATGTGCTGACGATCTGGACTATAGAGTCTCTAAAATAACTAATACAATTCTTGACGCAGCTGAAAATTCTCTCCAACGGCGAAAGGCCAGAGCTCGACTAGTTCCATGGTGGACACCGGCCTTAACAACAATGAAGAGGGAAGTCTACAAGGCACGAAGGTTGGCAAGGGATCTACTGATGCGATACTGAGAATTCGCGCAGACGCCGAACAAAGAACTGAGCGGTATGTCATGTTGCTGCTTTTTGATATATCCTCTGCCTTTGACAGCGTCTGGTGGCCACGTGTACTTCAACAGCTGCAGAAATTCGAAGCCCCCAGCAACTTATTCACCCTCGTAAGTAGCTACCTTCAGAACAGGATTGTAAAGGTTCGAGGAAGCTCTTACGAGAAAGAAGCCACTATAGAGAGGGGATGCCCACAAGGATCAGTTCTTGGCCCAGCTTTATGGAAGCTGGTTTTTGATGAAATACTGGGTGTGCTCGAGGAACAGCATTTCTCTTCCACGGCCTACGTCGACGATTTAGCTGCTATAGTGGCCTCCAACAGTAGGTCCGGAATAAAAGAAGAGGCACAACGGTGCGCCACCCTGGTAGGACAATGGTGTAAAAGTAAGAAGCTGAGAATGGCTGTTTCAAAGACACAGGCTATTCTACTTAGAGGAAAAACGGATAGGGCACATCCTATAAACATATGTATAGAAGGCATCAGAATCCGTCCCAGTGAGGAAGTCACCTATCTGGGAATAAGAATCGGAAGAGGATTTAATGTGACCCCTCATTTGGAATACTTAAGAAATAGGGTGGCACTAGCCTTAAACGGTCTTAGCCGCGTCGGGGGTGCATTTTGGGGCCTTAGATACCCGGCTACGATGACGATATATAATGGAGTGATTTTGGGTATCCTAAGATACGCAACACCCGCCTGGTACCAGAACCTTTCACAGCGGCAAAAGAGCAGATTGGCAACCATCCAGCGAACGGCTCTGCTCAGGGTAACCAAGTCTTACAGGAGTGTGTCTCACGAGGCGGCACAAGTTTTAGCTGGAGGAATACCTATCGACCTCTTCTTACGAGAAGAAGTGTTGAAGGATAAGTTCAAGAGAGGGGACTCAGCTGGTCTTCCGGAGAACATACGAGCGAGAATCACAGAAGAACCCAGAAAATGGAAAAAGATTATCCGAGATCATTCTATAGATACGTGGAATCGGCGGTGGGTGGCAACTTCGAAAGGTGCTACCTTGAGAAAATACTTTCCCAGCGTTCAGGCACGTTTACATGCAACATGGGTAATCCCGGATTACTGGATATCGCAATTTCTCACAGGACATGGGGGTTTCCGGGCTAAACTCCATAGCCTTGGTGTAGACATAGATCCCTTATGTTCTAGATGTGGAATTCCAGAAACTGCTGAGCACATCATTATGAATTGCACGGCCTTTGAAGCTCTAAGGGTCAAACTACTGAGGGAAACCGGACTATATGTTCTCTCGGAGAATGATTTCCCTCAGCTGATCACAGAAGAAAACTACCCGCACTACAAAGCTTTTGTATACGGGTGGAAGACTGCGATTGGCTCATCCCATTTCAATCTCAGTAGAAGAGGACATATTCCTGGGAGGCCGCCTGACAGCGGAGGAGCTGAGGAAGAAGATGACAGCCTTGGAGCAGTTTAAGATTAGATTTCTCAGTTACCTTGATAAATTGTTATGGTGTTCATTGCTATTATGTTTATTGTTATTATAGTTTTTGGTATCGTGGTTATTGTTATTGTAGTTATTGTTATTGTGTATATGTTGTATTTTTATATTGTTTATATATTGTTATTGTGTATAATGTTACATTGTAATTATATGGATATGTTTTGATATTTTGGCAATATTAAAAGTTAGTATTGCCTAAACCTGTATTGCCTGAAGGCAAGGAAGGGCGAACAATAAATATAAAAAAAAAAAAAAGGTCTCGGGGCCATTGCCGTTTTAACCTTCCTGGAGGGTTATAAGGATGGTTATGACTGGATAGGGATTGAGCTAGAGGATTGGGATGATTGGATAGGTTTTGATGAACTTTCGAGAATTTTGAAGGAATGAGATCAAGGACAAAAGGTATTTTTAGGTCATTATGTAGGGTTTTATGATCGTAAACCCATAAAAACAAAATTTCAGATTACACCAACACCAGATAGACCATTTCAGGAATTAATGATTGACATTTTTAATTTTAACAATGCAATAATTTTCACAGTAGTCGACAAATTTTCAAAACATTTATTTGCTCAAACTTTACAATCAAAGAACGCAATTAATATCTGTAGTGCACTGACTAACTATATGACGTATTTTCCGACACCGTTGCAAATATCATTAGATCAAGGGACTGAGATGAAGAATAACTTAGACAATTTTGTGAAGAAAATAATATTATCTTACATTACACTTCTGCTAATCATTTAAACTCTTTAGGATTATTGAACAGAGTCCATTATACCTTAAACGAATTATTAAGAATAATAGGACAGGAGAGAAATAAATATTCAATGCATCAAAAATTAAGATTAGCAATAATAGCTTATAATAATACCTTAAACAATAAATTAAAACTAACACCAAACGAAATTACCTTTGGAACCACCAAATTAGAATCAGATAAAAATATTAACTTAACGGAACAATACGTACTAAAATACCATAGAGACCAAGAATTACTACATAAATTAATTAGGACTAAAATAAATAATGAAAAAGAAAAGAGAACGGAAAGACTAAATGAAAATAGAGAAGACCCCGTAGATATTCAAAAACAGTTGGGAGATATCGAATACTTAAAAAATACTCAGTGTTTGTTTAGACTCCGAAGAGGAAGGATCTACCATAGCTCCGAGGGACAACAAACAGATAAGAAAACTATTCCTTTATATATATCATATTTTTTTTTTCTCTTTTTCTTCTTTTTCTCGTGTATATCTTTGTGATATTTAGATTTATATCTCTTCTTCTTATTATTATTATTATTACAATTTTTTTTCCTCGCATTTTAAATATTATTTAACTTTATATTTTTTCAAATTAAACAGCCGATTATATCGGTATTCAAATTATGGAAGAACCTGAAGACCCAATTAGTCCTCGGGCCAAAAGAAAACGTCGTCCGAGGGGAAAAATGAAATCCCAACAAGACAGGTTAACCCCAGACGAAGGACAAAATATTAGTCCAACCTTTGTAATAATTAAAAGAGAGGGTGACGAGAGCTTTGTCAAGATCTCCCCTTTTTTCATTAATAAGTTTATGACAAGCCTAGCTGGGGAGGTGAAAAATATTTAAAAAATGAGAGAAAGTTCATTATTGGTCGAAACCTTTAAGGGCACCCAATCCAAAATACTGCTTTCCTGTAAAAATTTTGGAGGACAATTCCCAATACAGGTTACCCCCCATAATTCTCTCAATTATAGAAAGGGAATCATAAAAGTATATGATTTTCAATACTTAGATATTGAAGAAATTAAAAAAGAATTAAATAAAAAAATAATCGATATCATCAGAATTAAAATTTAAAAAAATGGTTCCGAAATAGCTACCCACAATTATATAATCACATTTCCAACACCTATTGCCCCAAAAACATTTAAGGTAGGATACCAGACTGTTCCGGTACAGTCATATATCCCTAATCCCCTTCGCTGCTTCAATTGTTTGGGTTTTAATCATCCATCCGCTCAATGTAAAAAAGAACCTGTATGTATACAGTGTGGAAAAACGAAACATACTCAGGGAAACAAATGCGAAAAAGAACCTAAATGTATAAAACGCCTTAGATCGCACCTGTCAAATATTCCAAATGCATAAAGAGATCAAGAGCATACAGATTAACAATAAAATATCACAAATTGAAGCCAAAAAATAAATTAAAAAAGATACCCTAATTCTTTTAATAAATCATTTGCACAAATATTAAAAGAAAAAGTAAATGAAACCGAAAGAAAAGAAATCGGTATCCAAACCGATATCCCATTCTTTTTTGGAGAAAATAAAAAACAAATAATAAATACATAACAACAAAAAATTAAAACACGCAGTAGTGATGATAAACATTTCGTATCAACCGATATGTCTAGTGCGACTAGCATAAGCCCCGCCCTAGCTCCCCCTCTCCTCCCCCCTCTCTCTCCTAGCACCAGCTCCACACTATCAAACTTTCCACCACGGAGAGTAACTCGTTCCAGAGCGGCTGGGACAGAAGTAGAGGCGGGCCCCCCACCCCTGCTCCCTCCCTCCTCTTCCTCGCTCCTCCTCCCAGCCCCACTCCTATCTGCTGGCATATCTTCAGATCCATCTGAAGAAGGGCATTTAATAGGCATTTAATTGCAATACCTATTGAAATCGATCCTCCCGATAGTGACAACGGTTATACCGAAGTCACATATAAAAAAGGAAAAACAAAAGGAGAAAAAAAAACAGGTAATATTAAAAAGTGTGTAAATAAATTGACTGCGTATATATATATATATATATATATATATATATATATATATATATATATATATATATATATATATATATATATATATATATGTGTGTGTATATGTGTATATGTGTATGTGTATTTGTGTATATACGTGTATATATATCTGTTTTAAATATGTATTATTCTCTATTATCATATATCGCTATTTTATTGTTTTCCTCTATTGTTTTCCTGTTATTTTATTACATAATATTTATTTCTTAGGTCTTATTCAATATAGATATTTACTAAAATATTATTTCCATTGCATAACTACAATGACATTTCTTACTCCCAAATTTTTGTTTTGCACAACTAATAATATACCCGTATGTCCTTACTTCAATGGAACTGCAACGGATTGAAGACACATTTTAACGATTTCAAAATATTGATAAGAAATGTAAACCCCTATTGTATAGCTCTCCAGGAAACCAATCTTTTAAATAATGAAAAGGCCCTAATCCGAATCATGGCCACCATGGCGTTCTTCTTGCTGTTCAGGAATCAATATATTCAGAACCGATTTCAATAAATACCCACCTCCAAGCTGTAGCTGCCAAAATACACTTAAATTTCACATTCTCCGTTTGTAATTTATACCTACCACAGGATCGTACTATAGAAACCCAGCATTTACTTGATATTTTCAACCAACTGCCACGTCCTGTACTTTTAGTCGGAGATCTAAATGGTCATAGTCCGTTGTGGGGATCCCGAGATTTAAACATAAGTGGAAAAGTAATAGAAATTTTTATTGAATTTTCCGACTTACTTCTACTAAATACAACGCAACCTACTTTCCTCAGTTCTAGTTACGGGACATTTTCTGCCCTCGATCTATCTCTTTGCAGCCCTACACTCTACAATAATCTAGACTGGACAGTACTTCCCGATCTACATAGTAGTGACCATTTCCCAATCCTTATAAAATTCCTTACTTTATAAGTAAGGACTTACTTACTTTATAAGTAAGTACTCCAACATGCCAAGTAAAACCCAGATGGATCTTAGACAAAGCCGACTGGCTTGAATTTACGTCCTTAGCTACCCCACCCGAAAACTCGCCATATGATCTGAGTATCGAAGAAGGATGCCAAGCAATAAGTAACTCTATCATTCAAGCAGCACAAGCACAATACCGATGACGTCCGGTTTCCCAAAAAGACCTGCGGTCCAATGGTTCAATGAAGCCTGCAAACAAGCCCTTAAAAACCGTCGTAAGGCCTACAAAAAGTTCCTCAGATGCATGACCTCAGATAATTTAATTGAATACAAAAAGCAAAAAGCCATCTGCCGTATGACCTTTAACCACCATAAAGCTGAATCCTGGAAGAAATTTGTAAATGGCATAAATTCCTCCAATAGCTCTAGTACGGTTTGGAACAATATTCGAAAAATCAACTCCAAAAGTTCTTTATCCCGCTTTACCATTTTAATCAACAACCAGCTATCCGACGACCCATTAAACGTATCAAATATCTTTGCCGACTACTACTCGCAAACATACAATTCCAGAGATAATAACTTAAACCTAAATTCTGAAAAAAATGAACACCAAAATAATGCAGCCGATACAAATCACTATAACATAACTTTTACGATATGGGAACTGAATTATATACCAGACAATGTAAAAGGCAGCTCACCCGGCCCTGACAATATCCATTATGCTATGATAATAAAACTACCAAAAAATACTAAACAGTGGTTACTGGACTACTATAACCACATTTGGCAGTCCGGCATATTACCTAAAGCCTGGAAGGATTCAATAGTTATTCCAATCTTTAAAAACGGAAAAGACAAACTCGTCCCATCCAGTTACCGCCCAATATTTCTCACAAGTTGCCTCTGCAAAGTGATGGAGAGAATGATTAATAAAATGTGGTTTTTAGTGGGTTTTAGAAAAATACAATCTCATCCAATCATTTCAATCAGGATTCCGAAAAGGCCGATCAACAATAGATCATCTATTGACTTTAGACACAGAAGCGCAATATGCATTTATAAGCGGTCAACAAATGATTGCAGTCTTCTTTGACATGCAAAAGGCCTTCGAGAACATAAGCCATACAGTCATACTCCATAAATTATTATCGATAGGAATCCAGGGACAAATGTTTTCATTCATTAAACAATTCCTAAAGAATCGTCACTTTAGAGTACGGATCGGATGCGAATACTCTCAATATCACCGGCAGAACAATGGAGTTCCTCAAGGATGTGTCCTCAGCCCAACACTTTTTCTACTTGCTATTAACGATTTAGGGCTTAACCTGCCAAGAGGAGTTAAACCTCTTCTATTTGCTGATGATTTAGCAATATTCTACCGATCAAAAAGTATTCAGGATATCCGACTCAAACTACAAGAGACACTGAACCGAATCAAACACTGGGCAACTACAATTGGTATTCAATTTTCAAATGATAAAACAAAATGTCTCCACTTCAGCCGAAAACGAAATACTCCCCCATCACCCGAACTGTTTTTAGGAAACTCTCCGATACCATACACAAATCAACATAGATTTTTGGGTCTAACTTTTGATAAAATACTGAACTGGGAACACCATATATCTCGCCTATAAACTATCGCCACTAAAATCTTAACACTATCCGTGTTCTGAGCAATACCAAATGGGGTGCCGACAGAATTAGCTTGCTTAAAATTTATCAAGCATTAGTTCAGTCCAAAATTGACTACGGTTCCTTCATTTACAGTTCTGCCCGTTACCGTGTTCTTACCAAGCTAGATACTGTCCATCATGCCGGAATTCGAATCGCTACAGGGGCATTTCGTACAAGCCCAATTCTTAGCTTGTGTTCTGAATCAACGTCTGACATGACAACGTCATGTCAATCGAACTTTCACCCATCGCCCCTGAGAAAGTAGGAGTGGAAGAGACGTTGTTGACTACTACTAGCTGACTTCTTGCTATATACTCACCTAGCTTAGCCCCTCGTCTATCTGTCCGGCTGGAGCCCCAAACTGTGTTCCAAGCGTTGGTATCCGAGCACAAGATCACATTCCTACTATTGGATGTGATCGTCTCCATGACTGAGATATCTTCTTCAATGTTACTTCCGTTAGGCAGGTAAGCCGAAATCAACGTGAAATATACCCTGCCCCACTTTATATAGCATGCTACACAATCAGCTGTAGAATATTGCCTCAGATACATAACGTCAAGATTTGGGTTGTTAACCACTATAGCAGCCCTAGGCCTCCTCTCTCCACTGCTCAGGGCTATAACTCTTGACGTGAGGCCTGAGCTATGAACACTCCAAGGCCACTTGGCAAACTCAGTGGTTTGCATTTGGTGCGCAGGAAGTGGCCATCTAATGAAAGAATGTCCAAAGAAGAAAGTATTGGCCGACCCAACCTGCATTAATTGTAAACGGGCGAATGCAGATCATAGTAAAACAAAGCACAAGGCTGGCAGTCGGGAGTGCCCTGTGCACTTAACATGGTGCAAGGAAATAGCGAAACGTACCTATTATGAATAGAATTACCATCCTTCAGCTCAACATGGGTCGCCGAAGAGTAGTGGCAGACGAGTTGCGAGCTCTTTCTCGACGCTACGACATGATGGTAATCCAGGAACCGACCAGCCATAGGAACTTGGTCACGGGGTTTGGTCTCACGTCAAGAGTTATAGCTCTGAGCAGTGGAGAGAGGAGGCCTAGGGCTGCTATAGTGGTCAACAATCCAAATCTTGACGTGATGTATCTTAGACAATATTCTACGGCTGATTGTGTCGCATGCTACGTAAAGTGGGGCAGTTTATCTTTTACGATGATCTCGGCTTACCTGCCTAACGGAAGTAATATAGAGGAAAGTATTTCTGTCATGGAAACGATCACATCTAGTTGCAGGAATGTGATCTTATGCTCGGATACTAACGCTTGGAACACGGTTTGGGGTTCCAATCGAACAGACCGACGAGGGGCTAAGCTTGGTCATTTTATAGCAAGGAGCCAGTTAGTAGTAGTCAACAACATCTCTTCCACTCCCACTTTCTCAGGGCCAATGGGTGAAAGTTCGATTGATGTGACATTGGCATCAACGACATTAGTACGACACATTGTTGACTGGAGCCTCAGATCTGAAACTAGTTCTGACCACAAAGTCCTGGAATTCAGTCTAGTGCAGGATATGCCAGATTTTCACGATATTGACAAGGGTTACGTAACTCGAAGGAATGACTGGAGCGTCTTCAAATGCATGCTGGAGGGAGAAATTGCCGACGAAGAATGGGAATCGGTGGAAACGGAATGTGCTGACGATCTGGACTATAGAGTCTCTAAAATAACTAATACAATTCTTGACGCAGCTGAAAATTCTCTCCAACGGCGAAAGGCCAGAGCTCGACTAGTTCCATGGTGGGACACCGGCCTTAACAACAATGAAGAGGGAAGTCTACAAGGCACGAAGGTTGGCAAGGGATCTACTGATGCGATACTGAGAATTCGCGCAGACGCCGAACAAAGAACTGAGCGGTATGTCATGTTGCTGCTTTTTGATATATCCTCTGCCTTTGACAGCGTCTGGTGGCCACGTGTACTTCAACAGCTGCAGAAATTCGAAGCCCCCAGCAACTTATTCACCCTCGTAAGTAGCTACCTTCAGAACAGGATTGTAAAGGTTCGAGGAAGCTCTTACGAGAAAGAAGCCACTATAGAGAGGGGATGCCCACAAGGATCAGTTCTTGGCCCAGCTTTATGGAAGCTGGTTTTTGATGAAATACTGGGTGTGCTCGAGGAACAGCATTTCTCTTCCACGGCCTACGTCGACGATTTAGCTGCTATAGTGGCCTCCAACAGTAGGTCCGGAATAAAAGAAGAGGCACAACGGTGCGCCACCCTGGTAGGACAATGGTGTAAAAGTAAGAAGCTGAGAATGGCAGTTTCAAAGACACAGGCTATTCTACTTAGAGGAAAAACGGATAGGGCACATCCTATAAACATATGTATAGAAGGCATCAGAATCCGTCCCAGTGAGGAAGTCACCTATCTGGGAATAAGAATCGGAAGAGGATTTAATGTGACCCCTCATTTGGAATACTTAAGAAATAGGGTGGCACTAGCCTTAAACGGTCTTAGCCGCGTCGGGGGTGCATTTTGGGGCCTTAGATACCCGGCTACGATGACGATATATAATGGAGTGATTTTGGGTATCCTAAGATACGCAACACCCGCCTGGTACCAGAACCTTTCACAGCGGCAAAAGAGCAGATTGGCAACCATCCAGCGAACGGCTCTGCTCAGGGTAACCAAGTCTTACAGGAGTGTGTCTCACGAGGCGGCACAAGTTTTAGCTGGAGGAATACCTATCGACCTCTTCTTACGAGAAGAAGTGTTGAAGGATAAGTTCAAGAGAGGGGACTCAGCTGGTCTTCCGGAGAACATACGAGCGAGAATCACAGAAGAACCCAGAAAATGGAAAAAGATTATCCGAGATCATTCTATAGATACGTGGAATCGGCGGTGGGTGGCAACTTCGAAAGGTGCTACCTTGAGAAAATACTTTCCCAGCGTTCAGGCACGTTTACATGCAACATGGGTAATCCCGGATTACTGGATATCGCAATTTCTCACAGGACATGGGGGTTTCCGGGCTAAACTCCATAGCCTTGGTGTAGACATAGATCCCTTATGTTCTAGATGTGGAATTCCAGAAACTGCTGAGCACATCATTATGAATTGCACGGCCTTTGAAGCTCTAAGGGTCAAACTACTGAGGGAAACCGGACTATATGTTCTCTCGGAGAATGATTTCCCTCAGCTGATCACAGAAGAAAACTACCCGCACTACAAAGCTTTTGTATACGGGTGGAAGACTGCGATTGGCTCATCCCATTTCAATCTCAGTAGAAGAGGACATATTCCTGGGAGGCCGCCTGACAGCGGAGGAGCTGAGGAAGAAGATGACAGCCTTGGAGCAGTTTAAGATTAGATTTCTCAGTTACCTTGATAAATTGTTATGGTGTTCATTGCTATTATGTTTATTGTTATTATAGTTTTTGGTATCGTGGTTATTGTTATTGTAGTTATTGTTATTGTGTATATGTTGTATTTTTATATTGTTTATATATTGTTATTGTGTATAATGTTACATTGTAATTATATGGATATGTTTTGATATTTTGGCAATATTAAAAGTTAGTATTGCCTAAACCTGTATTGCCTGAAGGCAAGGAAGGGCGAACAATAAATATAAAAAAAAAAAAAAAGGTCTCGGGGCCATTGCCGTTTTAACCTTCCTGGAGGGTTATAAGGATGGTTATGACTGGATAGGGATTGAGCTAGAGGATTGGGATGATTGGATAGGTTTTGATGAACTTTCGAGAATTTTGAAGGAATGAGATCAAGGACAAAAGGTATTTTTAGGTCATTATGTAGGGTTTTATGATCGTAAACCCATAAAAACAAAATTTCAGATTACACCAACACCAGATAGACCATTTCAGGAATTAATGATTGACATTTTTAATTTTAACAATGCAATAATTTTCACAGTAGTCGACAAATTTTCAAAACATTTATTTGCTCAAACTTTACAATCAAAGAACGCAATTAATATCTGTAGTGCACTGACTAACTATATGACGTATTTTCCGACACCGTTGCAAATATCATTAGATCAAGGGACTGAGATGAAGAATAACTTAGACAATTTTGTGAAGAAAATAATATTATCTTACATTACACTTCTGCTAATCATTTAAACTCTTTAGGATTATTGAACAGAGTCCATTATACCTTAAACGAATTATTAAGAATAATAGGACAGGAGAGAAATAAATATTCAATGCATCAAAAATTAAGATTAGCAATAATAGCTTATAATAATACCTTAAACAATAAATTAAAACTAACACCAAACGAAATTACCTTTGGAACCACCAAATTAGAATCAGATAAAAATATTAACTTAACGGAACAATACGTACTAAAATACCATAGAGACCAAGAATAGATAAAGTAAGTTTACTAATAAAAACTTTACTCCAATAGAAAAGTAATTCAAAGGTTTCAAAATGAAGTGTTAAAGGGCATCGTAAATGCGCCCTCGTACATCAGGAATGATGATCACAGAGATCTTCGAGTGCCAACCGTGGAGGAGGTAATCCAAAAATACGCCATGCCGCATCAGGATCGCCTAAAAGAACACGCCAATGCCGAGGCTGCCCATCTCCTGGACTTGCACTGGTGAGGAGGCAAAAAAGAAGGAAGCCCTATGACCTAATGTAACGTGTTATACGTTCAAAGCTATTGACATTTGAAGCTTTTTAATTTTGAAAAATAAAGCTATATTTTATGTATATATGTTTTAATAGTGTATTTTTATTATTATTAGAAAAAATTACTAATAAGCTCGTAAAGAGCTTGATTTTAATATAAATAAATAAAATAAAATAAAATAAAATAAAAATAATAAAAAAATAATAAAAAATAAAATAAATAAATAAATGCTATGTTGCTCTTGGAGTTTTATAGAACCCCTTTTATGAATATTTACTTCTTACCTTTATTGGATTCTAACCTAATCCGTGTAAACCAATTCAGCATTATTTTAGTGGGAAAAAGAATAACTATGATTATTAGTAAACTTGCTTTATTTATTACAACGATTATATGTATATAATCCTTGTATATATCCCTGGCCAGAGACGGCAACCTGCTCACATCTGCTCTGTATTTTTCTCCCTCTCAAAAGTGTTGTTTTTAGTTGTTGTTGTTTTTGTTTTTTATTTATGTTAAACATTAGAATATTGTTTAATTTCTGTTAAGTGCTGTGTGGTTATTTTCTCACCATAATCGAGGTAAGACCAAGAAAAACAATATATAATATAACATTCCTCTGTGCTACAGTGAGTCATAATATCTCAATCCCTAAGGTATTAAGACTGTTTCTAGACCGGCGCTAGCGTTTACGTCAATATTTAGATCGAATAAAATATTTTTATTTATTTTATTTTTTGTCTAAATAGTTTTTTAAAATGGGTCTATGCTCTATTTGTGAATCCCAGATCTCTCGTGACGACAAACAAATCGTTGTCTGTTGCAAATGCCGTATAATTTATCATAGTAAATGCAGTCAAATAACGGATAAAGATTTTGAGGCAATAAAATCATCAAAAAAAACATGGTGCTGTACAAAATGCTCAGATAAATCATCTATTGAAAAATCAATTAGTCCTCCATCAAATGAACCCACTTGCTCAGATTTACTTAAGGCATTCAACCAGCTCGGCGCGAAGGTCAACGAAGATATAAAAGATTTGAAATCTTCTATTGATAAATATGGTGAGCTAAGTTTTGAATTAAATGACAGGCTTACTAAGATTGAAAAACATTTAGAAGCGCAGTCTAAACGGATGGAAGAATTGACAGTGGAAAATTCTAATTTAAAATCGAAAGTAGGAGAGCTTGGTATTCGCCTGAATAGGGCTGAGCAGGGATTACTCCGTAATTCTATAGAAATTCGCGGGATCCCAATTCGTTCGGGGGAAACACCTGCGGCTATAGTGACAAGCGTAGGGGCAGGTCTGGGTCTGAAGTTGAGTATAGAGGATATTGACCAGATTGAGCGCCGCAGACCAAGGAAAGAGGATACTCGACCTCCACCTGTGATAGTTCGTTTCGTGAGGCAGACTCTAAGAGATGAGCTCTTACAAAAAAGAAAGGTTAGGAGAGATTTCTCGACGAGGGATATGGGGTGGCAGGAGAATGACTCTCACCGCGTATATCTTGGCGAGGAGATGACTCCAACAAATAGACATTTATACTGGCTCGCCAGACAGAAGAGACTAGCGGGAAAAATCAAATATGTTTGGTTCGCCGCCGGGAGGGTGCGATGCCGTAAAGATGATGGCCACCCAGTGGTTATCATTGATCAGCAACAAGACCTCGACGCCTTCTGACTTACCGGTCCTCATCTTCTTGTCGGCCTACATCGGACTTTTTCACGGACTATATATATTGCTCTACGGCTCTCGTTATATCTATTAATATTTTTACTTTTTAATTATTCTACATTAATTTTCTTTTATTCTAGTAAATCTAAATTTATTTTCGTATTTTTATTATTAGCTATTGTCATTTTTTCATTTTTATGTCATAACTCTAATAGTATTCTCCTTATTATTTTATATTATATTTTATTAGAATCTAACTGTTGCCTTATATCACTATTATTTTTTACTAAATTCTATTATTGGTATTCAACCAGTTACCTAAAAGTTTGCGTCTTCCTATCAGATACTATTTACTTCCCCATCTCCTCAAAATGACCAACATCCTAACTACCTGTCACATAAATGCCCAATCCTTACCCGCTCATTATGATGAATTCCTTCAATATTTTTCCCGAAATTCCTACCATATTATTGCAGTGTCTGAAACTTGGCTCAAACCTTTCATTCCCTCTTCCTTAGTTTCCCTCCCTAACTACACACTTATCCGCCATGACCGAGTAGGTCGGACTGGCGGAGGTGTGGGTTTGTTTGTCCATGATGGCCTCAAGTTCCGAATCCTTGACCGCTCAAATCCTACTGATCTACCCCAAATCGAGTTTCTTTTTGTAGAAATTTCCTACAAAACTCACCATCTCCTATACGTGGTAGTTTACCGCCCTCCTCATGTTCCTTTTGACTCATCTTTCGAAACTTCCCTATACAATTATGTTCCTTTCTATACCAATATCATCATTTCAGGAGACCTGAATTCCAATTTCCTCTCTGACTCACGTGATAAGTTGTTCCTCGAAAACCTATTTTTTTCCCTACATCTCTTTTTAGTTCCGTTCTCCCCTACCCACCACACTTCGTCATCTGATACCTGGCTTGACTTGTTCATTATTGACTCAGAAAAGAACCTCCTCGCTTCTTCTCAGTTACCTGTTCCTTTCCTATCCTCCCATAATCTAATCCGAATATCTTACAATATCCAAGCACCTTCTTTCAGCCCGAAAACTATTGATTTCCGCAATATAGAATCCCTAACCCGTGAAAAGATCCTTCCAGACCTTGAAGCTCAGAACTGGACTGAAATTTATACCTCCTCCTCGATTGACTCCATGGTAAACATCCTCACCACAAACCTCTTAAATATCCTTAACATCCATGCACCTCTCAAATCCTCCTCCTTTCGTCGTCCTCCTGCTCCTTGGATAAGTCCAGAAATCAAACAGCTCCAACGAAATCGAGATGCAGCACGCAGACGATTCAGACGCACGAGGATAACTGACGACTACCAAACTTTCAGGATGCTTCGTAACTTGACACAAGCCTCGATTCGTCGAGCAAAATCAACTTATTTCCATGAAGCCCTCTCTTCCGCTCCTGATTCCAAATCGAAATGGCATCTCCTCCGTAAGCTTTCCCTTCTCGATTCACGCACATCTCCATCTACCTATCCTGTTTCTCCTGAAAAACTAAATTCATATTTTGTTTCTTCCTTCTCTTCCGATTGTCCTCACCCTTCCTCCCATTCTACCTCAGCTCCTGCATACAACGATGCTAATTTTTATTTTTCCTACATCTCCCCCTCTGAACTTATTTCCTCAATAATGAAGTCCAATTCCAATTCTACCGGCATAGATGAAATCCCTATAAAATTGATAAAACTATGTCTTCCCGAAATCACACCAGTCCTCTTATTTATATACAATTTTTCCCTTCAAAATTCAGTATTCCCTACCCCCTGGAAAAAAGCCCTAATTCATCCTATAAATAAAACATTGAATCCCACATCTCCTAAAGACTATCGCCCGATTTCCATCTTATCTAACCTCTCTAAACCCTTAGAAAGATTAGTACAATCTCAATTATCTAACTTCCTTGAAGAATCCAATCTCCTCGATCCCCTACAGTCTGGTTTTCGACCCGGCTACTCCACACAATCCGCTCTCCTCAAAATCACAAATGACATGTTTACTGCTATAGACGAAAAAAAACTGACTGTACTGATACTTCTGGATTTTTCTAAAGCGTTTGATTCCCTGGACCACTCTATCCTTTTTTCCAAATTAGAATCTTTAAATTTCTCCATCAGTTCCATCCGCTGGTTTCAGTCTTTCCTTTCTCACCGTTCCCAAGCAGTTAAAATACCTAACCAATCCTTATCCACTTTTCTCACTATTACTTCTGGTATTGCCCAAGGGTCCAGCATTTCTCCTCTCCTTTTTAACACCTACATCAACGATCTACCTAATTCAATTAAGCACTGTTCCTATCACCTCTACGCAGATGACTCCCAAATCTATCTTTCCTTTCCTCCTTCCGAGCTTCCTTCTGCTTTCGCCAAAATTCAGGAAGACCTGAATAGAATTAGTGCCTGGGCAACCTTAAATAAATTACAATTACATGAACAGAAAACTCAGGCCATTATAATAGGATCTAGCTCCCTCCTTAGTGCATACACCCAGTATCCTCCCTTAATCCTAAATGATCATCCTATCCCTTTCTACTCCTCTGTTAAAAATCTTGGAATTATTTTTGATCAGACCCTATCTTGGAAATCTCAGATTGCCCAAATCTCCCGCCGTTCTATAGGTCTACTTAAATTATTCCACCGATCCCGTCACCTTCTTCCCCAGTCAACTCGTAAGCTTCTAGTATCCTCCCTAATATTCCCTTACCTTGATTATGGTTGTCTAGTTTATGGTGGTCTCTCGGCAGTTCTCGAAGGCAGATTGAAACTAATTATGAACTGCTTTGCCAGATTTGTCTTCGATAAACCGAGGCGCTCCCACGTTTCCTTCCTCTATTCCGAATTAAACTGGCTCTATCCCACATTCCGTAGAAAATATTTCCATGGATCATTCCTTTACCAAATCATCAGCACCCTTCATCCTTCCTATATTTTTAATGCGCTTCAATTCAGATCTGCAATCAAGTCACTGAACACAAGATCCCGTCTTTCTGATCTATATACCCCATCCCATAGAACCACTACATTCCAGCGCTCTTTCCTATACCGCTCAACCATCCTATGGAATTCCATTCCTTCTCATATTAGACAAGCGAAATCTTTAAAAACATTTAAATTCCTCTACTTCCAGTACCTCCTCCTAATCCAAGATGACGCTTACTAACAATATATTTATAATATAATTTTTTCTCATTCCGAATACAACATTTGGGTTCTTATATTGTATATAATTTGCATTGTCTCAAATAACCTATTTATTATCTCATTTGTAGAATATTCTCTTATGTTCCTGTTCACATATCACATTAGTATCTAGGTATATATTATCATTGTTATATTGTTATATATTAATATTTCTTCTTTATTTTATTATTTTTTATTTTTATTTTTATTGTATTTTTATTTTTTCGTGTTATTTTTCATCATGTTTCTGACCAGATGTAACTAATATCATTTCTTTATGTACAATTTGTTATTCTTAAGGGACTTGGTCCCAGAATAAAATTATTTTCTATTCTATTCTATTCTATTCTATTCTATATACATATGTGAATGGAACTATAGAATGATAATACAATTACTATATTATAAGTTCAGCACACAATTTACTATTTCTCTACTTAATACAGACCATTACAAAATATTGGGTTCTTATCAATATAGGTCTTCAGTCGGCATATTGAGTCTGGTCTCAAACATTTTTCCTGCCACTCTAGGCTGGCTATCCAAGAGATCATCGCTGAGGCCCTCAAGCATCTCCCTTCAACCATATTATCTTCAACCGTCCATGGGGAAAAGAAACTTAGTTAAATGTAGTGAATTTACGATAATATATACATTTTAAATATATTTAATGTTTTAAAACCTTTATATTTTGATATAAATATATTGTAAAAAAATAATTTTTAGAAAAAAAACAAAACCGATTTCAAGAATCAACCTATATATACGAACTTGAACTCTCATTCTAATATATTTTATTGAAATGAGTGTCCAATCTGCCTCAGTAAAGGGCAATAGTTACAGAGATAAATGTATTCATTCATACCGTATTTACAAATGCACACACACACACACAACTAATTATAATAAAAAATAAAATAAAATAAATAAATATCTTCATAAAATAAAACTAATAATTATTTACAATAATCAAAAATAAAACAAAATTGAATTAAAATTAATATACACAAATTATTATTCATTCATACTTTATATACAATACAAAAACATTCAGCCCGGGGAACCCCGAATCGAACCTATTCCCCACTTATTGGGAGTCAAGGCTAGACGCGTAGAGATCCCAGCGCTGCTCTCTCGGCTGCATCACTGGTAATATCCAGTGGAGGCTGAGTGGGAGCGCTATGGCCACAGATACTCAGGACTTGAGTGGAGAAGCTGGTTATTACCAGAACTCCAACTTAACTTTATACATTACAAAAGGTCTCGGGGCCGTTGCCGTTTTAACCTTCTTGGAGGGTTATAAGGATGGTTATGACTGGATAGGGATTGAGCCAGAGGATTGGGATGATTGGATAGGTTTTGATGAAATTTCGAGAATTTTGAAGGAATGAGATCAAGGACAAAAGGTATTTTCAGGTCATTATGTAGGGTTTTATTGGTAACATAATAAGGTGCATTGACTATTGTTCGGAGGACTTTGGATTGTAAGGATTGAATAAGTTTAATATTCGATTGTCTTGCTGTTCCCCACAGTTCAAGTCCGTAGGTCCAAATAGGTTTTAATAATGTTTTATATATGAGGAGTTTGTTATCAACTGAGAGATGAGAGTTCCTGCCTAGTAGTCTGTAAAGTTGGCTGAATCTCCTGTTTAGCTCTTGTATTCTTAGTCTAGTGTGAGGGGTCCAAGTCAGTCTTTTGTCGAGATGAAAGCCAAGGTAGCGTACTGTGTCGGATATAGGTATAGGAATATTATTGAAGCGGATGGGAGGACAGGATTTGCGGCGAAGGGTAAAAGTTATACGATTGCATTTGGTTTCATTAACTTTTATTCTCCACTTGTTGCACCAAGCTTCAATCTGTAAAAGATGTGTTTGGAGGTTGAGGGAAGCAAGTTTAGGATCTGGATGGGATGATAGTATAGCATTAGTCATAATATTAGTCTTTGCTTAAGGTTTTATGTTATAATCAAGCTAATTTCTATATTCATTAGGATTTAACAGACATAAATTACCTATACATTACATTTATCTGTCCCAAAGACGTTTGGAACGGTGTTACATAATACTATAACAATAACAACTTAAATCCATTATATTTTTCTTAGCATTGTACATTTCCTTTTTAGAATTATTTTAACATCTCATATATCAATTTATTTATTTATTTAATCAGTGCGGCAGTCCTTAGAGGAGGACTAGGACCTCCTCAATAAGCCTCCTCCAACCTTCTCGATCCGCGGCCTTGCGGCGCCATCCTCTAACTCCTATCTGACGGAGGTCTTTCTCCACGTAATCTAACCATCTCAATCGTGGTCGCCCTCGCATTCTTAAACCTTCTGGCTTTTCATTTAGCAGTTTTCTAGGAAATCTATTTGTAGGCATCCTTTCCACGTGTGCCAGCCACCTTAATCTCGTAGTTTGTTTTTTTTTTTTTTTTTTTTTTTTTTTTTTTTTTTGGCGACTATATATGGCTCACCAAACAATGACATTAATTTATCATTTTTTCTTATTCTTCATTCGCCATTTAGATATTTTGGGCCAAATATCTTCCTAAATATTTTTCTCTCCCAAACTCGGAGTAGCGCTTCACTTCTTTTTGTTAGCAACCATGTCTCGCTTGCGTAATAACGGGTCTAATAATAGTTTTATATGCTGTTATTTTAGCCTTACGCGATAAATTTTTGAACCTAAGAGCTTTTTGAACTCCGAACAGGTTTCTGTTGCCTGCCACTATTCGTCCTTTGATTTCCGCGATAATACTCGTAGCATTATTATTTGTTACTAGTGACCCTAAGTATTTAAATTGTTCACACGCTGGAAAACTGTAATCCCTGAACTGGATTTGTTCTACTTGAGACTGGGTTCGCGAAGTTAACATATATTTAGTCTTCGCTTCGTTTATTTGCAAACCGCGCTTTTTACAAGCTACTTCCAGCTCTTGAAAAACTCCTCCAAGGGCCGCTTTAGTCCTCGCTGTGATAAGTACGTCATAGGCGTATGCCAAGTGTTGCGCTAATCTGTTATAGATGGTGCCACCGGGGTTCGCCCTGATAGCCCGCACAGCTCGTTCTAAACAAAAGATTAAAAATTACACAAGTTATCTCATATATAAATACATAATCAATATTTCTTATTTAATACATACTCTCGTCGGGTAATAAGTAGTACTTATTGTGTGCTTGACCAATTACCATTAAATATGACTTTTCTAAACTTGTCAGAGTCATTTGCTCTTAATTATTCATCATCCTTTTAAGTACAGTAGAAACTCAATAATTCGTCATGAGTGGGAGAGAGGGGGGTGACCATATAACGGAAATGACGAATTACAGACTTTCGCTGGTAAAATAACAAAAAAGCATTTTAAACTACATAATTTTAACTTTTTTTTTTTACAATTTTATCAATGTAAATACGAACTAATTGTGACTTAAAGTGTTTAAATTAGTTAGAATTGAAAACCGTGACCGACTGACTTGATTATTCTGGGCTCGTCTACTTACTATTGGGAAAATAAAAGAGAATAAGTGTCCGACTGATTATTCATTTTGAGTTGAAGATGCAGGAAAGTGGGGAAAATAATTTTACTACTTATAATTAGATTAAAACATTATACACATTGGACTTGAGTGACAATAACAAAAAAAACAACAAAAAAAGCTAAATACTTGCCGCATTCCATCAGGTGTGAAAGATCTGATTCACATTGCAGCTCCGAACCACTCAATGCACTTAGTAAATATTTCCTCAACTTCTTAGCATAGAATAGTGGAAGAATTAGAAACGTCATCGTCATCATCTTTTTACTAGCTTCATTTTGAGCACTCAGCACTTGTTTTATAATTCCATTGTCATTTAAAATATCAGATCCTACATCTGTACTATCCATGTTTAACCAGCTGCTTATCTCTTGCTTATCTTTTCTCATTTTATAACCTGGAGCAGAAGTTGATGAGGGAGATGCTAATGTTTTTGTAGGAAGAGTTTTCCAGTATTAACTGATTCCAGGAATTCGTCAACTGCACTCTTACTTTTTTCATCTCTTACTACAATCAATAGAGGGATCGACTCCGGGCTTGTTCTGTTTCTTTTTTATAAAATGATTTACAAAAAATATATATATATATATATATATATATATATATATATATATATATATATATATATATATAAATATAGGCGTATTTTTAGTGACAAATAAAATGAGGTGGTTTAAAGATTAAAGAAGTAGCAAGGGGAAAATATGAAATAACTCGGATTATAACACTGGTCAACAGTATTTTTGTTAAATGGGTAAATGTGGCTGTGCCATATGTATTTTCCTATGGCAATTCCTAAAATGACCATCAAAGATGTCCATGGGGCTCAGATTTTTTGTAATTTTAAATTATGTAAAAAAAAAAGTGATATTTTAAAGCTTTGAATAGTGTCTTGATTAATATATATCTAGATCTTATCAAAATATATTTCTAGAAGCCCTCAATCCCCATTGCTTATGCAGCCCATATGAAAGAGACATATGACAATATGAAGATTTTACTGTCCGAGATTCAATACCAGAAGCATTCTTGGAATGTGTGTGAAAACCTTAAAGTGTTAGGACTTTTGTTAGCTCTTCAATCAGGTTATACAAAATTTTGTTGTTTTCTGTGTGAACAAGATCGCAAAAATCATGATATAAAAGAGGAATGGCCCAAAAAAAATCTTGTACCTGGAGATACTGGAGTATTTATTCCTGGAGAGTACTTTTCGAACCAGTAATAAACCTAGAAAATGTATATATATATATATATATATAAGTTATGAATTTTCAGATGTCTTAGATTAAAATAAAAGAAAAAGGATTGACATATGAACGCCTGAGTAGTTGAAATATAACTGATTTATTCCTTAAATAATTCTCCTTATACATATTTACATGTTTAAATAGGATTAAGTTAGGTATTAAGAATATTATTCATATTCCCTATACCTTAACTCCCCCCCACCAGTTTACGAATACCTCTCGTAAACTACACAAATAAAATAAAATAGATCACTTATTACTAGATTCATAGCTTAAAAGAAAAGAACATTACAACCTCATAGAATAGATTAACATTCACGTATTACTATATACAGAACTCAGAAAAAAAAAAAACATATCACAATAAAAGGAACATAACAACACTATGAAACATATTTACAACCACTTTCATCACATCATTTATATACATATGATCATTTCGAAAAAAACAATATAGATCCTTCTACTGAACATACGTTCCCTTTTGTCTTGCATAAACTAACATTATAAAACAAAAAAGCATAAACCTGGAGCCTATACCGCTTATATTTGGTTTTCCCTTGGTTGTCCCATTGGAATTTTTAACTGTTCAATGTGAACCGTCCTCCTTTTCTTGGGGTCGTGAACGTTTTGTATGGTTACCACATTATGTTCGCGAATTATAATAACCCTGTAAGGCCCCTCGTACCGCCTAACCTCCTTGCTCCTGTTGGACCCTACTTTCCTGTACACAATAGTACCAATTCGCAACCTTTCTGTTACGTCCCGCACCCTCAGGTTTTCCCTTTCCACCCTCTTACTCTTCTCACTTACCATCCGTTTTCTAATCTTATCCCACCGGCTAACCAATGCAATTCGATTCGCTGCTAACCGTTCCGCCAGATCCTCATCCACTACCGTATTGCGTTCGTCCCTTCTTCTATTACGGAGACCGAAAAGAATTTCAAATGGAGAGAACCCCGTTGCCATATGTATAGAATGGTTGTAGGCTGCAACCGCTCTCGGCATCGCCATGTCCGCCTCTAAACCTTTATCGACATGAAAGAAGACACGGAGGTGGTCCCCTAGTGTGCTATGGAGCCGCTCTACCTCCCCTCTACTCTTGGGGTGCCCCGGGGTATTAATATGCCATTCCACATCCAATGCTCTCATCTCCGTCCTAATGTTGGCATTGTCGAACTCCCGCCCTCCATCTGACGATACTCTATTTGGTACCCCGTAGAACTGAAACCACGTTCTTAGAGCCCTGACAACTGCCTCCGCAGAC
Source organism: Euschistus heros (assembly GCA_003667255.2). Taxonomy (NCBI): domain Eukaryota; kingdom Metazoa; phylum Arthropoda; class Insecta; order Hemiptera; family Pentatomidae; genus Euschistus; species Euschistus heros. Next base: position 434,219 of record RCWM02000248.1, read on the forward strand.
CGTTCCCTTATCGGATACGCCATGGCCGCTTTGCTAAAGACGTCGATAACCGTCACCCACTTGAATCCTTTCCACGTGAATGTGTCCACTTGAAGGTCACTAAGCGGCCCCATGGGTGTCTCCGACTCTTCCTGCCGTCCCGTGGGGGGATGCCGGTCATATTTCGTAGTGTGGCAAACCTCACAAGCCCCGAGTACTTCCTCCACCGTCTTCCTCATCTCGATCCAATAATATTTCCGCTTTAGAGCATGAAGAGTCTCATTCAGGCCCCGATGGTTCGTCTTGCCTTGGTGGTAGGCGAGCGTAACTTCCCGCTGTCTATCCGCCTCCGTTACTGTTTCCACCATCAACAGGCATCGCACGAACGTTCTATCCAGCCCAATCTTTTCAGTTTGCCATAACCGCCGTATCTTCCCCCAGACAGTTGCATTCCCCACATACAAATATGAAGTTTTTCCTGGTTTCGATACGTCATTCAATGCCCTCACCAGCTGTTCCTCTCTTATGCCTGGTTCCGACCAGATGGTCGCTATACGCGATTTACCATATCGAGTATATTCGATTTTCATAACACCTGTTGTTTTGGTTTTCCAAATGACCTGATTGGTTTTATTATTTACAATCTCCTCCCTCTCTTCCATATTTAACGCCCTCTCACTCACCGAGCTTCTTCCTCCTGATGACTCTCGATCGTTATCTGTTGCGCATGGCTCCCGTTCTTCCTCCGGCGACCATTCCTGGAGAAACTGCCGAATGTCCCGTGAAGGTCCCGAAGCCTCATCCTCAATTGCGTTCACGGTAATCGCCCTTGATAACCAGTCAGCGACAACATTATCCTTACCCGGTTTATATACAATTTCCATTGAGTATTGGCTCAGCAACTCCTTCCATCTAGCAACCCTTGCTGAAGATTCTTTTAACTTTCCTACCCACTGGAGCGGCCGATGGTCTGTCTGTACCCTAAATCGCCTACCAAACAGATAAGGTCGAAAGTGATCTATCGCCCAAACTATACCCAAAAGTTCACGCTCCAGGGCACTGTATCGCGCTTCCGCCTCAGTTAGTCGCCTACTTGCGTACGCTACCGGGCGATCTCCTCCCGACCCTTCCTGGGACAGAACCGCACCCACCGCGTATTCACTAGCATCCGTCGTAACTGTGAAAGGACGCGTGAAATCTGGAAATGCTAGTACGGGTTCCTCCTTCAACCGTGCCATACATTGCCGAATATTGTCTTCCATGGTCGGTGTAACAACCATCTTTGCACCCTTTTTTAGCAGGTTGTTAATAGGTACCAAATATTTAGCCATGTCCGGTACGAACCTCCGGTAATAATTCAACGCTCCTAACAGTCGCCGAATCCCTTTTACGTCTCGGGGTATTTCCATTCTCGTGATCGCGCTGACTTTAGAGGCATCCGGCTTCACTCCCTCCTTAGACACCGTGTGGCCCAAAAAATTAATTTCAGCTTTCCCCAGGACAGATTTTTCCGGTGATAACCGCAACCCGAATTCTCGCACTCTCTCAAACACCTGTCGGAGATGCTTTACATGTTCCTCTTCCGATTTGCTAAATACGAGCAGATCGTCCATATAAATCTGGCATATCCCTTCGTCAATACCCCGTAGGAATTCATCCATCAGGCGCTGAAATGTAAGGGGCGCATTCTTTAGCCCGAATGGCATTCTGGTGAATTCAAAATGCCCCCTTTCAAACGTAAACGCGGTCTTCGCTTGATCTCTGGGATGGATTTTAATCTGATGATAGCCGGCTTTCAGATCTAGGGTACTAAATATCGCAGCTCCGTCTAACCTGTCGATGATATCGTCGAACCGAGGTATAGGATATACTTCGTCCACGGTGTTCTCATTCAACTTCCTAAAGTCGACGACTACCCTATATGATTCCCTAATATCATCCGGCGAACTTTTCTTTTTTACCGCCCATAAGGGGCTATTAAACGGAGACGAACTATTGACAATTATTCCCTGATTTAACAAACTTTTCAACTCCGTCCGGATATGTTGTCTCAGTGCATGTGGATAGCGACGCTCTTTTACGTATGAAACCCTCTCCTGTTTAAGTGGGATTTCATGAACGGTTCTCCCCGTCGCGCTCAAAACATCCCCTTCCCTGAAAAAAATATCCTCATATTCCCGCTTCAATTCTTCCCTCCAATCAGTCACCCTACTGACCGCTCCAATGCGCGACCCATTCACCACTCGTTGGCATTTATATACTTTCTTCCCCAAACGTATTTGCCACTTCCCTTTTCGATTTCCGTATGCTCGCACCTACTTGCCCCAGCAAGTCACAACCGACAATCACCTGGTATTCACGAGGCATCTGCTCCACAACATGTACCCGCAAGCTGTTTCCCGTTTCCGCCCATTTCTTTAGCCCCACCTCTAACTCTCCTATCACGCTACAGGGCCCCCCCAGGGTGATCAACCTACAGCCACATACCTTTACCTGGGATGCCCTCTCCTTACCACATAACCTGTCTACCGCGTCTCTTGACATCAGAGTATTGGAGCTCCCGGTGTCTACCAGACACCTTACTCCACTCTTCAACTTAATTATAGGCAACCAGCTACCGCGTTGACTACTTACATTGTGGCACCAGAACGCGTGGCCGCCTCTCCTCCAGCACCCTCCTCATGTCCTGCTCTGCCTCCTCCTCTCGGCTGCTGCTTGGCGCTGCTCTTTTTTTCTGCGTGGTTCTCCGCCGCTGACTGCTCCAAGCACCTTCCTCGCCACTGCTCTCCGGCTCCTCTTCGGTTCCAGAAACTCCAGACGCCTCTGACACCTCTTCGGATGAGCTCCTCCGCACAGCTCGGGATCTTCTCCGTAATTCCTGTACATTCACCTCCATTGGTTCACCCTGCTGGCTATCCTTTCGGCGAAAAATGTAGGGGCATTGGCGAGCGATGTGACCTTCCGTTCCACACTCAAAGCATTTGGTCCGCGGACACTGTGCCACAAGATGCCCAGTTTTTCCGCACCCATGGCATCTTCTCTCTTCCTTTCTTGGTCCACCTTTCTGTTTGGACTGACCTGATTTTCTCTCGTTCCAAACTGGTCTATCCCTTGCTGGGCGAGACTTCTTCCACGCCGCTGGGGCGATCCTCGGTCGACTGTAGGGAACCCTGTTCCACTCAAAAGCTTCCATGCGTGCTTCTTCCTCTCGGGCGCCCGAATCTATTAACTCCTGGGCACATTCCACGAATGTCCGGTCAGATTGAAAGCCTTCTTTCTTAGCAGTTTCCCTAGCTAACTGCACCTTCCAGACCGTGCCTAAAAACGCCATCCGGGCCGCCGTTTCCTCTGCCGATACAGTCTCTCGCATCTTCTCCATGAGCTTATTGTAGCGGGCCAACATCCCTGCCGCGTACTGACCCGGAGTTTGATGCTGCTGCTTTCTCTCTCGGAACAATTGATAAATATCCTCTTCAATGGTCCATCTTCCTCCGCCAAACGCCTTCTTCAAGCGACTTTTTACGACCTCCCATGAAGTCCCCTCGTCTGCTTGAATCTGGTTCAGAATATTCCTTTTTACTCGACAGATTAAGTCCGCCTTCAGAGACTCAGCGTCACGCGAATCCACCAAATTATCCGCTACCTTGGCCTCAATTCTAGCCAACAGCCTATCTCCGCCTTTAATAAAGTGATTAAGTTCACCTATCTCTCCAGTGAACTTCTCTAGGTCCGATATTGCCCTCCGCAGCTCCTGCGCAGTGGCCACTCTCACTTTCATCCAAGCTAATGTGTTCGCATGTGCTTCAGCTAGAACCGGCTGTCTTAATACGCCTTCTGATCCCTCTGGCATTTTTTTTTTTTTTTTTTTTTTAATTGCAGATCACACACGAAAAAAAAAAAAAAAAAATTAAGAAATTTTTTTACTGACCTTCCGGTATTCTCACACACGCTGACTCCCGGGTTTCGGCACCAGTTATGAATTTTCAGATGTCTTAGATTAAAATAAAAGAAAAAGGATTGACATATGAACGCCTGAGTAGTTGAAATATAACTGATTTATTCCTTAAATAATTCTCCTTATACATATTTACATGTTTAAATAGGATTAAGTTAGGTATTAAGAATATTATTCATATTCCCTATACCTTAACTTATATATATGTATATATATATATATATATATATATATATATATATATATATATATATATATATATATATAGATATATATATATTGACTAGAAAGTTTTTAAATATTAATTGTAGCTGGAATTAGTATCTATAAAATAAAATAAAAAACTCCGAAATCTGACCATTTTCCGCGAAGATATGGTTTTGGGAAAAAGTTCGTGTACTCTTTTGGCCGTAACTTGAAACTATTTGTAGGATCCAATATTACTCTATATTATCTTAAAGCTGGTTAAATTTACTATAGATTCCGTATTTGAAGTTTTAATCAAGATCCTTAAAATACTAGTGCCAGCACGCTAAAAATCCGGCAATGTTGTGAAATCCGAGATATTTTGGCATATTTTACGCAGTAACTCCGTAAATATATAGTACACATTTAATGAACTAAATATTTGTCCGATTTAAAATTTATTTTCTTTAATATAAAGCTGGCTAAATTTTTTATTAGAACCTATATATGTAATTTCTATTAAATCCTGTGAAACACCCATCCTAGTCCACTGAACATATCATCATTGTCATATTTTGCCAAAACACACATTTAGCCTGCTTGCGTGGGTTTCACGTGATTTAATATAAATTAAATCTATAGAATTTAGTAGACAATTTAACCAGCCTTAAGATGGATCAGACAAATATTTGCGAAGTTAATATTGCGGAGTTTTTTTTTTTTTTTTTTTTTTTTTTCATTTCATAGGTCTTTTTATTTATTCTATTCTCAAATATTAATCCCAACACCAGTTATTCCAATTTAATACACTCATACCAATAATATACATTTAAATTAATATACATCATATAAATCATTGTTCTTTATGTGGCAAAAAAAAAAAAAAAAAAAATTATTGTTTCATTTATATATTAGGAAGAAATAAGGAACTCCTTTTTTGTACCTGTATCCGGGAATACCACCAGCTTTGGACAAAACTACCGACCCACAGTGGGACGAATGACCAATCTAGAAGGAAAAAAGTCTGAATCGCTTAAACAGACCTGGCAACCTGATATACATAAACAATAGAGTTTAAATAAGGTAAAATAAAACCACTCTAGTCACAACCATAAGGAAAATACTATATAGTAGACCCCCATTATCAGGGGTTCCAATATTTTATTTTTATTTTTTTTATAAGGTTTAATTTTTCACTATTTATTTTATAAGTATCATATTCATTTAATAAAAATAATAAATTAGATTGTTTCTGACGATTACATAATGGGTATTTGTTTATAGTAATTATTTTTATTTATCATAAAAAAGTAATGAATGAAAAAACACGTCAAGCTGGTATCGTATAAATAAGATGTTTCCGGTGTACTAATCCAGTTCATATTATGGCACGATTACTGTTTTCAAATCTTTCTGTATATTTTAACTGACCTGTTAGCCTTCTCAACAAAACTATTTACTCATTTATGCTTTAAACTCCATTTAAATAGGAACTATCGAAATGTCACAAAAAAATAAATAAATTAAAAATAAACAAATTAAAAAAAATATTAAAAAAAAAAAAATAAAAACATGCTTACATACATTAATTCTTATGTATTTTTGAGTATTGAAACTTTCTAAATGTATATAAAACTATTTTTTTCTTATAAAAGTAATTTTCTCAATCCCCTTGATGATCGGAGTCAAAAAAATGTAATATGACTACGGGTTTTTCTAGCTTCTTATTATTTCGTTTTAATTTTCGTAACTACCAATTTTAAATATCTCTTAAGTGCAGCTGAAGATGTTGGAATAATATGCTCTAATATAAGTGTTTCAAATATAGTAATATATATTAAATCAATGCCCTTACGGTTTTGCCAAGTACGAAATAACTCTCTTTGCGGAATTGATAATTCATTTTCAAACAAGAAAGCAGATAAAAGCAGATAAAAGCAGCTAAATGCTTCATGATTATTTCATATACCTTCTAAGGCACCTCTACCATGAATTTCAGAGAGGTACTTTGGGGTACTTTTTAGTAATATATCTTTTTAGTTTAAAAAATGCTTTAGTGTACGGCACTTTTCAAAAAATTATATTATAGGTCAAATTATAAAAAAATTATTTTGAGCATGGCTTAGTGGTATAACGATCGTCTATATTCATTAATTATAAAAGAATAATGAAAAAATATCAAAAGGATGATACACGAATTTAGATTAAAAGAATCAATAGTTTTAACAAAATTTGACCTATGGAGTTAGGTACTACTTTGATCGTTCTTTTTACCTTGAAATCCACCTCCAAAAAACGAAAGAACCGTTGATAATGTTCCATAAATTACTTAACTATACACCTATCATTAATTTTCATTATGACTTTTTTCCTCCTAGATAGACCATTCGTCCCACTGTGTGACTCTCTCAACCCATACCTTTTTTCAAAGCTCCCCTGGTCAGTTGTGAACTAAAATTGTCATGAAATAATTAATTGTGGTTATGAAATAATTAATTGTGGTTGATTAATATATTTTTTATTTTGAAGAGAAAAGATTTGCCCAGTCGGGATTCGAACCCGAGTCTCCACTTTTCTAGCGTGGTGCCTTATCCACTAGGCCACCGAGCTCGTATCCGAACCAGGGAAATCTTTTCTCTTCACTGATCCATACCCCCGGGCACTCGCAGTTGCGAAGTACAAATCGGGGATGAATGTTCATTGAACATTACTGTTAACTAGATCTTGTTGACATACGTCATATATATATTATAATTATGAAATAATTAATTGATTAATTAAAATTGTCATGATTTAGTAGTAGATGCCAATAGCATATCCACCAGGTCACATTGTAAGTAGTTTTCTACTTCTCTAAATTTTGTTATTATATGTAGGTAATTATTCTAATATCATTTATTTATGTTGTTGCTAACTTAATGTTTTTTAATAACTTGTATAACTTATATACTTTTATTTTAACCTGTTTTTTCACTGTAGGGCATGTTTATGAGAACAATGTAGCCTCGAAACGTCGCCAAAATAGTTATTTTTATTTATTGACTGAGCCTCAAGAACTTCCTTAACATCTAACAGTAACAGTCAAGTAATATATCCATTTAATATACAAAATACATTATATATATATATATACATTTCATGAAACCTTATATCATATACAAATACAAGAATTTCTTAGGCTAAATTTTGTGTACTCATAATATTTTTGTTCATATTTGAAGCACTTCATTCCTCCGTTTCTTGGAAACGAGATACTAACGCGGTTGTTCTTCAATTGTTTTTTCCGTGCCCTAAAAAAAAAAAAATAATAAATTGAATGGAACCCTTTCCTTCCTGTTGCTTCTTTGTCGTTTTTTTGTGACAATGCTCTCTTATTCAAAGCTCTATTATTTCTTTTTTCTCCTATTTTGCAACTTCATCATCTTTAATTTTTAAATAATTTATTTCTTTCCTTTTATATTATTTTATTTTTTCAAGCAGCAATCATCTTGTGACACTATATATATATATATATATATATATATATATATATATATATATATATATATATATATATATATATAATAGAATAGAATAGGATAGAATATATATGAATGCATTTCTTGACTGCTACAATTAAATGTTGAGTAAGGTTCTTGAGGTTCAGTCAATAAATAAAAACAACTATTTTGGGGACGTTTCGAGACTATATTGTTCTCATAATCATGGCCTGCAGTGAAAAAACAGGTTACAATAAAATTATATAAGTTATACAAGTTATTTCAAAACATAAAGTTAGCTACGGTACAAGTATATGACAACATGTGTTAGAATAATAAATATGAAAATGAAATGAAATGAAAAAAATAAACTTTATTCTGGGACTTACTGTCCCCTAAGAATAACAATAATGCACAGTTAGAAGTACAATTGTCTGGCATGCAATTTAAAAATTAAAAGCATCAGTAATTGCAGCATAGCTTTTTTATAGGGAAAAAAAAAATTAAATAAAAAAAAAATATAAACATAATAACATAAAAACTATGAATGTATACATGAGAAAAGAAAAAAAAAAAATCATAATACTAATATGCTAATATAATAATTACTATGCATTCAGAAAAAAAAAAAAAAAAAAAAAAATAATAATAAATAAATAAATAAATTCATGAAATAAAACAAATATGGTGAATAGAAAGGAAAACCTATAGAGAGAGAAAAAAAAAAAGAAAGAAAGTTAACTATTTGAATATTAATAAGACAAAATATTTACAAATACCTGAAAATATATATTTACACATCTACTTACTGTCCTCTTATATTATATAGCTATATGAGACAAAATAAAAGCAATTTTTAGACAGACAAATGATCTAAAATTGATAAAATTTACTAATAATTGATCATTTGCCAATTATCCAATAATTCATTGATATTGGATTTACTTGAGATTGACTGATTGGATTTTTAATTATTACACATATTGGCGGCGTCTATTTGGGATTTAAGGAGATATTGGAATAGGAGAGTTTTGAATGAGTTTAAGGAAGGAGCATGTCTTATTTCAGAAGGTATAGAGTTCCAGAGGGTAGTGGATCGAGCTTGGAAGGAGTGTTGGTATAATGCCGTTCGGTGGAGGGGAGTATATAGGTCAGAGGAACGTGATCTTGTTGTGAGTTGGAAGTGGATGGAAGACTTGAATTTCAACAGGTTATGGATGTAGGGTGGGCAGTGGTTATTAATGACTTGGTACAGGAAAGTGCCCAGGAAATATTGTCTACGGGAGGATGGATAGAGCCAGTCCAAGGCAGTATAGAGGTGCGATACATGTGAACGTCTCGGGGTACCGGTAACAAATCTAATAAAACTATTCATGATTCGTTGTAATCTGTCCCGGAGACCCACCGAGAGGCCCCCATACACTACACAACCATAATCAAACTGAGGAAAAATGAATGAGGAAACTAGGAGTTTTCGCGTGGATTGAGGAAGGAAATGACGGGAACGATGGAATAATTTGAGAATCCCTATTGATTTTCGGGCTATTTGGGCGATTTGGGGCTTCCAGGAGAGGTTTTGGTCAATAATGATTCCTAAATTTTTGGCAGAGGAACAGAAAGTGATAGGTTGATTATTCAGGTTTAGAATAGGAAAGTTGGTAATGGATCTGAGGAGGGGACTTGAACCGATTACAATAGCTTGAGTTTTCCCTGCATTTAGCTTTAAATTATGCAAGTTGGCCCAAGTACAGATTCTGTCGAGGTCTTCCTGGATCCTAGATAAAGCTTCATGTAATTCGTTGGGAGGAAAGGATAGATAAATTTGAGAGTCGTCTGCATAAAGATGATGGGAACAATGTAAAATTGACTGGGGAAGATCATTAATGTAGGAGTTGAAGAGGAGGGGTGAAATGCTGGAACCTTGGGCTACTCCCGAAGACAGAGGTAGGAAGTCGGATAAGGGTTGATTAGGGATAGATACGGCTTGAGTGCGGTCAGAGAGGAAGGATCGGATCCAGCGGATTGAACTATTGGAAAATTTTAAAGCATTTAATTTGGTAAAAAGGATACGATGGTCAATGGAATCAAATGCTTTAGAGAAATCTAGGAGTATTAAGACGGTCAGTTTTTTTTCATCTATTGCAACGTGGATATCACTTATGATTTTGGTTAGTGCTGATTGTGTAGAATAACCAGGACGGAAACCGGATTGGAAAGGGTCGAGTAGATGGGAATCTTCCAGGAAATGGGAAATTTGGGATTGCACCAATCGTTCAAGGGGTTTTGAAAGGTTTGAAAGGATGGAGATCGGGCGATAATCAGCAGGACAGTTAGGATTAGGAGTTTTATTGATGGGATGAACAATAGCTTTTTTCCAGGAGGTAGGAAATATAGAGTTTTGTAGGGAGAAATTATAGATAAAAACAAGGACCGGTAAAATTTCTGGGAGGCATAGTTTTATAAGTTTAATAGGGATACCATCTGGACCTACGGAATTGGTATGGTATTTCATGATAGAGGAGATAATTTCTGTGGGGGTTATGTCGGAAAAATAAAAGTTACTGTCATTGAAAGGTATTTCTGAGGAAAAGCTGGTATAACGGAAAGGAGAGGTGAGAGATGATGAAACAAAATAGGCGTTCAGGTCATTAGGCGAAACTGGGAAGTTGGTTGAGGTGGAGGATCCGGAAGGGTTATGGAGGTCGAGTTTTCGAAGGATTTGCCATTTTGACTTGGAATCGGGAGAGGAAGATAAGGCTTCGTGGAAATAGGAAGATTTTGCACTTCGAATTTTTTGCTTGCACCTGGTTACGAAGTGTTTTGAACACTTGATAGTCGTCCGTGAGTCTCGTTCGACTGAATCGTCTTCGTGCAGCCTCCCGCTTTCTCTGTAGTTCTTTAATTTCTTTTGACATCCAGGGTGCAGGTCGACGACGAAAGGTAGAGGTTTTAAGTGGAGCGTAGGTATCAAGGATACTAAGAAGATTGGATGTGAGGATTTCGACCATGGAGTCTATGGAGGAGGAGGAGTAGATTTCACTCCAATCTATGGTTTCAAGGAGAGGTAAGATAATATCACGGTCAAGAGCGTCAAGGTTGCGGTAAGTTATGGTTTTTGTGGGAAAAGGATAGGTTTGGAAATCGTAGGATATTTGGATTAGGTCATGGGAAGATAAAAATGAAACAGGGCTTTGTGAGGAGGAAAGGAGATTTTTTTCAGAATCTATAATATATAGGTCTAACCATGTGTCGGTCCAGCGGGAATGGTGAGTAGGAGCGAAAGGTACAATGAAAAGGCGGAGAGAATAGAAGAGGTTATCCAGGTAACGTTTGTCATTGGAGTCCGCTAGGAAATTTGTATTGAGGTCTCCGGAGATAATAATATTGGAATAGAGCGGAACAAGGTTAAATAAGGAAGATTCAAAGGACTGATCGAACGGAACAAGAGGAGGACGATATATCACAGCGTATAATAGGTGCTGATTGCCGGTAGAAATTTCAAGGATAAGGTATTCAAGGTGAGGATGTATGGATGAGGGAGAAAAATCGAGGATTCTTGTTTTCAGGCTGTCATGTACATATATACCAACACCGCCGCCAGTCCGGCCAGCCCGGTCATGGCGGGTAAGGGAGTAATTGGGAAGGGAGACGAAAGAGGAAGGAATGTGGGGCTTAAGCCAAGTTTCGGAAATGGATATAATATGATAAAAGTTATGTAAGAAATATTGCTGGAATTCATCAAAATGAGCAGGCAAGGATTGGGAGTTAACGTGACAGGTAGTTAGGACACTAGACATTCTGAAGAGAAGTTAAGGGAAAGACATATGTAGGAAAAAAGACCCCGTAATATGAGTAACAACCTGCAGAGTACATTGTATAATAAAAATTAATAAAACTAAAATTAGAAAATAAAATGAAAAAAATAAAGTAAAAACTATTTATGTGGGAAGAAATTTGAAAGAAAAATGTATGAATGAAATAAAATTCTAAAGTACGCATTGACGGTTCCACGAAATAAGCCAGAATGATGCAAGAAAATGACAGTAAGTAGATTTTACAAGTAAATGACAGTCATACGAAGACATCCAAATCCTGAGCCCGGTCGACAAAGATAACAGGGTGGCCGTCGTCTTTTCGGCAGCGCACTCTAACGGCTGAGAACCATACGTATTTTAGCTTACCGGTTAGCTTCTTCTGTCTAGCCAGCCAGTAGAGGTGTCTGTTGGTTGATGTCATTTCTTCTCCGATGAAAATCCGGTGGGAATCGTTCTCTTGCCAACCGATATCTCTTGTTGTAAATTCCCGCCTAACTTTTCTTTTATGAATTATTTCGTCCCTAAGCGTTTGCCTAACGAAGCGCACGATGACAGAGGGTGGCCTGGGATTCTTGGTCTCCTTCGTTCAACCATGTCCAGGTCTTCAACATTAATCTTGAGACCAAGACCCGCCCCAACGCTGGAAACCAGACCCGCCGGTGTCTCTCCTGGGCGAATAGGAATGCCTCTAATCTCAATTGATCTTCTCAGAAGACCCTGCTCGGCCTTATTTACTCTTATTTCAAGATTTTCAACTTTAGACTTCAATGATTTATTTTCAGCAATGACTTCCTCTAAATGTTTAGACTGACTTTCGAAATGTTTTTCGATTTTGTTCAGTCGCTCATACAGTTCGAAAGTCATCTCGCCGTATTTTTCTAGGGCCGATTTTACGTCATTTATGTCTTCTTTACTTTCTTTTTTAAGACTGTTTATTGCAGCTAGTATCTCGGCTGTTGATGGATCTGAGTTGTGGTCCGTGGGTGTTATGGTAGGACTTACTATTTTAGTTGTGGTTGAAGGGTTTTTTTTCGTTTTATCACAGTTCATACATGTCCATATTTTTTTAAGCGATTTAATTTCTTCGACTTCTTTATCCTCCAGCATGCAACACTTCCCGTGAAATATAACTTTGCATTTATTGCAATTTAAATTATATTTATCTTCACGGGTTATTGCCCCATTGCAAATAGAACACAGAGCCATAATATTTATGTTTACAACTTACGTAGTAGGTGTGTTTATGAAGGTAGCCTGAAGCCCGCAGCTATAATCCTATCGAGATTAACTTTTATTACCTCAATCTCGTTTCTTCCACCAGTAACCTTCACTTTTCTGGAGAAATAAAGCAAAAACGAAATCGACTAGTCAACTAACGTGAAAAAAAACTTAAAAAACTGAGTGCACAAAAAAAAAAAAATGGAGAAAATTGATCAAATAAACAGTTAAGCTCTAGAAGGAGTACAGAGATGTTTACAATACCGTGTCTCTAACCAGACTGCCAAATATATATATATAATTAAAGAATATAGAGGAGTATGAAGCTACTTACAATGTTAGTAGTGGATATGGATTAGACTAACAATTCCAGTACACAACTTACCTAGGAAAATTTTGAACAGACAGTTACAAAGGTTGTGGGGAAAGCCCTATTTCTTAAAAATTAAGTTAAAAGGACTGGGGTGGTATTCCTAAAGATACAGGTACAAAACTATTTCAGCGTAATATCCTAATAAACGATTTAAATGATGTATATAAATGTAAATTTATATTATTGGTCTGAATGTATTAAGTTGGAATAACAGGTGTTAAGATTTAGAACCTATGATTTTTTGTTTATTGCGCGATTTTTTAAATTTTTCTTTGGTTACCATTTCTATAATATTTCTTTTAAAATTATTTTGTTCATGGTGAATAATTTTGGGAAAATCAAATTTAAAAGAATGTTTTGTTTGCCTGTAATGTGTGGTGAGAGCTGTTTGGTCAGGTTTGTTTGGGTTTTTATTAATAGACCTGCAACTGTGTTTATGTTGATACACTCGTCGTTTAAGGTATTGTTCCGATGTACCAAAATAAGACTTGCCACAACTATCTTCACACGGAATTTCATAAACAATATTGAACTGTAACTCTAACTTATCCGTATCTTTGGTTTTGGTGAATAATTGATCAATGGTGGAGGTATTTTTGAATGTGACAGTGTAGTCAGTTTTATGGTTATTTTTCTGAGCCTTTCTGATTCCCTGGTAGCTTTGTATACCTTTTGTGTTTTTACTTGATTATTATTATTACAATGATTATTTTTATTCTGATTAGTATTTTTATAATTAGTTATTATATTAACACACTTTCCTTTCATTTCATTCCGTTTACTTTCTTCTAAACCCAACACATAAACTAATGAACGATACTAACACAACATTACCAGGTATGCAAGTTTAAAATGTCGTTTTAATTCCAATAGAATGCGCTCTTAGCCTATTGAAGGATTTGCTTATCTCTAAACGCTATTTTGTTTGTAAGTCATTTGTTTACAAAAGTCAGTTTGTTTTTAAGTCGTTTACGTGGACGTATCATACCTTTCTTTGGTGTTAAAAATGTCTAATTTTAAGCCAAATAAAGAGCATTTGCGGCATGTCATGATTTTCTTATTTAATAAAAAGAAAAAGGCATCTGAATGTCATCGAATTCTTGTTGAGACTTATGGCGATGTTGCTCCAACCGTCAGGACATGTGAACGTTGGTTTCAAAGTTTCAAACGTGGTGATTTTGATGTTACTGATCAAAAACGAGAAAATCGACCAAAAAAGTTTGAGGACTTCGAATTGCAATCTTTATTAGACGAAGACGATACCCAAACCCAACAAATGATGGCAGAACAGTTGAATGTCACTAGGCAAGCCATTTCCGATCGCCTGAGAGCTATGGGAAAGATTCAAAAGGTTGGAAAATGGGTTCCACATGAATTGAACGAACGACAGATGGAAAAACGAAAAACTGTGTGCGAAATGCTGCTTTTACGCCACGAAAGAAAGGGTTTTTTGCATCGAGTTGTAACTGGCGATGAAAAATGGATTTATTTTCAGAATCCCAAACGAAAAAAAAATCATGGGTAACGCCAGGACAACCATCCACATCGAGTGCAAGACCGGATCGTTTTGGGAAGAAGACAATGCTGTGTGTGTGGTGGGATCAGAAGGGAGTAGTCTACTACGAGCTTCTCAAACCCGGCGAAACAGTCAATACCGAGCGCTACCGACAACAAATGATCAATTTGAGTCACGCATTGATCGAAAAACGCCCAGAATGGGCTCACAGGCACGTCAAAGTCATTCTTCAGCATGATAACGCTCCTGCACATTCAGCCAGATTGACTAAGGAAACGATTTCTTCGCTTGGTTGGGAACTCCTACCCCACCCGCCGTATTCACCTGACCTGGCGCCTTCTGATTATCACCTCTTCTCATCGATGGGACACTCATTGGCGGAGCAACACTTCAACAATTTCGAAAACGTACGAAAATGGCTCGATGAATGGATTTCAAATAAAGATGAAGCATTCTTTTGGAATGGTATCCATATATTGCCCGAGAGATGGGCAAAATGTGTAGAAAGCGAGGGTTAGTACTTTGAATAAAATATGTTATACTTTTTTTTAAATTACTGTGTATTTATTTTAAGAAATAAACGACATTTTAAACTTGCATACCTGGTAGCTAAATTAAAACAACAATAACTCATAGATATCAAAACATACCTTAAACTAATAACTAATTCCCCAACATCCCCTGAACTGTATTCACTAATTACAAATCATAAAACTGACAACCCAGTAAGACCTATAGCTTCATTTATTAACTCTCCCACGTATGAATTATCTAAATACCTAACCAATATCTTAAAACACTTGTCCACAGATAAATATAATGTCAAAGATTCATTTGAGTTCCATAATAAAATAACTAATATCCGGATTCCACAAGGCTACAAAATAGTTTCATTAGACGCATCCTCGTTATTTACAAATATTTGTACCACTAAAATAAAAACAATAATCGAAAAACATTGGCATACACTTCAAACACACACACCAATTCCTAAAGACTAATTTCTCAAATTGTTAGCTGGGTTATTTCCAATTTAATTTTACATTCAAATGTATGGGTGCATTTTAGCAGACATATACTTAGAGGATCTCCAAGATTCAGTTATCCTCTAAATCCCCTTTAACATTCCATTTTTATTGAAATATGTAGATGATATCCTTACTGCTACACCTACAGAAGACAATAAACATGAAATAATTTTAGCCAAATTTAATAAATTTTCAAATAGACTAAATTTTGAGTATTTTAGTGAGAAATTTGAGTATGGAAATAAAATACCGTTTTTAGACTTACTTTCAATTCGAATCCCTAATGGAATAATAGATACAGAATGGTGGAAAAAAAAACCAATACATTCCGGAAGATATTTACATTATACTAGTCAATGCCCCAAAAGTTATAAAATCAACACCGCAAAAAAATTAATCAATCGTGCAATAAAGTTATCTACAGAAAAATATAAACAAACCGCGGAAAATAAAGTAGTAGACCTTCTTTTAACAAATGGAAATCCACATAGACTCATTTGTAACTTAAAACAAACAAATACTCAACAGAAAGAAGAAAATAATAAGATATTACACCATCCCATATATACAAACACTATCAGAAAGGCTCAGAAAAACACTCACAAATAACCATAAAACTGACTACACGGTCACATTCAAAAATACCTCCACCATTAATAAATTGTTTACCAAAACCAAATATACGTATAAGTTAGAGTTACAGTCTAATATTGTTTATGAAATTCCGTGTGAAGATAGTTGTGGCAAGTCTTATTTTGGTACATCGGAACAATACCTTAAACGACGAGTGTATCAACATAAAAACAGTTGCAGGTCTATTAATAAAAACCCGAACAAACCTGACCAAACAGCCAGACCAAACATTACAGGAAAACAAAACATTCTTTTAAATTTGATTTTCTCAAAATTATTCATCATGAACAAAATAATTTTAAAAGAAATATTATAGAAATGATAACCAAAGCAAAATTTAAAAATCGCGTAATAAACAAAAAATCATAGGTTCTAAATCTTAACACCTGTTATTCCAACTTAATACATTCAGACCAATAATATAAATTTACATTTATATACATCATTTAAATCGTTTATTAGGATATTACGCTGAAATAGTTTTGTACCTGTATCTTTAGGAATACCACCCCAGTCCTTTTAACTTAATTTTTAAGAAATAGGGATTTCCCCACAACCTTTGTAACTGTCTGTTCAAAATTCCCCTAGGTTAGTTGTGTACTAGAGTTGTTAGTCTAATCCATATCCACTACTAACATTGTAAGTAGCTTGTACATATTGTTATATACTTGTACCATAGCTAACTTTATGTTATGAAATATGTTGTATAACTTATATAATTTTATTGTAACCTGTTTTTTCACTGTAGGACATGATTATGAGAACAATATAGTCTCGAAACGTCGCCAAAATAGTTGTTTTTATTTATTGACTGAACCTCAAGAACCTTACTAAATATGTATATTTAGAAGAATACAAGACAAAATTCATGTGATTAATGTGATGGTGATAATAATAAGTTAGCAACTTGAAATAACTACTCATCGGTGATACTTCAATAAAAGTTATTTTGTAACAGTTCCGAGACCAGCTCCTTTTCAGATACCTTAGAGCTTATTAGGGAAATAATAGAAAACTGTTGAAAAAACGAGTGGTTATGAAGATTATTTTGAAAGTAGGTAGTTTAGTTTGGAGAAACTCAATAATAAAAGCTACGTGAGGAACATAATTGATATGTTTTTTCTATGACCAACTAAGGAGAATCAAAGGTTTATCGATGAATTTAAGTTATGAAAATTTAACTGAGTGAATTGGATAATATAGAGCAACTTGTAAACCTCGTATGCTCAAATAAGTCTGAATATAGCTCGAGTTATTTTATACACTATAAATTTTAATGGGGTACTAAATACAACTGTATTTGCACTACTGACTGAAACTCACTTTACTCAACAGAAGCATTTTTACAGATGTGACTACATCATTTACTGATTTGATCACCCAGACAACACCTCCCAGGGCGGATCTTGTGTCCTTATCCGAGGATCAATACCCAATGTAATGGAGCAGAATTAAACATTCCACTCCAAATGTCTCCACCTCCTAAAGCATTTCATCCTTCCGAAGAATCAAGCCTAATCCACATATTACCTTTAAACAAAGCCCCTGGAAATGACCTAATTACAGCCCACATCCTAAAACTTCTTCCTCGGAAAGCGATTCTACTCCTAACCTATATATATAGCTGTCCTCCGCACCACATATTTCCCTGATCCTTGGAAATTCTCAATAGTAAAGATTATACCTAAGCCCAAAAAAACCACCAGACCTTCCATCCTCATTTCGTCCAATATCACTCTTGCATGTTATGGGCAAAATCCTGGAAAAACTCACCCTGAAACGCCTATATCCTTTTCTAGAATCCAATCATATCATTCCTGATCACCAGTTTGGTTTCCGAACGCCACACTCCACTATCCAGTAATGCCATCGTGTGGTAGTGTCATCAGCATTTGAGCGCGGAACGTACTGCACTGGAGCCTTCTCGACGTATAACAAGCTTTTGACCGAGTCTGGCACCGGGGATTGCTTTACAAACTTCGAGTATTCCTACCTCCTCCTTACTTCCTTATTATCTGCTCCTATCTCTGTAATAGAACCCTTTCCACCATTTAAAGTCAATCATAACTTATCCTATTGTTCCCTATTTATCCAATCTTCCGGTGTTCCTCAAGGAAGTATCCTAGGTCCTATCCTCTACATGGTTTATATAGCTGACATCCCTACACATTCTAGTACTGTCCTAGTAGTACTACTATCCTTTAATAATATTCCACTGATCCCTGTAGAACAGAACCGCTATCTAGCGCTCCAACTGGACAAACGTTTAACTTGGAATCCACATACAAGACTAAAACAAATAAACTTATCTATAAAGACCTCAATGTGCCACATGTTGCTGATTTAGCCCAAACCAAATACCTAACCCTCCATAACCATTTGAATCCACTAGCCTTTCAACTTGTTTCCCATTCTATTCCTGACAACCCTCCGAGGCGGCTGAAAAGAAGATGGCCTCGGAACCTTCTCAAATAGAACTTTTATTGAAGTTCTACCAATGAGTAGTTGCTTCACGAGCAGTTGTCATTTTATTATTTTTTGTCATTATCACATTTACTGGATGTATGTTGTCAAGTATAGTTTTGAATTTCAATAAAAAGAGATATTAAAAAAAAAAAAGTTAATTTTTCGTCTTTCTGATTACTTTTACGAAGTTTGCAACACATTCCAGGGCCATTTAGTTATAAAATGGCTGGAAATACAATGAATGGACCACCGGGAACATCTTCCTCATCATCAAATAGAAATGTTAAAAGAAAAAGAGTTGATGTCTTACAGTACAATATTGACGCGGCAAATTGCTACGATATATTGTCAGATATGGATGAAGGTGAAATCTCAAAACTAGCTTCATCCATTAAAACTAAAGGTAAAATAATCAATGTCTACCTAGCATTATAAATAGATAATTTAAAAACATAAAAGGAACAATAAATGAAATACAATATCAAGTAAAAGAAATTAAAGTAAAATACAATGGAAATAAAACCAGCATTTACACATTCAATAGTCAAGATTTTGCACTAATTAAAAATACTTTTTAAAGAAAATAATGTAGGCTATCATTCCTATACACCTAAAAGTAAAATTAAACCTAATTAGTCCTAAAAGGATTTCCCCCGGAATTTCCTATGGTGGAGATGACAGTAAATCTAAAAAATCAAGAACCTTTAGGTATACAAAATATACCAAATAGAAAACTGATCCGAAACAGGAGTCATTAAACTCCCATTAGCAATAGTTATTCTAGAAAATTAAGAAAAATTAAATAAAATCAACTATAGATTCATGAGTGTCATGGCCGCTATTAACATTACGTAGTTAAGTGCTCTGTGCTTGTGACAATATTATCAATAGTATTAACTAAAATCCTTCAGCCAAACTTTATAAACAGTGAAAGTTTATACTATGGATTCATTATACAAACATACTGGGTGAGGTGAGTGAGTTAATTATTAATTAAAGACAATTAATAATAAAGACAGTTACTAGAGAATAGTTCCCTAGTCAGCCGAGTGGGGCGTTACCTATACTCCCTATCACTCAAGGTCTAGGTCTGTTGATAATTCACCCGAGTCTAACTCGGATTGTTATTGTTATTATTTTTATTTTTCTTAAAGGACATATTTTTTTTTTTTTTTTTCTTTTAGCTTTAGCAATGAGTTTTTATTTTCATTTTATTCAAATATTGTATATAGTTTTGTAAATACTCTAGTTTATAAGTATTTTTCCTAGTTTATAAGTATGTTTTAAAACACAAATTGTTGTTAACATTCCAACAAGCAATAAATTTGCCGATCTAGCCAAAATTCCATCAGAGCCACAACCTACGCAAGGATTTTCGGACCCTGTTCCACCACCGATTTTTGTGACCAATATTAAAAATTTTATGAAATTCGGCCAAGAAATCGCCAATTTGATTGGTCAAACCAACTTTAAATGTTATTCGAGGGTTAAGGACATAAAAATTAACACAACGACAAAAGAACACTATAAAAAGTTAGTTAACCATTTGTCGGCCAATAACTATGAATTTCATTGTTATCAGTTAAGAGAAGATAAATCATACCGAGTCGTACTGAG
The DNA here is from genome assembly GCA_003667255.2 of Euschistus heros. Taxonomy (NCBI): domain Eukaryota; kingdom Metazoa; phylum Arthropoda; class Insecta; order Hemiptera; family Pentatomidae; genus Euschistus; species Euschistus heros. The sequence goes on from RCWM02000248.1 coordinate 454,484, forward strand.
AGGTTTACACAGCACAACTCCAACAGACGCGATAAAAAGAGATATTGAAGAAATAGGACATAATGTTAGGAACATTTCAGTCGTACTCCATCCTACAGAAAAGTACCCTCTCCCGCTATTTTTCGTAGATCTCGAGCCTGCAAAAAATAATACAGAAATTTTCCAAATAAACCGACTTGTTTACTCAGTCGTTCGTTTTGAGCAGCCAAGACAGCGACCAGTAATAGTACAATGTACTAAGTGCCAAAACCTTGGGCACACAAAGACATACTGCTACCATCCACCTAGGTGTGTCAAATGTGCAGGCGACCATGCCACAGAAACCTGCTCCAAGACTCGTGACACACCTGCCAAATGTGTATTGTGCAAAGAAGATCACCCCGCAAATTATAAAGGCTGCATAGTATATAAAAACACCCAAAGAATAAGAACACATAATGCGACCATAAAACATCAAACACAAAAGAGTGGTAGACGTAATAGTCAACAACATGAATCCTTGAAAACCGCCTGTGAGGAAAACCAAATTTTTCTCACTGAAAATCAACCCTCAACTTCAACAGCCACCAATCTGCCCCACAATGAACCTCGAGCATCGTACTCAAACGTCACCACAAACCAGCAACAGCATCGACTACAACAACATCGAACTCAGACGCCTCAAATCTCCCAACCTCAGGCTCTGATTCCCAAACCACACCCTTCCCGCCAACCTCCAAGTCAACACCTATCTCATAATCAACTACCCTTACGGGTAAAACTACCACCTGAGACTCAACACCCAGTTCCTTCCCAAACGTCCTTTCTAACATACCCAACCTCCAAAGACCAAACAACCACAAACGTCCCAAGATGGGATCCCTCCCCAGCCAACACTTCCGGGCCAACAAATCCTCAACATCCTACTCCAACCCAAAATCCAAGTGATATCAATTCCATCCTCTCATCGTTCTTGACAGAACTTAAAGAAACTATAAGACCTCTCATTTTCCTTCTCACAAGAGTCCTTTCTGAAGTCCCATTCAACATCCCAAAATGAGAAAAAAGCCCCTTTCTGTCATTTTATGGAACGCAAACGGACTAAAAAATCACCGAAACGAACTCGACATATTTCTCCACGACAATCAAATCGATATTGCCCTACTGACTGAAACTCACTTTACTCAACAGATACATTTTTACATACGTGACTACATCACTTACAGATCTGATCACCCAAATAACACCTCCCATGGTGGATCCTGCATCCTTATCCATAAATCAATACCACATTCCTTTGTCCCTTCTACTTCAATTGACGCCATTCAATCCACCTCTGTATCCATTTCAACTCGTCCTTTCCATCTAACATTTTCAGCTGTATACTGCCCTCCTGGAAATTCCCTATCTCATAACCTCCTTGATTCCTTATTCCGATCCCTCGGACCGCGCTTTATTGCAGGAGGAGACTACAACGCCAAACACCAGCGATGGGGTTGTCGGACATCCAACTCCCGTGGCAGTATCTTATCCCGTATTTCAACCTCCAACTGATATTCAGTCCTCTCACCACTAAACCCTACCTATTGGCCTACATCGCCCAAAAAACATCCCGATATCCTCGATATATTCATTGCTTCCCAAATTTCCACCTCTCATACCTCTCTCAAATCCCTGGATGACCTTTCATCAGACCATAGCCCTGTTCTGCTTCTCTTGCATTCAAATCCTGTCCCTAAACCCTCTCATCCTAGACTGATTAAGGGGACGAGTAGACTGGGACAAATTTCGTAACGATCTAGAAAACAAATTAGACTTGAAAATTTCACTCAAAACAAAACATGACATTGACACCGCCATAGATAAACTTACCACATCAATATCCAACAGCATTAATGATAACACCTCACACGGAACAAATTTTAATTCTCTTCAGACTAACTTGCCATACCATATACGCGACTTACTAAGAGAAAAGCGTAGAGCGCGAGCAAAGTGGCATAGGACCAGGTACCCTTCAGATAAAAATAATTACTCTAAACTAACAAACAAACTTAAGACAGAAATTAAAAAATACAAAATTCAAAAACTACAAGACCATACAGAAAACCTCAATACCACCGACAAATCTTTATGGAATACCACCAAAAAACTTCTGAACTTCAAAAATCACAATCATCCTCTGCTAACCGAATCCCAAACCTGGTCAAAATCTGATGAAGAAAAATCACTCATTTTTGGCCAGCACCTTTTCAAAACTTTTAACCCACATCCTGATATTGTTAATCCTACTCACTTAAAATATATAGAAGCTGAACTAAATATTCCACTCCAAATATCTCCTCCCCCTAAAGCATTCCATCCTTCTGAAATATCAAACATCATTCAAAAACTACCTTCAAACAAAGCCCCCGGACACGACCTAATTACATCCCAGATCCTAAAACTCCTTCCTCGGAAAGCCATCCTATTCCTAACATACGTATATAATGCTGTGCTCCGTACCACATATTTTCCTGGATCCTGGAAATTATCCATAGTTAAAATGATTCCAAAACCCAAAAAGCCACCAGAGCTCCCATCCTCATACCGTCCTATTTCCCTTTTGCCAATCATGGGCAAAATCCTTGAAAAACTAATTTTAAAACGCATGTATCCCATCCTAGATTCCCATCATGTAATCCCAGATCACCAGTTTGGATTCCGAACATCACACTCCACTATTCAGCAATGCCATCGTGTGGTGGACGTTGTCTCCTCCGCATTGGAGCGCGGAATGTACTGCACGGGAGCCTTTCTCGACGTGGAACAAGCCTTTGACCGAGTCTGGCACCCAGGACTGCTTTACAAACTCCGCAAATTCCTTCCTTCAACATACTTCCTAATTATCCGTTCCTATCTGAGTGATAGAACTTTCAAAGTAAACCATAAAAATTCCTATTCTCCCCTCTTTACCCAATCTGCCGGTGTTCCTCAAGGTAGTATCCTAGGCCCCATCCTCTACACGGTGTATACAGCTGACATTCCAACTCATCCTACCACTGTCCTCACCACTTACGCTGATGACACATGTGTGTTATCAGTAAACAATGATCCCTTCATTGCCTCCCAAACACTCCAATCCCATATCCTAACCCTTCAAGAATGGTGTCAAAAATGGAGAATCAAAATAAATCCCAAAAAATCTCACCAAATAACCTTTACCCTTCGTCGTAAGCCCACGACTTCCTGTCCTACAGTATCCTTTAATGATATTCCACTAATCCCTGTTGAACAGATCCGCTACCTTGGACTCCACTTGGACAAACGTCTTACTTGGAATCCACATACAAGACTAAAAAGACAAGAAACTGCCCGTCGTTACAGATTACTTCAACATTTATTAGACAAACGTTCAAAGCTCCCAATTAATTACAAAAGACTAATTTACATGACTGTGATTAGACCTATCTGGACTTACGGAGTTGAGCTTTGGGGCTCCACTAAACCATCCAATTCATCTCGTATCCAATCCTTACAATCCAAAATCCTTCGTAAAATCCTCAATGCTCCTTACTTTGTCACCAATAAACTTATCCATAAAGACCTTAATGTTCCATGTGTTGCTGATTTAGCCCACACCAGATACCTATCCTTTCACAGTAAGCTCCATAATCACTCAAATCCGTTAGTTTCTCAACTTGCTTCCCACTCCATTCCTGATAATCCTCCGAGGCGTCTGAAAAGAAGATGGCCCAGAGACCTTCTAGTTTAGAATTTTTATTAAAGTGCTACTGATGGGTAGTACTTTTCATGTTTTGTCACGTTATTCTTATAGTTACAGCACATTTACTTGATGTATATATCTTGTACAGTTGTAAATTTCAATAAATTGTTATTAAAAAAAAAAAAAAAAAAAAAAAAAAAAAAAAATCAACTATTGTTTCCACTTAGTTATAAAATGGGATAATACCGTTAAAATAAAATAATCAATCAACGTTATGTATGCCAAGAATTTAACCAGGTGGCACGACATTGTTTTAAAAATCCCAAGTTTCTTAAATGTTCAGGGAATCACTTACCAAAAGACTGTCCCAACGCTCTAGTTGACGGATTTAAACCTAAATGTATTAATTGCTCAGAAGAACATTTTCCAAATTCACAACATACTGTAGGAACTTGGATATGATATTAAGCTCCAAAACCTCAAAACTCGTTCACATCTAAAGATCCACAGAATCAGGAGCCTTCGTTCTCTGATTATTTTAAAGAAATGAAAAAAAAAAAAAAAAAAAAATCGTATCATTTAACATTGGAAAAATTATATCAAATTAAAAAAAAAAAAAAACGATGTTGAAACTAAAAAATGCTGAAGACGGTATGTCAATTTTTTTTTTATTTTAATAGAAGGACTCTTATTGTTATTCGATTAATGGTAAATATAATAAATACTAATATTTTAAATTATATGTCTAACTATGTTAAAATCACAAATATTTTAGAATTACTTACGAACGTCGCCTTCTCTAATTCTGCCTTCACAACCTACACTCATAATAACAACAGTAATAACATCAACTTTTTACAGTTACATACTTTCTCTTCTAAATAAATATTTTTACTCTAAACAATTTACAGAACTTCATCTAACAAATACTAAAGAGATACTGAAATATGTCACGTGTAAAACAAACTACTTACAGTATCTGTGTACTATAAACATAGATTATAAACAAACTATTAAGCAAGTCTCCTCTTTTCTGTTATTATTCACTTATTTTATTTATATAATTATTCATTCTAGCAATATTTTAAATTTAACATAAATGGTAAATAATAACGAAAAAATCTTTTTCGAATAAATTTTATCAATTTCTATTCTAAAATAAACCGGACATCGTTTTTGTAAGTGAGACTTGGCTAACTTGGCTAGCCCCTGGTAACAGAATTTCGATTTCGGGTTACAAAATATATAGGAAGGATTGAAATAGGCAAGGCGAATTCTCATTCAGCTTAGAATAAATAATAAAATTACAATAGTTATTGCTACATATACACCTCTTAATAAACTGTTTACACCAGACGTCACAAATGGACCTAAACTCTTAAAGACATGAAAACAGAGATAAAGAGACAAATCTCTGTGGAATTTTCACCTCATTTTTACAAATCGCTCTCAATGTATTATAAAACATCTGAAAATTAAAAAAGTTCAGAGCGACCCTTCAGAAGCCGTTAACTATAGTCCAATTAACATTCTTTCAAATATTTTTGAAAAAATATTCTTGAAGAGGTTTAAAAAGTTCATAACTGACATCAATATCATAGTTAATGAACAATTCGGTTTAAGAAACCATCATTCAACCGTCGAAAAATTAGCCAGATTGACAGATTCACAGAAGGTTTTAATGGAAAACAAAAATACAGGGATGATCTTAGTGGACATCGAAAAAGCTTTCGACACAATATGGAATAACGGACTAATATACAAGCTTATTACTTACCCGAATCCCTTGGACTAAAACTGTTACCAACCTCTTTCTGGAACTAGATAAAAGATTGACATTTACAACTCATTTAAATAACAAATGCAGCAAAGCCAACAAACTTATTAGTACAATGACCTCATATTTCAGTATAAAATCCCCACTGTTGATTAATAGCAATATTATTCTGTATAAATCAGTCCATTACTAACCTACGCCTCTCCTGTATGGAGCTACACCTGTGACTCAAACTATAAAAAAATAGTAAGGGTGTAAAACCTATGTATGAGAATAATAAACGACTACCCCAGGTGTACAAAAATAACCGACATGCTACTCGAATTAGGTTTTCAAATAATTAAACAATTTATTCACACACAGACCCAGAACTTTTTCAACTATAGAAAAATATCAGGAAATAACTGTTAAATTTCATTTGAATGAAACTTTTTATTATTTATTATTGTTAATAAATAAAGACTTTTTTTAATTTTTTTTAAATACAGGAATAATTGTAAAAAGAAAAGAATAAAATAAAGGTTAAAAATACAATCATACTCATTATACGAAATTCGCCAATCTAACATTCATTATCTGTTGAAATTCTAGTCTTCCATCCACTCCTATCTCACAAGGAAATCCCCTTCCTCTGACTTATACTCGCCTTTCCATCGAACAACAATATACTAATACTATTAGGATTTATCATGCGTACCTCAAGTGATACTAATATTACTTCCTTGACCGATCTGTTATTCTCTAGAATACTCTCTCTCTCCTGAAATTAGACATGCTCCTTCCTCAACCTCAATAAAAACACTACTTGTCCAATATATTCTTACATTTCAGTCAGACACCTGACAGTATGAGTATTAATTAACTATTAATTTAGTCAAATTAAATTAATCTGATGTCGATAAATTAGTTAATATCGTTTCTATGATATAAATTCGATTTTTTTTTCACTTAAATCAGTTATTTTCATTGTACGTATACTGGAAGTTAATTATGCAATTGTATATGCTATTTACTGTACTTACATGTCTCATGTCTTACATATATAAATAGCTTTGTCTGAAATTATTTGAACAACTATTGTACTATTTTAGTGTTTATTTTTGTTGAGGGGACAATATGACCCAGAATAAAGATTATTTTTAATTCAAAATATGCATTCAGTCTAGGGATTTCCGTACTGAACCTTTACCCTCACTTATTGAGGAGTAAGCCATGACCAAAGAGATCCCAACGCTGTGTCACTGGTGCAAAAAACCATTTGAGGCTGAGGATAGCTCTGTAGTCAGTGATACAGGTATCTACAGGTGATCTATTACCAGGAGTCCATGTCAAATTTTACAATAGATCTCGAAGCCACTGTCTTTTAACCAGCGAGGAGGATCATTGGGGTGAAAGGAACTGGATAAGGATTGTGCGGGTGGATAGAATGAATTATGTGAACATAAAAGGTGGGATGGTTGTATCCGAAAAATCTTAAAACTAGATCGGCTATGCCTCGTCTCTAAAAAAAAATATGCATATTGGATGTAAAAAAGAAAATTTAAATAACACTGGAAGCTTAAGACTCCCAGCCTAAAGGGAAAGTTTATAAATGGTTCTAAATATCCTATCTCTTTAATTTAATTGCGTAGGGAAAGAACGTGAAAACCACCTCAATGTGGTTTTAGGTCGTTTTTCTGAAAACAAGCAATTGATTCCACATTGTAAATTTCGAAAGATAAGTTTATTTTTAGATCTTTTTCAACTTATTTTCTATTGTTCTACAAACTCTACTCACATATGAAACATTCCAACATATTGATTTTTACATTTTTATCGGCTCAAGGTTTTATTCATTTTTAGGTGTATACGTACCCGTATACTCCAAACTGTGCAACTAAAAAGCATTAGGATTATATAAAATATTAATTAAATGAAAGGAAGCAGTATTAAAATAAAATAGAAAGATTACGAAATTTTATATTTATACGATTTATTAAAGTTTTATTATATAGAGCATATCCCTCAAGCATTTATTCAAAATCATATAAGACCTATACCCCGTTAAATGCAAGACGTAATGGAAGCGGTTATAAAATTTAATAATCAAAAATTTCGTTAATTTAATACTGCTTGGTAATTTTTTTTAAAAACAGTTTGCCATTATGTAATGTTATTAATAATGCTAATATGTGTCACATACAATGGTTGAAGTATTTGGGAACGTAAACTACCTGAAAAAGAATGTAACTTTTAGCCGAGAAAACAAAAGTATCAATCGGCTACAATGGTTTGTCTATCAGTGTATCATGTATATTATTCTGTAATATCTATTAACCCAATAAAAAATTGCTGCCTGTGATTTGTGTTTATCATGGTACATCCATTGTCTTTTGACTTCTGGGGGACACCTACAGACTCCGGGATTATCTTACCATCAGTTTAAATCAAGGATCAAAGCAAGGATACATGGTACATGTTTTTCGAATAGGTATATATTCACCTTATGGTGTAGGGAAGTGACGACCCCATCGCCCAGTCGTCAGACTGCAGACAGCCTCTGGGCCTCCAGGTCGGGGGAACAATAACTCTGACACTCAAACAGGACACTCTGCACAGCACACAACATACACACTCATTCTACAGACTAAGGTCAACTACAGTACACACCCTAGGATCACCGTCCCAAGGTAGCCGCTCCGGACGGAGGAGCTTGTCAGGATGCTCTGAGGAGGCAGCCCCTCCACCTGAATAGGGGGCAATGGGCTGATAACCCAATCCCTTTAAATTTCTTTATTACGAAAACACAAAGGAAAAATAGCCGGACTGTTTTAAGGTTAAGACCTACGCTAGGAAATGGACAATTGCAAATTGGAACTTGGAACGTGAGAAGTATATTTCAGCCTAGAAGGAGTAGAATGTTAGAGCAAGAGCTGATGAAATATAAAATGGATATTGTAGCTCTACAGGAAATAAGATGGAAGGAAGTCGGTATAGTGACACTTCAGGATTACACTATATTCAATAGTGGCAGCAAAACTAATATGTTAGGAACTGGTTTTATGGTAAGAGATGCATTAAGAAAAGCAGTGATTGATTACGAAGCAGTTAATGAGAGACTTTGTAGGATAAGATTGAAAGGAAGGTTTTTCAATGTATCAATGGTAAGTGTACATGCCCCAACAGAAGACAAACCAGAGGATGAGAGAGATGAATTTTATAGAACACTCGAGAGAGTGGTGGATAAAATCCCGAAGTATGACGTGAAAGTGGTTTTGGGAGATTGGAACGCGAAAATCGGTAAGGAGAGTGTTTTCCATCCAGTTATAGGAAGACATAGCAAACACGATGTTTCCAGTGATAATGGGATACGTCTAGTTGACTTTGCTGCATCAAGGGGAATGAGGGGGAGTGACACCTTTTTCCCTCATAAGGATATTTACAAATTGATCACATATTAGTGGATAGTAGGCACGCATCAGATATACAAGATATACGTAGCTTCAGAGGTGCTTGTTGTGAATCAGATCACTTTCTGGTTAAGGCTAGGTATAAAATGAAAGTAGCTACATATCCAAGAGCCCACGGGGAGAGAAAAATGATCTTTAATCGAGAAAAACTGCAAGATGAGGAGACCCGTGATTTGTTTTCGAGGGAAATTGAGGAAAAGTTGGAGAACTTGGAGAAGAAAGAATCAATAGAAAAAAATTGGGATGCATTTAAAGATATATTGAAAAGTGTAGTAACTGAGGTGCTGGGAGAAAGAAGCAGAAAATGAGAAATGATTGGTTTGACGTGGTTTGACTTTGGTTTGAAAGGGAAACAAGAGCTACTACTGAGGACTATAAAAGAAAGAGGCTGATCGTAAAAAAGCTGTGTAGAGAAAAGAAGAGGGCTAAAGAAAGTGAGAAACTTGAGATGATACAGGAAGAATTCAGTGTGAAGAACAATCGGAAATTTCATTGGGGTGTTAAGGAAATAAGGACGGGATATGCACCAAGGCCAGCATTTTATAAAGACAAAGAAGGAAACATACTAGGAAATAACAAAGATATTTTAGATAGGTGGGTTGAATATTTTGAAGACTTATTGAGTGTATGCAGGATAGAGGGTAACGGAGATACAGAAGTGCCGCAGGAAGGATGGAATGAGGAGGGAGCTGATGAGGAGGAGGTACCACCAGATCAGGAGGAAATAGTAGAGATAATTGGTTCCCTGAAAAATCATAAATCCTCAAGTCTTGACGAAATTCTGGCTGAATTTCTCAAGTATGGAGGACAGACAGTAACCACGCATATATACAAATTAATATGGGATATATGGATTTAAGAAAGTATGCCAAAAGACTGGTGTAAAGCTATCATTTGCCCGATCTATAAGAAAGGCGATAGAATGGCATGCGAAAACTACCGTGGAATAGCGCTCCTATTAACAGTATATAAGGTGTTGTCTATTGCAATTAGCCGGAGATTGGTAACGTGGGCTGAGAGAGCCTTAGGAGATTATCAGTGCGGTTTTAGACCAGGAAGGCCACAACGGACTTAATATTCTCTCTAAGGCAGATGTTGGAAAAAAGTTATGAGCATAATATAAGTCTACATCACCTTTTTGTTGATTTCAAGCAAGCGTATGACTCAGTAGATAGGGGAAAAGTGGCAAGGGATATTAGATCTCTAGGTGTTCCATCAAAGTTAGTAAGATTGCTTGAAATGACCAGGAAAGAAACTAAGTTTCAGGTAAGGGTTGGTGGAACATTATCGAAAGAATTCGAAGGGACTGGCGGCCTAAGACAAGGTGATCCTCTGTCACCCATAATATTCAATCTGGTCCTTGAAAAAGCGTTTAGAGCTATAAAGACATATCCCGGAGGAGATATTTATAATAGACTCACCCAACACATGGCTTATGCGGATTTCCTGCACTTTCTGGAGTTTTGGAAGAGTTTGAAAGGTCGGCTATGAGCAAGGGATTGGTCATTAATTGCAGCAAGACGGAATACATGGAGACTTCAAGATGCCTACAAGGATATGGAGATGAAGCAGTACAAATTAATGGGCACAGATTTAGGCGCTGCAACACATTTGAGTACTTAGGAGCTCTAATAACAGAAAAAAATGATATGAAATTAGAGATCAAAGCAAGAATAGCGGCTGGCAGCAAATGCCTTTTTATCCTAAGTAAATTTATAAAGTCTCGTGAAGTGTCTCGATCTGCCAAAATTGTGGTCTTCAAAACTGTAATAAGACCAGTTGTGACTTATGGAAGCGAGTGCTGGGTGCTGACCCAAGAGAATGAGAGGTTGCTGAGGATTTGGGAAAGGAAGGTCCTCAGATAAATCTTCGGACCGGTGAATAACCACGGGAATCGGAGAATAAGAAAAAACCTGGAGCTGGAACAATTGTTCGGTGAACCCAACATAATTTCAATAGTCAAAGCAGGCAGATTAAGGTGGCTCGGCCACGTGCAAAGGATGACGGACGATAGACTTCCAAAAAAGATGATAAACGGCAGGCCGGAAGGAAAAAGTTTGAGAGGAAGGCCAAGGCTGAGATGGCTGGACAACGTTTAAGATGACCTGCGAAAAATGGGTGTGAATGGTTGGAGGATGAAGGCGGAAGATAAACAGGAATGGCTGTCTGTACTTAGGACTGTAGCGCTCTATTATAAATAAATAAAATATATTTACCTTAGTATGTACAATAATTTAATAATATTATTAATAATAATAATAATATTGTATAATGATTGATTAATACTAATTCACATTAGACTTTAGGTTGACCTTGAAGCGGGAATGCAATATTAGAAGTTTTAATATTAATTAATAATAATACGTTTTTTATTAATGTGTAAAAGTAATATAATTGTTATGAGAGTTAGCGGCCGGGCTGTCACACTCTAGAAATCGAGTTTAGAAAATCATAGAATCTACCCCGTACTATTTTCATTTTGATTATTGCTATGGTTTATTTTGTTTTACGGTTGAAAATGCATTAAAGGCCACCAGAGCTAGATTATTGTAATGGAGAAGCAAATGAAAACAATCAACAAATTAGAGGCCGTGGAAGTGGGAACTTGGAACAGTGGGAGGGGGAACTTGGATCAGTGGTACGGGGAATCAGAATTTAGAATTGTCTTATAATTAACTGACAAACTATGATTTTGGTAGGCAAGTTTATTTATTTATGTTGACTTAAAGTGGCAGTTTTTTAATTTTTTGTTTCTGTTTTTTTTCTTTTTTTTTTTTTTGCACGCTGTCCTATACGATTTGTCAATGATTCATTAGCATACATCTTTCGTACGTAATAATTTATTACTCGCAATAATGAATGAAAATTCGGCCTCCTTCTGAAGTGAATATAATTGTTATAAGTTTTTCACTAATTAAATTAAATTAAAAATAAAAATACTAAACTATAATTAATAATTAAAAACCTCTAAATCAGTTAATAATTAATTAGAACAACTTTCTTGACCATTTACTGTTTTCGGTATCGATAAAAACCATTCTCAGGACGATTAGTCTTTTTTTTTTTTTTTTTTTTTTTTTTTTTTTTTTTTTTTTTTTTTTTTTTTTTTTTTTTTTTTTTTTTTTTGTCGTTTCTTTCATAGCTTTAAAATAAAGTTGTTTATGGAACACAGGAGTGAGCAACCGATATAATTTGTCTTGTTGAAATCTTTTTACTTTTTACTATATACGATACAATCCTATAGGCTTAAAGCTGTCGGGTTGGAATTTTGAATTTTGAAAACAAAACAAAATATAATTAATTTTCCCAAGTTTTGGTAGAAAAAAATGTACAAGAATCGAAACTTATGTTTTATAAGTAATGTTTGAAGAAAACCCATCGAATATATTGTAACAACACAAGCTCCACTGCCGAGTTCTGGACTTATTCACCAGCTTCCACTTTGCAAAATATTATTAGATAAAAATTATTGTATTATATATATAGCTAAATAAAAGGTTCGCGGGACTGAGTTTTTAAAAAGAGATTTTATTGAGAAGTACATACATTATATCAAGAAAAGCACAATTTAAAACTTAATACAAAACTTCGTGTTGAACATCTGTGAGTCCTACGAGTGACTGTAGCAGAGTATCCCCGAGGCCAGGTGGAGGTGGCCTTTTATACAGTTATCTAGGAGAGGGGATATCGTACATTTGTTTATTATACCTAATACCATTGGGTTTCCATAACTTCTCCCCCCCCCCCAAGTTCCGAGGTCTCCGATGGAACAAATATCTTAGTGTAAATAGGTTAGATTCTATAAAAAAATAAAAGGTTTGAACCTTATACCCTTCTTAGTACCTTTTACACTAAGTCATAACATCCTATGAACAAAGGGGATTGGACCTTATTCTCTAAGTTTATACAAGCATAGAAGGATTAGACCTTGTTTACTAAATTAGAATTTGAACATTTGAAAACAAAAAGATTAAACTCTGTACTGAAATACAATTATCAACTTCCTATAAACAAAAGGATTAGACTTTGAACTTCCTGTTTACTAAGTCAGGATTTGTTCACTTGAAAAATAAAAAGATTAAACCTTGAGCTCTAACACTAAAATAGGATTTATATGATTGTCAATTTCCCATAAACAAAAGGATTAGACCTTGTCCTTTTCTTAATATTAACAATAAGCTTAAACTATAAAATGTTTACACATTACAGAATTCCTTACATGCTAAAGTAAAAAAGAAAAAATGATATTTCTTAATACTAAACAATACATTATTTAAACAAAAGGAAAAAATAAAATAAGAGTCTTTGAATTAGTTTCCTCTATAACAAATAATACTTTTAGATTCAAAATTACTCAATTAAAATAATAATATTTTAAATCAAAATAATAATTCAAACACTCTTTTACAATAATTACAATAATTACAATTAATAATAATTTCAAAATGAAATACATACTTTTTTCAATGATCAATCAAAATAATATTTCAAGACAAAATAATAGTATCCTAATATTTATGATAGTGACTTCAAAATATTAATTAGAAAATAAATCGGACAGAATACTACTGTGACATAAAATAATAATTTGAATGATCTTTTACATTATTAACATTGAATATAATATTTTACAACAAAATACAAAAGTCCGACTTTTTTAAAATAACTACAGCCTTGTCAATTTAATACAGATAATTCTTTCAATATAACATAAACATCTTTCCCTAATACCATTATATTTATTACGTTTTATAAAATAAAAGATTTTCAAAACATTTTAATATTGTTTAAATAAAATTAAATATTTTTTAATCATAACCATTATCCGAATCATTTGAGTCATAATCATCCAAGACATACGAAATATTCACGCGAATGGATTCATTGTCGTCGTCCGAAATAGATTGTTTCTTTTTTCTTTTTTTCCTAGTGGGCCTTTTAATATTGTCAAATATGAGTTTTAATTGGTCTTTTGTCTTTCACTAGCACATTTAATTTTTTTTAATTTGTCCCTACTTTTTATTTTTGCTTGGGTGTTTTTCAAAGATTCTATATCTCCTAATTGTTTCTGAATATCTAAAGGGTCCTCTCTATTTTTATTTAATTTTTCAGTCCTTGTTTCTTTTTCGTCATTTATTTTAAATCTAATTAGTTTATGTGATAGTTGTTGGTCCTTATGATATTTTAATACGTATTGTTCTGTCAGGTCGATGTTTTCGTCTGATTCTAATCTGGAGGTTCAATAATCCCAAAGAGGTTGAGTGGCTAGCTGAGGTATAATGTAAAATAATATTATTTTCTTCACAAAACTGTTTTACCAAATTATTTTTCATTTCCGTCCCTTGGTCTAATGATATTTGTAGAGGTGTGGGAAAGTATGTCATATAGTTAGTCAGTGCGTTATTAAAATTAAAAATATCAATCATTAATTTAAATTCTGTATAAAACTGATAAAATGATATTTTTTCTAAGGTTTGAATGAATATTAACCAAATTACTCTGATAAGTCTATTTTAAATTTTTGAAGTGTAAACCATTCAAATCATATAATATCTGTAACGCTAACTTCATTTTATAAATGCATAAAAAAAGTTTTATAACAATTATGTTCAACTTCTTAAAAACAAAAATAAGCAGGAAATCAAGATCGAGACGTAATGTAAACTTATTAACTTTTTAACCTAAAATGACAATACTTAATCACGTAGATGAATAAAATTGCTATGCGTATTGCATTTAAATTTAAACTTAAATCTGTGAAATCGTTTATTCCTTTAGCTTTATATTTTTTATTTCAATTCCAGTAACTAATAGGACATTAAATAAAATGATCATACCTTGTTTTGTTTGAATTGAATTGTTACAAAAATAAAATAAAATAATTAGTTTTAATTTATAGATTCTTTAGTTTCGTTGATACAATGTAATTGTTTAAATAGCAAGCATAATAGAAGCTTAAAACGAAAACAACGAATACAACAATTTAATCCTTAAACTTATTTAGCATGATAAACATATCTGAAAGTTAAGATTATTATCCGAGTATTAATCAAATAAATATATTTTTAAATGACTAATCATCATTAACATACAATTAATTATTATCAATCAAATTATTATTAAATTATTTATTAATTATTATTGTTAAATTATTATTATTATTAAATTAGTAATTAATTATTTTTATTAAATTATTAATTAATTATTTTTATTAAATTAGTAATTAATTATTTTTATTAAATTAGTAATTAATAATTTTTTATTAAATTATTAATTAAAATTAAAAAGTGCCTTTTGATTTGTTCAAAATTCATTACTATTTTTAAAATTACCTATAAACATTAATTATAAACGAAATATTGTAATAAGAAGCAACATAAAACTAAATTTTGCAATCTAAATGAATATAAAATATTTATAATTTTACAGAAATAGCTAAAACGTATAAATAATTAATGATAATATTGATAAATTTAATTATGGGCAAAAACTTGTATGAATATAAATTATAATAGTTAAGAGAGTTATCAGATTGAAAAACAATCGTTTTAATTGTATTGTTTTCAGTTGGCCTCCAACTTTCACAGAGTGCGGGCGTGTTTAAAGTGTTCTCGTGACTGTTCATTTTATTATCGTTTTTTTTTGTTTTATCTCATGTTACCTAAAATAATTTTATACACAACTTAATGAAATCGGAAGATGAGGTAGGTGTTACTTCATTAATTTCCCAAAATTGCCAACTTTCTTCTAAACCAAATAGCCAAGAAAAGAAATCTCGAAGGCTCTCCACTAAACCAATCACCAGTAAAAAAAATGGGTAAATATTATCAAGAAATTTCACCTATAAAAATTAGCAATAGATTCCAAATATTATCTGAAACCGACCTTACAACCAATAAACCTTGTTCTTCTAAACAAACAACCGCTCAAGAGAGTATTATTACTGAAAATAAACAGGTTACACCTGAAATCCCCCCGATATTTTTACATAATGCCAATAATCACCAACTCCTAATAAATGACCTAAATTCATTATGTATGAATCCATTTTCTAAAAAATTAGCCGGTAAAGACACCAAAATAATGCTCTCTTCCATTGATGACTATAGAAGAATTACGATGAAGAAAAAATCGAATATCATACTTTTTCTTTAGAAAAAAATAAAACCCTCAATGTTGTTATTAGAAAAGTGCCATACTCTATTACGGATGAAGAACTAAAATCCGAACTAATCTCTAAAGATTTCGATGTGTTATACGTATCGAGAATATTAAATAAAGAAAAAAAAAAAAACCACCCCTCTTTGTTCAGTTACAATAATAAATAATACAAAAGCAAAAGATATTTTTAAACTCGAAAATTTATTTTCCGCTCTAATTTCAGTGGAACCAAAAAATAAAAACAATGATATCCCCATGTGTACCAACTGTCAAAGATTCGGCCACACGAAGAATTATTGTCGACTTGAACCAAGGTGTGTTAAATGTAAAGAAAATCATCATTTTTCAAAATGCCCACTAAAATTCACTGAAAAACCATATTGTGTCAACTGTAATGAAGCACATGCAGCTAGCTATAGAGGTTGCCCTTATTATCAATCAATTAAAAAACAAAACAAACTCACCTGCCGTTCCAAGCAATATCGAAAACAAAAATGAAGAAACTCCATCAAATCGTAAACCTTTTCGTAAAGTCACACCAAATTTTCCGTATTCTTCTGCCTTATCACCTGAACAACAACCACAAGAAAAAACTAATACCGACGACAACAGTGAAAACATATTGACCGCTATTACAAAAATAATAATCAACGCTATAAAACCATATTTATCACAAATAATGAAACATTTAAGTTCGTTAGTAACCTCCTTCTTTACAACTGGGCCTTAGTGTAAACAACAGCCCATCGACTGTTACTAATTCCTTCCCCACCTGTTATAATAAATATGTTTATTCTTATCATTATTTCTACAGTCCGAATGATATTATATTATTTTATTATGGCCTCTGAAATAAAAAAATTAAATATGTTAAACTGGAATGCTTATGGCATTTTTTTTTCAAAAAAAAAAAAAAAAACGAATTTTAAATATTTCTTGAATCAAACTCCATCGATATAGCCTGTATATCTGAAACACATTTATCAAGTAATATTAAATTTAATATACCAGGCTATGTAATTTTGAGAAAAGACAGGAACAGTTCGACAGCGTCTGGTGGAGTAGCTCTTATCATCAAAAAAAATATCAGTTTCTCCGAAAATATTATTCTCGACGTATCAAATATCGAATTTATATCCATTCGTCTAAACTCTATTCCCAGCACTGTTATCACAGCAGTATATAAGCCCCCCAAATAAAAAACTCAAAGAAGAAGAAATTCTAAAATTATTACCTCTCAATGAACATACTTTAGTATTAGGTGACATGAATTGTAAACATACATACTGGGGGTGTCGCAAATCTAACTCAAATGGTATTAAATTACTTGACATTTGTTCTAGACATAATATTAAAATCACAGCACCTCCTGAACCTACATTTTTTAGAAGAGGGTGTACGCCAGACATCTTAGACATTATGCTATCAACAAATATCAGCCTACCTATAACAACCAAAACAATAGCCGCTCTAAATTCGGACCACATCCCAATATTAATTCAGTTCTCAACCGAAACTCCTGAAATTATCACTCGTAGTTCTATGATTAAAGGATTCATTAACTGGGATATTTACAAACAATTGATGGAGCAAAATATTTGTTTAAAAAAGAAGATTCACCACAAACATGAAATTGATGAAGCCATAAAACAATTTACAAAAAATATATCTAAATGCATAAATGACTCCACAGTAAAACCATTCAACAAAAAAAGAAATAGTTTTTTTAAGCAATGTTCCAAATTCCATCCTATTAAAAATAAAAAAGAAAAAAATTATGCTAGAAGACAGTGGATGCGAACTAAAAATCCGAAATTCAAAAAAATATGGAACAACTTAAGACGTACTATCAAAACAGAATTAGATAATTTCACATTAGCACAATATAAAAATTATGTCACAAACCTGGATCAAAATGACCAATCCCTATGGAAGGCTACGAAACGGCTATTAAACAAGCAAGAAAAAATTCCAAGCCTATCAGAAAATGGTGATTTTATCACTAGTGATGTGGAGAAAGCTGAAGCCTTCGCAAACTATTTTGAAAAAAACCATTTTCTATCCCAACAAGAGAAACAAGTCCGTCAAGAAGAAACTTAGCATTTTATGAAATCGATGAATTTGTAGCATTACCACAAGCAACAGTACAACTTCCATTGAAATTTACAACTCCGAAAGAGATTTTTGAGCATTTTACAAAACTTAAAACAAAGAAAAGTCCGGGTCATGATTTAATTCCAGTTATTGCCATTAAAAAATTACCGAGAAAAGCCATAATTTTCATAACTTCAGTTTTCAATAGTTGCTTGCGAACAGGTTATTTTCCTGATATTTGGAAGAAGGCTGAACTGGTAGTTATCCACAAAACAGGAAAAAACGCTAAACAAATCAGCAGTTACAGACCTATAAGCCTCTTACCAATATTAGGAAAACTTCTAGAATCAATTATAAAAGGGCGCCTAACTTCATTTTTTCAGGAAATAAACATTATTCCAGATTTTCAATTTGGATTTCAGGTCAGTCATTCCACAGCACACCAACTTTCAAGACTAACAGAATTTATAGTAAACGGCTTCGAAATGAAAAAAAAAAACACACACTTGTCACATTTTTAGACTTTCAACAAGCATTTGACAAGGTATGGCATCAGGGTCTCTTATACAAACTGAAGTCAGTAAATACTCCAAAATATTTATATGATATTATATATTCCTTCCTCAACCAACGTACTTTCACCGTCCGAATAAACAACACAATCTCAACCACCAGACCTATCAGTGCCGGTACTCCACAAGG
The DNA here is from genome assembly GCA_003667255.2 of Euschistus heros. Classification (NCBI taxonomy): domain Eukaryota; kingdom Metazoa; phylum Arthropoda; class Insecta; order Hemiptera; family Pentatomidae; genus Euschistus; species Euschistus heros. Next base: position 473,352 of record RCWM02000248.1, read on the forward strand.
ATCAGTTATATCTCCCATCCTCTTCAACTTTTATCTCCACGATATCATACAATCGTCCGAAACCTCCATAGCCATGTTTGCTGATGACACGGCAGTTTTTTCTCAACATGAAAATATAACAATAGCTAGAAATACGCTCCAAACTCACCTCAACGAACTAGAAAAGTATCTTAACAAATGGATGATTAACCTAAATATACAAAAATGCATAGCCAAAATTTTTACTCTTAGACGACCAACAGACCCACCGGAACTGGTTCTAAATGGTAACAGACTTCAGTGGAATCCATCTAATGAGGCAGTGAAATACCTTGGTGTTCATCTCGATCGTCGCCTTACCTGGAATCACCACATCAATATTAAACTTACAAAGACCTACGCAAGGCTGGCAATGCTGTACCCGATAATAAACCGAAAATCGACTCTTAAACCAAGTACAACTATTTTAGTCTACACAACTATACTCAGGCCATTAATGATGTACGGTTGTGAAGTGTGGGGTGCTGCATCCTCTACCAAACGGAAAAAAATTACAATGTTTCCAAAACAAGGTCCTGAGAATTGCTGTAGATGCTCCCTGGTTTGTAAGAAATAGTCAACTACACCGTGAATTAGACATATAATTAATAGACGATTTCATCAAAAAATGCTACATCAGGTTTTATTGCAAGTTACCAGCGGTTAAAGGTGCAGTAGCTTTCAACATAGGAGCTCAAACAACATCCCGCAGATTGAAACCAAGACTCATGCAAGACGTCCTAATGTAAACACCATGACTATTTTATCCAATATTTACTTTTTCGTTTTAACATCAATTACTGTTCTTACTACTACAATTTGATTGTATTACTTCATTTATTTTTTTTTTATTACTATTTTTTTTTTGTGTATACTCTTGTCTGTTATTTTTTATTATTAATTTTTGTTAATTACTTCATTTGTATATTGCTATGATAACTTTTTCCTTTATTTAATTTTATTATTTTTATTTTTATTCTTTTTATATATTTCTTTTTCTTTTAATTTTTTTTTTTTTATTTCTTTTTTTTTTATTTTATTTTATTTTATTTTTTTTTTTACTTTTCCCCTATTTTTTTATCATTATTTTTTTATTTATTTACTTTTTATTGTTACGTCTTTTAATTTTTTTTTTGTTATTATATACTTCCTCTACAGTTACAATTATTCTAAAATTATTATAAAACTTAATTGTTATGGGTGTCTCTTGCACGAGACTATACCCTCCCTTCTACTATTGTTAAGACATTATTAATATTGTTAAACCATCCATGTAAGGCTTACCAGGCCGATCTGGAAATTAAAAAAAAAAAAAAAAAAAAAAAAAAAAAAAAAAAAAAAAAAAAAAATTCTATTGTTTAAATATCTATGCTTCTAAAACATAAACTTGAAAACTAATAATTGGTATGATTATGAATATTAATAAAAATGGTATTGATGTTGAATTCGAAGTTACCAGAATCAACAATTTATCCGATTTAAATATTTTTACTTAGTTTTTTCCTATATTTATACATCTTTTTTGGTACGATCCAAAGTGGAAAATTATTTTTTGATTTATTTGGTCTGATTTTAACCATTCCCTTTTTAAACAAATTTTGTACTGCTTCCTCGCCTAAATCAACATTTAGTTGAGCTTTAAGATTTTTTAACTTATTTTGGCAGTGAACATGCCCACTTTTTGTGGAAGTAGAAGGCTTCTTAAAAGGTCTTTTGGTTTAATTCGTTAAATTTTGTTACATTATTATTCAATTTTTCAACAGTTACTTTCAGACTATTTTTCGAAGCTTTTAATTTTTTGTTTCTTTCACTAAATTTGAATTTAAGTCTTCCGTTTTATTGATTTTACTAACTATATTTTTTTCTTTTCGTTCCCGTGACTTATTAACGGTTTTTATTGTTTTATTTAAATTACGGTATTTATTTCGGACTGTTTCCTTATTTTTATTAAGTTCTTCAAGTTCTGGGTATTTTAAATTATACGCTTCTTTCACATTTTTAATATTGTTTACAGAATTTTCTACAGTTACTTTTATTTCCGGTTTTATATGTTCTTCGCGAATTAAGTTTTTAACACCTTCTTTTATTTCCGATTTTATATGTTCGTCGCGGATTAATTGTTTATTTCCATTTTTTTCGTCGATTAGATTTGGTAAGTCGTTATTTAAATTTAAGTCATGTATTTCAATTTGTTTATGTTCACCGGTCTGTTTAGAATTTAAATTATTTATATCTGGTCCGGAGGTCTGCTCGTGCTTGGGCCTAATTCTAAAAAATGATCCTGTCTTTTTTCCAATGATTCTATACGTTCTAATAATAATTTTATTTTTTCATCTTTTTCTTCCTCTATTGTGTGTACTCTATTAGAAACGGTTCTCATCGAAACTGTGTTTGAATCTACCCGGGGTTGTTGGTAATTTTGCTTAAAATTTCTGGAGGGTGGTTTATTGAAAAATCTATTTTGCGACTGGGGGTCCCACGGTTAATTATAAATCGGTGTTTGATATTCAATAGCTCGCTGTTGTGGCCGGAAGTTATGCTGATTGTTATTGTTAAAAGAATTAAAGGTTAGACCTTGTTCATGCTGATACTGTTGTTGGTAGTGTTGAGGATTATTATACGACGCATATTGCTCGCGGTGATACTGATGGGGTCGGTAATTTTGATAATCATGGTGGTTGTTAAAATTTGGTCGGTACTCTTTATTTTTATAATTATTTTCTAAATTTTTCTTTTTATAATTATTTTGAGCTGGGTTATTTTTATACTGTTTTTTTTTCTCCGTAAAGTCGGTGAACTATGTGGGCCGCGCTATTTCTTAATATTTCTTCTAGGTCTTCTAATGAATCGAATTTTATATGGTAAATAAAGTCAGTTAGTGCTGGGTGTAAACTATGTACTGCGTGGTGGGATATTTGTTTTGTCATACCTATACATTTCGTCCTGTTTGTCTAATATTTCATTGTCTGAATAAATACGTGCGTATAAATCGCATCTTTTTTGGCCCAGTCGTTCTAAGAAATCGAGTGGGTTTTCATTATGGTAAGTCCGCGTATTTAAAATTTCTGAAATTAATTGTTCCCTAGTTCTCGTGTCCTGGTACTTTTTCTTTAAGAATTTTATTTTTTCTTTTACTGTATTAAATTCCTTATCGTATATGGCGGCTTTAGCTTTTCCAGTTAGTTTATTTAAGATTGTTAAAACAAGTTTAGCTTGGTTTGTATTTTTATGGGTATTATCATCTTTACAATATAAATTATATAAGAATTCACTATTTCTGATAAAATCAACTAGTTGTAACGGATTTCCGTCATATTCCGGGATTAATGCTAAATTATTTATGATTTTTAATTTCAAGAGCCATATTATTTTCTTTTTTTAACTAACGTAAAACCAGTTATTTTTAAGTTGCTTAATTTTTCTTCCAATATATTCATAAAAATGCTAAATTAATATTCTAAATTATTACACTTATTATACTAATTATATCTAAATTACAAAATTACTTAAAAATAAAAATAAAAATAAGAATAATTATACTTTTTCTTGATACAGCGTTGTCTTCGATGTCTTCTTGATGACGCTCCCTTTAGCTCCTTCCCGTTGATTCTTTAACAAGAGGTTGTAGTTCTTTTTGGTCAAGGTATTGGAATACCAAAGCGCTCCCAAAGACTTGAAGATCTGCTGATGTACTAATACTCAGCTCCCAATCGTCTCATGCCAGTGGAAAGAGGTCTCGCTGTTCTGTACCTGAAATAAGATAGAACTGCCGCGAAGTTACGTTAACGCTTCCAAAAGTCCCTCCATTCGGGCGCCAGCCAAATAAAAGGTTCGCGGGACTGAGTTTTTAAAAAGAGATTTTATTGAGAAGTACATACATTATATCAAGAAAAGCACAATTTAAAACTTAATACAAAACTTCGTGTTGAACATCTGTGAATACTACGAGTGACTGTAGCAGAGTGTCCCCGAGGCCAGGTGGAGGTGGCCTTTTATACAGTTATCTAGGAGAGGGGATATCGTACATTTGTTTATTATACCTAATACCATTGGGTTTCCATAAGTATATATATATATATATATATATATATATATATATATATATATATATTTATTTTTATTAATTGTTTCCCTTCCATAGTAACCCTAGGGAAAGGTCGTTTATTTTGATATTTTTACAGGTTCCATGCATATTTCCATACTACCTGTAATTAACAGGTGTAAAATTATTTTTAATTGTGATGAATTACAAATTTTAAAGTTCTATATCGAAATTAGAACAAAAAGGGGAAAAATAAGAAAAGAAAAAAAAAAAAAAAAAAAAATCATGAACAAAAAAGAACTAGTAAAAGGCATAATTAAAAAAAATAAATAAATAAATCTAAAACAATATAGAAAAAAAAAAGTATAACGAGTAGACAAGTTGATTTTCTGATGCCTCTTCAAGTGTTTTTATATATGTATATATATATATATATATATATATATATATATATATATATATATATATATATATATATAAGTACATTAAAACATCTCTGACCATACCTAAATATCTCCAGCCATCTCTTAATTTTGAACACTCCTAGCCATATATTATATCTAATATATTAAATATTAGAACTGAAAAACATTGAAATTTCTGTTATTATACAAATATTGAATATTAATTAAACTATAAATAACAATATCTAACCATCTATGACCTTTTTTTTTTTTTTTTTTTCCACCGTCTAGCATGTCTTTTATATGTATGGCGTTTCGGCAGCAGCAGGTTTAATATATGCTATGGCTGCCAATAAAACACTTGTTAATTATTTGGGATGATGTTTATTTTCCATTAGAGTCCTGTGGTATGGCCAGGTCATGTCTAACCACATTACCACCAAGAACCACATCTTTTACTACCCCATTATGCGGGCCGGCCATGCCTTAACACGTCTTAACGATCACACCTTGTTCTCCTTGGCAGTATCCGTCCAGCATTTCTGGTCTACGAGTGTCAGGTTGATACTTATCAAAGTGCTAACAATCTGTTCGGTTCTTATGTCTAAAAATTTATATAGGCATGAAAAATTGCGTTTTCTCCTAAAAGTTAACAGCATTCTACATCAAAGATTTCAGAGTTAACATAATTCTTAACATCAGACACCTTCGGAATGAGATCTTGAATGGATTGTGGAAAAGCCCTGCAATGAACAAATTCTTATAAAGTTTATATATAAATTTAAGAATATTTTTGAAAATTATTGATTACATTACATTAATACTTATTGTATTATTGATCATATAATTATTTAAGGTATTTATAACATCTTCAATGTCTGTATTTATCAGAATATAAAGTTGATTTTTGTCAGGGATTGAATAAGCTATTGATCTTATGTTGTTTTCGATTTTCAGTCTCGGTATCTTTTTCATTAGTTAGGAAGAAATTCCTGAATTTAACTAATGCGAGTATGTCATGAAGTTTTGGTGCTCGATATATTAATAGGAACAACATTTCTACATGCATGCTATAAACTTAAAAATCATACTGCGTCTTATCTCTTTAAAGTAAGAAATAGCCATCCGAAAAAATAATTTTGTTTTTGTGTATACTTTATTGATATTTATAACTGTATACAATATATACAATAAGTAACTGTGCGGTGAAATGATAACAATGACATGACAAAAACTAGTAAAGAACTACCCATTAATAGAAATTGAAATGTTACATTAGAAAGTCCCTTTTTTTCAAACATCTAGAAGGGCATTTAGGAATCGATCGATAAACAAGTTGTGAGACTAGTGGATTCGAGTGGGTATGGATCTAGTTACGGAAGGATATCTATACTGTTTGGACCAAATCTGGATCCTATAGTTCATTTAGATATGGTAGATAAGAGATAGTAATGAATGAGTTTATTTGTAGTAGGCTAACGAATATTGCGAATACGAAAACAATAGGAAGGTTTTTGCAGCTCCAAAGCACAACTCCGTATGTCCAATTGGTCCTAATTACCACCCTGTAAATAAGTATTTCGTAATTGATTGGGAGCTTTGAACGCTTGTCTAGTAAATGTTGTATTTTTAGAAAAGGACAAATTTTTTTTTGTTGTTTGGTTCTCCAAAAAAGTAAACATAAATAAAAAAAAAATCTTATTTTAATTATTGATCTCTTGCTGCATAAATAATCCAATATAAATACCTGAATGTTTTTACATTTAAAGAAAATATTTATTGCTTTAACATTTTACAATTTTTTTTTTTTTTTTTTTTTTACTTTAATTCTGATTTCTCCTAGTCGTTTGAAGTATGCCAAAATTCCGAATAAGATGGCTCGTTTAATTGAGTAAGTTTGAAATCCTGGTTGGTTGTTAACCGAGCAGGAAAGAGGATCTTCTTTAGGAACTCGCTGGCTCTAGGTTTATTACAAAATATAAACCTTTCCTGCCTCGACGTGTTGTGATTCTTCAATATGATAGGGACTATTTTTATATTCGTCAGATAAAGGAAGGAATATTCTTTCGACGGTATCGATCCAAAGACCGATATTTGTCTTCGCTCGTCCACGTCTCTTTGGCAGTTTTCAGTGATTACGTGAACAGTGATTACGACAAACTTAAAATAAATCCGAAATAATAATCCGAATTGTTCATCCAACTTGACGATACGATTTGAACTTTTATGAAACTGAATCAAATATGTATAAATCAATGATAAACGGAGAAAGAACTATGCAAGGTTTGCAGCGTTATAAAAATATTACACTTACAATTAGTCTACAGTTGGAGCCAATATTATCAAAACGTTGCATTTCTTATCTTACTTTTTAAAATTAATCTGTGTACCAAAGTGCCGATGTTTTGAATTTATTGTATGTTTTTGTAACTGATGAACAAAAAAAAAAAAAAAAAAACTTGTAAAAACTTCCAATAAACAATTCACTAGAAGCGGCATATAATTTATAAATCCTAATAATTTTGAAACAGTTTTTGACCTATGTATTGTGTGATTAGTCAAATATGCACTGACGAAAGAAAGGTTGGATGTCCAAATCCAGGTTAATGGCAGGAAGATGGCACGAATCTATGATTGTTGTTGGACTACCTTTGGAAGTTCAAAATGCCCAAATCGCCAAGAGGTGACTACAATGAAGGCACTTTATACGGAATTAGATAAATTGAATGATTCAAATGTAAAGTTGCAGAAAATGTTTCAGTTCAATGACCATGCTCAGGGAAAATAGGAGAGGTTAAGAAGAAAGTTTCCATGGTAACATAGCGGCCCTGTACTCTGTGTGAGTCTTTTGGATGGAAAAACCATTTTCACCCGATTTGTGAATGCCGGAATAAACACTTGAACGTTATGAATAGAGACCGGATTTCTGTGTTATTGCACATTTAGTTCGCTTTGATTTAGCGCTCTCTAACCCAAGTAGCTATTTCATTTATATAATAAGGATTCTTATTCTTAAATTTTATTTTACACGAAATTGCACAAATTTGACTTTTTGAGCTTAATTGCACGAATTCGGGTTTTACTGCAAGAAATTGCACAATTGAACCAAATTCATCTAATTTTATTCACTTAACCATTTATTTTTTGAAAATTTTACTTACGATTATTAGGCAACATTTATAACAATTATTTATATTAAATAGGTTAATTATTTTTATATTGAAAGTAAAAAGTCGCTTAAATCAAATGTATTTGTGACCTACTACTTTTAAATGATTGTATTGAATTAAGAGCTTTGAGGATTTAGGTAAACATTGAGGATCGACGTACTTCCATGAACTAAGACGTTTCCTCAGAAAATTTTACTCCCCGCTTCCCATTTCATTCCCCACTTCTGATTTAGCACAAAGGGCTAGTGTTTTTGACAAGATTTTAAACTATCAACTTTGAAAATACCAAAAACGTCCGCGAGTGTTTCTACAAAATTGAAACAATGGACCAATGAATATCCAGAGCTGATATTTGTTTGAAAGGCTCGAAGAAAGCTTAAAACGAATTGAAAATGAAAAGGGAAGATGTTTATTTTAAAAAATCGAGTAAATCCTTGAGAAAAACTACGGCTACATTCGTTAAAAAAAATTAAATTATTGTATCAACGGAAAGGAAATAGAAGCTGATAATCTGGATCCATCCACAATCGCATGCTACAAAAATTGTCCTGTTACGTCCATAGATGTAGAACGTTCCTTTTCTTTGCTAAAGAACATTTTATTAAATGACAGGCAGCATAATTTTACTGAGAAATATTTTGAAATTTATAATGTGCATTTTCACGAAACTTTTAAAAAATAATTTCTTTTTCAAAAACATTTAATTATATTTTTTTTCCACGTGAAAGGAAATTTTAATAAAGATATTTTATATTTTTTTTAATTAACAATTTTTTTCATCTCCTTTTTTTCCAAAATTTTAAAGTATTTCAGATTGAATTAACACTACAACGAAACGTTTGTCGAAATGTCCTAAAGTTTATTCAAGGCTGGTTACGTTTTGCATATTTGTGTAAATAAATAGATTGCTGCGTGTATCAAGTTTTTAAATTCACGTTTTGAGTTTTTTACTGCACAATTTTGCATATTTTGAGTTTTTCACTGCACGATTTTGCATGTTTTGAGTTTTTTACTGCACATTTTTCGATTTTTTACTGCACAAAAATCCGGTCTCTAGTTATGAGAAAACAAGTGAATTGAAATGAAGCTAATAAGGAAACTAATATTACGACTGATGATATGAATTTTACTTTAACTGCCAAATAGCTAGAGGGCCCGGAGACATTGCATCCATTAATAAAAATAAATGTTATTGTTGACGAGAAGAAGAAAAGGGCCGTTTATGATAGTAGTTCGAACGTCAGTTTAATAAACGAGAAAGTGATAGATGAATTAAAAATAAATCTGCTTTGATATAAAAACACATTTCAAAACATTAATGGATGAAACTTCTCTACAGTCCACGCCAATCTTTCATTAAAAATAGGCATTTTTACGGAGAATCTTAACACGTATGCAGTTAAAAATAATACATTTTCGTATGACCTCCTTTTAGGTCTCGATGCCATCACTATGTTTAAACTTTTGCGAAATGAAAAATTAAGAATACTACAAAGAATTAATAAAAATGAATTGATTTATTTAGATGATAATACTGTAACTAATGAAAATGCTTTAGCAAAGATGAATATTGTAGGTGATATTTTAATCAATGAAAATGTTCTTGAAAAGAGAGAAACTGAAGAACTTGGCAAATATTTTTGCCAAACATAAATTTGATGTTGGCACAGTTCGTTCAAGAGAAGCCGAGATGAAATTGAAGACAAATAAATACATTACTTTACGACCTTATAAATGTTCAATAATAGATGAAAAAGAAAAGAAGACACAAATTAAACCTCTACTAGAGGCTGGCCAAATTGAAGAATCGGATTCACCGTTTGCCTCTCTTGTTAAACTGGCATACAAAAAAGAAGATGGTCGCCGGACAAGATTATGTATCGATTTTCGTAGATTAAATAAATTAGTAATTCCAGAATGTTATCCGTTTCCGACGGTGGACGATGTAATAGACAAAATATCTAATTGTAAATATTTTTCTATTCAGCATTCTGGTGTATTGCATTAAATAAAGAAGATCGAGAAAAAACATCATTTATTTTTAAGTTTGGAAAGTTCATGCTCAGAGTCTTACCCTTCGGATTTAAAAATGCCCCCGCGATTTTCCAACGGACTCTCTCAAACATCTTAAGACGCAATAATTTGGATGGCTTCACCATAAATTATTTTGACGATATTTTAGTATTTTCAAAGACATAGCAGATACATATTCATCATATTGAGCAGTTGCTACTTAAATTGGACAAATGCAGGTTTGCTGCTAGTTCGGTAAAATATCTTGGAAATTTTATTCAGGAAAACAAGATTCCACCGGCCCAGGAAAATTTAGTAGCGATTAAAAAGCTTCAAAGACCTAGTGATAAATCTGTTATACGCAGTGTATTAGGCACTATAAATTTTTATCTAAATTATATTCAAAACAGTGGTAAAAAATTAGCCATTGCATTGGTTACTATGGAAAAATATGCAATTTCAATGGACAGAGGAGTGTGAGAAAGCTTTTAATCTCATCAAAGAGTATTTATGTTCTACACCTATTTAAGCCATTTACGGCATCAATAAAGATCTATAGATCGAAACAGGAGCGAGTTACAACGGTATTGGGGTAACGATGAAACAACCGCAAGCAGATGGCGTATTGCATCCTGTGGCTTATTTTACTTGAAGATTGTCAGAGAAAGAGAGAAAAGTAGACGTAATCCATTTGGAATGTAAGGCGTTTAAAGAGGCTATTAAGTGCTGGCAGTAATATGTAATTGGTCGTGAATTCATAGTGTGTAGTGATCATAGGCCCTTAGAAAATTTGCGTACGAAAGCTAGAACTGATGAACACTTGAGGGTTAATTCACTATTTATCGCAGTTTAATTTTAAAATTATTTATATGAATGGAAAGGATAATGTGATGCCAGGCAGCCTGTCTTGGACTATTTTAAAAACGAAGATGCGATTAAGGTAGTGAATAAAATAGAATTAAAAGAGATTATTAAGGGTCAACAGAAATATGCCCCTGAATTGCATTCCGCAAAGAAAACGATGAAGCACAATAATATTATTTATAAAGTATTACGAGACAGATCTCAAATATTTGTTTTAGTTCAATTTGGATTACAATTGATGAAAAGAAAATACGAATATTATGGACACATTATTTTAAGGGACAGGATAAATTGATCGAAGACTATTGTGCAAGTTGCATCATATGTGTGGAAAATAAAGTGCGTCGAGGTAGGCTTATTGGGATAATGTCAAAAACCTGCTCAAGAGCCATCTGAAATCCTGTCTGTGGATTCAGTAGGTGGGTTTGGAGGAAACAGATCACCGCAGAGTTTCATGCATATTTTAGTAGACTACTTTAGTTGTTATGCATGGATCTCAGCAACAACTGGTCAACGTGCTCGCGATATCATTAAACTTATTAATCCCATCGCACAAAATCGTAAAGTAAAAATACTCTTAGGGGACCAATATACCGCCTTAAAGTCGAAAGAACTGAAGCAGTACCTGAACAAGATGAATATTAAACTAATATTTACTTCCATTGATTGTCCGCAATCTAACAGACTCAACGAAAGACTGAACAAAACTTTGGTGAATAGAATCAGATGTAAAATAAATGGGGGCGATGTCCGTGCTTGGTCCAAGGTCGCAGAAGATTGTGTTGCAGAATACAATAAAACAATCCATAGTTCCACTAAATTTGAACCCTCATATTTACTTTTTGGACAACAATCATACATTTGTCCTCCAGAGACAGTACCGGCAAGAGGTTTAACAAAAGATAGAGAAGAGGCCTTTCGGAATTCTGTGAAAAGTTTTGAAACAAACAAATGCAGAATTGATAAAAACCGAAGAATGCAAGAGTTTAATATTCGCGATATGGTATACTTGGTAAATGGTAATAAGCTAAATCGAAAAAAAAAAAAACAGACAAGATTAGGATAGGCCCTATTTTGCAACGCATAAACTCAACAATTTATGAAGTTGGATGCGGTTAGAAAAATAAGATCTCAAATTGTTTTCATTCTAGCAAGTTATGTCCTTTTCCGTGGAAAAAAAAATGACCTCAGAGGGGGAGGTGTAAATAGACTGACTATACTGATAGTCTATTTTGGCTAATCATCTGTTTTGATAACTATACCAGTAGGTGTGAAAGTTTATTCTTGCAGAGGTTAGAAGACTGGATAGTTATTCGGTGTTAATGACTTTATTTTCTGAGTTTAACTACTTGTAATTTAATTATTCTTAACAGTTACGCTTAGCTAATTATGTCTGTTAATTATTCCACGAGATATATGTTAATTTATTGTTAATTCTTTACAGAATAATAAAATCTGTTTTTAAACCAAGAGTTCATTTGAAAACCAACTTATTATATATATATATATATATATATATATATATATATATATATATATATATATATATATATATATATATGTAATTTTTCTTGATATAACTCAATATTATTAAATATATTATTTTATTTTTTGAAGAGAAAAGATTTGACCCGGTCGGGATTCGAACCCAAGTTTCCACCTCTCTAGCGTGGCGCCTTATCCAACTAGGCCACCGGGGTCGTATCCGAACCAGGCAAATCCTCTCTCTTCAGTGATCCATAACCCCCGGGCACTCGCAATTCGCGATGTGATTCCGGGGATGAATGTTCATATTGAACATTACATTTAACTTGGATCTATTGACAATCCGTCACCGTTATATATATATGTAATTTTTCTTGATATAACTCAATATTATTAAATATATTACTTTATTTTTTGAAGAGAAAAGATTTGACCCGGTCGGGATTCGAACCCAAGTTTCTACCTCTCTAGCGTGGCGCCTTATCCAACTAGGCCACCGGGGTCGTATCCATGGATCACTGAAGAGAGAGGATTTGCCTGGTTCGGATACGACCCCGGTGGCCTAGTTGGATAAGGCGCCACGCTAGAGAGGTGGAAACTTGGGTTCGAATCCCGACCGGGTCAAATCTTTTCTCTTCAAAAAATAAAATAATATATTTAATAATATTGAGTTATATCAAGAAAAATTACATATATATATAACGGTGACGGATTGTCAATAGATCCAAGTTAAATGTAATGTTCAATATGAACATTCATCCCCGGAATCACATCGCGAATTGCGAGTGCCCGGGGGTTATGGATCACTGAAGAGAGAGGATTTGCCTGGTTCGGATACGACCCCGGTGGCCTAGTTGGATAAGGCGCCACGCTAGAGAGGTGGAAACTTGGGTTCGAATCCCGACCGGGTCAAATCTTTTCTCTTCAAAAAAAATAAATAAAATAATATATATATATATTTTCTTTTTCTTTTTTTTTTTTATGACGCGAAACAGCCCTTAAGGACTACGCGAATACAATGTAGGTTCTCTATTTATTTTTTAGTTATTTTCTTTTTGCCCACTTTTGCTTGAGGATTTCACTAAACTTGTTTCTCCTTTCTTCTGTTCATCTCTTGGACGGAAATTTCTTCTTGTCCACCACAAGCACCGCGTTTTTCAGGAACTTTTTTAATTCGGCTCTATTCTCGCACATCTCTCGTGTAATCCCGAGTCTTTGTGCTTCAGATTTAATTTGGAATGTATAGCCCTGGTTAAATTTGTATCCCATAATTTTGCTAAAAATTTGTCTGTTCAATCTTTGTTCGTCCATCCTGTGCATATGTCCATAAAACCTGAGTCTTTTAACTCTCATCTCTGTCTCCAGATCAGGGATTTCGCAGTAAATTTCTCTGTTGGATTTTAGTCTGTATCCTTCCGGTGTTATTTTGGGTCCGTGGATTCTCCTAATAATCCTTCTTTCTATTTTTAGCAGTTTCTCCAGACTGGGGAAGCACATGGTTTCTGTTCTGAATAATATCACTGGTTTTACCACTGTATTGTAGTGTCTGATTTTGGCATTTTTGGAGAGGTATTTATCATTATACATGTTACTCGTTAGGTAGTATAAATTTTCCAATCTTTTAATCCTATACTCTATGCTTTCTTTCTCTGATAATTTTCTGCTGATTATTTCGCCCAAATATTTAAAACTCTTAACCACCTGGATTTTACCAAATTCCGTTTTCACTTCTTTCTTACTAAAGTGAGTGTCTGTGGTCATAAATTTGGTTTTCTAGATGGAGATTTTAAGTCCGGTTTTTTCAGCAACTTCCTTAAGGGAATTTAGCTGCCTAACCACATCTTCTTCTGACTCAGCAAGTATAGCCAAGTCATCTGCGAAGGCTAGACATTTCACTAGGATATTACTCCTTTGATTTCCTACTTTAGCTCCTGATATTTCCTTTTCCCATAAAGTCCTCATAATTTTGTCGAGAACAACATTGAAAAGAACAGGTGAAAGTCCATCCCCTTGTCTTACTACGGTTTTTATCGGGAATGGTTTGCTGACATTTCCTCTTAGTTTTATTTTAGAATTGGTTTCTGTTAAAGTTTCCCTTAATAGGTTTATAGTCTTTTGATCGACTCCGTATTCCCTTAGCGCCCTCAGTATAGTATCTCTGCCTAAGGAGTCATATGCTTTTTCAAAGTCGACGAAAGAGATATATAATTTTTTTTGCGGTCTATGAAGATAATATTTTACAAGAAGTTTTAGGCTTAGTATCTGTTCTTGGCAGGATCTATTTTTTCTGAACCTTCCTTGGTATTCTCCTATTTTGTGGTCTATTTGTGGTTCTATCCTGTTCAATAGGGCTTTAGAGAAAATTTTATAGGTGACCGGCAAGAGAGAAATTCCCCTGTAGTTGTTTACATCTGTTTTCGTGCCTTTTTTGTGAAGAGGATGGATCAGAGCGGTTTTCTATTCTTTTGGTATTTTATCTTGTTCCCAGACGACCATTAGTAATTCTGTGAATTTTCTCTTGAATCCCATACTGGAGTTTTTCCACATTTTTGTTGTTTTTTAGTCCCGCGATAATTTCCTCTATTTCTTCTTCGTCAGGCGGATCCGAGTCAATATTTTGCGGAGTGTTTTCTCTAATTTCCAGTTTTTCACTAGGTTCCTCACAATTTTAAAGCCCCTCGAAATACTGTGCCAGAATTACGCAGTTTTCTTCGTATGTTAGTGCCAGGGTACCGTCTTTTATCTTCAGTGCTAGTCCTTTTGGGCAGAATCCTCTTATTCTTTATTCAAAGGCTTTGTGGAAAGATCTGGTGTTGTTCTTCCTGAAGTTGTCCTCAATCTCCACCAGTTGCTGACTGAGGAAGTCTCTCTTTGTTTCCCTTATTATTTTTTCTGTTGTTTTTCTCTGCATTATGTATTCCTCTCTTTTCACCAGGGTTTTTTTTTGTTTTCCATAGTTTCCATTTTTCCAGACACTTTTTAATAGCATCTTCGCACTCCACAAGGTCGCAAGTTCCACCAAAGATGTTTCTTGTGGATTTTCCCAGAAGCAATTTCCAATGCGGCCTCCGTCAGAAAACTTCACTTCTTCCCAGCTGCTTGGTTCCCTGAGTTTTTCACTGAATTCCCGTCCTTTTTCTTTCAAAATTTCTCTGTAGATCCTACATGTTTTAGTTCTTGTTGTTTTTGATGGTTTTTCAGCTGGTACAAAATTCATCTTAATTTGGGAAGAAAAATGGTCTGATGGTCCTCTCTTTACTCTCACATTTTGAATTTTACATGGTCCAACTGGAATTCCCCTACCTTATTCCCAGGTGACACCCAGGTCTTTTTAGAAAGTGGACATAATTCTTAGTCCCGCGGCTTCACAGACTTTAACCAGCCTAAGACCGTTCTTCTTGGTTCTCTGGTGCGCCGGATAGTCCCCTATGGTTCTCCTGTATTTCTTTTCCTTCCCGAGTTGGGCGTTGAAATCACCCAGGAGAATTTTCACATGATTTGCAGGAATTTTGTTAATTTCGTCTTCCAAGCTTCTCCAGAAACTCTCTACTTTATCCGGGTTTCTGTTAATTTCGTCATTAATGGGGGCGTGTGCGTTAATCAAGGTGTATTTTTTGTTAGTGGATCTTAAGGTCAGAGTAGATAATCGATTTTCAGTGCTTCTAAAATCTACTATTTTTCTAAGAAAATTTTTATCAATAACAAAGCCGGTTCCCAATCTTCCTTTTTCTCCGGGTATTCCCTTTAGAATCTTGTATCCGTCCGACTCAAAATTTTCCGCATCCGCGAATCTAGTTTCTTGTAATGCCATCACTGAGATCTTCAGCCTACAAAGTTCTGATGTAAAATTTTTTAGTTTTCCAGTCAGTGTCAGTGAATTTACATTGTATGTGCCGAAGTAAAACCATATATATATATATATATATATATATATATATATATATATATATATATATATATATATTTTTTTTTTTTTTTTAAGGGGAACAAAAAAAAAATAAGACTTTATTGAAGGTAACTGTAGTTGTGAGGAAACTAGCGATAATCGACATGTTATTAAATCATTCAGGTAAAGTTAAAAAAAATATATATAAAAGGAACAAATAAAATTAGATTTTGACATTATTTTAATAAAATTTGTGTACCCATTTTATAACGTCTTGGAGGGCCACAGCAGGCTACTTACACCGCAAATTCGATCCACAGCTGAAGTAACAGATATTAAATTGTTCTCAATCAGCTAGATTTGAGCTCGGGTTTTGATGCTGGCTGGGAGTTCAGTGCCCTACTCAGTTAGCTACCAGGCTTCCCTAAAAAAAAATATTAATTTAATTGGGTAATTTAAATTGTCATATGTCAAAATATTAAAAGTCAACTTAAGCTGTGAGGAAACCACTAAAAAATTGAAGCTTATTTAAATATTCAGAAAAAATTTTAAATAAAAATTGTTTTCAAATTATTCGGATAAACTAAGTGTTAACTTTTTTCCCGAGATTATTGAAATGATGTTTTTATTTTTCAATTTACCATTATTGTTGACAAAAATATCAACTACTATGATTAATTTATTCGTTGTGAGAGGTTGAAAATAAGAATTCAGTACTAGATAAGGAAGTTTCGAAACCAACGGTTATACAACGAGGTGTATGTCCAGGAATCACGCCCCACCGCCTGGTTTTCCCCAAATTTAAGAATTGGCTTTTTGTTCCAAACATTATAGTTGGTTGTGCTCAAGTAGTGTCCACGACTAAAGTAACAGAAATTTCATTTTTTGGCCAGATTCGAACTCGGGCCCAGCAGATAAGAGTTATACGTCTTATCAAATGGTCATTTTTGGCTCCTTGAAATTTAAATAAGTGTTGATAATTTAGTGAAAAGTTATTTTTTTACAGTACCTGAACTTTAAAAAAAAATATTAAAACAAGAAATAATAAAAGTATTTCAAATTAAATTTTAATTTATTTAAAAAACATAAATAATAATAATCGTCAGAAGATACAGATAGTATAATTCATTTAATAGAGAGACTACCAGTACTTTGCACTGCATTTGAATACCGAAGTTGAAGGGGGTTACTGGACTTTGTTGGATTAAGGATCCAGATTGTTAGTCGTTAGTAGACATTTGCTGCTGAGCTCATTGCTGCTGGTCCCTGTAGGAGGCGAAGGTAGTCAATTGACCTTAGAGCAAGATGTTAATTAATTAATAATAACAAATTATTAATTAACAATTAATACAAACTGAAACAATAACAACCAGTGAAAAGCAAAAATTACGATAATCGATACATTCCGAGAAGGGAGTTTGCCCTGTTATTCTCTTTGAATAATATATGAAACGAAATTCCCGAGAGCTTGCATCACATTTTCTAGTCCACTATTATATAGCAAAACTGGAAGTCCCCAGGCCTAGATAAGAGACAAAATTATAAGTTAAAAAATTTTAAAAGCACTCATAGATTCCTAGCAGCTTACTATCAGCGTCATTTGGAGGGAAAAGAAGACCCTTCAAGTGACTTTTCTCAAGGCATTACTTATTTACTGCCAAAGAATAGTAATACTAATCCGGATCCTAAGGACTATAGACCCATCACCTGCCTCAATGGAGTTTATAAGCTTCTAACTCGGATAATAAACAATAAGATCGTGGAACACATTAACAAAAAAACCTCATGGCCGAACAGCAACTTGGAAACAAATCCTATACAAAAGGCTGCAAAGAACTCCTAGTTCTTGACTCGTTCATAGCAGCCCAAGCAGTAAAAAAACAGAGAAATATTTATATGTCTTGGATAGATTACCAAAAGCATACGATTCTGTTCCACACAGTTGGCTTATGGAAAGGCTCCGGATTTATAAAATTAATAATGCTATCATTGCCTTACTTTCCCGACTGGTGAATAACTGGAGCGTTATTCTCAGTATAAAGCAACCCACTGGGAGTATCCTCGAAGGCCCAATAAAAATAAAAAGAGGAATATATCAAGGAGACTCTCTGACCCCAACATGGTTCTGTTTAGCACTCAGTCCTCTCAGTGAATTACTAAATTCTTCAAAAAGGATATCCTTTAAATGTAAAAACTGGACCAGCCATCTCCCACAGTTTCTATATGGATGATTTGAAATTGTATGCCACAAATGAGAGAGACATGAAAACATTACTGGAATTGGCTGTAGGATTCAGTAATGATATAAAAATGACGTTAGGTCTTAAGAAATGTGCTACTTTGAAAGCTGTACGTGGCGAACTAAAAGAAAGTGAAGGAATAGGGCTATCTAATAATACTAGGATACCCAATTTATCTGAAGGTGATGAGTACAAATATTTAGGTCTAATAGAGCTTCTGAAGTTCAAAAAAAACGCTAGAGAACAGTTTGAAGAAAAATTTAAAAGAAGAATTAAATACCTCCTCAACATACAACTGTCTGGTGGTAACATAATAAAAGCTATAAATACGTGGGCCCTTCCCGCGTTAATTTATAGTTTTGGTGTTCTTAAGTGGTCAGATACAGACCCGCAGGCAATTGACAGGTATGTTAGAGTGGAAATGGCCCGTACAAGAGAACGGCACCCGAAATCCTCAGTCAGCAGACTTTACATTCCCAGGAAGCAAGGTGGAGGGGGACTCTTAAATGCTCATGAGATGTGCAGGCGTATTGAGAATGACCTCAGAAATTATTTCAACACGCATCACTCACCTAAATTCAGAGCAATTAGTGTTATGGATCGAGGCCATACAGCTCTCAGCTTGGCAAGGGATCACGATAAAGAAGAACCAACAATCCAAGCAGTAATAGATAAGTGGAAATCAAAACCGCTTCATGGTAGGTATTATTTTTCACTTATGGAAGAAACCATAAATTTGGAATTGTCTACCAAATGGCTGGCAAATGGAAAACTGTTCCCTGAAACTGAAGGGTTCGTAATGGTGATGCAAGACCAATCGATTCCTACCAATGTTTACAGGAGACGTATTTGTGGAGAAAACATATCAGAAAAATGCCGCCTTTGTAAACAAAATTCGGAATCAATACAACACCTGGCATCAGGATGTACTGGTCTTGCTGGTACAGAGTACCTCTGCAGACCTAATCATGTAGAAGGAATACTCCATCAAGAACTTGCAAAAATGTTTGAAATGCTAAAAGAAGAAGAAGAAGAAGAAAAATGAACTTTATTCTGGGACAACTTGTCCCCTAAGAATAACAAAACAAGTACAATACATAGAACAATCGTCTGGCTATGATAATTAATTATAATAAATGATAATAATAAATAATAATAAAAATTGATTAATAATTAAATTATGAGTTACAAAAATGAATTAAGGAAACTTGTAATAGGATACATCTTATGTGTACTATTATAATGTATATAACTTAAATATTCATGTTTTACATTTGCTCGGAAGATTGAAGATCCAGGAGGTAAAGAAATAGATGTTGTTTAAAGGAAGTAAGAGTGGAGCTTTTTCGAATTGTGATGGGCAATGAGTTCCATAAAGAGGAAGCACGGATAATAAAGGATTTCTCGAAGGATGCAGTTCGATGAGCCGGAGTGTATAGGTTGATGGGTTGGGTTCTAGTATTTAAAAGGTGAACGGAGGAGCGCAGAGTAAGGAGGTCATGGATATAGGCGGGTTTTTTGGTTTTTAAGGTTTGGAAAGAAGTGGTTCCTTATTATAAATATAGGCCCATCAGAATAATGACGTCAGGGAAATATAAATTATATTGGGACGAACAAATAATAACGGACCATACAGTTCTCCATAACAAACCTGATATCCTAGTAATGGATCTAGAAAAAAAAGAAGCAAGGATATTTGAGGTTGCAATACCTGTTGATGATAACATCCACAAAACCATATCATCAAACATAGAAAATATGCAGGTACCAAGAGCTGACTGGTGAGTTGAAGACAATGTACAACCTTCAAAAGATCTCTATCCTGCCAGTAATAATATCATGTAATGGCCTTATACCTCAAACGACAATGGAATTCTTCAAAGATGGAGGAAAAATTAGAAGATGCACAGATGGCAGTACTACTTGACACAACATCAATAATAAGAAAAACACTTAATATATAAGCTTTTGGTTGGTACCAAACCCCCAAACGTTTGCATCACCACTCATTTGTGTTTCAATAAATAATAATAAAAAAATAAAATAAAATAACTTAAATCTTAAAAATACATTCATTCTTTATTTACAATATATACACATCTGAGGGACCTCCCTACCTGACTTGTGCCTCCACTTATGGAGGGAAAAGCCAGGCCTCAAGAGATTCCTGCGCTTCTCTCTCAGCTGCGTCACTAGTATAAGATAACACCAGTGGAGGCTGAGTGAGAGCGCTAAACTACAGTCACTCAGAGCATGAGTGGAGAAGCTGGCCATTGCCAGGACTCCATGTCGAAATTTATAATAGATCACGAGGCCACTACCTTTTTAACCTGCGAGGAGAATTATAGGGGTGAGTGGAGCTGGATAGGGATTGTGCTAGTGGATTAGGATGATGAAAGTTTTTGATGAAATTTTGAAAATTTGACGGGTATGGATTCTAGGATAAAAGGTATATAAAGATCGTTATGCAAGGTTTTGTTACAGACATAGTAGGGGGCATTGGTTATGGTTCTTAGGAATTTGGATTGAAAGGATTGGACACGTTTGATGTTCGAGTATTTTGCTGTTCCCCAAATTTCTAGTCCGTAGGTCCAGATAGGCTTTAGGATTGTCTTGTAAATTAAAAGCTTGTTGTCTATTGTAAGTTTTGAAGTTTTGCATAGTATGGGGTATAGTTGGCTGAATCTTCCGTTAAGTTCTTGTCTTTTAAGTCTAGTATGTGGGTTCCAAGTGAGTCTTTTGTCTAAGATGAAACCAAGATATCGGAGGCCTTGTTGAACTGTTGAGTGCATTGGAAGGAATCCAAATTGATGGGAGGGGAAACTGGATGTATCAAGTATGGATAGGATACGCTTTAGCAGAATTTTTTCGAACATTTTAGATAGGATAGGAAGTAGGCTAATTGGTCTGTATGATGAAGTGTTGTTAGGAGGTTTACCTGGTTTTAGGAAAGTTATTATCACGGAGTGTTTCCACAAGACCTGAAAGTGGGATGTGCGTAGGATGCAATTATAGATATAGTTGAGGAACATTATTGCTTTATATGGAAGTTGGCGGAGGATTTGAGGAGTAAGGAGGTCATTGCCAGGGGATATTCTTTTATTTAGTTTTTGAATTAGGAATTTGACCTCAGAGGGGTTAACTGCTCTGGGAGGTGAAGAGAGTGGAATGGGAGAAGATAAGAACTCTTTAACTGAGCTGGATTGATCGGGATAAGGTCCAGGATTTGGAGTAAATGTTTGGAAAAGGTGATTGGCTAGTTCCTTTGCTTTTTCCATGTCTGATGCGGCCCATGAGCCTTCACCTCTCCGGAGGGGATAGGAGATGGGCTTGGATTTTAGGATATTTTTTGTTATGCTGCAGAGGGAATTATCATGAGTGGAAAGGGATGAGAGGTAGGTATTGAATGACTGGGATCTAAAGGAAGCCAATTCGCGCTTAACTAGTTTCGTGTAGTAATTATACGTGCAACGATCGGATGGGTGCCTTGTGGGTTGCCACATTGTTCCTTAATGGCGCTTGGCATGGATGAGGTCTAAAAGGTTTTGAGGTAATGGTTTTTTTTTTGGAGGGTTTAGGGGTATTATTCGGTAAGGATGCTGTCTAAGCGGCTTGCTGGATTTTGGTAGTGAACAGCATCATCCAGGTTTTCCGGGGATTTTAACGGAACTCTGAGGTCAATTTAGTCGGTCAGGATTTGTTGGAAGAGTTTCCAGTTTACTGGACCTCTGATAAATGAGGGAAAGGGTGATTTAGAAATTGGTGATACGGATAGGTTTAAGATTAATGGGCTATGGTCTGATGATAGGTCGTCTAGCTGGGTATTGGAATGATTAAGTGGCCCTAGGCCTTTGCGGATAAAAAAGTCTAGGAGGTCGGGATTACGATTAGGATCGGTAGGACAATAAGTGGGAGGGCCGGGGGAGAGAATATTGCAAGGACAAGAATTTAGTGCAGACATCAGTGTTCGCCCGCGGGAGTCGGTTGTTCTGGCTCTCCATTGCTGATTTTTGGCATTTAGGTCTGCTCCTAAAATAAAGTGTTGTCCTAAGGAATTTAGAAAGGAAGAGTAGTGGGATTCGGAAATGGGTTTGTTTGGAGAGGAATACGCTGAGACAATAGTTATTGGAAAGAAAGGGGTTTGGATTTTTACGGCAGTGGATTGAAGGAAATCATGAACTGGTAGGGGAATAGGTAGTGAGCGAGGGATTGGTGTATGATGACAGCGGATCCAGCATGAGCTGTTCCATCTGGGTGGTCAGTCCGATATGTTTCGTACTGAGGTATGTTAAATCGTCGTTTGTTGGTTAGTCTTGTTTCGGTAATTTGTCTGTCTTGTAATAAAGTAGTTAGTTCGTTAGTGTGACTGCGAACATCATTAGCGCT
The DNA here is from genome assembly GCA_003667255.2 of Euschistus heros. Lineage (NCBI taxonomy): Eukaryota > Metazoa > Arthropoda > Insecta > Hemiptera > Pentatomidae > Euschistus > Euschistus heros. The sequence goes on from RCWM02000248.1 coordinate 495,860, forward strand.
CCATAGGAGGATCGAAAGTTACTTAAATGATGACATTTAGGGATTTCTAGATGGTGGGATTACAAAATGTGATAGAGCAGTGGTAAGGAGGGTTATAAGAGGGGTAACTATAGATTTGAACTCTGAGAGGAACGACGACAGTATGTTGGTGAGGTCAGAGGTATTCGGAGGAGGAGGGATGTATAGAGTGTAATTTGGTTTGGTGGCATAGGTATTTTGCATTGGATGAGCAGCGGAAGGATGTGGAATTTGGGGTTGGTGAGAGGCAGGTTCAGCTTGCTGCAGTGCCTGAAGATGTGATATTGGTTCTGGGCCTCTTAACATTTCAGAAAATCTCTCTGCATCGTTAACATGTTTTGATGGCGGTCTTGGTCTGGATTCTAGATTTTATTGTTTTATATGTCTGACACCCCTTGTAATTGGCTGGGTGCCCTTGGTGGCATAATGATTTATTACACTCTTCAGATTTGTGTTGTTCACCACACTTAACACAGCGTGGTACGTGATGGCAGTACCGTTTTGTGTGGCCATACGCCTGACAGTTGTGGCACTGGACTATTTCCCGCTTTGGGTATGGCTTTTCTATGGTTACCCTTGTGTAGTAGAGCCTGCTGACGTTATGAATTTCTTCTTCCCCAGGTGTTCTGTCGAGGTCGACGAAAAATAGAGGCAAGGCTATTTTGTTTGATGCACCCGACTGGTCTTTATTGTCCCTTTGAACATTTATAACTTGCCTGACCCTAAAACCCATGGCAGTCAGTTCTTGTTCGATGACATCGGCTGGTGTTGATGAGTGCAAATGCCGGATTACCACTCTAAGTGCTCTCTCCTGTTGAAGTTGGTAGGTGTGGAAATCTGCCTTGGTATCTGACAGATACTTCACAATTTTTCTGTACGTTTCTGGCGAGTCTGGCATAATCTTTGTGTCATTTGTCCGGCTATGAAATGTATATTTTCCAGTGCCTACTGTTTAATTTAATTGCACGGATAGGAGGTCAATTTTTTTAATATTTATTAAGGTTATTTATTTTTTGGTGATGGTTTAATCCCTGAAACGGCACCTACAAAAAAATATCTTGTTTGTTCAATAGGTCATTAGTTAGTTTAAAAAAGATACTTAAATGAAATAATGTATTAAATATATATTATTCAATCATTATCACTATCTTCTTCAAACATGAAGTTCAATATTTCAGCTGGTATTATAGTTTTTTAGAAATAACGAGCGTGTGGCGTATATATATATATATACATATATGTATATGGGTGTGTATGTATGTATGTATATATACATATATATGTACTGTTATCATGTAGAGGCAGATATATATAGACTGTAACTTCTCGGATCACAATCCTATTTATTACGAAATTACCTGGAAAAATATCGGACCTCACCAAAATTAAATCATAACCAAAAACATGAACTCGGAAAATTTTGACATTCCAACTTAAAAAAGAATTTAAGATACTCGAAAAGGACTCTAATACACTAGATATAAAATCAGAAATCGTTAACATCATCAATAATTACGAAATCGACAGAATTATAAAAATCTTCAACAAAGCTATTACTAAAATTTGCAACATGACGTTCAAATTAACTAACTGTAAAACAATACAAATCAGACCTCACAGAACACTACCCTGGTGGAACGATAAACTAACTGAACTAAGGAAACAAACTAACAGACTTAAAAAAGCTTATCAAAAAACGACTGCTAACAAAGACCTGAGACACAGGAAGTATTGACATTTACACGGATGGAAGCAAAGACAAACAGTACACAGTATGCGCACTAACTCTATATCACAATAACTGCTACTACGACGAACTATACAGACTAGGCCAAAGTTTCTCAAATAATCAGGCTGAGAAATTAGCTGTAGTTAAGGCCACAGAATATATTCTTAGACAGACGTACCTTCATCAAAACAAATACATTTACACGGACAATAAGACATTAATAGACTCAGTTAATGACATCAAATCCAACGACCCAATGACACATCGACTGAAGAAAAAATTAATTTAAATAATGGACCGCGGAGTAACAACTAAACTAACTTGGATCAAAGGTTATAGTGGCATCGAAGGCAACGAGTGAGCAGACTTACTAGCAAAAACAGCTGCTCACCATTCAGAACTACCTATAGACTATAACCGCGTTCCTATCTCATTTATTAAGCAACAGATTAAAACAGACTCACTTACTGAATGGGACAAACTTTGGAACAACTCAACTAAAGGACGACCCTTGCACAAATACATCCCAAAGATCACGATACATCAAAAAGTACTCATCACAAACTTACACAACAGTTAACGGAACATGGACAGACTAACCATTACTTAAAACGGTTTCATTTGAACAATACAGATACATGCGAATGTGACGGACGGACTCCACAAACATTTCATCTCTTACTATAGGACTGCATTCTTTATGAATGCAAAAGATTTATACTAATAGAAAAAGTACTGATGAATGGGGACACTTGGTCTTCTACCGAAGCAAAACTATACAAAACAAACAAGAAACAGGTGGCAGAATTTGCATTTACAATTGGCAAATAGACCAAATAGATCAAGAAAGAACACCACCCTGCATAAAAAACATAGTGAACAATAGATGATATCTGTTGAAAAATCAACTTGTCTGCATGTTATATATTTATTTTATTAATCTATTTTTTTTTCTATTGTATTTTTCTATTATTTGATTTTATTCTAATTTATTTTTTTGTTTATTTATGTAATTACTACTTTTTGGTCTTCAAATTATTGTTATCTTTTTTCCTTTTCTTTTCTCTATTTGTTTATTTTAACTTCAATCAGGAACTTTGATATTTTAGTAATTTATCTAATTAAAAAAGAAACATTACACCCGCTAATTACAGGTAGTATACTAAATTATGGGGTTTCCTATACTATAAAAAAAAATGATCACAGTACACATATATATATATATATATATATATATATATATATATATATATATATATATGTGTACTGTGATCATTTTTTTATGTAGTGTTGTCTATGTAAAGAGTTATAATTTTGGTGATGTCCGATATTTTTCCAGGTAATTTCATAATAAATAGAATTGTGATCCGAGAAGTTACAGTCATTTAGTATCGTCCAATTCTTAAGTAATCTTGTCGTTTTGTTATTGCAAATAGTCAAGTCAATGTTACTCTTTTCTAAAAAACCGTCGAATGTTGTTAGTTCAAAAGGTTTATCAATTAAGCTCAAATTTCGGGGAATGATAAATGATTCCAAAGTTCGACCTCTGGGATTAATTTTGATGTCGTTCCAGAGGAATGATCTGCTGTTGGAGTCAATGCCTAGAATAATGTAATGGCTGCTTTAATAATTTATAATTGGCACAATTTTTGGCGAGATCGTTGTCAATGTCTAAGGTTTCATCGAAATAAGCACTGATAAATAAGAATTTGTATTGTTTAATAGTAATTTCAACTGTGCAAAAGTCCTGGTCGCTGTTTTTTGTAAGTCAGATTGCATCGATGTATTTATTGTTTATTAATATAGCAGCTTTGATGATTATAACCTGTAATATTGTTGTTTCTAGTATAAGGTTCTTGTATGAGGGTTATATCAATATTTTTGACTTTAATAAAGTGGTTCATGTAGTCTGTACAAATTTTAGAAGGATGTGTGTTTATCTGTAGTATTTTTAAGTCCATATACGAGTATGAATGAATGATGAAATGTAGTAAGTTTGTAGTTTTTTAATTTAGTAGTCTGTGTTCACATATGTATGTATATCCATATATATCTGCCTCTACATGATCAGAGTACATACACAGTACACACATTCTGTTTCCGGTTGCAAAATCACAAACATATCTTCGAATTCGTTTAAACGTCTTTGTATTTGGCTTATAATCGATAAATCAATTATTGCTATTAATGTGTATTGATCGTATTCCTACTTTTATATTTTCACTATCTTATACATATTCGAGCTTTGATTCATCGACAGTAGTTTTACCCACTAGATAATGTACTACTAGTGACGATATGTGCAAGTTTTACTATTATGAAATCAGTTTCACACAGTTATAGAAAATCCATTTACTAGCTAAAGATACTTTCGTAAATTATTTTCAAAGCCAATTCAATTTCTCAATGTTAGATTAGGTATACGGATACTTTAGATGGAGAGCAAAAACAAACAAGGTAATAGTCATTCGAAGCTGGGGCAGTTTTCATATGCTTAACAACCCACTAGACCCTTTGTAATTGACTGTTTTTTTTTTTTTTTTTTTTTTTTTTTTTTTTTTTAATAATCCTTGCTTTTATTTAATTATTTTTTAAATAAACCTAATATGTTTCATATCCCGTGCTTAAAGTTTTAGGGGATGTAAGCCAAAAAAAGAAAAAAGTTTTAGCGGATAAAATGAAGAAATGGATTGAATGAATTTTATCCTGTAATTGTATTATCTTCCATTTCAAGTAAAAATAGGTTTCAGAGAGCTGGTATTTTCCTGAGTTCCAAAACTCCTATTGCTATAGAAAACGTGCCACTGGGCTAAGAATTCGGCTAACTTTTCAAGTAAAGCAGGGCATTTAGAGTCGGTGCTAGACGGCCCTTAAAGCCCTGCTGATATCCCGCCAAAATTACCCACATTCCAGTTTCAAGTTTTAGAGCCTATCATAATGGGGCAGATTGTTTTAGTTAAACTGAGAAAATGTACACGAGGAACTATTGCATTAAGGTATCTTTTGTGCAGATTTTCTATATAATGACTCAGCGCATGACATGTGGAAATTGTAATCAATGATGACGGCCATTGCATGAGATGTATACAAACGTTTTGAAAAAAAAAAAAAAAAAAAAAAAAAAAAAAAAAAAGAAATGGTAAATTATTACATGGTTGTTGAGAAGTTGAAAGTTACAGGATGAGATCAAATACTGAAAAATTATCATAACTATATACAGAATATTATGTCTTGACGACAGCCGTCTCATTAAGACGGCCGAATGAAAATGAAAAATCCTTAGTAAGGATAGATTCAATAAAAAAATAAATAAAATGATGGATAAATTAAAAAGTACACCGTTAGTGAGGAAGAAAATAAAACGGAAAAGAAAGAGGAAAGCAAATGTTTTGAATTTTGAGGAAATGAAAGTTAGCATACGTAAAATACTTAGCAATAAAATTAAAAATAAATAAATATTGTTTTAAAAAAATGATTTTGAGTTAATTTATGAATAACATAAAAGCATTTTTTTCAGGTGTTAACTTTTTTTTTTTAACTTTTATATTGTTATTCTTCATATCTTTTTTTAAATTATTTTTTTTTATTTATATGTTTTTGTTTTTTTTGTCCCAATGAAGGCTTAGATTATACGCCAAAGCGTCGTCATAATAAATCAATATTTTTAGTGGTATTTCCTTGACTGCACACCCCAACTGACATCATAAAAAAAAAAAAAAAAAAATCATCAAAATCAAAAAAAAAAAATATAGTTTATAGATAGAGATAATGTTATTCCTAGTCCTCGGTTGTGGGCTTTTGAAAGCGGAAACCAATCGTGGTTGAGTCTGAAGATGCCTTAGATATGATTTCTAGAAGCTTAGTTGGGACTACAATGACTTTCTCATGAATATGGTATCTAGAGATCCTTTCCTGTAAAAGATTTAGAGTCGTATTAAATGTTTATGTCGTGCTTCAAACCAAAGTGCCATCAAACAAACCAATAAGAGCAATAGTTAACTATCTATTACACCCATTTTGATGTAGTGATTTTATTTATTAGCATAGTGAAGTAATTTTGGTATGTTCTTGTTGGATTTTATGGCCCAAAGATGATCTCCGATTCAAATTTAAATGTAAAGTATATATGATATATTATTTGGGTTGAAACTATCAGATAACTGTTCAAAAAGTTAACTTCTAGAAAAATAGATCACTTGTAGCGGGTCAACACCTAGTGGTAGAGTTTACACATCATCAGTTTGCATATAACCAAAGATGTAGTCTGAAATGGATTTGCCACAGTCAAAATCACTTAATAAACATTTTTATTTTTTAATAATTATTATTTATATATCATTTTTATTCAAAAACAATTATCAATAGCGAATTTTTCTAATTTTCATTGCTATACTATCAGATACCTCATCTTTGTTGTTCTAAATATTATTTTCTTTTTTATAACGGTGATTGTTAACTGGTCGTTAATAAAGAAGTGAATTGGAATATCTTTCTTACCAAACACTTATAAAATATTCATTAAGTTGTGATAACTCTTTAATTCTTTTTAGGTACTTTTTAATGAGCTTATGAAAATAAAATGACTTTTGTAAGAAATACATTATTTGTAAGAGATGCAACATTATTGAACTGTAATTTCATGTTCACAGTGTTAAAGTTAAAAATTTTTAGGGTTCAGCGAAAACGTAGGAAGACGTAGGAAGATATCTTCCCTAAATTCATAATCGTTAGCTACATTTATTGCTTTGGTTTGAAATTGTTATATTATAATTTCATTTTTCGAATAGGATTCGACACTTCTCTCTTAGTAAAGATATATATATAAATGATCGACGTAATTTTTCTTAATTTTTAATTTTTTTTTCGTGGGCTAACGTTCTTATGTTCTCCAACTACGGAAGGAAGGAGAGGTTACCCAACAGGATACCAACCACAATATAGAAAAATGATTTATAATGATCGACCAGTTCCTAGGAATCGATTTAAGATCATTGATTTTCTCAAAAAGCGATGGAATCGAGAATCGGCTCTTCCCTAGATAAAACATTAACGATAAATCAAGAAAAAAATATGAAGTATTTTAAGGCTGAATTTAAGAATGTTAATGTGAATCGATTGCTGATTTTAATGTTGTTTTTTTTTTAATTAATTGTTTGAGCATTTGTAACATTGTGTTGAAAGATTGATATTTATATATAGAAAAATACGTATTTATCCACATTTATGATTTTATTCGTAAGCACAGAAACTTAAAATACATTTTTTTTCTTTTTTATTACGTAGCACAGGAGAATATTCAAAAGACGGCAGTTAGCCTGTTCTTATCCGCAGCGTGGGATTTGAATCCACTAAAACCACCTTTTCAGCCCTACCCCAAGGGTCTCCCTTTGGGCATTACTTCTTAGGTCAGTAAGGCTTACAGAAGCTTCATATGGGAGCCTTTTCATGTTATCGACTCCCTTAGTCTGACCTTCACTGATTTTCTCCATATACTATCTTTTTATCAATTTCAGAAAAGTATTTTGGTTAGGTTGGACATTTTTTATAGATCTATTAGTGTATCGGAGACACCGTGTTTTCTTGGCTTACTGGTACTCCTTGGGAACGATTGATCGCTTCCCTCTCCTTTGTGAATCAGGGCCAAAAGAAGAATACCTACCTACCGTCTGGTGTTAAGAAAGTTGGTTACTTTGCGATACTATTGTAATAATACTTAAAAGTATTTAACATTCTTAAAGTCTTAGTGAACATTAAAGCGCTTTCAATCAACCATAGTTCCAAAGTATATCAAAATTAAACCGAATTTATCGAACTTACGTCCTCCGTATTCCGTTATTTTCTCGTTAACTGCTAACTAAATTCAAATCGCGAGAATATTACAATACCCCAAGGAGAAATTTTTATTAAAGACAAACAATTCGGTAAATCTAAACCCAAATTCAAACGCGGAAACTTTTCACAAAAAACTAAACTGGCAACAATTAATAAAAAATCTTTTAAAATACATCCCAACCTTATTAAATGACCTAGAAAATACGCAACTACTCCTCCTATCACTGTTTCAGATGATCCTGGCACTTCCCGTAATCAGACTGCTGACGCTTGTTTACTTCCTTCACTAACTATCAATGAACAAAGCACTTACTATAACGGACCTGACTCAGGGACCCGGAATCATTCCTATCAGACTACCTAATGCGTATATCCTAGACAAATACTGCACATTCATCCATATAATTGACACAGAACTAATAAACACTGAATTAGAAGACATACATAACATCATAAATTCTTCACATAAAAACAATAACACTAACCATTATGATTCCCTTTATAAATTTTACACATTCCTAAGAAATAAACTGGACCATTTGATACTTAACAAACAAACTTGCATCAAAAGAGGACTTATTAATGGACTTGGTACAGCTATATCATGGCTAACTGGTAACATGGACGCAACAGACAAAGAATATTATGATAAAGTCATCCAATCACTAGAGAGAAATTCTATACAACTTACAGACAATACAAAGAACCAACTGGCCATCAATCAGAAAATAATTAAAGAATTTAACCGCGACATTAAAATCATTCAAATTAATAACCAAAAAATTAAACAAGCCCTTACCAATTCAAAACTTAACCAAATTGAAATAAATCACAATTATAATATCATATTTCTAAATTTAGTAATTATTAGTAACAAACTTAACGATATTGAACTATCTCTTGAATTCTGTAGACTCCAAACTATTCACTCTAGCATTTTATCTTTTAAAGACTTAAGAACCTTACAATACATTTATAACGTAACTTTTATTTCTAAAGACATAGAAATCCTTTGGCAAATTAGCAAAGTACACTGTTCATTAAAGGGCAATAATATATATTATTTTGTAAAAATTCCCTTACGTACCCCACCATTGGAAACCCCCGGTCGAAAAAAAAATAATAAAGTGATCACCATCTACGAGCATCCACCATTAATTTTGAAAAAGAAAAGAGAATTACTCACTGCTTCATGCGACGAATACAAAGACTTACTCTTCTGCAGAAATACGACAAGTGTAAATAATAAGTGTATCCAACAGATTATAAACAATACTAATCTTTTTGACTGTGCAACTATATCCACTAATAGTGAACCTTTCATTGAATATATACCTTTTATTAACCAATATTTAGTATTTAAGCATAATAAAATAGAGATAGTTAAAAATAAGAATAAAGAAGAAATATTTGTAACCAATAGCAGCTTAATTAACCTTAGTAATAATGAATCAATTTTAGATATGCACATAATTCCTGTATTTAAAGAAACTAAGGCACTTAGTATTAATAGTTTAGTTTTTAATCACCAAGATTTTAACATATCCTTCGAAAAATTACACACTATAAATCTAGAAATGTCCAAACTTAACACCTTTATAACAACACAAACAAACTATACCCAATACATGTATTTACTCCTACCTTTTGTAATAATTTGTATTCTAATTTATTTTTTATATAAATACTATTGTATAAGAATCAAAATTGTATCTCCAAATATGCCAACCGTACATCCAGGACTACCATCGTTTTCGCAGGAGCTTCAAACTTAGGGAGGGAGGACTTATGGCACAGACAACTTAAGAAGTGGCAGAAGCTGACTCCAGCATAATCAAGACTCTATATAAGCATCCCCTCCAGACAGGCCATCACTCCGTTTACACTCCGTGTCTTGTCCTCATTGAGTTAATGTCTATTTTATTAATTATTTGTTTAATTGTTTATAATCAGTGTTTATATTTTGTTTTTATTCAAATAAATACTTTTTAAAAAGCAATTCAGCTGTTCCTATTATATAACTTTCATGTTTTTGTCAATTTAAAAAAAAATTGTCTACCATTTATGTCAGGGAAGTAATTTTGAAGCTTAGGAATTTTTATTTTTTTATTTGGATGAAATTTAGTATTTCAGCAAGCAGTTTAGTCTGCTAACTCTATGGACTTAGCAATATAAATAAAATGTATGATATCACCACTCCCAGAAACCCTATAAAAGGCCACCTCCGCCTGGCCTCAGCGACACTCTGCCGCTACCAGTTAGGATGTACAGGTGTTCAACACGAAGTTATTGTACTAAGTTTTAAATTGTGTATTTTTTCTTGATCAATGTATGTAATTCAGAATAAAATCTCTTTTTAAAAACTCAGTCCCGCGATCCTTTTATTTAGCTGGCGTCCGAACGGAGGGACTTTTGGAAGCGTTAACGTAACTTCGCGGCAGTTCTATCTTATTTCAGGTACAGAACAGCAAGACCTCTTTTCATTGGCATGAGAAGATTGGGAGGTGAGTATTAGTACATCAGCAGATCTTCAAGTCTTTGGGAGCGCTTTGGTATTTCAATACGTTGACCAAAAACACCTACAACTTCTTGTTAAAGAATCGACGGGAAGGAGCTAACGGGAGCGTCATCGAGAAGACGTCGAAGACATCGAAGACATCGTTGTATCAAGAAAAAGTATAGTTAATTTATTTTATTTTTTATTTTTAAGTAACTTTGTAATTTAAATATAAGTTAGTAATAAGTATAATAATTTAAAATATTAATTTAGCATTTTCATGAATATATTAGAAAAAAAATTAAGCAACTTAAAAATAACTGGTTCTACGTTAGTTAAAAAAGAAAATAATATGGCTCTTGAAATTAAAAATCACGATTTAGCATTAATCCCGGAATATGACGGAAATCCGTTACAACTAGTAGATTTTATCAGAAATAGTGAATTCTTATATAATTTATATTGTAAGGAGGATAATACGCATAAAAATACAAATCAAGACAAATTAGTTTTAAAAATCTTAAATAAACTAACAGGAAAAGCTAAAGTCGCCGTATATGACAAGGAATTTAATACAGTAAAAGAAATAATTAAATTTTTAAAGAAAAAGTATCAGGACACGAGAACTAGGTAACAACTAATTTCAGAAATTTTAAATACGCGGACTTACCATAGTGAGAACCCACTCGATTTCTTAGAACGACTGGGCCAAAAAAGATGCGATTTATACGCACGTATTTATTCAGACAATGAAATAATACCATAGACAAACAGGACGAAATGTACAGGTATGACAAACAAATATCCCACCACGCAGTACACAGTTTACACCCAGCACTAACTGACTTTATTTACCATATCAAATTCGATTCATTAGAAAACTTAGAAGAAATACTAAGAAACAGCGTGGCTCACATCGTACATAGAATTTATGGCGATAAAAAACACCAAAAAAACCCAGTTCAAAAAAATTATAAAAAGAAAAATTTTGAAAATAATTATAAAAATAAAGAGTACTGACCAAATTTTAACAACCACCATGATTATCAAAATTACCGACCCCATCAGTATCACCGCGAGCAATATGCGTCGTATAATAATCCTCAACACTACCGACCACAAAAGTATCAGCATGAACAAGGTCCAACCTTTAATTCTTTTAACAATAACAATCAGCATAACTTCCGGCCACAACAGCGGGCTATAGAATATCCGACTCCGATTCATAATCAACCGTGAGACCCCCAGTCGCAACATAGATTTTTCAATAAACCACCCTCCAGAAATTTTAGGCAAACTTTTTTAAATTTGTCCCTACTTTTTATTTTTGCTTGGGTGTTTTTCAAATATTCTGTATCTCCTAATTGTTTCTGAATATCTAAAGGGTCTTCTCTATTTTTATTTAATTTTTCAGTTCTTGTTTCTTTTTCGTCATTTATTTTAGATCTAATTAGTTTATGTAATAGTTGTTGGTCCTTATGATATTTTAATACGTATTGTTCTGTCAGGTCGATATTTTCTCTAATCTCTACAATATAAATGATTACGGTCTGTCTAATTAATTTTAAAAGAATTTTAAAAGAACAACACTAATATCTACAATGAACAAAGATCCTTACTCCACAACTAAAATCTTTTCTTTTTACCCCTGACCTCAACCAGTTAAAACAATAAAACAAGACCCCCTACTAACTAGTTAATAAATTGATGAATAAGTATTCGCCTATTCTAATATTTTCCATAAAACACAATCCGGATCTGTACCAAATTTCCAATAGGCATTATCAATTGTTATAGTTTTTTCTTAACCTTCCCCCGTAGATAGTTGCGTACATCTATAGGATTTGGGTTTTTTCCAGCAGTACAATAGTCCTTCCTTATAATTTCTTCAATTTGTATCTTAGATATTTTCTTATGTTTCTTTTCCATAATTTTCCAAAGATCTTTGTCCCATTCTGTCTTATATTTGTCCTTTTCACATGTTATCTTACTGTTTGTTTCGCCTTTATCTCCACTTGTCTTATTTATATTTCTTTTTAATGTATTAAAACAATGAACAATTTTTGTTTTCGATCTTTTTTGAAATTTAACACTTTTACTTGCTCTTAATGTTCTTTGTCTTGGTCCTTTTCTTTTTCTATATTTGAGCTTTTTTCCTTTATTATTTTTCTTTTTCTTTGATAATAATTTTCTTTTCTTTTTCTTTTTCTTACTTGTTTCTTCTGCTAGTATGTCTTCAATTTCTGGTACTGCTTCTTCAACAATATGAGGATTACTTGTTAATTTAATCTCATTTTCATATTCTTCAATGATTTCTTTATCATAGGTCGGGAGGTCTGCTTCATAAAATTCTTTGAAAAATGTTGGAGGACTGGAATTTTCAACTTCAGTTTCCTCATTTACTTCTTCCTCAGCTATTTCTTTAATTTCTTGAGCTGGGAGGTTTTCTTCAAAATCTTGTTCCAATTCTTTTTCTGATCTATATTCCTTAAAAATATTGATCAAATCTTTCCGAAATTCTGAGAGCATTGCCTGTCGTCTCTGACCGACTTTTGGAACGTGCAAGGGATGAAACTCCACCTTTAATTTCCATTTCAAAAATTTGATACTCCAATTTCCTATCCATCTTAGCTTTTTCGGCTCTTTTATGTTTTCTTTGCATCTTTTTTAACATTTTTATGTTTGTTTCCGAACTATCATTAATAGTTGTCTCCGACATCGTGCTTGAGGGAGATTACCGTAAAGATTATTAAAATCACTCTTATTATATTAAAACCCAAAAACTAACGGAAACCCTTTTTATAGTAATAAACTTATTGTTAGTCACACCAAACATCATTATTTTGTTTGAACTTAAAAAACTTATGTCACTCATTAATTAATAACCAATTTAAAATAATTAACATTAATTAAAAACCTTAATTATTTGACTAATCAGATCCCGAACAAGGGATGACATTTTAATGCTATGTCCTCTGTGTGTGTCCAGTCCGGATCATGCATTAATCTACAAACAGGGATGCCAGCCAGGACTTAATCTCCTGACAATTTATAATTGATATTTTTAACTAATTAAGTACTAATGTATTAATCTAATATCTTCTCCAGAAGGTTATCGTGGGGTCAGAAATTAAGATTTGTTAATTATAAAGGAGAGGAATCAAAATATATTAATAATGAGTGGCATGCAAATGAATGATGACGGTTGAACTAAAACAATATATATATTCCACTATGGGTTGACATATAGAAATTACAACTAGAAATAAGAAGCATAACTTAAGTTTAAAACTTATACGGTAACAAATAACTTAATCTAGACTCATCTTAAGGGCAATGCTATGTTGTGCGGGGAAGCGGGCGGCTACATGGCGAGAATTCCCAGGCTGCCCGGAAGGCCAGGCCCCCGATCTCCAGGAACCAGACATCTCCGACGAACTCCTCTCTCTCAAAGATCTTCTCCAAGACTGACTCGAATCTCGCGTTTACCCCAAATATTACCTGGTAATGGATAGGGAGGTAGAGAAATATGGCACTCACACCAACAAAGAGTGTGAACTGCTGGACCACCTGCATGAGGCTGTGAAGGGGCCAGCCACCCTATTACACAACACGCAAATATTATTTTGCTAAGTAAAAACCTTTTGGTTTGATACATAGCAATATATATATATATATATATATATATATATATATATATATATATATATATATATATATATATATATATATATATAATATTATTTTTATGAAACTCTATTAGTTCCAGGGATAGAAAACCAATTAAAATACCCTTAATTACTTACCTATCTGCTATAATCGAACATATAATCTAATAAATCTGTCTTCCTTGTCCTAGTTACTGTTTTGGATAAATATTTCGTTGGCACAAAATATCTCTGCAAAATACCTAATGATGCTAAGGAAATGCGGATGGTTTCAACATAATGAGACTCTGAATACTCGAGACTGAGAACGATGTGTTGCTAGAAATGATGAATGACCAAGTAGCTGATGGATAAAAGACTACTTACCTGCTTATCCGCCACAATCCCTTTCATTATAACTCTTCTCTCTTTGTCGCTAATATATCCTTTTACTTGGGCCGAATATTACTCATGTTTTCCAACACTTGTTCTAATTTTAAAATCCTTATATGTATACAGGGTGTCTCGAATTTAAATGGAAAAACTTCAGGAATTTATTAGGGGCCGAAAAACTAAGACAGAAAGTCCTTTAGAGATTTACTCGTTATTGCTTAGTTTTAGAGAAAATCGCAAAAAAAGAAATAAAACAAAAATGTTACAGGTAGCGATTATCACCTTTCAAAGTTCGTCAGGCGATATGTAAACACTTAATGTTATCCTTTACATTCTTTTATTTGTTTACATTTTGGCTTCCTTCTAGGATTATAATTCCTAAATCAGTCTTCAATCAGTTACTCAGATATTTTAGTGTGAATAGCATCAGCCTCAATGCCACATACATATTCTAATGTTTAATACGCTGATATGAGTTTTGTGTATGGTTTCTGTAACGGTAATGCTTTAGAAGCGGTGCGGGAGTATGCGCGCCGATTTCCAAATAGAAGAATGCCTAATCGACGAAACTTTTCGTTAACTTTTAATAGGCTACGAGAGACTGGGTCATTCTTAATACGTAATAAAGGCGACCAATTCAAGGCAGCAATAAGAGCAGATTATCGGAGAAGATATTGTGTCCAACACCACTTCGATAACAATCCTGAGACTAGCATCCGAAGAGCATCTGCTGCATTAGCAATATCGCGGCAAGCAATATGGCGAACATTGAAAGGTGATAATCGCTACCCATACCATCTTCAAAAAGTTCAGAATTGATTACCTCGAGATTATGTCAAGAGATTGAATTTTAGTAACTAGTTTCTTGACAAAATTCGCGATGATAATTTATTTCCATTAAAAATTAAATGGACCGATGAAGCTACCTTTACAAGAGAATTGTTAATCAAAGAAATTATCATGTATGGGCTCATGAAAATCCCAGAGCTATTAGAGAGAATAGGTTTCAGCAAGAATTTGCTATTAACGTTAGGCTTGGAATTTGGAACGGATTACTGGTGGGACCATATTTTTTACCTGGAAAATTGAATGGTATCACATTTACACATTTTTTGGAGAACGTCTTTTCTAATCATTTAGATGACATTCCCTTATAGCAGCGGATTGAAATGTGGTTCCAACTCGATGGATGTCCAGCTCATTATAGAAGAGTTGCTCGAGCTTGGCTGGATATAAATCATCCATAACGATGGATTGGACGTTGAGGAGTAGTACCTTGGCCACCCAGATCACCTGATCTAATACCCATGGATTTCTTCGTATGGGGAACCTTGAAGTAGAAAGTTTATTCGGTGTCAATCAACTCAAGAGAGCAATTAAGAGACCAAATCATAGATGCAGTGCCCCGAATATCATCAGGACAATGTTTAGCTGCAATTTATCAAGTGAGTGCTAGATCTAATGCTTGCATTGGTGCAAGAGGACAACATTTTGAGCAATATTTACATTAAAAGGAACATAACATAAATATAAATGTAAATAAATTAGTATAAAAATGAAAACTTGTTTTGTTTCTTTTTTTGCGATTTTCTCTAGAACTAAGCAAAAACGAGCAAATCTCTAAAGGACTTATTATCTTAGTTTTTCGGTCACCTATAAGTTCCTAAAGTTTTGCCATTTAAATTTGGGACACCCTGTATATGTGATGCTTAGTTCCAAATAGATTTCAGTGAAAAAGTTTACAGAAATGAACGAATATTTGTAGATTGAAAAGTATTCCACAGTCGCCTAGAAAATTTAAGTAATATACAAAATGAAATAAGCTACGAGAATCACAGATATGTATATAGCTATTCCTAAACATTTAAATTAGGACTGTCGTACATATTTAAACAAATGAGTAGTTATAATCCCCATATCGAATTTGTATGTTTGATGAGTGCTATCATTTTTTTTTTTTTTTTTTTTTTTTTTTTTAATATATACATATATTGAAATTTACAACTGTACAAAATATATACATCAAGTAAATTTATTGACAACGATTATAATAACATGTAAAACTTGAAAAGAACTACTCATTAGTAGCACTTCATTAAAAATGCTATACTAGAAGGTCTTTAGGCCATTTTCGTTTCAAACGCCTCGGAAGATTATCAGGAATGGAGTGAGAAGGAAGTTGAGAAACTAACGGATTTGAGTGGTTATGGAGCTTACTATGAACGGATAGGTATCTGGTGTGGGCTAAATCAGCAACAAAGGAACTTGAAGATCTTTATGGATAAGTTTATTGGTGACAAAGTAAGGAGCATTGAAGATTTTGTGAAGGATTTTGGATTGTAAGGATTACATACGAGATGAATTGGATAGTTTAGTGAAGCCCCAAATCTCAACTCCGTACGTCCAGATAGGTCTAATCACAGTCATGTATATGAGTCTTTTGTAATTAATAGGGAGCTTTGAACGTTTGTCTAGTAAATGGTGAAGTAGTCTGTAACGACGGGCAGTTTCTTGTCGTTTTAGTCTTGTGTTATCATTTAAAACTAATCTTATAATAAACTAAATATGAATTATTCATTAGTTCCAAAAATCAAATCGACCGTTGCTTATCACCTCAAGACAGTCGGAAACGTAAAAAAAAAACATAGTTAACTTTTCTAGACAGAAATGAACCTTTTCTAAACAGAATAGTTACTCGAGATGAAAAGTAGATCCTCTAGGAAAATTCTAAGCGTTCTTCACAGAGGCTAGACCAAGGGGAAGTTGTGCAACATTTTTCAAATCTCCTAACTCATCGAAAGAAGTTAATGATTACTGTTTGGTGGGCTTCATTTGGCAGATTCCCTACAGCTTCTTGAATCCTGGCGAAACAATCAATACTAAAATTTAGTGTTCATAAATGATCCTCTGAACCAGGAATTGGCAGTGATGAGCAGTCTTTGGTTTTACACAACAATGCTCGGTCACGTTTCTCACTTATGGCCTCACAAATTTATTTTATGGCCTCAGTAATATTATAATTTATACAGGCTTATTCCCTCTTAGTGTGAAAAAAAAATAGCTAAACTATAACATAAACGAAAAATAACGATGACTTCACTTTTCTATTCCAATCCGTTGCAGATATTTTTGGGGTAACCCGAGTTTTTCGGATAACTTGAAAACCGTTAAAAACATCCTTCAGGACGAAAAACTAATAAAATTCCGCCATCTTAAAAGAGCATCTTTAAGGACAAAAACTGATTCTAATTGTGGCCAAGGATGTCCTTCGGCTTAAAAAAATCTAAGAATTTAAGAGGTATTAGTTCAAGGACAAAAGGTATATTGAGATCATTATGAAGGGTTTTGTTGGAGGCATAATATGGAGCATTTCAATAGTACGAAGTACTTTGGATTGAAAGGATTGAATGCGTTTGATATTCGATTGTTTTGCTGTCCACCACAGTTCAAGTCCTTAGGTCCAGATAGGTTTAGTGATGGTTTTGTATATGAGCAGTTTGTTTTCAATGGAGAGCTGGAATGACCAATTTAGTAGTCTGTACAATTGGCTGAAGCGTCTGTTAAGTTCTTGCCTTTTAAGTCTAGTGTGAGGGTTTCAAGTAAGTCTTTTGTCTAAGTGGAAGCCAAGGTACCGTACTGTGTCAGCTATGGGTAGCGGAATATTGTTGATATAAACAGGAGGGCAGAATGTGAGGGTAAAAGTTACATGGGTACATTTCGATTCATTCACTTAGATCCACCAGTCATTGCACCAGCCTTCAATCAGAGATAATGGGTTTGGAGATTATAGGTTGCTATTGAGGGATCTGTATGGGATAATAGGATAGCAGTTTCACCGACGAATGTTGCTAGGAAAGTATCAGGAGTAGTAAGGATATCTGCAGCGTAAAGGATATATACAACAGGACCGGGAACGCTACCTTGTGGAACACCAGGCTCTATTGAGTAGCATTTAGAGTATTCCATTCCGCAGCGAACTCGAAAGGAACAGTTAGAAAGGTAGGATCGAATAAGTAGGAATATAGATTAAGGTAAATGGGTTTGAGTTTGAAAAGCAAACCGGCATGCCATACACGGTCGAAAGCTTGCGCTAAGTCCAGAAATGCGCCGGAGCAATATTATTTGATTTCAAGTTCTGAGGATATGTCGTCAAAGACTCTGAGGTCTTGCTGGACGGTAGAATGGCTAGTACGGAATCCAAACTGGTAAGTGGGAAAATTTTGGGATTCAGGATGGGTAGGATACGTTTAAGAAGGAGCTTTTCAAACATTTTTGAAAGGATTGGGAGAAGGCTGATTGGTCTGTATGATGAAGGATTGTTGGGGGTTTGGTAAGATAATTGTAGAATTGCCGATCATCTGGGTGCCTGGTTCTTTGCCAAATGGCTCTGGATGACTTTTGGATTGGATAAGGTCCAGTAGATCTTGTAATAAAGGATAATTGGTTAATTTGGGCGGCAGTAGGACGCTGCAATCGTAACTGATAGGAAGGAGTTACATAAGGATGTGATGTCTGAAGTAGTTGGGGGAGGAGATATATGGGGGATCTGATAAAGGGTGTGTGGATTAGGCTGTGTTAGTGGTGCTAGAGTATGTTGAACTGTTTGTGGGTGCTGCGATTGAGACAGTAGTTGCTGAGGTTGAAGGTCAGGAAATAAAGGCTGTTAAGGAATAAACGGCATGGCCCCATTTTCATTCTGGTATCTTCTTCCTTCCAGCATTTCTGCAAATGAACCAGATGAGGTGGCAATTTTCGAAGGATGTCTACCTCTGGTCTGATGAGCATCTCTGTTCTGTGGCTGTGTCCTCTGGAATCTGTTTCGGAGGTTTTTGTAGGTTTGTAATTAGAAGGATGCTCCTGCTGGCATAGTGCACACACTGCTGGGACCTCTCGAGATTTAGTGCATTCCGAGGATTTGTTCAGTTACCCACACTTAACACATCTTGGCATATGGTGACAATAACTTTTTGTATGTCCATATGCCTGACAGTTATGGCACTATACAATTTCACGCTTTGTTTATGGTTTCTCTATTATCACTCTAGTATAATAAAGAGAAGTAATATCATAAATATTTTCAGCTCTAGGGTGGGTTCTTGGTCTATGAAGAAGAGCGGTTATGGGGTTTTACCGTTTGCTCCAGGCTGTCCTCTGTTATCTTTTTGAACATTTATAACCTGCCTAACTTTTAAGCACAGGGATAATTAATTATTCTTTAATGGCGTTGTGTGATGAAGATTTCTCAGGACTACCTTAATTATGGCAGATTAGTGCTCTCTCTCACTCTCTCTCTCTCTCTCTCTCACAGGAATATAATTAGTATATCATAATTCCCTCACTCATTTTTTCTTATTTCCTTTATGATCATGATAAAAGCTTGCGATGGCAATATCTCGGGTTATTTTGAACAGAGCTGATATTTTAATAAAATATTTTAATTTTTTAGTTCCTATTTTACATTTGTCTCATTGCTTTGACGCTTCGAGGTCTTCAGTACTGATACTGGTACTTATGAACGAATACTAATTCTAATAGTGGGAGGAGAGAGTGGCCAAGGATGTCCTTCGGCCTCAAAAAATCGTCAGATCCTGGCGGATCTGTAAAACAGTGTCCTTATAGCAGGAGCCATCTCTTAATCCCGCCCGCACCCCCACCGCCATTGTTGTCCTCCAGGATACTGTTTTAAAAATATTTAACAGTTTTAATATGGCGGAAGGACAACTTCCGCCATTGTTGTCCTTATTTGAAATATTCGATGTTTTAACTGTTTTTAAGATGGCGGAAGTATATTCCGCCATTGTAAACGCATTCTACGGGAGGCTGGAGAAATTTTTTCAACCCTAACGACCCCTTCCCGTTTACTCTTTTTGCTAAAAAGGTACGATATAGAAGAGTGGCCGTGGGGGTCCGGGTCGGGATTAAGAGATGACTCCTGCTATAAGGACACTGTTTTACAGATCTGCCTGGATCTGACGATTTTTTGAGGCCGAAGGACATCCTTGGCCACTCT
Source organism: Euschistus heros (assembly GCA_003667255.2). NCBI lineage: Eukaryota > Metazoa > Arthropoda > Insecta > Hemiptera > Pentatomidae > Euschistus > Euschistus heros. Next base: position 515,986 of record RCWM02000248.1, read on the forward strand.
CTTCTCCCACTATTAGAATTAGTATTCGTTCATAAGTACCAGTATCAGTACTGAAGACCGCGAAGCGTCAAAGCAATGAGACAAATGTAAAATAGGAACTAAAAAATTAAAATATTTTATCTCATTGGTAACTTTCTAATTTAGGTGCAATAGTACAATATGCGCTTTCCACATAGTTTGATTATTTATGTTCAGGTGAGGGCCGGTCGTTGATAAGGGCAAAACTGGGTTGTAGATTGACTCAATCAAAGCCAAAGCTCAATGTCAGTTCGATGTCTCCTGTGACCTGAAGGACAGCCGTGCTACAGTCAGTCAGCTCTGTTCAAAATAACCCGAGATATTGCCATCGCAAGCTTTTATCATGATCATAAAGGAAAAATAAGAAAAAATGAGTGAGGGAATTATGATATACTAATTATATTCCTGTGAGAGAGAGAGAGAGAGAGAGTGAGAGAGAGCACTAATCTGCCATAATTAAGGTAGTCCTGAGAAATCTTCATCACACAACGCCATTAAAGAATAATTAATTATCCCTGTGCTTAAAAGTTAGGCAGGTTATAAATGTTCAAAAAGATAACAGAGGACAGCCTGGAGCAAACGGTAAAACCCCATAACCGCTCTTCTTCATAGACCAAGAACCCACCCTAGAGCTGAAAATATTTATGATATTACTTCTCTTTATTATACTAGAGTGATAATAGAGAAACCATAAACAAAGCGTGAAATTGTATAGTGCCATAACTGTCAGGCATATGGACATACAAAAAGTTATTGTCACCATATGCCAAGATGTGTTAAGTGTGTGTAACTGAACAAATCCTCGGAATGCACTAAATCTCGAGAGGTCCCAGCAGTGTGTGCACTATGCCAGCAGGAGCATCCTTCTAATTACAAACCTACAAAAACCTCCGAAACAGATTCCAGAGGACACAGCCACAGAACAGAGATGCTCATCAGACCAGAGGTAGACATCCTTCGAAAATTGCCACCTCATCTGGTTCATTTGCAGAAATGCTGGAAGGAAGAAGATACCAGAATGAAAATGGGGCCATGCCGTTTATTCCTTAACAGCCTTTATTTCCTGACCTTCAACCTCAGCAACTACTGTCTCAATCGCAGCACCCACAAACAGTTCAACATACTCTAGCACCACTAACACAGCCTAATCCACACACCCTTTATCAGATCCCCCATATATCTCCTCCCCCAACTACTTCAGACATCACATCCTTATGTAACTCCTTCCTATCAGTTACGATTGCAGCGTCCTACTGCCGCCCAAATTAACCAATTATCCTTTATTACAAGATCTACTGGACCTTATCCAATCCAAAAGTCATCCAGAGCCATTTGGCAAAGAACCAGGCACCCAGATGATCGGCAATTCTACAATTATCTTACCAAACCCCCAACAATCCTTCATCATACAGACCAATCAGCCTTCTCCCAATCCTTTCAAAAATGTTTGAAAAGCTCCTTCTTAAACGTATCCTACCCATCCTGAATCCCAAAATTTTCCCACTTACCAGTTTGGATTCCGTACTAGCCATTCTACCGTCCAGCAAGACCTCAGAGTCTTTGACGACATATCCTCAGAACTTGAAATCAAATAATATTGCTCCGGCGCATTTCTGGACTTAGCGCAAGCTTTCGACCGTGTATGGCATGCCGGTTTGCTTTTCAAACTCAAACCCATTTACCTTAATCTATATTCCTACTTATTCGATCCTACCTTTCTAACTGTTCCTTTCGAGTTCGCTGCGGAATGGAATACTCTAAATGCTACTCAATAGAGCCTGGTGTTCCACAAGGTAGCGTTCCCGGTCCTGTTGTATATATCCTTTACGCTGCAGATATCCTTACTACTCCTGATACTTTCCTAGCAACATTCGTCGGTGAAACTGCTATCCTATTATCCCATACAGATCCCTCAATAGCAACCTATAATCTCCAAACCCATTATCTCTGATTGAAGGCTGGTGCAATGACTGGTGGATCTAAGTGAATGAATCGAAATGTACCCATGTAACTTTTACCCTCACATTCTGCCCTCCTGTTTATATCAACAATATTCCGCTACCCATAGCTGACACAGTACGGTACCTTGGCTTCCACTTAGACAAAAGACTTACTTGAAACCCTCACACTAGACTTAAAAGGCAAGAACTTAACAGACGCTTCAGCCAATTGTACAGACTACTAAATTGGTCATTCCAGCTCTCCATTGAAAACAAACTGCTCATATACAAAACCATCACTAAACCTATCTGGACCTAAGGACTTGAACTGTGGTGGACAGCAAAACAATCGAATATCAAACGCATTCAATCCTTTCAATCCAAAGTACTTCGTACTATTGAAATGCTCCATATTATGCCTCCAACAAAACCCTTCATAATGATCTCAATATACCTTTTGTCCTTGAACTAATACCTCTTAAATTCTCCAAATTCCATCGCAACCTAAAACGGCAGTGGCCCCGAGATCTTTTGTAATTTACTTTTACAAAAGCTGGCAATGGCCAGCTCCTCCAGCTTCATGCCTTGAGTGAATGCACTATAGCCCTCTCACTCAGCCTCCACTGGGTTTTTTTTACACCAGTTACGTAGCTGAGAGAGAAGAGCTGGGACCTCTCTATGCCTGGCTTGTCCCTCCATTATTGGAGCGAGGGTCTGGCTAGGGATCCCTAGGATGAGTGTGCATTGTAAATAAAGTACGATTGTGTTTTTAACTTATAATTTTATTTTATTTTACTTTTTTATTATTACTATTTATTTATTTAATGTTTTATTTTAGTATTTCATTTTATTTATATGTATATTCTTTATGTATAAGAAGTTCTTTTCTGTTATCTTTTTATTGATTTTATTTTATATATAAGTTTTTTTTTCTTTCTCTTTGTACATGATGTGTGAATGTATTCATATGCCATCTATATTACCTATTGCCCACATTTGGGGCAGATTGTAATGAAATAAAATGAAATGAAATGAAAATAGCTTTTATTGTGCAACTAAATAATATATACAATTAAACAATAAATACATACACATTTATCTTCCTTGCACTAGCCTTCCTCTTTTTACACTCTCCTTACACTTCCCAAGGTGACCAGTCCTACTGGGAAGCGGGGTTCGAAATCTGATTCCACTTTTCCCACCATAATTTTTTATTCTTTGCTGTTCTCCACCATGTTGGGCCAGCCTCTTTTTTGAAGGAGTCACTCCATCTCTTCAATTGCCTTCCTCTGTTCCTACTATTGTCATATGGTGTCCACTCGGTTACAGTATATGACCACCTGTCGTCAGTAGATCTCAACACATGTCCAGGCCATTTCCATTTTAATTTTTTTATAAGCATGGACGAGTCTTTGAGCCCTGTTTTCTTCTGAATATCAATGCACTTGATCCTATCCTTTCTTTTGATATTTGTCATACTTCTCTCTATTACATTTTGCCAGACTCTTACTTTATTTTCTTGAAACTTTGTGAGAGACCATGTTTGGCTTCCATAGGAGAGAACTGGAAAGATACATATTTCAAAAGTTTGTTTTTTGAATACCATGTCAACATTGGTTTTCATAATACTCCTTAAGGCCGTTTCACACTAGAGGGGATGCTCGAGCGACGCTCGCACTCCACTCCCCACGCTCCAGATTTAGATAGTTAAAAACACCGCAAGTGTACACACTCAGCGCTCACGCTACGCTCACACGACACTCCGGAGCGCGGCATTTTCTGGCAAAGAATATTTGGAGCGCCGGGATCGCAGTGTTTCGAAGTGTCTCAAAGTGAAAATATGGACGAAACACTTATCGAATTGGTGCGGGCAAAGCCTGTAATTTATGATTCAAGTGACATGATGTATTTTGACTCTTCCCACAAAAAAGAAATTTGGGAAGAAATTGGGAGAGCATTGAACAAATCAGGTAAGAATTTATTTATTTATTTTTTATATGAGACATTATTTTTAATGATATAAACTAACATCAAAAAGTAAACATATAGCAAAATTGTTTAATTCACTCACTCTACATAATATTTATATTCAAACAATAGTTGTTTGCCACGGTACCGCGCCTTCTTTTGACATAAAAAACCGTGTAAACGTTTCTCTTATTTGAAAAGCAATACCAGTAGAATTACCGCCCTGTCTATTCAAATATACCAAGTTTTCTGTCGTAAATTCAGTATCGATAGGTGAAGTATCTCCTCTTTCGTTTCGAATAAAATTGTGTAAAACGCATGTCGTTAACACAACCTTTTCTGCATACTTGGGGTTTAATTTCAATCTCCTGCAATAAATTCTGAATTTCTGGGCTAGAATTCCAAAGGCGTTTGTTTTCAACGACTCTGCGCCCCCGAGATAGTCGATAGTTAAAAATTCGTCTTTCGACTTTGTTTTCTATTTGGTTGCCAGGGAACGGCCTCATCAAATAGTTTTTCAAAGGGAAGGCGGGATCTCCAAGAATTACGTGCGGCACAATTTCCTGTGCTCCCGGTAATGGTGAATTTCGTGGAATATCAATTGTGTTGGCGTCTAAACGCCTTCCAAGATTTGAACTTGCAAAAATCCCCCCATCACTATTTCGTCCATACGAACCCACATCGACAATTATAAATTTATAATTGGCATCCACAAGAGCCAAAAGGACTATTGAAAAAGATTTTTTGTAATTGAAGTAAAGAGATCCTGAGTTTTGAGGTGCTTCTATAACAACATGTTTTCCATCTATCGCTCCTATGCAATTTGGGAATTGCCATTGTTCCCAGAATTCTTGTGCGATTCGCTCCCAGTCTTTTTTCAATGGAATCGGCATTACTTCTTTCATCATATTTTTAATAATCGCGTCACAGACTTCATGAACTGCATGTTGTACTGTTGAAGTTCCTAGTCGATAACTGAATCCGATTGTTCGAAACGAGTCACCACCAGCTAAATACCTGAAACAAAAATTTGACAAAATTACACTCGCTTTTTAATTATTTTATTTTGTCTAGAAACGGAAGATTAAATTTAAATTTTAAAAAATTTCATTTACGAAGTTTTTATTTTTATTGAACTATTTTACAGGTGCAGAATGCAAACGCAGATTGTTAAGCTTGAGGAGCAACTATCGTAAAGTGCGTCAAAAAAATAAAACTACAAGTGGTCAAGCGGCTGGTAACTACCATAAATGGAAATTTGAGGAAACATCATTTTTAGCCCCTTTTATGAAGGATAAAGATAGGCTGTCTTCATTAGATGAGGAGGCAGGTCTCAATGAAGACAATGACAACTCCCAGTGCGATGTTAAAGAGTCCAACAATTATCAAAAACTAGGACTGTCATCATCATCATCATCATCATCACAAACGACTCCCTCGATCCGCAAAAAACAGTCTCATCAGGACACTGCAGCTTCAGCAGTAATGAAATATTTGCTGGATAAAAAGGAACCAGCTGAAAACAAAAATCACCCAATGGGCTTATTCTTTGAGTCGGTGAAAGAAACAGTTAAAACATTTTCTCCAATAGATCAACACCACAAATTTTTAATATTGTCTCACAGATACAAATGAAATATTTGATGACTCATCCCCCTACCCAACAGCCTTCACAACCAATTCATTCAATTTCACCGCCTAGTTCAACTTGTTCTTCGTATTTTCTAATTATTCCCCAAATGAATTTAACTAGATTTATTGTATTCATTTTTTTTTTTTTTTTTTTTTTTTAAGTTTGTTTATAATATACATTAAAAAAAATAAATAAATAAAAATTGTAATTAATGTAATGTCAATAAATATTACTTACCTCAAACATACCGCCAGTTTTTCTCTAGGTGAAATAGCAGCTCGAAAATTGGTATTCTGTTTTTTTAAATCGCTCTCAATTTTTGACAGAAGAATTTCAAAACTTTCTCTTGACATCCTGAAGTATTGGAAGAACTTAGTTTCGTCATCGACTAATTTCCAGAACAACGTGTGATATTCTCCTTCATCAGGTCTTGATAACAAAAGAGGGTGCACCCACATTCTTCTCTTTTTAGGTTTTCTTTCATCCTCATCTAATAGCAACGCCATAAGAGCCAGCTCTTCGTCAGTAAAATGGACAGACATTGATGAATGTTTTTAACCTGCTGGTATACTAGGAGCGTTGTTGGAACGCCGTAGTGTGAAAGATAAGAGTGCGAGTGGAGTGTGAGCATGCCTGGAGCGCGAGCGTCACGTGACCTCTAGTGTGAAACGGCCTTTAGGGACCAGTATTTTTTCCAACTCTGTGAAATTCTTCTTTGGATCTCTTTATTTGTTCTATCGGTGAAGGATACAAGTTGCCCGAGATAGATGTGCTCGTTAGTGAATTCTATGTTATCATTGCCCATTCTTATTTCTATTTCTTCACTATTTGTCATTAATTTAGTCTTATCATAGTTTGGGACTAGACCTACTTTTTTACATTCTGGTACTAGTTCATTCACATTTTTTTTTTTTTTTTTTTTTTTTTTTTTTTTTTTATTTATTGATATTTACAACTGTACAGAATAATATACAACAAGTAAATGTGTTGACAGTGAATACAATGGCATGTAAATAACTTGTGAAGAACTACTCACTAGTATCACTTCAATAAAATCTACTCTAAAAGGTCTCTAGGCCATCTTCTTTTTAGACGCCTCGGAGGATTATCAGGGATGGAGGAGGAAGCAAGTTGGGAGACTAGTGGATTGGAGTGGTTATGGAGCTTACTATGGAAGGATAAGTATCTGGTTTGAGCTAACTCAGCAACATATGGAACATTAAGGTCTTTATGGATAAGCTTATTGGTGACAAAGTAAGGGGCATTTAGGATTTTTCGAAGGATTTTGGATTGTAAGGATTGGATGCGAGAGGAATTGGATGGTTTAGTAGAGCCCCAAAGCTCAACTCCGTACGTCCAAATAGGTCTAATAACAGTCTTGTAAATAAGTCTTTTGTAATGAATTGGGAGGTTTGATCGTTTGTCTAGTAAATGTTGAAGTAGTCTGTAACGACGAGCAGTTTCTTGTCGTTTTAGTCTTGTATGTGGATTCCAAGTAAGACGTTTGTCCAAGTGGAGTCCTAGGTAGCGGATCTGTTCAACAGGGATTAGTGGAATATTATTGAAGGATACTGTTGGACAGGAAGTCATAGGTTTACGACGAAGGGTAAAGGTTATTTGGTGAGATTTGTTTGGGTTTATTTTGATTCTCCATTTTTGACACCATTCTTGAATGTTTAGGATATGGGATTGGAGTGTTTGGGAGGCAATGAAGGGATCATTATTTACTGATAATACACATGTGTCATCAGCATAAGTGGTAAGGACAGTGGTAGGATGAGTTGGGATGTCAGCTGTATACACCGTGTAGAGGATGGGGCCTAGGATACTACCTTGAGGAACACCGGCAGATTGGGTAAAGAGGGGAGAATAGGAAAATTTATGGTTTACTTGGAAAGTTCTATCACTTAGATATGAACGGATAATTAAAAAATACGTTGAAGGAAGGAATTTGCGGAGCTTGTAAAGTAGTCCTGGGTGCCAGACTCGGTCAAAAGCCTGTTCCACGTCGAGAAAGGCTCCCGTGCAGTACATTCCGCGCTCCAATTCATTCAACATAGAAACCATTTCCTCTCTACTTGTTGCGAAGAGCACAATGTCATCTGCAAAGCGTAGGTTGTTCAGCCACCTTCCATCGATTCTTACTCCTTTTCTTTCCCAGTCCAGGTTCCAGAAAACCAACTCCAGGACTAAAATAAAGAGAATTGGAGAGAGTGGATCGCCTTGTCTCACACATTTTTCCACAGGGAAAACATTTCCTTTTCTTTCCATTTCAATGTATGCCGACATACCTTTATATAGCTGGTCTATAATTTGTATATATCTGTTCTGTATTCCTATAGTTTTGAGGGCTTTGGATATGCTTGCGTGATAGATTAAGTCGAACGCTTTTCTGAAGTCAAGAAAACAGAGGTACAAAGGGAAATTATATTCTTTAGATTTTTCTATAATTTGATTTACTGTCTGAATATGGTCCATTACTGAAAACCCCTTTCGAAATCCAGCCTGTTCGATAGCTATATTCTCCATAATCTGTTTTGTTAGGCGTTCTTTTAGTATAGTCGAAAATAATTTTGATATTGTGGAACAAAGTGAGATCGGTCGATAGTTATCCATCCGTTTTCTATTGCCTTTTTTAAACAAGATAGCAATTTTTGCCAATTTCCATTGTTCTGGTATTTCTTTTCTCTCTATAATTAAATTGAATAGTTCTGACAATTTTTTCGCCAAAAGCTCCCCACCTTCTCGCAGGAACTCATTCTTCACACCATCAGGTCCTGGGCTTTTATCATTCTTTAAATTATTTACTGCTTTTACTACCTCCTCTATTATTATTGGTGGCAGTGCTTTATCATCCTCTTCTAAATATAGAGTAATATCTTCAGCGTCATTTCCATCTTTTTTATATAGAGCCGTAAAGAATTCTGTTGCTTCATTTACTATATCAACTTTTGCTGTGATCAGGTTTTTGTTTTTATTTTCAAGGTTGCCTATCCAAAGCTTACCAGGTGAAAGTTCTTTTTTAAATTGCTTAATGGATTTGTTTTTCGACATTATATTGATTACTATGTTTTTCCTGTAATTGTCTAGGTCTTCTTTTGTATTCTTCTTTAGTTGTCTCTTGATCTCGGTTATTGCAGTTGTATCCTTTTTTCCTTGTAATACATCATTTTTTATAGCCCGTCTTAGTCTGAAGAGATCTACTGTGCTCGATGAGAGCTTATTCAATCTTGGTTTTGTTGATGGTGTTGGCGGAATGGAGGCACATTCCTTGATAGTTGCTGTCAGTCGGTTGTATTTTTCTTGTGTCCAGAGAGTTTGATATGTTTCTTTTTCCTTTAACTCTTTGATCTTCTTAGTAAGTTCTTCCCTAAATATTTCCACTGTCTCTTTGTTTTGTATTTTAATTTCTCTTTTAACATATTTGAATGGTCGCCTTTCTTTAAATTTATTTAAATATATTTCTCCTCTGATCATTCTGTGATCTGAAATGAAATTTAAATTCTTAATAACTTCAATATTTTTCACTAACGCAATTTGGTTTATAAGAAAATAGTCTATCTCATATTTCTGCCTTTTTGGTGACATCCATGTCCATTTGTTGCGTGGCTTTTTTGTAAAATAGGTGTTCCCAATATGAAGACGCTGGTTGAATGCTAAGTTGACTATTCTGGTTCTTCCTTCATTCCTCTTTCCAAATGTATCTTTCCCCATTATGCCTTCTTCTCCTACTACTCTTTCTCCCACACGTCCGTTGAAGTCTTCCATTACAATAATGCAGTTATTTTTCCTTTTCAAAGCCGACAGCCTTCTTTCGAGCTCCAAGTAAAAATTGTCCTTTTCTGCCTCAGGAGCAGACATAGTAGGTGCATGTAGTTGGATGATTGATAGCGTTTTATTTTCAGTGATTTTCAGAACTAGAACTGCTATTCTATTATTTATTTCTTTAAAATATAATATATCTTTTTTGAATTTATTTGCCACAATAAATCCTACACCATACTGACCTTTATGTGAGCTTGTGTGCATAAGAATGGTTCCGCATTTTTGTTCTATTATTTGATAATTTTTCCTTCTTATTTCTTCCATACCTATTATATCCCATTTGATCGAATTAATGGCATATTTGAACTCCTCTAGTCTTTCCTCCCCCAACATTGTCCGTACATTTATTGAGCAAATCCTGATAGAGCCGTTGTCTTGCCTTGAAAAGCTACTATTATTTTTTAATTGTTGCTATGAGTCTATTGAATTTTTTGCTTTAGTTTGGTCTTTCCGCTCTTCATTTGTCACCTTAGTTTGTTGCTTTTTTTGACTACAAATGGGATAATATCTTTCTAGACTGCTACTTCTACGCAGATTGTAATAATTAATCAATAAAAGTTCTATAATAAAAAAAAAAAAAAATCTCCTATAAAACGCTCAGAGAAAATATTACTAAGCAAATCGAAGGACGCTGCCCACAGAGGCAATAAAGACCAAAAAAAAAAGTCATTTTCATATATCCTAATTGTGAAAGGATTTGCCGTTTATTTTTATTTTATTTTTTTTTTTATCTTAGTTATGAATCTATTTCTCAACTGCTCTTTTTTCAAACCACTAGCCTACACTATTTTTAAAGGACCTGGGTCACTTTCAAAAATTAAAATATAATACCGATTGAAATTGGATTGGTTAATCATGAGGATTTAATATTCTGATTTCTATTAGCCAAGACATGTGATTAAGTAACATAAAAAATAGGGAATAAAAATAAAAATAACAATCATATATGAAAAGATGAAACAATTCTAAATATTTACATATTTGGGAAAGATTGATTGTCTAAAATTTGTTAAAATAAACTATTTTTAAAGGAAATAAGTGAAGCAGAATAAAGAAGAGGTATGGGTAGGGAATTCCAGAAGGAGGCAGCTCAAATGATGAAGGATTTTTCAAAGGAAGCAATTCTGGTATACAGGTATACAGGCTTGTGCTTAGGCGGTGGTTAGAAGTACGTAGAGTTATTAGCTCAAGAATATAGAAAGGGTTTTTGGTTCTTAGAGATTTTGATAGAGATTGTTAAGCCATGGGCTTCGTTCCACCCGTAGAAACGTTATAGCTCCGTTGTTTCCTGACCGTTGATCAAAAACGTAATAGAAAATATGTTTTATTTACCGAGCTATATTGGTTGTAATGAAAAAAGTCACGTTTGAATTTCAAAAATTAAAATTTCTCTCAACTAAGTTTATTTCGAATCACCATTAATTGATAATTTAATTCAATAATTACTTTAAGTAATTTGATCTTTAATTATAATACGTAAATTTGGAAAAGCAGTACATTATAGATCAACGATCTATTTTATTTTCCAGTCAGGGGATAATTGAGTTTTTCTTTTTGTTTTCTTCTGAGAATTCATAACCCTCCACCTTGAAAATCAATATTTAACTGTTTGACGTCAGAAGGAAAATTTTCATAAATGTGGCATACCAATATTGGCTTAGCTTAGAGCGTGTAGAAGGGGCTTCTCTATTTTAGTGAAGGTAAGCCAGTTTTCTTTCGCATTGAACGAAATCCACTTCACGTCGGCTGCTGCAACTCACATAGTCTCGCTGTCCCTTACAAAAGTTTACTTCCGTTCTACGAGCCCGTCATCCATTGTATACATATAATTTTTCTTAGAAAGCTTATGAATTTATGTCTGTGTAGCTTACACAGCCTGAAAAAAAGCGGGAGCAAACCATTCCATCTTTCAAATCTATTAACATAAATTATGAAACCCGAAATGATTTACCTATATGTCCACATCATTCTGTTTCAAATAAATTGTCTAAATTAGCTCTATTTTAGCTTGACAAGAAACATATATTTTTGTATTCCTTATGTTTACGGCAATATTCGTCTCGTTAGTTGCAGTGTACACATGTGTGTTAACAGTAAATAATAATCCCTTCATTGCCTCACAAACACTTCAATCTCATGTCATCATGGTGTCAAAATTAAAGAATTAAAATCAATCCAAGCAAATCCCATCAAATAACCTCCACCCTTTGTCGTAAACCTACAACTTCATGTCCAACACTATCCTTTACTAGTATTCCACTGATCCCTGTTGAATAGATCCGCTATCTAGGACTCCAACTGAACAAACGTTTAACTTAGAACCCACATACAAGACTAAAACGACAGGAAACTGCTCGTCGTTTTCGACTTCTTTAACATTTACTAGATAAAAGTTCAAACCTTCCGATTTACTACAAAAGACTCATTTACATGACAGTTATCGGACCTATTTGGGCATATGGAGTTGAGCTTTGGGGCTCAACTGAACCTTCTAATTCTTCCCGTATCCAATCCTTACAATCGTAAATCCTAAATGCTCCTTACTTTGCTACAAATATACTTATCCATAAATATTTTAATGTCTCTTATGATGCTGATTTTTCCCAAACCAGATACCTATCCTTTCATAGTAAACTTAGTGACTTATCAAATCCGTTAGTCTCTTGCTTCCCATTCTATTTTCGATAACCCTCCAAGGCGTCTGAAAAAAACATCTTCATCGCCTAGTGACCTTCTTTTCAAGTTTTTACTTGTAAGTGTTATCATTGACAACATATTTACTAGATGTATATTTTTGTAAAGTTGAGAATTTCAATAAATGAGAAAAAAAGTTTAGTATTACGTTTGACAGTTTTTAAAAAAATGTTGTATTTTTCTCTTTCCCACATCACTAAAACTATTGACTGAGCAAAAAAGGTAATAGAACCAAATTTGTTGCGTATTTGTTTTGCTTTAATAATGTATAGATGACGAACTTTGAATGCTTATTTTTTTTTTCATTATACAATTAAATTTTATAAATATAATTAGTACATGTAAATATTTTAATTATTATTATGTTTATTTGAAATAATTAAAATAACAGTTATAAGTACAAAAAATGTTGAACTTATGATCCAGTTGGAAATAAAGTGGCAAACGTATACATAAAAGTATATTTAATGCTTTACAAATTTGTTGAAGTCTATTTTCTGAAAAACGTTTACGGAAGGCACTAGAACGACAATTTTGTATTCGGTTTCCGAGAAAATATCGAAAAATCCGAGACCTTCTCCTCTTCCCACATCCCCCACCATATGCTCACCCCCTTCCCCCCGCCCAGGGACGAACACTTTTAGTTAGTACCTTTTACTTCTAATGAATTTATGAAGTAAAAAATTATCGCGTATTTCATACACTCTACAACTTGCTTATTGAATGGACTATAGTCCATTTGATTTCCTACGTTTTCAGAATTCTGTCAAAATATGAACCAAGAATGGATAATCTTATATTTTTTGGTTAAATAAAAGAGTTATAATATATATTTAGGATGTGTCGATTCTAAAAGAAGATAACTGAACAACCTGCTGAAATAAATCTCCAAACGTTATTGAACAGTAAAGCTGAAAGCACCTTAGTAACCTCAGATATGGAGAGTAACTGTGCGATGTATAATTAATTCGTGAGTTAAGCTTTAATTAAAGCAGTTGATATAGTCGTATGAGCAAACATTTACTGGTGAAAATATTTCAGATGGAACCTAATTCTTCAACGCCCTGGTGTGTCATTAAAACTTACTGAACGACTTGTCAGAATTAATAAAAAAATATTTGTATATTCTTCCTTTTCTGTACAAATTTTAATTTTTAAACGTCTCACAAATATAGCTATGCGATTAACTTTCATTTCAAATAATTAGTGTTATTTATTCTCTTCACTATTAACTCAAACACATCCTAATTCATCACGAAACGCTATATTTATACTACTATAAACGTACGCTAAAAATTAACTTTAAGCTAGTTGAAAACATTTTTTTTTTCTTTTACACGCTTTTCGGAAATATTTTACAGAACAGAAGTTGCTGCCTGTTATGTACCCAGCCAGACAATAATACCTTTTTATTTTTTTTTTTGTGTTATTCTTAGGGGACAAGGTGTCCCAGAATAAAGATTATTTTTCATTCAATCATTCAACAAAAATTCTCTCCTACCTGAATTTTTAATACCATTAGCTGGGGGCTTGATGGCCGAGCGAGTTGGCCTGGGTGGGAAGGTCAAGATTCATAAAATTTAAACCACCCAGGTGGGATTCGAACCAACGACCTTCTGGTTACGAAGGCGCTGAGAACCTCGCCTCAACTCACTCGGCCATTGATTCCCGCATATTTCCTTTGCACTGCTTTGTAAAAGTGTTTCACAGCATTTTCAAACACATAATTTATAAAACAAACTCAGAACGTGCAATAAGTTTATCTAATTTTAATTTATTACATATGGAGTCTACTTCTGTACCACAGCCTCCTAAACCTCAACCGATTTTTGTTCGTTACATCAAGAATTTTCCGTTAATGTTTAATCAGTTGAACAAAATAGCCGGCTTGGGAAAGTATACATGTGTATGCCAAACAAATGACACTAAATGCCATTTGGAATAAATCCCTTAAGCCCGAATCGGTATCAGGTCCGGATAAGTAATCTCATCCGTACCAGTTTTTCTACCGTCAAATTGGATGCTGTGAGCGTAGGTCAAGGAAGAAAGATCGGTCAGGGTGGGCTTGAGAAACCTTCATCACACAACGCCAGTAGAAGAACTAATATTCATGGGCATCAAAGTAAGACAGGTCATAAATATACAAACAAAAAAAAAAAAAACAGCCTAGAGCAAGTGGAAAAAAAAACCCCATTACCACTTTTCTTTATCGGTCCAGCCATTAACTGGTGACGTGCAGGAGTTATGTGACTCGACACAAAAATCACTTTTTAAAAAAAAGAATTTAGAATAGAATAGAATAGAATAGAATAGAAAATAATTTTATTCTGGGACCAAGTCCCTTAAGAATAACAAATTGTACATAAAGAAATGATATTAGTTACATCTGGTCAGAGACATGATGAAAAATAACACGAAAAATAAAAAATAAAAATTTTGTTTTTTATTATAAAAATTACAATAATAAAACTGTTAACTAATGTATAACTATAGCAACTACCACGTATGATCTTCTAATGATGCTGTGATGAGATGAGCCGGGGATTATATAGGTATTTTATACTGAGCTTTGCAGGTCGGCATACACTTTTATATAACTCGTCCCTCCTTAAGTTCGAGTGTCCTCAGGGAATCAGTTTTAAGTACCAGGGAAGGGTGGGTATGAACAGTTTTAAGAAGGGTATCATCCACGTAAGGATAGCAGAGTAGGAAGTAAGTTTCAATAAGAGGTGTTTGCAAAGGGAGTTGGATAAAATAATGAATATGCGTCGGAGTTAAGGAACAATCTAATTTACCTGTTTGCCAAAGAATTTCAGGTGTGTTGGAGATAAGTTAGACATTATTGTGGGAATGTAAGATCGCGAGTTCTTTATAGGATTAATACTATTATGAATTAAATTTAATTTACAGAATTCTAGAGATACATCTAGATCATTAAGTTTGTTGATGATTAATTCTAACGTTGAATACAATAAAAGATTATGATAATTAGTTTTTATTACATTAGTAACATTTTCTATTAAGATTTTTCTGATTTTATTGGTATTATATTTTATTGCACGCATGTCTCTGTTAAATTTATCAATAAGTTTTTTATTTATGGCTAGTTGATTTCCGACGTTGTGTTTCAAATGATAATCATTCCTTTCTATATTGTAATTATTTTGTCATAACGTTCGCGATCATTTGCATCCATGTTTCCAGTTATCCATGATATTGCAGTTCCTAATCCATTAATTAAGCCTCGTTTTTGTCGGTTATTGGAGGAGTTGGGGTTATTGATGAAGATATGATCAAGTTTGGTTTGGGCATACGATAGATGTGCCATGAATATGTCAGTCTGAGCTGAAGTTAATTGCGCATTAAAGGTGTGAAGATAGGTTTTGGGGATGGGTAAAGGATTGTTTTGAATTTATATGGTTGAAAAAGGTTATCAATTTCTGCTTGAAAGGATGTAAGGTTGACGGAATGTATATAAGTAAAGTAGCGATTAATTATATATGAATTTTGGATTTTTAAAGGAATAATTCCTGGTCTCTGAGATAGGTCAGTGATTTTCCTGAATGATCCTTCTGTCATTATGATTTTCGAATTTTGTTGGTCGTTTCAATAAGCTGGGATGTAATTTAATGTGTTTTTTCTTATTTATTTGAGCTATTTTGGTATTATGATTGTATATAGCCTTTTTAAATTTTGGTTTTGCTTTATTCCGGAGATTTGTTTTGATGTATATCTGTCCGTGGGAAATTCCGACAGTTTCTCTATTTTTATTGCGATTTTCTGTCCTGGTTTGTTTTTCTTTATCAATCATTTCCTTAATAGATTTTTTTTATCAATAGTTTTTCGGCATGATATTGGTTAGTTTGTTGTTCAAAAATTAACTGTTCGCTACTTGATGAAGGGTTGATTATTCCGAATGTGATTTCGTTAGGCGTCAGTTTTAATTGAGAATTAGGGGTGTTATTATAGGCGATTAATGCAAGTTTGAGTACCGTCAGTACGTATAGAGAAGGTTCTTGGGTTTTAATGATGGTTATTAACTCGATTAATGTGGAATGAGCTCTGTTAATAAATCCGTTGGAACTATGATAATTGGGGGTGGTAAAATGGTATTGAATATTGTTATATTGTAGGAAGTTTTCAACACCTTTATTTGCAAATTCAGGTCCATTGTCCATCTGTATCTTTTGGGGCGAAGGAAATAAACTGAGATAATCTTTTAATTTGTTTATTATTTCTGCACTATTATTGCTGTCTATGATATATCCGTAAAGTTTCTTTGAAAAGCAATCAATGATTGTTAGGATGGTGGTGTTGCCATAATATAAGGTGTCCATCTGTAGTTGTTCAAAAGGTTTGTAAGGTGTGGTGGTAATTTAGTATTCCGGTTTAGGGGAGTTTCTATCGTATTTTATTTGTTTACATATATCACAATTATTAACGTATTTAGTTATGTCTGTGAACATTCCGGGCCAATAATAGTTTTTTCGTAATGCTCTATAAACTTCATTAATTCCTCTGTGACAAGTTTTTCCGCAATGATAGTTTGACATGTGCAGGGTTTGTTTGTCTTTGTTTTCTTCGTCTTGAACATATTTAAGGTATCTTTTGATCTTTACAGTAGGGAATTTTTCCTCATTATTTTTTGGAACTGCCTAAAAATTTCTTCTAAAATTTTGTTTTCTACTTCTGAATTGGGGTTGGAACAGTATACTCCGTAAGTCTTGTTAGGTTCAAGGTGTTCAATACATATTTCTTCCAAATCATTATTATAGGGCCAAGCCGTGTGCCAGATAAAACGTTTCTTTGTTGAATTAAATAGTGTTTTTATATTGATTTTTAGATTTATTTCCTCTTTGAAGAATAATTTGTATTTTTTCTAAGTTTACAACTTTGTCGGGATTGTCTACTATATCTATTTGTTCGTTAGAGCTAATTTGAGAGTGGGCTGTCATTAAACTTTCACTGTCTTCTCCTCTCGTATTTGTAATTGGGGTAGCTTCTTGGATTTGGATGTTAAGGTTTCTACTTAATTCTTCAATGTCGTCTATTTGTAATGGCGGATTATGATTGGATTGTAGGAAATTGTCAATAGACACATTAGGGTCAATTTCGACATTTTGATCGGAGTTGATAGTATTTAATTCATACGGAGGATTTCGCGACAAAGCATCGGCTACATGATTGGTTTTTCCGTTTACGTATTTTATAGTGAAATTATAATCCGATAGTTGACATTTCCAGCGTATCATTTTTGCATTAGGTTCTTTCATATTGTATAGGTATTGTAGTGGTTTGTGATCTGTCTGAATAATAAATTTGCGTCCGTAGATGTAAGGCTTAAAGTATTTACATGCCCATACAATGGCAATCAGTCTTTTTCTATAGTACTGAGGTTTGCCTCATGTTTGTTTAAGGTTCGAGAGGCATAAGCAATGGGCAAGTCTTTTCCGTTTGTTATTTGTGATAGAACTGCGCCTATTGCGTAGTTTGAAGCGTCCGTCGTTACTATAAAATGTCTAGCTCTTTCTTCGTTTGAGCCTGTATTTTGATTTTGTTGTTGCAACTGCATTTCCAGTTACCCTAAGCGTTCTGTTAAAAGTCGTATGGTTTCATCTTTGTCTTGATCATTATTTGTCATCAAATTAGGTTTTTCTTGAATATGTGTCAGTTCGTAGGGGAAACAAAATTTTTGAAATTCGGTCTGTTCCATGTTCTCATAGAGACAGTGTTTTGGGAGTCTGGTTTAGGATTAGGGATAGGGCGATTATTAAAAGGATGACGTGGGTCATTTGGATTATTTGAATTATTTTTGGGAACCTGTTGATTGAAATTTTGTGGTTTAGAAAAATTAGGTTAAAAAGGTTGGAGTTGTTGTATGAAAAAAAGTCTTATTTGTTGATTATTCGCGAATTGTTGATTAGGAAAATTGTTTTGATGAAAAGGTTTTGTTTGATTAAAGGAATTCGGGAATAATCTCGGTTGTTGATAATTTTGATGATTCCTTTATTCGTTTTTGTTTTTGTACAATTAATCGATTATAAATGAACAGCGCATATTGATAATTCTTCTAAAATCTTCTAGATTGTTAGAATCGAAAGTCATAATGTGGTTAGAAAGCTGCCAAGGCAGGCAGGAATACATATGATGAATTATTTCTTTTTCTACGTAAGAAACAGCTGATTCCAACTGTTGGTCGTTAAGTCCGTCAATTTTGAGTATAACAAAAATTAACTGTCTCAGGTTTTCGAGTCAATTTAAAAATTCTGTAGAATTTTCCTTTTTATGGGGTCTTGACGCGTAAATTTCCACTTTTAGAGATTCATATGACCGGCTATCTGAAAAATTTCTTTTTAATATGTCCAGTAATGCAGGTATAGTCGCAATTGATTGAGTTAAAATGAGGGATTGAGCTGATCCTATTAATCTACTCTTAACTTTGTTTAATAATTGTAAATGATTTAACTCTCTCTGTTGGATATGGATATTACAGTTAATATTATAAACACCTTCTACAGTGGATAAAAAGTAAAGTAAGCCGTTAGCGTTTCCGTCGAAACTAGGAATGTGACCGTAATCCTCTCTTCGAAGTTCATGACTAATATTAGGAGATTGTGTGTTAGTCATTTTTAATTTGGCTGGTTTAATTAAAGGAATGATGAATGTAAAAGAGTTACAAAATAAAATACAATAAAATGTTATATAAAAGTAAAAGCGAAATAAATGATTACTTATTATTCTAATTATATAACTAACTTACAGTTATCTATATCTATCTTGCAGCTGCGGCGGCTGGTATCTCTGCTATGTGCTGTGTTGGCAAATGAGTAATGAAGAAAACAGATCTTCGCTTGAGGATAAATGATCGTCAAATCGAGTTCCTGTTTAGTTCGGGCGCCAGTTATGTGACTCGACACAAAAATTACTTTAAAAAAAAAAGAATTTATTATTAAGCAAATAAAAATTGCAATAATAAAACTGTTAACTAATTTATAACTATAGAACCTACCAAGTATGATCTTCTAATGATGCTGTGATGAGATGAGCCGGGGATTATATAGGTATTTTATGCTGAGCTTTGCAGGTCGGTATATTTATTCATATAACTCGGGTCCTAGGGACCCGAACGGAGAGACAAATTATTCTCAGAAGCCGGGCATTTCATGTAGCGTTCTGTATGGTCCTGTACCTTTCTGTCTCAGGCACCTTTTCATAGTCAGTATATTTCTCGCGTCTTAGCTGTTTATCTCAATCGAATATTTAACCTTTCGGGTCCTGGGGACCCGACGTCGCCACTAGAGTCACTGGTTGTAGTACGCACTTATTTATTGGCAGGTATTTTTAATAGTACGGTTTGTTCTACAGGCGACTCCAGATTTCCTGAGTTTGTTAGAAGTGTTTTTTAAGAGTGTAACGCATTTGAATGTGATGGAATTGAACGCATTGAGATAGTGATGCAGAAAATGGTGAAAGATGTATCATTCTTCAGATAGGGAACAGGATATTGACAAAAGTGTTCATTATGTCTATAATGAAATTGTAAGTAAGTACTTCTCTGGTAAGAATGAGGTGTGCTTTATGTCCTTCAAATATTGACAAAAAAACATTTCGTTCTCCGTAGAATGCAAAAACCCTGTATGCAAAAGTTGTTCACAACCTATTTGCAAAAAATGACGCGATGAGTGAATTTTGTATTCGTTTTTGTTTTGTTTTTTTAAATTATGTATCATTGTAAATAATACATATTTTTTAATAAATTGCCAATTTCAAATGTTATGCTTCAAATTTATGAAAAGTTTATGTTTCCACTTTTTATTATTTTAGTAAATATTTTTTCAAACGAATAAAATTTGCAATTGTTAAATTTTATTTTGATCTCAATCCTTTATAAATATACACTGTTATTGGTATTTTGCAAAATGTTTATAAAAAAAGTCTATTTAGGCCATTAGGTCCTGAGGAACCATTCTTATCAGGTACTTACTTGAAGAGCCACGTCTATCCTATGTTTCTCTCTATTAAACCAAAGTAATATTAGAGAAACCTTATACAAAACGTGATATTGTACAGTGTCATAACTGCCAGGCATATGACCATACAAGAAGCTGCTGCCATCACATGCCAAAATGTGTTAAGTAAAAAATTAAAAATCCCAGTTCTACTCATTTTTTTTATTCCCTATGTCATCGCTTTCTCCTTTGTGCTGACTTCAATACCTGCAATAAGGTTCATGAAACACCAACTCCCGTGGGCAAGCATTGCAGTCAGTACTTAATTCCCGAAAATCCTCTTTTATTTCTCGCGGTACCTATTGGCACACGGATCCTGACCAAAACCCTGACCTTCTTGACTTCTTCATTCACTCAAGCTTAGGTCCCTTCATTACTCCATAGAACGCCGGGATGAACTTTCCTCTGATCACAGTCATTTAATTTTAACCATTTCCATCACTACAATCCCAAAACCTTTTCCCCCATTATTTATTAGAGGGTCAGTAGACTGGAACATCTTCCATCAAATAATATCTGACACAATAGACCTTAGAGTATCCTTAAAAACCTCCCAAGACCTTGACAACGCAACTAATTCCTTCAAAACTATGACCCAGCAAGCAGCCTGGGTTGCATCCTCAACTCGTTTACCTCCCAAAGTTCGAAAGAAAAATCCAATTGTATAGACTACTAAATAAGACATCTCATCTTACCATTGAAAAAAATATTTCTCATATACAAAACTATCAACAAACCTATTTGGGTATATGAACTTGAACTGTGGTCGACAGCAAAAAAGTCTAATATCAAACGCATTCGATCCTTCCAATCCACAATCCTCCGAACTATAGTAAGTGATACCTACCATGCCTCCAACAAAACCCTACACAATGATCTCAATATACCATACGTCCTCGACCTTATACCTCTTAAATTTTCGAAATTCCATCGCAACCCTTCCTTTCATCCTAACCCACTAGCTCAATCATTAGTAGTCCCCAGATGTTTTGTAAAATTTACTTATATTGCATTTCTGGCCAGCTTCTCCACTCATGCCCTGAGTGAATGTACAATAGCGCTCTCACTTATTCCCCACTGGGTTTTTACACTAGGGACACTGCTGAGAGAGAAGAGCTGGGATCTCTCGGTTCCTGGCTTGTCCCTTCATAAGTGGAGGGACGCGTCTTGTAGGGGGATCCCTAGGATGAGTGTATATTGTAAATAGAGTATGAATGTATTTTTAACTCTTAATTCAACTTTGTTTTATTTTTTTATTATTACTATTTATTTATTTTTATTTATTTAATGTTTTATTTAAGTATTTCATTTTGTTTATATGTATATTCTTTATGTATAATAAGTTCTTTTCTGTTATCTTTTTATTGATTTTATTTTATATATAATTTTTTTTTTCTTTCTCTTTGTACATGATGTGTGAATGTAATCATACACCATCTATATTACTTATTGCCAGTATTTGTGGCAGATTGTAATAATTAATTTAAAATTTAAAATTCGGATAACGGTATTTATAAATTAGAATCGATTTCCTCGTGTATAGAGAATTTGAACATTTTTGCAGCAATATATTACTAATATATATTTTCAAGAGAAACGTCTTTTAAAATACATTAAAAAAAGTACTGCATCACTTATCTTGATTTACATTTTTTTTTTAACAAAATGAATACAACTTAAAATCTGGAATAATATCTGAAATAGATTCTCAAAGCCGAGGAAAAGTCCGCAGTGGCGGAGATGGTTAGTTTGTAGGGAAACCCAATCACCAGGTGGGCTCTCAAGTTTTAAGCATGTTATAGACTTGCCATCCATTTTATCTACCTAACAAGGTTAGCATGTATCCAGAAAATCATACCAAGCAAAATTTACTGGCATTGCTAAATAGCATTGCGGAAGATTTAATCTGCTCAAATCGACTAAATATTATTTTAGCCCTGTGAAACTGTTAGAACCTTATTTATATTTCATAATAAGATGGCCGAACCACACTGCACGTCTAATATCGCTCTTCTAGTGTTTAACATTCAAAACTAGCTTTCAAACAAGAAAAAATGAATCCTAATTGTATTGGTCCTTCTGTGCCGTCATAGTGTAATTCAAATGATTTTACTCTTTCGTTGTTATTATAGGTTATTCATTGACAATGATCGATTTTGACATATTTTATATAAATCAAGCGCAATCTATTAAAGATTTTTTTTTTAATTTATCTTTTTCCCATTATCACATTCAATATACATATACATAGACATACATTGCATACAATATGCATTCAATACAAACGATTATTATACTGTTTGTTTTTAGCTTTAAGGCAAAAAATCGTAGAGCCCTCAGCTGACCCTCGGTTTTTTCCAATTATAAATTGGAGTCTATTATTGAACTAAATATTGTTTAATAGATTATTTGTAATTCAAAACTTCATAAATGATTCCATTTCGGTTTTATCACTATTAAGAAAGTTTGGGTGTGAGTCTAATCTGCTTATTCCCGAAATGTAGAAACAGCACTCGTTGAAACTTTGTTTCATGTTTGAGTCGGATATGTCGTATTTTGTTTTTAATTTAGTAGGAATAATAGTGGTACCTTTGTTACAGAGTTGGGCAAATTGTAATTGATTTAAAATATAAGAATTGCGATTAAACTGTAATTGTAATCCCGGGTTGGGATTACATTATATGTTATAATGCAAATTACTTCATGAATGACGATTACAATGTAATACCCAAATGTTCGTAATTTTATTATAGATTACAGATTGCAAATACTTGTTTTGACCTCCATCATTATAAGTTTAAGTTTTTTTGTTTTATTGTAATTTGGTTTTTTCTTATTAATAGTTCGCCATCTTCATTCTTTGTTGTGCTGAAAATGTTGTATGTTTTAGAACTAAAGATGAATGTTTAGCATTCGAAATTACTATTCTAATAACATAATTCCCATAGCATTGGAAAATAATTTATCAATCCTAATTGTATTGATCCTTCTACACCTTCATGCATACCTCAAGTCAAATAATTTTGGCAATTTCATTATAAAATAATAATTAAATAACTAAAAATACTATGTTGTTAATTGTTTCTACTTTGAAATATTTTTAAACAAAATTCTCAATAAAACAAATATCAAGAGGGCGTTACACTATCAGTATTAAAGACATTGCTAATAATCGAATATAGATTTAATGATATTCAGTGGTGAAGGGGCAGATTTCTTGTATTGAAGCCGTAACACGGCTCAGTAAAAGCTAGTGATTTGTGAATCAGTCAAGTGGAAACAAGTAATGAATACCAAAGACATCGATTTGGGTGATAAACTGAATAATTTATGACGCCACATTCATAGCCATGTGTCGTTGTAAGAGATATAGGGTCCTTGGCCAAGATATATCACTTCAAACCTAACTGCAATAAAAGATGAAAAAATAAATATTTTTCGAAACATACACACACGTGATGACGTATATTGAGATTTTTTTCTCCGGCTGATTTTAATCATATCGGATGTATGAATGAAAAAAAAAAATTTGAAAACATTTATGAACATGCATTAAGAATTTATGCTGTTGTCACTTCTCTATAAGTAAAGAAAAACCAAATTTGCGTCCATTTTTATCTTATATTTGGTAGTTTCAAATTGAAGAAGAACTTTACAAAAATAAGAATTATCGAAAAAAAACACTGTTTTGGTGCTGGTCTTCAAGCTCATGATCCAATAGCCTCGATATCTGTACCTATATCGTTTCGAGTTTACAACGGAAGAGTTTTTCTATAGTCATACTATTGAGGCCGGTGTTTTATTTATTATTCAGCTGTATACGTTCAATTAAATACAAATACATCTAGTAAATGAGATGATAATGCTCTTAATAACATGTAAATTGTCATAACATTATATATAACTGTCCACAGTGCAGATAATACATTTTAGACAAGTATACTTCATACATTTACATATGGAAACCTCAGATTGCCCAAATTTCCCGCCGTTCCATAGGCCTTCTCAAATTATTCCACCGAAACCGTTACCTTCTTCCCCTGTCAACCCACAAGCTTTTAGTCTCTTCCTTATTATTCCCTTACATTGACTATGGTTGTTTGGTTTACGGTGGCCTTTCGACGGTTCTCGAGGACAGACTGAGGCAAATCACGAACTGCTTCGTCTGGTTTGTCTTCTGTAGTCCGAGGCGTTCCCATGTTTCCCACCTCTATTCCCAACTAAATTGGCTCTATCCCACTTTCCGTAAACAATATTTCCATGGAACATTCCTGTACCAAATTATCAATACCCTTCAACCTTTTTATATTTACAAAAAGCTTCAATTTAGATCTGCAGTCAATCCAATACATACCAGATCCCGTCTTTCTGATCTGTATACCCCATCCCATAGAACTTCAACATTCCAACGCTCCTTCCTTTTCCGCTCACCAATCCTCTGGAACTCCATCCCTCCTCACATCAGACAAGCTAAATCCTTAAAAACATTCAAATATTTCTATTTCCAATACCTCCTTCTCATCCAAACCGACGCTTGCTAACTATAAACCTACTTAGTCAAAAGTTATTATTGCATTGCTGGATTCAGTTCTGTAATAATTGAGATTCCTTTTAATACAGATCTCACTTTCCAGGAATATAACATTGGGTACTTCTATTGTACATACAAATCTA
This sequence comes from Euschistus heros, assembly GCA_003667255.2. Taxonomy (NCBI): domain Eukaryota; kingdom Metazoa; phylum Arthropoda; class Insecta; order Hemiptera; family Pentatomidae; genus Euschistus; species Euschistus heros. The sequence continues at coordinate 540,747 of RCWM02000248.1, forward strand.
ACCATTGTACCAAACGATTTTTCTATATTATTTTATTTTTTTTCTTATTTAATTTTATCTTCTCTAATCTGTAAAATGTCTTTTTTTATTTTCTGTTTATTTAAATGCCATCTATGTACACAGGGCCATTAATGTATTATTGTTTTTCTTTTTAATCTCATTATGTGTCTAACTAGATTTAATTTCGTTATTCCTGTACTTATCTGTTATTCTTAAGGGACTTTGTCCCAGAATAAAATTATTTTTCTATTCTATTCTATTCTAAATTTCTTGTAAAGCAACTACCCATTGGTAGCACTTCATTATGTTCAATATTAGGTCTTGAGGCCCTCTAATATAACACACATCTCTTCAGACGCCTCGGAGGTTTAACTGGAATTGAGTGAAAAGTGAGTAAAGATAATAGAGGATTTGAATGGTTATGGAGTTTACTTTGAAAGGATAGATATCTAGTTTGAGCTAAGTCTAAAACGTAAGGTACGTCAAGATTTTTGCGGATAACTTTGTTTGTGACATGTGGGATTCTTATTAGGGTTTTGGATTGCAAGGATTGGATACGAAATGAATCGGATGGTTTAGTGGAGCCCAAAAGCTCAACTCCATATGCCCAAAGAAGTCTAATTACTGTTATGTAAATGAGTCTTTTGTAATTAATCAGAAGGTTTGGATGTTTGTCAAGTAAATATTGAAGGTGTCGAAAACAACGGGCAGTTCCTGTTTTTTTTAGTCTTGTATGTGGGTTCCAAGTAAGACGCTTGTCCAGTTGGAGTCTAAGGTAACGGATCTCTTCAACAGCGATTAGTGGTATATCATTAACCTTCCACCAGTCGCCCTAATTTCTGTAACACGAGCGGTCGCGCGTTGTACAAAATAAACACCCTGTTTTTTATCCGTTTTTGTCCAAATTTTGTATTTAATCTATTAAATAAAATATTCAGACCATTCTACATTTAAAGTAGAGTATATGCACAAAATATTACCTAAGAGAATATTATTTTGAACGTAAATGAATATATGTTGATTGAAAATAATAAAAAACAAATTTGTGACTAGATAAATTTTTATTTAGAACATTGCAGTCAAATGTAATTATACTTGGGTCTAAAATAAATGTTTTTATGATCAATTATTGTAAACAAATTGTTTTGTGGAATGATTTTTACAAATAAAATGTAGATATCACCTGGTTGCACCCCCCCCCCCCCCTCCCCGTCATCACCATCACTACCCTCTACATAGGTTCCTGTATCATGTTCTAGAACATTTCCTATTTCCTCATCACTCAATTCCAAATTTGTATTTGATTTCCGGTTATTTTTTCTTTCTTGTCTAGTTTTACAAAATTTTATGAAGATATTGTAATTTTATAGATTTCCACCTAAACAAAACATTCCGAATAATTAATACTCCACTGACTAGAATAAAGAAAAGTAAAATACAAAATAATCCTACATGCATTATATCGAATCTAGCTGATTGCCGAGAAAGGGACTCGAAAAAAAAAAAAAAAAAAAGGAGAGCGGTCGCTTTTTGTACATTGTGCAACTCTGAGAATTAAATATTTTTTGATTATGAAACTATCCCTCCTACCACATTGAAAAATTACTGGCGGTAAATTGAGGAATACTTCGAGGAATAACTAAAGCCAATTTTCTGGGAAGCTCAACGGTAGTGAGAGCGAGAGAAAATAAGTCGAGTGTGGTACAAAATACAACAGCGCGACCGGTAATCGGTTAAAGGTAATTCTGGAACAGGAAGTCGTAGGTTTACGCCGAAGGGTAAAGGTTATTTGATAAGATTTATTTTAATTCCCCATTTCTGACACCATTCTTAATTAAAGGTTTATGATATGGAATTGGTGTGTATGGGAGGCAACTATTCATTGAAAAATGAATACTATAAATTCAATAAAGATTTGGGAATAAATCAAGGCACTGCCTATATACATGACTAATAAATGTTGAGATCAAAATGTATTTAGCTAACTGCCCAACTCCCTCTTCCGTTTCTCTGCACTCAGTCTACTCTGGGTCCTGATGTCTTTTAGATGCCTTTTCCGTTGTCTCCCAAGGTAAGTATAAACATGTCTCATTTCTTTTCCTACATTTTTAAATGTACGTTTTTAATTACGAAGTATTCATAAGACTTGAATTTATACTTTATACTTTCGTATATATTTCATCGGTGTGGAAAAGTATTTCTCAGCTCTCAATCCCTTTTATCCACCGTTTATTATTGGCAGTTTGACGGCTTAACCTAATATTTAAATTTTTTTAAAGTTTAATCTAACGATACACAATTAAAACTAAAGTTTTGGTAAAAAAGATTGTTATTTCATTTTTTTTTCTCGTGCATTTTTCCTATTGTAGTCCTGACTATGAGTAATCTATGAAGCCTAGAGGGTTGGAACGCTTGAGAATATTTTCTTAAAGCATTTTGGTTGATTATTTTTTTATTTTGTGTATGTATTCAATAATTTTCTCCCGCCCTTTAAAGTTTGGATACTTTATCAATAGACCTAACAAGTAATAATTATATTAATAATATTATACTTAAAATTCGTGCTTTTAATTTAACGTTTCATTAGACGTTAAGTCACAATACAACGTTTATTGAATATTACGTTGTGAATACATTGAACGTTTCCTTTTTAAACTGTGTCCAATTGTCTATTATTCTATGTTCCTTTCCTTACTATGAAAAGACAGTTGCCTTTCGAATAAGCTTAAAGTTTCCAAGATAAAATGTAAATTTACTCCAGACTTGACTGGATGTTCTAATGGAAAAATATTTTCTAAGAAACAGCTTTGAAATATACCCAGAAAACTAGTTTAGCTACTCAGCTATTATTTTTAACAATTTCATTTCAAATCTATATAGTTTTACGACTAGATTTAATTTTCGGAACTAACATGAACTAGAGTTATTTTCGGCCTCTTTTTCAAATTCAGACCCTGGAATATCCCATGTGTATCGGAATTTTCCTAGGAATGGGCAAATGTTTTTTTTTGTTTTTTTAATTTAACACATTCTTGAACTTTGGGGCTCCACTAAACCCTCTAATTCATTTAGTATCAAATCCTTGCAATCCAAAATCCTTCGAAAAATAACTATTGCTCCTTACGTCGCCACAAATAAACTTATCAATATACAATCAATGCTCCATATTTTGCTGATTTACCATAAACCAGATACCTACCATATCATAATAAACTCCATCCCATCCAGATCTACTAATCCCTCAACTTGCTTTCTATCCTATCCCTTACAACCAACCCACCGAGGCTTCTGAAAAGGAGGACCTTGGAACCTTCTCATAAACATCATTTGACATTCGTTAAAGTTATCAAAGGATCAGAAGAGTAATATAAAGGAAAATATAAGTACTAAAAAATTTAAGTTAAATAAATTAATTATCGTTTATGAAGCCGAACTCACTCGAATTTCGTATTGACATATACTTGGTTGCTACCAAAGACCTTGCGCATAAGTATAGCTTTATTAAAGATTATAAATTTTAGACATTACTTAATCTTCAAAGTTAAGTATTCTACATGGTTATCAACTACTTTCACCCATCTTTCTGACTCTGGTAGGCTGATACCACTCGTCTGGTTTGGAAGAAAAGAGCTCATCACATCAAACTTTTTCTTCGAGTAATTATCGAGGATCAGAACTCTTAAATAACGGATCATGGATCTAACCAAACCATAATCCGATGGAGCAATATCTGGGCTATACGCAGAATGAGAATGAGCAAAAATTGTTTACAACTTGCAGTTCCGATAATTTTTCTATAATTTTCCTTCGTGAAGGATGTACAGGACCATTGTTGTGTTGCGAAATAGATCATTTCGTGTTGACCGTAGCGGAGTTCTTTGCCCTCAAAACTGCACCAACTCTATATGTTTCTTTACAGTAAAGGTTATAGTCGACTGACCGAACCAGCTCAAAATGCAAAACACTCAAAATTTGACCAAACACAAAGCATCATTTTTTTTTTTAGCAATGCGATCCAAACGAACTAAATTGCCGCATTATTTAGATGGATAATTATCTTTGCAATTTATTAATTATAACCTAAGTTTGTTTGGCTGCTGCCTTCGCGCTTAGACCCTTTTTCTTCTGACAATTCAAGGGAAATTTTTAATGTTTAAATGACCCCTTAAAGCCAACTCAATTCAGAAGGTATTGAAGAATTAATCGAAATAAACATTGACATGAATTGTTGGAATAAAAACGTACTTATATCATTAATGATTTTAGGAATGAAGGGTCGTATTCATGCACCTAGACTTTTTATTTGCTAATGTTTCTAGTAGTCTCCTAGAATGACGACATGTATTTTTAAATTAAGATAAAAAGAGTTCTAACCCAAAATAAAAATATGTGCAATAACTACCATCTAATAAATACTAAATAATAAAATTAAAATAATTTACAAAAAACTTATTAAATTTTTTATTATTGGTAGAATATAATAAATTAAAAAAAATGAAATTAATTTACAATCATTAGAAAGGAGAGGACGGAATAGACAAAAGGGGATTTGAAAGCTTTTAATGAGATTTTATGATGAATGGTAAAAGGTGGGAAATTCCAGAGAACTGAGGACTGCATTCAGAAGGATTTATCATATGCTTCAGCTGAGTGAAGGAGGTATATATATCGGAAATACGAGCTCTAGTGGTTTGAGTATAGGTAATTGGAATTGAAGTTCGAAGATACAGTGAAGAGAACGTGGAAAAAATCTGGTAATAGAAAAACACTAGAAAATATTGTCTAAGGAGATAAAGACAGGGCCACTTAAGTTCGGCATACAAATTGGTTACAAGTTTATGATTTTTTTTTTTTTTTTTCGAAACTGATGCGAGATAGCAAAACTTCCTAAATTTTGGGTAATACGTGGTCTGCAAGAGAGTAATTGAGCTAGTCAATAACGTACTAAACTAGTTATATCCAGATTTTTCACTGTGGGCCAATCGGATAAACGTTGTTGATACATTTTTCAACAAGAAAGCGGAGGAAAGAGTCAAAGGTTCAATTCAATTTCCTTGAATTTTAAAAGAACATTTTAATTATCTATTTACTGAATTAAAAAAAAAAAAAAAAACTACAGCTGTATTAAAAAAAAACAAAAAAAAAAAACTACAACTGATAAATGTTATATCAACGTTCATCATAACATTTCGATTTCTTGTGAAACAACTACAGACTTGTAGCGCTTCAATGAAAGTTCTATATGAGAAGGACCCGAACCCATCTTGTTTTCAGACGCCTCAGAGTGCTGTCATGTATAGGATGAAAGCAAGTTGAAAGACTAGTGAATTTGAATGGGTATGGAGTTGGCTATGTAAAGAAAGGTATCTGGCTTGGGCTAAATTTGCAATAAATGCAACATTAAGGTCTTTATTTCTTTGAGCCCCAAACCTCCATTTTGCATGTCTAAATATGTTTGATTACTGTCATGTAAATGAGTGTTTTATAATTAATCAGAAGCTTTGACTAGTAAATGTTTAAGATGTAAAAAAAAAAAAAAAAAAGGACCAAGGAAGAAAGATTTTTAAAATGAGTGGTTGATGGAATATAATTGGTTTAAAGAACATACCATTATGATCGGATAGTCGATCGAAAAGGTAAAGTAATTTATCAAACACCATATTCAAGGAACGAAGAAGTGGTTCAACACCTTTTGAATAAACTGAAAACTGCTAATTCGGACAACAAATGCTGCTAATATAACTCCTTCAATTATTTTTTAACATAAAAAAAGTAACAGAGAAGAATAGGGATTCATGCATTCGAACATTAAAAGTAATGTTTGCTTTAAACAATAAAATAGGAACGGAGACTTTACAGTGGATATTATAGTGTATGTAGACGATATTATTATTCATAATAATAATCAAACTATGATCTTCAAAGTTTAGAAAAGTCAGGAATTTCTTATATGCCGTTCTTCCATTTTCTCCAGACCTCAATCCACTTGAGTAGATGTGAGATGCCATCAAGAGAAAACTCTTAAATCACTCTCTACAGCCAGTCGACCTTCAAACTTACAAGGGGAGGACACACTCCGTCTCTCACGGATCTTGTTGGAATTTTTTTTTGGAAGTTCCTGGAAAAAAATATTAGACACATATTTTGCCGTTCCGACCAATGGGCCCTAGAAGCCTAGAAAAAAAAATAAAATAGCATTAAAATAATTTATTTTATATCTCGAGTTTAAAAAATTATATCGATATGATTCTTGCACCAAGATTTTTAGTTTTGATTGCGGATTTAAGGAAAAATACAGCCACGCCATAGATTTTGTTTGGGATAATAAAGTTCTAAAAACATGATTAGATTTTCAAGAAAGCTACCTCTATAGATTTTCTCACACAAAAAATGACGTCAGATTCTAATTCCGCACCCTCAAAAACATTGAAAAATTCGAGTCCAATGTCGATTCTTGTAAAAAAAATATATCGAATTCACTTCACTCTAAAATTTTTAGCTTTTACACTGTAAAATGTGATAGAAAATTTTTTTAGCCCCAGAATTCCATTTCAGCACCCTCAAAACTTATGAAACGAATGTATATATATATATATATATATATATATATATACATAGATATCAATAAAACAAATATATATATTAATACGTTTCATAAGTTTTGAGGGTGCTGAAATGGAATTCTAGGGCTAAAAAAATTTTCTACCACATTTTACAGTGTAAAAGCTAAAATTTTAGAGTGAAGTGCATTCGATATACTTTTTAAACAGAATCGACATCGGATTCGAATTCAGCATTCAAAAGAACCCTTAAATACGAAATTTCATCCAAAAATAAAAATAAAAATTCTTAAGCTTCAAAATTTGCCTGACCAAATTAATTGGTAGGCAACTTTTGTTTAAATTGACAAAAACATGAATTACGCTCAGACGGTTAAACTTATCAACTTTATTTTTTAACACGAAATATAGGGTTGTAATACGCTCTAAATGTTTTTGGTTTCTTTACCTTATCAGGTTTCAAACTCAGGTTAAAAATCAAAATGTTCTTCGGATTTTCCAATTTTTTTAATAGGTTTTTGTTCATCGAATTTTACATTTATATACATCAAAAGAAAGCTGAGGCTCTCCTCTTTCCAGCGATGCCAACCAGTGCATTGCGTGACAAAGTAAGAGCGATTTAAAGGTATGTAACCAATAATCGGTTTAAAAATTTCATTTTCCTCGAAGAGGGTGAAAAAATTGATATTTTTTGATTTTGGTGAATAAGCGTTTTACGATGTTTTTAAGGGTGCTGAATTAGAATCTGACATCAATTTTTGTATGAAAAAATGTATAGAGATAGTTTGCTTATAAATATAATCATTTTTTTAGAATTTAATTAACCTAAACCAAAATATATGGCACGGCTGTATTTTTACTTAAATTCTCAATCAGAATTAAAAATCATGGTGCAAGAATCATATCGATATAATTTTTTTAACTCGAGATATAAAATAAATTATTTTAATGCTATTTTATTTTTTTTTCCCGGCTTCTAAGGCCCATTGGTCGAAACGACAAAATACATGTCTAATATATTTTGACCAGGAACCTCCAAAACATTTGCCAATAAGATCTGTGAGAGACTGAGTGTGTCCTCACCTTGTTAGTTAAAGAAATAAGTGAGATCATTAATGACAGTCTTATTGCATACTTATATTTTGGCTAGCAGAGAACATTATACAAAGTACTAATTCTTTCCAACCACCATCGTGTTCAATAAAATAAATTCTGGAACAAAATTATTTTATTTAAATATTATACAAATTTATTCGGTATTAAACAAAGAACAAAAATAAAAATAATTTAAAATAAATATTAATGCAGTTTATAAACTATCAAAATTATATTATCGAAAGGAAAATAACACACCAAATACTAAGAAGGAAAAAAAGATAATTCCTCAACAGGCACCTAGAGGAAATGGAGGAAACTTTTAGAAAAAAAAAAAAACGACACTAGGCTATTTTATAAAGCTTTTAAACAAAAAGTCAAAGGTTACACACCCCCAGGACTAGTATTAAAAAGAAAGGACGGGACACTGGCTCAAAAAAATGAAGTAAATTGTAACATACTGGCAGACTATTTCGAGAAATTACTGAACTGCGATGAACCCAAAGAAAGAATAATTACACATGACAACACCCCTTTAGAGGTAGAATCGGACCCACCTGATGGTGAAGAAATACAGGATATAATTGCAACACTAAAAAATAACAAAGCATCAGGAGAGGACGGAGTACTGGCAGAAATGTGGAAATTGACAAGTGATAAATTCAGGAAGAAAACCACAGAGCTAATGATGGACATCTGGATAGAGGAAAAAATTCCCAGGGAATGGAAAAGTGCCCTAATACCTCCATTGCATAAGAAGGGAACAAAACAGACCCTAATAACTATAGAGGAATTTCCCTACTACCCGTTAGCAACAAAATTTTCTCCAAAACACTACTCAACAGATTGAACCCTTAAATTGAACCTAAAATCGGAGAATATCAAGGAGGCTTCAGAAAGGGAAGATCGTGCCAAGAACAAATCCTAAGCATAAAATTGCTGATAAATTCCTACAAGACAAAACCCAAAAATAAACCTCTACATCTCGTTTGTTGACTTTAAGAAAGCTTACGGATCAGTGGATAGAAAATCGTTACTGGAAATACTAATAGAATACGGAGTAGATCAAAAGACTCGAAAACTAGTGTAAGTTCTATACACTAACGGACACCGAATCCAAGATAAGATTTAGAGGGATCAGCAGCAAACCTTTCCAAATAAAAACGGGACTTAGACAAGCAGACGGCCTCTCCCCAATATTGTTCAACGTTGTATTGGATAAAATAATGAAAGAACTATGGAATGTTAATAATACGGGTGCGATTATAGGCACCAAGAACAACCATCTCAAAGTAAGATGCCTTGCCTGCGCAGACGATCTTGCCCTTTTAGCGGAAACGGAAGAAGAAGCGATCGAACAAATAAACATCCTGACAGAAATTTCGGAAAAAAAACAGGTCTACAAATCTCTTACGAAAAAAAAACAGAACTAATGACTACCGACCCAGACTTAAAAAAAAAAAAAAAAATCAGTGGAAACAAAATACGGAACAATAAAAGTAAGAAACAAATTTAAGTACCTAGTTGAGACTATATGTAGCAACGGTTCGGAAAAAGAAAGTATAAAGGAAAGAATAACTAAACTACAAAAACTATCTATTGCAACCTCTAACGTTTACAACAAAAAAACCCTGTCCACAAAAGCAAAAATAAGACACTACAACACAGTCGTTAAACCTGTGATTTTATACGGGACAGAAACCACTTGCATTCCTAGTCTGGAAGAACTACTAAGGATTGAACGGAGAATTCTGAGAAGGATCTATGGCCCTAAAAAGTCTCAAGAAGGATACAGGCTTAGACCCAACCGGGAAATCTATAAAGATATGAAGGACATAGAAACGGAAATTCGGGTCAGAAGACTGAAATTCTATGGACATTAGATAAGAATGGTCCCGGAAAGACTAAATAAACAAATATTTCAGAAAATCCGTGGATATAAAAGCTCAGGAGGATATATAAAACAGATAAAAGAAGAAACGGAAAGATTAGGTATAACGGACCAGGGCTGTCAGGACAAAGAAAGATATAGAAATAGACTTAAGGATTTGAAGGTTGTTGTGGACAGGAGAAGTTCAAAAAAGGGAGTGGTGAGACAGAAGAAAGAAAAAAAAGACACGCAGAAATAATGAAAGAAAAAACAAGAAAGGAGCCAAAAATTGATATTCGCGTGGTCTCCAAGGCCGTTTCGTGAAAAAAAAAAATGCATTTTATAATTAAAAATTATAAAAACGCTAGGCAGAGTAAATACATTGGCAATATCACTCTATAAAATTGAGCAATTTTTAATGATTTTTCAATTTGAATTCCACGCTTCAATACTACTTATACACTTTTGTTTGATTTTAAAAATGTTGATTACTAGACTAAAATTTGCTTGGACCTTAAGTTCTTCGTTATAACAAAAATAATGTATCTATTAGACCCAAAAAGAAAATGCATCAAGTGTTTTTCCAAAAATACATATAAAAGTTTAAATATCAGGTTCTAAAATCCTTACTAAGAGGTTTAATGCCTCCAAAAATCGTGGTATGTTGAAAAAAAGAAAAATTCAGCAGAAATAGTAAAAATAGTAAGGCATTTTTAGTAAAAACAACCCAAAATATAGGTGGATATTAAGGAAAAAATTGTATTAAAAAAAAAAGAATATTTTTAACTTTAAAAAATGTTAGATTAGAGTTGTTCACTTCAACTATCAGTACTACAAACGTTTGTTTTATTTAATTATCCTAAATTTTCTTTAGGCATATCTTTAAAATTTTAATTTTTTTAAAAAAAATATAAACCTTTTGACAGCCAGTAAAAAAATTCCACCGAATTTCATAGTTATAAAAGTACTAAAAACAATTATGAATAAAAATTTTCTAATGATTAAGCTACCGCAAACAAAAAAATTAATTGTGTCAAGGCACAATTATAAAATTTTCACCTACTTAAAAATTAATCATCGTTTCTCGTTTGAAATTTCGCCTCTTTTTTAAACGGTGCTTTATACTTTTATATTTTAATAATCATTCTGTAACACTATAAATTTTTCGGAGCTTTCAACCAACAAAATATGTCTTGTAGAATCTGGGATATAAAGTCTGAATGTCTTATTGAAAAGATACTTTACGATTTTTTACTTGTCTATCTATGCAGGTCTATTCACATAAACTGCCGCACACTTATTTGATATATATTTTTTAATGTAGTTTCACCAAAAAAGTTTGAACCAAATCCGAAACCCATCATCTGTAGCCTTCCCTCCCGAGTATTCAACCTTTGTTTAAAATGCAATACGTGTATCCCAATATCTATTCCTTAGTAATATTTCTAATTTGTTTATTTTTAAATTATTTTTTATTTTATGTTTTCTATTATAATTTTTTGAATTTAATTTTACATACAAGACTAAAAATACAAGGAACTGCTTAAAGTTTTTTAACTTCATTAAAATTTACTAAGTTTACGTTCCAAGCGTTAAATGGCCTGGGAATCTTTTAGTGTAGATCTTAGTGTAGATCTTTTAGTAGTGTAGCCAACGGTTAGTTTCACTACTAGTTTTTATCATGCCATTAGCAGATAGAATTAATGATACACATTTACGACTAAAATCAATAATTTTATTTCAATTTATTTACTAATTAAAATAAATAATAAAGATATTTACTTGAGAAAATGAATACCTAGCAGCATGGGAAACATTGTGATGATTAAGTGTTCGTAACATGATAGGGAGCGTTGAAATTTTTTTATTGTAAGAATTGGATGGTTTAGTGGAGCCCAAAAGCTCAACTCCAAATAGGCCTGGTTACTTTCATGTAAATTACCTTTTTTTATTAATTTGAAACTTGGGACGTTTGACCATTAAATGTTGGAGTGATTTATAACGACAAGCGATTTCTTGTCGTTTTAGGCTTATACTCGTATGTGGATTCTAAGTAGGGACCTGTCGAGTCTTGATTCCGTCGATTCTTAAGAAAAGAATCGTTATCGAGAATTGATGACTAAATGTCGATTTCTTGGAACAGATCGATATTGTTAGAGATGTTAGTAATGTAATACATAATTACGTAATTATTATACCTAAATTCATTCTTCTTTGCGGTAAAAAAATAAAAAAAAATATTTATTTTTAAATTAATTAATTATATTTTATATAAGATAACAATTTTTCATATGCATACTTGATCAGCACTGCTAGATAAAGAATTAAACATTCTTTTGAAAAATCAAGCAATGCTACTGAAAACCAAACGCCAAATTGTTAAAGATATGTATTCGCTATAGGAAAATGAAGAAATAGGATTCAAAACCCAGATAGAAATATTTAGTGCATCCTTCAATCTAGAGTGTTAAATGAAAGTGCTTAGTAACATTGACGAATCCTTAAGTAATAAATGAAACCAAGAACCATTGGAGTATTTATTTTTTTAGATAATAGTTAATGATATGTGTTCACGCCATTAGGTGCCCTTTGTAATAGACCAATTAAATACCTAAAAAAAAAAAAAAAAAAAGTGAAACAAAGGTCGCAACCACGCATTACCCCCAATCTAGTGGATATTTGTGGCAACTAAATGTTCCAGTATTTATAGCAATCTTCCAGAAGGCGCTTATATTTCATTTTTGCCCGACCATTTTTTTTTTTTTTTCTATTAAGGCCTTTAATAGTCTTTGGCTTATTTTAAGAGATATCCTATTAGAGCCACTTACAATTGAGCCCAAATAAGTAAAATGGTCAACCGTTTCGAAAGAAAAAGGTCCCATTCTCACCTGTTCTCCTGCTGCAACCCTCGATCCAGGTCCAGCTCGCATGTACTTGTTTTATTGTGGTTTACTGACATGCCTATGGATTCCGCAGCTTCAGCGAACCTCAAAAATGCTTCTGATAAAGAAGCGAACGATCTTGCTACCAGGTCCAGGTCCTCCGCAAAGCCAAGTATCTGCACCAGCCTGTCCAAAATCAGACGATGTCACGTTTCGTTTAGAATTACAAAAAGTTAACCCACGAGCTTTGGCTCAACAAATTGGTCCTTGCCGTGCCACATTAAACTCTTAAAATACGTTCTAACGTTATTTCGTTTTCTTTTTCTTTCAAACTACTGTGAATTACAATCCCAAAATTTGCAATTTCATATTTGTAAGACTAATAAAGTATCCGCAATTTTAGAGAGATTGAATTTTCACCTTTTGCGGGTAAAACCCATTTTATTTCATTCTAATAACTATTCCATTAATTTTGACGTTAAAATTTCCAAAACATATATAACAATAATTTGCGCATTAACAACTCACGCTAAAGGCAGACATTTTTGTTAACTTATTAAAATAGCCGTGGTCTGAAGTCACAAGGTACAGCTGTTGATTTACTCGTAAACAATTTCATGACTCATATTCTCCCCTATTTGGATTTTTCTCTATGTCTGTTTAACACTGAATATTTAATTAAAGTAATTAGTTTTCATTATTTATTTTTTATTTTTTTTTTGCTTTTCTAGTATATCTCATAATTTATTTCTTTATTTTCTACCCTGCAACTGTAAACAATTTTTATTATGCCCACTGACGATCAAAACCTTGTGATTCAAGCTCAACAGCTATCAAAGAGAGAAACAGTTTTTGCAAATATCACGAATAGGTGGGATCAAATAAAATCTTCCATGTTTCGGACATTTTCACTGTGCAATCTTAATGAGGACTTGTCTTCTCTTCAAACAAAATTTGAAGCAGCAAACGAAAAAAAATAGTGACCTTAATGCTCTCTTAGCAAAACAAAACTATATCGATACTCAAGCCCCTGCAATTGCCTTTAACACCATTTTACTTAAAATTAAAGCTAAATATTTACACCTAAAAAGGGAAGAACCAATTTCAACCTTTACGCCAGTCAACAATGCCAGTCAGAGTTCCCAAGGTAATTTCTCGTTATCTTCAACTACCGAGTTTTTCAGATGATATTGAAAAATGGCCTGAATATTTTCCCTGTTCCAGTACCTTGTTCACAACAACACGTCTCGCACCTCTATTGAGGGTTTTCATTTCCTACTAACAAATTTAAGTGGAAGTGCCCTCTCCGTTATTGCGAATTCACCACAGAGAATTACGAACTTGATTTTAACAGCTCTAGTAAATAGACATCAGGAACCCCGCAGAATACCTCAGGCGTATTTAAATAAAATTCTTCAATTCATGTCTATTAATTCTAGCTCGAAACACATCAAAATTCAGTTTAGGCTATAAAACTTGTCTATTGACGACAAGCCATTTTCATTTTATTACCTTTGAAATGAAAAAAATAAACTTTATTCTGGGACTTACTGTCCCCTTAGAATAACAATAATGCACAGTTAGAAGTACAATTGTCTGGCATGTAATTTAAAAATTAAAAGTATCAGTAATTGCAGCATAGCTTTTTTATAGGGAAAAAAAAATTAAATAAAAAAAAATATAAACATAATAACATAAAAACTATGAATATATACATGAGAAAAGAAAAAAAAAAAATCATAATACTAATATGCTAATATAATAATTACAATGCATTCAGAAAAATGAAGAAAAAAAAAAAAAAAATAAATAAATTCATGAAATAAAACAAATATGGTGAATAGAAAGGAAAACCTATAGAGAGAGAAAAAAAAAAGAAAGAAATTTAACTATTTGAATATTAATAAGACAAAATATTTACAAATACCTGAAAATATATATTTACACATTTACTTACTGTCCTCTTATATTATATAGCTATATGAGACAAAATAAAAGCAATTTTTAGACAGACAAATGATCTAAAATTGATAAAATTTACCACTAATTGATCATTTGCCAATTATCCAATAATTCATTTTGTTGTTGAATAATCTCGATGCTCGTACTTATAAAGCATTTGAAGATCTACATTCTTCAAAAACGGTTCGATGATTTATTAAATTTTGTTACTCTGCAAATCAAAACATTAGAAATAATTTCTCCCCTCAACACTCACACTAAGAATTCTGAATAAAATTCCCTCACTGCAGTCCTATTCCTTTAGCAGAATCAAATAAATCTCGTGCTGTGCGATCGAATTCTTTTAGCTTCAAATGCATATTTTGTCAAGAGACACACTCTCTGTATTTCTGTTCTGCGTATTTTCCTCTCACCCGATATTAAAAAATCGAACTTCTCAAGAAACACAACCATTGTTTCAATTGTCTGGGTCCTCACTTGAAAATTAATTGCAAATAGACTTTCACATGTCGTAAATTCAATTCCCACGATCACCACGCACTTTTACATCCCTCTCAAGTTGTAAATTCAAATGCACATTTGAACTCCGCTTCTAATCACGCATCGGATCATGTCAATCATACATCCAGTACACTATCATCCTCTTCCACTGATCAATCACAAGTTGACATTGATCTTTCAGTTGTATAACTTCCGGTAATCCCGTAATCGTTGATTCACAAATAGGTTACGTTCCTGTCCGAGGGGTCATCGACCCTGGATTGCATCTTTCCTTTATCTCAAAGCGCCTTTTTGACCAGTTGAGTCAAAAAATACGCGATCTACCCATTACCGTTTCAGGGATCGGTGGACGTGTTTCGATCTCTCCAGGCACCGTTTTGTTTAACATTTTCTCAAGGTTTTCTCAGAGCCACATTCTCGTCAACCCATCTGTTGTTCCTCATATTACTAATCATTTCCCTTATACCAGTCTTACCGCAGAGGTTGCTCACACTTTTGAAAATTTGCATTTGGCCGACCCTGATTTTCATCGATCGGACAACGTTGTCCTCCTAGGAGCCATCGGCCCAATGGCTATCAATATTATATTTGGTTGGAAAATCATAGGTCCTATCCAAACCCAATTACGAAATCAGCCAACCTCTTCGTTAATTTCCGCTTGTCGAATTTCCTTAGTTCTCTACAAGTTTTGGGAAATTGAGAATATTCTTAATCGCATTCCTTTCTTTTCGGCACTCTTTTTGCTATAATTCCGAAACTAATAGTTCGATCCAAAATATATTTTTTCCATCTGAAAGCTGGTTAAATTTAATATAATAATCTGTATATTATATTTTGATCAAGTCTCATAAAACATCCAAGTCAGCTTACTGTTTTAAATACAAGTTTTTTTTTTTTTTGGCACATATTTCACTATAACTCCATAGCTATTTTTTTTCTGATCTGAACTTTCATTTTTTAAACTCAAACCTGGTTAAATTTACTATTAGTCCATTTATATGAATTTTTGATTAAACACGTAATATACCCAAGCAAGGTATATTACAAAATTGTCAGATGTTGCCAAAACATACATATTTAGAGTGCTGGCCAAGAATTGATAATCGATTTCTTGGAACCGGTTCCGGTTCGTCACTGGTTCATAGCCGTTCAATTCCACTATTATCTTAACTTATTTCCCATTCTATACCCAACGATCCTCCGAGGTGTCTGAAAATAAGATGGCCTCGGGAACCTTTTTATATAAAATTTTGTTGAAGTACTACTAATAGGTAGTTGCTTCACTAACACTGACATATTATTATGAGCATTGTAATCAATATTTGCATGATGTATTTTTTTAAAAATAATTACAGTTGTAAATTTTCATAAATAGATACTAATATCTGTTCAGAATTCGAAACAAGTTGTCAAATAAAATAATTGCAATAGAAGTGACAAATGCTAGAGATTAAAAAAAAAAAAATTTCTTTGGTGAAAAAATCGTCCATTATCATTGCCTCATTAATAGATGCTATGAAAAGATTTTAAGTAAACTAGTTAATGGAAGAGACAGAGAGCTAGATTGAGATCCATGCTAATATGCCCTGGAAGGGTTAGGTAACTGGTTTGTGGCTCAACTATGCAGAACATTAGTTAGTTTCTGTGTGACTTGAACACCTTCATCAAACTTGGTGGCGGATCCAACTCAGATGGAGTGTAGCTGGCGACTATTTACGAGAGTAGAGCTTTGTCCCGACAAGCTAATGTAGGGCTCTCATAGTGGCAAACTCTATCTTTTCCCTCCACAAACTTCCTAACAGGTTATTAACATGGTTATTTCGGAAATCGATATTAATTACATAACATTTAATAGCTGAATTCGCAAATATTTAACAATTCTCATTCATGTTAATTCTTATTCAGACAAATTTTTTGTTAAAGAAACAAAATACAAATCTAATAATCAATAAATATAGAGAGTGAATGTAGTTATGATTCTTTCTTTTCTTTTTTAATTTTTTTTTTTTATTTACTAGTTTCAACAATCATCACCTATTTAATATTATCATTTATTTTATTCTATTTCTATTTCTTGTATATTTTATTTTATTTCTTGTATTTTTAAAGGCTGTTTATTTTAATTTTCTTATCATTGTTTATATTGTAGGTATGAATGAGTCTCTGTCATCAATATTACTCATTTCCCTTCAGTGAGGCAGCTTGTAATTATTCAAATAAAAATTTAAAAAACTTTTTAAAAATAAAAAAAATAATCAATAATTTTTTTTTTTTTTTTTTTTTTTTTTAAACCGTTTATTGAGAAATTATTACAATCTGCCACAACTGTGGGCAATAAGTAATATAGATGACGTATGATCACATTCACACATTATATACAATGAGAAAAAAACAATAATAGTGAAATAATGTAAATTATGAATGTAAGAAAAAGAAAAAGAGAAAAGAAAAGAACTAGCCTATACATAAACAATATAAAAATACTATATACAAAATGAAATACTAAAAAAAAAAAAAATATATATATATATATATATATATATATATATATATATATATATATATAAAACAAAGGTAAAAATACAATTATACTCTAGAAATCCCTCCACCAGACCCGACCCTCCACTTGTGAAAGGACAAGCCAGGTACAGAAAGATACCAGCTCTTCTCTCTCAGCTGCATCACTGGTGTAAAAAAAAACCTAGTGGAGGCTAAGTGAGAGCGCTATAACAACCACTCCAGGCATGAGTGGAGAAGCTGGCCATTGCCAGAACTCCAATATAAGTAATTTTACAAAAGGTCTCGGGGCCACTGCCGTTTTAGTCTGCGAGGGGGGTTATCGGGATGGGTGGATGTGGATAATAATTGAGCTAGTGGGTTAGGGTGAAAGGAAAGGTTGCGATGGGATTTTGAAAATTTAAGGGGTATAAGGTCGAGGACGTATGGTATATTCAGATCATTATGTAGGGTTTTGTTGGAGGCATGGTAGGGACCACTTACTATAGTTCGGAGGATTTGGATTGGAAGGATTGAATGCGTTTAATATTCGACTTTTTTGCTGTCCCCCATAGTTCAAGTCCGTAAGTCCAAATAAGTTTGATGATGGTTTTGTATATGAGAAGTTTGTTTTCAATAGAAAGATGGGATGTCCTATTTACTAGTCTCTACAATTGGCTGAAGCGTCTGTTAAGTTCTTGTCTTTTGAGCCGAGTATGAGGGTTCCATGTAAGTATTTTGTCTAAGTAGAAACCAAGATACCGAACTGTGTCATCTTTAGGTAGTGGAATACCATTGAAGTAAATAGGAGGACTGGATTTACGGCGGAGGGTAAAGGTTATGTTGGTGCATTTAGATTCATTTACTTTGATTCGCCAGTTGTATCACCAGTCTTCAATCAGGGATAAGTGAGTTTGGAGATTATTGGATGCTATTAAAGGATCTGTATGGGATGAAAGGATAGCAGTGTCATCAGCAAATGTTGCAAGGAAAGTGTCAGGAGTAGTAGGGATATCTGCTGCATAGAGGATATATAGAACGCTACCTTGTGGAACACCAGCCTCTATAAAATAGCAGTTAGAGTATTCTATTCCACAGCGTGCTCGGAAGGAACGGTTAGAGAGGTAGGATCTAAGAACTAGGAATAGCGATTGGGGTAAATGGGTTTTGAGTTTGAAAAGCAAACCGGCATGCCATACCCGGTCGAAAGCTTGCGCTATGTCCAGAAATGCGCCGGAGCAATACTGTTTGCTTTCAAGTGCTGAGGATATGTGATCAACAACTCTGAGACCTTGTTGAACAGTGGAATGGCTTGTGGGGAACCCAAATTGGTGAGAAGGAATATTTTGCGATTCAAGGATGGGTAGGATACGTTTAACAAGGAGCCTTTCAATAAATTTTGAAAGGATTGGGAGAAGACTAATAGGTCTATATGATGAAGGGTTGTTGGGAGATTTACTTGGTTTGAGGAAAAGGATAATAGTGGAGTGTTTCCATAGCAAAGAGAAATAGGTTGTCTGCAGGATACAATTGTATAGGTAGGTGAGGAATATGATTGCTTTATGAGGCAGTTGCCTGAGGATTTGTGAACTAAGGGGATCATATCCAGGGGATTTACGTGGTTTTAATTTTTTTTATAAGGTATTTGTCCTCAGAGGGGTTTATTGCTTTAGGAGGTAAGGAAAGAGGAATAGGCGAATCAAGAAATTCATGAACCGTTGTTATGTGGGTGGGATTAGATTCAGGATGGGGAACAAATATGAATCAATAAAATAAAGACTGAGAAACGCTTCAACAAAAGTTATTAGCCAGTGGTTCTGGTTATATCGATTACACAGTATTATTAAATAAAAAATTATTTTATTGCTTACCAATATACAATGGCTCACAGTGAAACGGATACACCCTGTAGATAGAAAGAAAATATTTTCCAGTTTGGCGCAAATTATTTTTCGCTAGCCTCGTTTCCTCCACACATCACAACGTGTGGAGGAATAAAGTCTATCGGACCCGAAAATAACGTTCATCAGCAAATATAACAGTTGTAAAAAATTCAGGATTCTTCACTAAATATTCATTTGCAAATTGCATTCAAACTTAGATTTTTTATGCCGATGAAAGGTTTCTTTTAAGCTACTCGTCCATGGAATATATTTTTTCTTATGGCATATCACACTGTCCCTGCACTTTCAGGCTTACCTAAGGAGTAAGAGAGTTCTGTGGCAATTGTTGCTGGATTCAAACGTAGATTCCTTTTAATTTCACTGATGATCCAAGTCGCATCCCCATCAGTTAAAATGTGTCCAGTGCTTTTGTTTTTCATTTTTTTTGAAATGCGCTTTTCTTTCAAGATTTCTATGGGCAGGTAAATAGTAGACAAATTATTGAAATTCTTTCTCAAAAAATTCCATTAAGCTCACCGGACTATGTTCTCTATTTGGAAACAAATCTCATCCCAATCTTTATACATAATACTATTGATGAACCATAATTAATTGCTAAACGTTTTCAATTTACACGATCACCGTTACCCTAAGCTTTAGAGAAAGTAAGGAAAAATACCTTTTGGTTTAAAAATATTAAGGAAATGATGAAGAAGTACAATGTGGAAGATACTATTTCTATTAGAAATTTTCGAAATTGGGGAATAGTTTTTGAAAAAATAAGAATGGCGTTAATACTAAATTTCAAGTCACAACAAGTCTTGAAGGCTATAACATCCACTTCCTCTGTTTTATATAAAAACTTGAATCATAACCTTACCTGCAATAGTTATATAAATAGTGCTCTACAATTTAAAGACATTTGTTGGATTATGAGAATCAGAGAGGAACTTCTATATTTGAACTACAAGAGATATGGCAGAGGTATAGGAATATGTTCATTATGTAATGTATCCGAGAGAGAGGATGCATATCATTTCCTAGCGGTATGCTCTATCTTGAGAAAATTCATAGTACATTTTCTGGAGAAATCGTCCCTTTAATGAAGCTAAGGCACTGAATATTTTAAATGGTAAAACTTGATTATATTTATCAAAGTATTGTCAAGCAGCATAGAAGTACCGTTTAAGTTAGTTCTAGAATTTAATTAAAGTTAAATACCAAACATTTTTCCAATTGTAGGGGCTTTATTGAAAGCTTGACTAGAAATTAAACGATGATAAACAAATGTGGACTGTATAAAAAAAAAAAAAAAGAGAGAATAAATCCTTAAGCTGGTTTGTGCACAAGAAAGAACGTGAATAAAATTCCACTTACCAAACTTCTTGTCTTCTCTCGGAGAATTTGGCAGTTTCCCGGTTTCACAATCCCACGACGAGAGCTCTGACGCCACGAAATATTGACCAAGGAAATGGGATTTTCTCTTCGTTGTGACGTGGAAATCTGGAAATTCTACACCTACTTGAACCGCTTTTCTGAACATTTAATGCGTTGAAACTTTAGACGACTGACGTCGGACTAATTTCGAACGCTCAAACCACTGTGCAAATGTACTAGGAGCATGGAGACAATAGCGAGAGTTGTGCTCACTTGGGAAGCATAAACAAAAACAGGGATTATTACAAAAAATTTTGTCCGTGGGTACAAAAAATGGTTAAATAAAATATAATAGTAAACTTCATTGGAATGCGATCTACCGGAAACATTCATAAACAAAGATTAACGCTGATAATGAGTGAGGGAGACAGGAGGTCTAAATAATTAAGTTTAAAATAATAACAGAAGACAGAATAACGAAAATAATCAGAGCAGCAAACTCTTTGCGTTTTAATCGAAAATAAAACGTACTGAGAAAATAAAAGGAAAACACTTATAATCGCCTTAACACCAATTTTTATTTGGTCTTCATAGTATAACAAAAAATATGTTATGTTTCTTTTAAATGATTTATATTGCATTAAAGATTTCTCTATTCGTTATATCGAATACTTAAAAAGTAAGCTATAAAGGTCAAACTCCTCTGATGTCAAATGCTAAGAGCAGTATTTATTGTACTTGTATTACTACTATAAGTACATGTATTTGTATATTACATTGTTCACTATAGACATTATCATCATTTCATAAAAATCTAACAATAAGATTTATTTAGGTAACCAACGTATTTTGCCAGAAAAGCATTAATATTTCCACTTGGCTCAAAGATGCTTCAAATGCATACCAAATTTACGGATTTAACATTAAATTTCCTACAAGACCTGATCAAATGTAACCTTGGATTTCCCAAACTCAGAAAAGAACAGCTTGATCTTCAACTTAAATAGGAAAGTTACAATTTCTGGTATTACTTTAAGCTCAAAGTTTTACGAAAAAACAATCCACAAAACTGCAAATATCCAAAAAACATGCACATTTAACTAGCTTTCCAAAGGTATATTGGAATCAAATTAATGATTGCTTGTTGATTTCATCGAGAATTTCACTTCTGAAACCGGAAAAACATGGTGTTTTAATTTGCTATACAAATCGGTAAATTAGGTAAATAAAAGATTATGATAATGGTTTGATAAAAGTCTGTATTTTGAACAGTATAAACTCTTCATTGAAGCAAAAAGAAAAAAAAAAAAAAAAAAAAAAACTGTTAATAAAGCGCCACTAAGATCAAAGAAGTCCATTATTTTATTAGATTTTCAAAAAGTCTTCGGTTGTTTGGAATGCAGCTTCTTGCTCTCTTTCTCACAGCCTCTACGGCTATTCCTAACATTAGGCGATGCTGTAATTTGGCTCTTATATATATGGATAAATTTCTTGACTGTTACTATTGAATGATAAGTAAGGTTCTTGAGGTTCAGTCAATAAATAAAAACAAATGTTTTGGCGACGTTTCGAGACTATATTGTTCTCATAATCATGCCCTACAGTGAAAAAACAGGTTACAATAAAATTATATATGTTATACAAGTTATTTCAAAACATAAAGTTAGCTACAATACAAGTTTATAACATCTGTTAGAATAATAAAAATATATATAATTACAGAATATAGAGGAGTATGAAACTACTTGCAATGTTACTGGAGGATATGGTATAGACTAACTAAATTCTAACAATTCTAGGACACAACTAACCTGGGGGAATTTTGAAAAACAGTTACAAAGGTTATGGGAAATTCCCTAGGAAAAATTAAGTTAAAAGAACTGGATGGTATTCCCAAGATGCATGTACAAAATTATTTCGGTGTAATATACTAATAAATGGATGAATGATTTATATGATGTATATTAATGTAAATGTATATTATTGGTCTGAATCTATTAAATTGGAATAACAGGTGTTGAGGTTTAAAACGTCTGATTTTTTGTTTATTGCGCGGTTTTTTAATTTTTCAATAGTTATCTTTTATTTAATATTTCTTTTAAAATTATTCACCATGAACAAAATAACTTAAAAAATCGCACAATAAACAAAAAATCAGACGTTTTAAATCTTAACATAAATAGTTGTTTTAATTTATTGACTGAACCTCAAGAATCTTACTAAACATTTAATAGTAACAGTCAAGAAATGTATCCATATATATATATATATATATATATATATATATATATATATATATATATATATATATATATATATATATATATATATATATATATATATATATATATATATATAAGATACACTATATATTTTTCCTTAGATATTTTTTTTTTTAATTATTATTATATTATTTATTGATATAAGTGTACAATCTGCCTCAGTAAAGGGCAATAGGTACATAGATAAATGTATTCATTCATACCATATATACAAATGCACTCACACACACACACACACACACACACACACACACACACACACACACACACACACACACACACACACACACACACACAAAACTAATAATAATAACAAATAAAATAAATGATCTTCATAAAAAATAAAACTAATAATTATTTACAATAATCAAAAATAAAACAAAATTAAATTAAAATTAGAATACAAAAATTATTATACATTCATACATTATATATAATACAAATACGCTCAGCTTGGGGAACCCCAAATCGAGCCTATTCGACCACTTATTGGGAGTCAAGGCCAGACGCTTAGAAATCTCAGCGCTGCTCTCCAGTTGCATCACTGGTAATATCCAGTGGAGGCTGAGTGGGAGCGCTATGGCCACACATCTCAGGAGCGGAGAAGCTGGTCATTTACAGGACTCCGACGTAACTTTATACATTGCAAAAGGTCTCGGGGCTATTGCCGTTTTAACCTTCTTGGAGGGTTATAAGGATGGTTATTACTGGATAGGGATTGAGCCAGATGATTAGGATGATTGGATAGATTTTGATGAAATATGGAGAATTTTAGAGGAATGAGATCAAGGAGAAAATGTATTTTTAGGTAATTTTGTAGAGTTTTATTGGTAACATAATAAGGTGCATTGACAATTGTTCGGAGGACTTTGGATTGGAAGGATTGAATACGTTTAATATTGGATTTTCTAGCTGTTCCCCACAGTTCAAGTCCGTAGGTCCCAATAGGTTTTAATATTGTTTTATATATAAGGAGTTTTTTATCAACTGAGAAATGAGAATTCCTGCCTAGTAGTCTGTAAAGTTGGCTGAATCTCCTGTTTAGTCCTTGTCTTTTAAGTCTAGTGTGAGGGTTCCAAGTAAGTCTTTTGTCAAGATGAAAGCCAAGGTAACGTACTATGTCGGATATAGGTATAGGGATGTTATTGAAGTGGATGGGCGGACAGGATTTGCGGCGAAGGGTAAAAGTCATATGATTGCATTTGGCTTCATTAACTTTTATTCTCCACTTGTTGCACCAAGCTTCAATCTGTAGAAGATGTGTTTGGAGGTTGAGGGAAGCAAGTTTAAGATCTGGATGGGATGATAGGATCGCAGTATCATCTGCAAATGTGGCTAAAAAGGTATTAGGATTGATTGGTATATCAGCAGTGGAGAGATTATAGAGGACAGGACCTAGGACACTACCTTGTGGCACACCGGCATCAATAGGATAACAGTTGGAGAACTCGAAAGGACAAAACGAGCCACAGCGGAATCGAAAGGATCGATTTGATAGGTAGGATCGTAGGACTAGGTATAGGGATTGGGTTAGGTGCGTCTTGAGCTTGAAGAGCAAGCCCTGGTGCCACACCCGGTCGAAAGCTTGCGCTACGTCCAGAAATGCACCAGCGCTATACTGCTTGTTTTCAAGGGTAGATGATATATGATCAACAACACGAAGACCTTGTTGAACAGTGGAGTGACAAGTCCGGAATCCAAATTGGTGGGAAGGGATGCTTTGGGATTCGAGTATAGGTAGGATTCGTTTTAAAAGAATTTTTTCAAAGATTTTTGGAAGGATGGGACGAAGAGTTATAGGTCTATATGATGAGATTTTGTTGGGAGGTTTGCCTGGTTCTAGGAACAGAACGATAATGGAGTGTTTCCATATCAGAGGAAAGTGGGTTGTGCGAAGGATACAATTATAAATATAAGTAAGGAATATGATCGCTTTTTGAGGAAGTTGTCGGAGGATCTGGGTGGTAAGAAGATCATATCCAGGTGATTTGCGGAGTTTCAACTTTTTTAAAAGAAATTTGACCTCAGAGGGGTTAACAGCTTTAGGAGGTAAGGAGAGAGGAATTGGTGAAGTGAGGAATTGATGAACTTTAGCAGTGTGGGAGGGGATTTGTTCAGAATGGGGAATAAAGATCCTGGAGAGGTGCTTGGCAAATTCTTCTGCTGTGTTCTCATCTGAGGCAGCCCAGGATCCATCTTCACGTCGGAGAGGATGGGAAATATTGTGATATTTTAGGATTTTTTTAGTTGCATTCCAGAGGGAGTTGTCTGAGGTAGAGAGGGAGAAAATATATGAGTTGTAGGATTGAGATCTAAAGGAAGCCAATATTTTTAAAACTAATTTGGTATAATGGTTATATGTTCTCCGATCGTCAGGATGCCTGGTAGTTTGCCATAGGTTTGGTTTGGATAAGGTCTTTTAGTTCTTGTGGTAGAGGATTTTTTATACGTTTTTTTTTAGGAAGGTTGGGGGAAAGATGAATTCCAAGCTGCTTGTTGAGTCAGATCCGTAAAGGAGTTGGTAGCATCATCTAGTTCTTGGGGTGTTTTCAGGGACACTGAGTTCTATGGAATCGGTTAGGTATTGACGAAAGAGGTTCCAGTTTATTGGGCCTCTAATAAATGATAGGGGAGGAAGTTTTGGTATCGGTGATAACGATAGGGTTAGGATTAGAGGACTGTGATCAGAGGAGAGGTTGTCTAGGCGTTTAATGGAGTGATTGATAGCACCTAGACCTGCATAAATGAAAAAATCAAGGAGGTCAGGATTGCGAGTAGGATCTGTTGGCCAGTAGGTAGGAGAGCAGAGAGAAATGTAGTGGTAATAGTTGAAATTGATTGCCGACAGTAGCATTCGGCCAAGGGAATTGGTGGTTCTGGCACCCCACTGTTGGTGTTTTGCGTTGAGGTCAGCACCTAGTAGGAAGTGGTTTCCCAGTGAATCGAGGAAGGAACTGAATTGGTTGCTGGAGACAGTTTTTCCAGGAGGACAATAAGCTGCAGCTATTGTAAGAGGGAAAGGAAAGGTTTTGATAACAACTAGAGTTGTTTGTAGGAAGCTATGATTCGGTAAAGGTAGTAAATAATGGGAGAGGGAATGATGGATGATGACGGCAGTGCCACCATGAGCTTTTCCGTCCGGGTGATCCGTCCGATAGGTCTCGTATTGTGCTATTTTGAATGTTCTGTTACTAGTTAGTCGAGTTTCAGTAATCAGGGCTATATCAATGTTACTGTTGTGTAGTAGTGCTGTCAACTCGTCAGTATGATTCCGAATACCATTCGCATTCCAGAGAAGAATGGATAGGGAAGGTGTCATTTAGGGATTTCTTTGGGCAGGGATAATAATGTGGGATAATGCATTGGTTAAGATTGAGATAAGGGGTGTGATCATGGACCGGAATCCCGAGAGGAAAGAGTTGAGTATGGTTGTGATATCATTAGCATTAGGAGGAGGCGGGATATGAACTATAGGTAGATTATTTTTATTGGGTTGGGTTACGGGATTTTGCGGGACCTGGTTCTGAGGCTGAGGTTTCTGGTTAAGGGTTGGATACTGGGATTCATTATAGATATCTTGAGGCTTGGGTAGTGGCATGGCTCCTGTTACAATAGGTTGCTTTCCACCGCCCATCATGTTAGCGTAGGAGATGTTGCCGTTTGCTAGTCTAGAGATTAGTCTCATTGCTGGCCTTGCTTCTTCATTTCTTGCTTGGGTGGGTAGGAGTCGAGCCTTTAGTTTCTTGTAGGTTTCACATCCTTTGTAGTTCGCTGGATGACCCTGGTGGCATAAAGCGCATACAGCTGGATTGTCACGCGGCTTGTTACAATCTTCTGTTTTGTGTGGATCCCCGTACCTCACACATCTTGGCATATGGTGACAATAGCGCTTTGTGTGTCCATACGACTGACAATTATGACATTGTACAATGTCCCTTTTTGGATATGGCTTTTCAACTACTGCATTTGTGTAGTAGAGCCTCTTGCTGTCGTAAATTTGTTCAACTCCTGGGGTGGGCCCGAGGTCGACAAAAAATAATGGTAAAGGAATTTTGTTACCTGCTCCAGGGTGCATTTTATTCTCTTTTACCACATTAATAATTTGGCGAACTTTGAAGCCCATTGCAGTGAGCTCCTCTTCTAATATGTTGTGTGATGCAGGCGCCGAATCACCACTCTTAGTGATTTTTCCTTTTTAAGCTGATACGTGTGGAAATCAGCTTTTGTTTCGCTTAAGTATTTAACAATAGCGCGGTATGTCTCAGGTGTTTCGGGTTGTATCTTGATGTTGTTAGTCCTGTTTACACATGAATAGCCTCTAGGGCCTGTAATTTAATTTATCTGTTCGCATAAGAGTTTGATGCAAGGTATGTTTCTGATATATAATGGTGGGGGGGCAGGGTATCTTTTTGCTAACAATTGTTTCCATCTCTTTCGGTTTCTGTGTTTTTGAGAGGATCAAAAGGATTAGGGGTAAAAAATGGTGATTCATCTTCAACTGCTAGTGAAGAAGTCCCTTGCTGTGGTTCTTGATTATTAGGCGAATTGGGTGTAGAAGGGGGGAGGGGGATCCTCTTCGCTTGTCTAGTTCTGGGTTTTGTCGGACTTGGTTTGGACTCCAAGGAACGACTTCTCTTGTTTTTAATGGACATTACCATGTGGTAATATATCATCGTAGCATTTCAGGCAGGGAAAAAAAATAATATTAGTTAATAAATAAAAAAAGTAGATAAATAAATAAAAATAATGAGTTCAGCGTCTTTGTGAACTGGACCCTGATGCTGGTAAAAAGACGTAACAGCTCCCACGGCGGCCAAGTGAGTACTGAGGCCGTAGGTAGAGTTGGGGGGGGGGGGCTGCACTGCTGATAAGCTGCTTCAGCTGGTCAAGCCGACATATTGGCCGATTATGTTTAACTCTATTTATATTTACTGGTTAGTAAATAAGAAAGTACTCACACTGATAACTAGTCCTATGCTTCGTTCTTCCTATTCACTATTGATTTATAGTAATTTACGCTATGAAATGAACGTAAATCACTATAAAATAATGACAAATGTAAGAGGCGATCTAAAAGCATTAAGCACTATCTGGCGCAGGCGCAGAACTCCACATACATATTTTTAATTTTTACTTTTAAGCTTTGACTCTATTGCAATCTATTTTTTAGAAACCCCTCGTGGGAACTTACTCTCCTGTGAACTGTAATGTTAGCATAAAACTTCCTAGAAGAAGCCATTGTAATCCTTTACAAACCTCGATAAAGTTTGTAACACTCTCTCAGTCTATCAAGAGCCGTCTCCAAGCCACAGTTCTTTCTGATATTGCATCTTTTATTAAAAAAACATTCAATAAAGGTCATTCTTTTAAAAAAAAAAGTCATTACTTTTAAATTAAAGATAAATGGCGCAGTCGGTAGGACATCGTCTAACTTGAGGGCATATCAAGGATCAGTATCAACTGTTTGCTGAAGAGTCCATTCAGAGGAAGACTGGCATGAATCTGACTATCAAAGTCATCTTAGTGCAAGTGATTTTTATTTAAGACATATTATTTCAATATTAAACATTTTTTTTTTAAATAATTTAGAATAAAATTTATTTTATTTTTAAAGAAAAAGGTTATGATTTCATTACTATAATTATAAAGAAATATTTTGTTACGAAAAAAAAAATTGTTTATTTTTATTTAATATTAAGCTTTATTAAATTACTTTATATTAAGGATAAATTAAATTTTCATTTCATATTTTTTTATTTTATTGCATATTAAATATTATTAATATTAAATATTTTATAAAAATGGCACCTCCCACATTAAAGAAAGAGTATCTAGAGATGATTCCTGATTTCCATGTTGACCCTATGTCACTAACACGATTTTTGGAAATTTCAAATAAATTAATAAACAAACTTTATAATCATGAAAATACTGCCGATTTCCAAAACGAATATTTAATAGGATCAATTCGTGCAAAAATCAGAGGAGCTGCCGCCGACACCGTTAATTGTAAATATGTCAATACATAGAATGATATAAAAATGCATTAAAACAAGGGCACGCTGACAAACGCGACGCGTACACTCTAAATATTGAAATGGTGGAAATGAAACAAGGCAACGAAACCCCTTTCGAATTTTATAATATAATACAAAATACAATTAATAATGAGTGTCAATAGTAATTATAGAAGTAATTCCCAATATCAGAGACAACTTGATCAAAGTGTAAAATTTAAATCTTTTCTCAATACCCAAGTTCGGAAAAACCCAAACCTAGAAATTGAAGAACTTCATAATTTAAACTCGGAACAATTCGTAAGTGAAACCTAAATTACCGAACTACCAAATGCTTAACCACCCAACTATCCCACTGTATTATTTCCAGACGATCATCAAGAAAACAACAATACACTGATTAAAATAATCTCGATAGTGGTCAAAGTAATTTTTTACTTTAGATCTCAGCCTAGCACAAGAACCATGGAAGTAATAGACCTACTTAATTTAACCCGTCTTAGTGCTCTTCCATATATAATTCCACCAAATTCAAACTTAAAAATTCTAATAGACACCGCGAAAACAAAATCGCTTGTATCCGTCCTTGTAGCAAATAAATATTTTTTAATAACATTACTCACGAACCATTTTAACTTACTAGCGCGCACGGTTCTTCTATACAAAATTTTAATGCTAATGTGGATTCATAAAAATTATTTCCCAGCACCAAAACTCTCCTGAAATTTGGCATTTTTGATTTCCGTCCTAAATTCGATTTATTGTTTGGAATAGACAGTCTTAAATTATTAGGTGCGAAAATTGATTTAGTAAATGATATATTAATCACACCTTTTGGCAATATAACAATTCATTACGACATTAGACCCCCTCAATCTTAAACAACGATTCTGAAACCGTAATCAAAATTCCAATCAAAAATATTTCAAATGGAGAAGGAATCATTCCTCAAACTGATTTCAACGATAGTCTTAAAATTCATGAAGGTTTAATTTAAATTAAAAATAACGAAGCTCTATGTACGGTAAAAAATAATTCGGATCGGTCATTCAGATTAACTATTAAAACCCCAATCCTTGTGAAACCAATTAGAATTTTTAAAAATAATGAATCTCATAATATAAATTTAATTAAAATAAAATAATTAAATTTCAATAAAGTCAAAAATCTTATTCGCACGGACCATTTAAATGAAGAAGAAAAAAAGAACTTCAAAATTTAATAAAACAATATTTTGATCTATTTTATTTAAAAGGTACTCCACTAACTGCAAATACGCGAATCAAACATAAAATCCTAACCAAAGATGAAATTCCAGTCCATACTAAAAATTACCGATATCCTCAAATATTTCAAAACGAAGTAAAAAGACAAATGGACAAAATGCTAGAGCAACAAATCATTTGCCCTTCCTTTCCACCTTACAATAGTCCTATTTGGTTAGTCCTAAAAAATTAGACCAATCGGGAACACAAAAATGGAGAATAGTAATTGATTATAGGAAGTTAAAAGATGTGAAAACGGTCGACGATAAGTATCCTATCCCGCATATAACTGAACTGCTAGATAAATTAGGCAAAAGCAGTTACTTTTCAACGATCGACTTAACAAGTTCGTTTCATCAAATTATATTGTATGAAGAGAGTATCCCTAAAACAGCATTCTCAACCGTAAACGGTCATTACGAGTTCCTAAGGTTACCTTTTGGATTAAAAAATAGTCCTCCAATGTTTATGAGAGTGATTAACAACATACTCCTGGGCGTTCCAAATTGCGTTGCCTATTTAGATGATATAATAATTTACAGTACGTCCCTTCAGGAACATTTATCAATTTTAAAGCAAGTTTTTAAAAAACTAAGAGAATCTAACTTAAAAATTCAGCCCGATAAAACCGAATTTCTAATAAAGGAAATAGAATATCTAGGACATCTCGTCACATCAAACGGAGTAAAGCCAAACCCTAATAAAATCCTTGTTACAAAAAATTATCCTATACCGAAATTAAAGCTTTCCTTAGACTACTAGGATATTATCGCCGTTTTATTCCAAGTTTCGCACACCTCACAAAACCCTTGGCCCAATGTTTAAAAAAAGGATCGAAAATTAACATCGTGGATAAAAATTATTTAGATAGTTTTGAAACCAGCAAAAATATTTTAATTTATAATCCCATCCTGAAATATCCGGACTTCAATTTTGTTTAACGACAGATGCATCGAACGTAGCCTTGGGCGCTGTATTGTCACAGATGCACGGAGGACGAGATCTTCCGATAGTTTACGCGAGCTATACTCTGAACGAAAGTGAATCAAAATTATCCACCATTGAACGCGAACTTTCAGCAATTGTTTGGGCCACCAAATATTTTTTGGACCCTATCTTCATGGCAGAAAATTTATTATTCAAACCGATCACAAACCACTTCAATTGTTACAATCATTAAAAGATCCAAACTCAAAATCATATCGTTGGAAACTTTTTTTTTTTTTTTTTTTTTTTTTTTTTTTTTTTAATCTTTTATTAATTGAAATTTACAACTGTATTAGAAAATACATCCAGTAAATGTGATGTATACAATGCAATATGATAACATGATTAAAACTTGAAGAGGAACTACCCATTGGTAGTACTCTAATGAAATTTACAAAAGGAGAAGATCCCGAGGCCATCTTCTTTTCAGACACCTCGGAGGATTGCCAGGAATGGAATGGGAAGCGAGTTGTGCGACAAGTGGATTTGGATGAGGAGTTAATTTATTATGAAAGGAGAGGTATCTGGTTCGTGCCAAATCAGCGACATATGGGATATTAAGGTCATTGTGGATGATTTCATTTGTGACAAAGTATGGAGCATTAAAGATTTTTCTAAGGATTTTGGATTGGAGTGATTGGAAGAATTCGATGGTTTAGTGGATCCCCATAACTCTATACCGTAAGTCCAAATAGGTCTGATAATCGTCATATAGATGAGTTTTTTTGTAGTGGATTGTGAGATTTGAACGTTTGTCAAGTAAGTGTTGTAACAGTCGAAATCGACGTGCAGCTTCTTGTCTTTTCAATCTTGTATGAGGGTTCCAAGTAAGTCTCTTGTCTAGATAAAATCCTAGGTATCGTATTTGTTCCACATTATTTAGCGGTACACCATTAAAGGATACAGGAGGACAGAATGAGGTAGGTTTTCGACGGAGAGTAAAGGTTATTTGCTAGGATTTATCTTAACTCTCCAGTTATGACACCATTCATCAAGCGAAGTGATATGTGACTGGAGTGTCTGGGATGCAGCAAATAGATCTTCATTGACTGATAACTCGCTGGTGTCATCTGCATAGGTTGTGAGGATAGTATTAGGATGAGGTAAGATATCAGCTGTATACGCTGTATAAAGGATGGGACCCAGGATATGATTATGAAGGTATGATAATAGGAGTAGAAAGCAAAACTGGGCTATGGTCAGAGGAAAGGTCGTTTATGGAATCTATTGTAGTTTGGGAAGTAGGTATTTGAGAGGTAACGAATATGTTCAGAATATCTGGGCGTTTTTTTAGGGATGTAGGCCAGTAGGTAGGATTGTTAGGTGAAAGGATAGGGTAATTGTTTAAGGATGATACACGGGAAAGTACACTACCTCGGGAATTGGATGTTCTACAGCCCCATCGCTGGTGTTTAGCGTTGTGATCCCCACCTGCAATGAATCGCCACCCAAAGGATTGAAATAAGGACTGCAGAATAGTTTGGGAAAGGCTATTTCCTGGAGAACAATCTACAGCTGAAAGAGTAAGGTTAAATAGAAGGGAGGATGGGATTAGTGCGGTAGAATGAATGGTGTCAGTTGGAGAGGAAGGAATCAGGGTGTGGGTTAGTGATATATGGATGAGTATACAAGTACCACCATAGGCTGTTTTGTCGGGGTGGTCAGATCTGTAAGTGATGTAGTCTTTGATGTGGAAATAAGAGGTAGACGTCAGGTGGGTCTCGGTAATTAAGGCAACGTGAATGTCATTGTCGTGTAAGAATATATCTAGTTCATTTCTGTCATTGAGCAAACCATTTGCGTTCTATAAAAGAACTGCCAAAGAGTTTCGGTTCATCGAGAACCAATAGGCGTGATTTCTGTCAGGGCTCTTGTGAAAAGGGTAATTAAAGGTCTGATCGTTTCTTGGAGTTCGCGGAGGAAGGAGGAGAGAATCGATGAGATATCACCAAAACCTTGGGAGGAAATAGGATAGGATTCTGACATTTGAGGCGGAAGGTTAAACTGTCTTGACGACCGGTTACATTTAAACCGATCAAAAACAACTTCAATGGTTACAATCATTAAAAGATCCAAACTCAAAATTATATCGTTGGAAACTAAAACTCGAAGAATTTAAATTCGAAATAAAATATAAGAAAGGTCTTGAAAACAAAGTCGCTGACGCACTATCGCGAGTAGAAATTAATTTAACAGAATCTGAAGACTCCGATACAATTATTAATTATTTAATAGAACAATTTTACCACGAAAATGAAACATCGGAAAATACATCCCTTATCGTAAATTTTGATGAAAATGAAAATGAAAATTAGATAATATAACAAATGATCTAAAACAAATTCCGTTTACTCTAATACTTTAGGAAATACAATAATCGAAATACCAATAGGAGACTCTCCGGTTAATTTAGGAAAAAATCAAATTATTTTAAATTTAGTTGATATTAATCCCGCAAAACCCAAAATTGAAACACTTTTTAATAATACTAAAAACAGAATTATTGCTCAAATATCAAAGGAAAATTTCGAACAAGACATAATAAACTTAATTAAAAAATTCGTTGAACCAAAAGTTAAATATTATTTATTCTTTGAAACTGATTTTTATACCCAATTTTATGAAATCATGGTAAAATATTTTAAACATTCGGAATTAAATTTTGTAAAAACTACAAGTAGATTAATCGATATTCAAGATCCTGAAGAACAAAATAATTTAATAAATGATTACCATATTGGCAAAACAAACCACCGCGGTTCGGAAGAAACATTTAATCGAATAAAAATATTGTATTTTTGCTTAATATGAAAAATTTAATTCAAATTCAAATTAATAATTGCGAAATTTGTACGGTATCAAAATACGATCGGAATCCTTTAAAACTCCAATATAACGTTACTCAAACACTGTCTAAACCATTTGAAATAGTTCATATGGATACAATCACACTAGAACACAAAAAATATTTAACTCTAATCGCCTCCTTTTCAAAATTTGCACAAGTTTATAAATTAAAAAATGGTCAAGCAACTGAAGTCGTAAATAAATTAATTTCTCATTTTTCTCATCACGGGTTACCGAAACAAAAAATAACAGATAACGGTTTAGAATTTAGAAACTCATTAATATCCGATTTATTAAAATTACACAAAATCCAATTACATTATACGGCTACTCAATCACCCCAATCAAATGGACCCATTGAAAGACTCCATAACACATTAATAGAACATTTACGGTTATTAAATAATTGAAACGAATTCAAAAAAGACACAATTGAAAAAAAAAAAAAAATTAAATATGCCGTACTCGCGTATAACAACACTATTCATTCCATCACACAACTAAAGCTAATCGAAATAATATCTGGACATTTAGATATAGACTCGCCCGTTGCAATAGACCTCAGTAGTCAAATCATAAATGATTATAATGCAAAACATAAAGAAAGAGTAAAAATTTTGCATGAACAAATAAATCATAGGAATCAGGTAGCAAAAGAAAAATATATAACCAGGATGAATAAAAATTGCGAAGAATTGCAAAATGAAATCCCGGAAACAGAATTTGTAGCTAATAGGCAAAAACAATCAACATTTAAAAAAAAAAATAAAAAGGAAAAGATTAAAAAAATAATTAAACATAGTAAAACCGATTGAATCGATAAAAAACATTATAACACGTGAGAAAAAATTCATTTAAAAAATATTAAGAGACCGCAAAAGAAAAGACAAACATTCCATGTAGGTAGGCCTCCTGCACTGTTTGAACAGAGATAAAGCACTCGCATCGGAAACATTCTTTCGCTTAAGACAAGCTATAATTACAAGCTATAATAATTACGTTTATTTAAAACTCATTTTTTTAATATTATTAATTTTTTTTTTATAAAAATCATAAGAAATAATTTAATATAAATAACAATTTAATATACACAATACGGTCGCTGGATACGACTTATATTGATGTGAAAATATGGCAGTTAAAATGCCGAAACTATATAATAATAATAAAATATATAGAATGATAAAAAGAATAATTATTGTAGATAAACAACATAACGAGTTCAGGGAATATGAACTCTTACTAGTTTAAAAGATGGCATTATAAGCCAAATTATTGAAAATATTTTATACAATAAAATAGTATAATTAAATGATTAGACTTTAATTTCTATAATTTAATTTTTTAGGTTAGTATCAACTCTCACTGCAGGGATGATAGAAATAAAAAATGTTACTTCTAACCTCGGCGTCATACCTATCAACTTAGGACACGCTATATTGCAAACATCCCAACACACAATAATACATTTCTTAGACTTAGTACCACTATTTACGGAATATCTTTTCGTAAGTTGGCAATTTGAAAATTACTTAAATGATTCACATTTTAAAAATTCAGTATTAAAGGAATGAAAAGTTCACATTGATATAATTAACAGTACAAGATTTATAATTAATGAGAAAATAAATAATATTAAACTACATGATACCAGGAATAACTGAGTTAAAAGAGGATTAATAAATGCTTTAGACACTATTATAAAAGGTATAACCGGTAACTTAGATGCGCATGATAAAAAAGAATTTTCTGAATTAATAAAAACTCTTAGAGAAAATCAGGACCAGATTGTTGATCAAATACATAACCAATATTCGATAAACAGTGATTTAATTAGTCAATTTAATAATAGTATTAAAACCATACAAGAGAACACGCTGCATATTGCACGAAAAATTAATGATATAGGAACCGTAGTTAACTTGTTAACAATTAAAGAATTATTAGATCACATCCAACTTATTTTCTCTTTAATTTCTACTACCATTTCTGATATAAAAACTTCTTTAACCTTTTGTATATTAAATATTCTACATCCATATATAATTAATACAAAAACATTGTTTCAAGAATTAGAAAAGATAGCTCTACATTACAATAACAAATTTCTTTATCCATTTCAATTTAAATTTATCCTAGATATAGAACGCACAATATATGTACAATGTGTTTTGCATGAAAATGAAATTATTTATACTTTATCGCTTCCAATTTTCAAAGAAACTGTTTATAGTTTGTATAATTTATACCCCATCCCATCTATTGCAAAAGATGAAATCATAACAGTAATTCCAAAGTTCAAGTTATTAATATTTAAGAGAAACAACTTTAAATTCCTTAATCATCAATGTATCAAAAGAAATAGCATTCACCACTGCCATGCACCCGACCCATCTCACCACTCTAACACTCTACACATATTTATTTTGTGGATAGTTTTTATTTGTATTATCATCTTTATATTAACCTTTGTAACTTTTATTTATTATTTTTACAAAAATAGAATTGTAACTTATTTCACCCAAAGCGGTGAAATTCGTATCTAGGTGGGGAGGAGTTACACTATATATTTTTCCTTACATATTTTTAATTTTTACTTTTAAGCTTTGACTCCTAACTATTGTAATCTATTTCTTAGAAACCCCTCGTGGGAACTTAATCTCCTGTGGACTGTTATGTTAGCATAAAGCTTCCTAGAAGAAGCCATTGTAATCCTTTATAAACCTCGATAAATTTTGTAACACTCTCTCAGTCTATCCAGAGCCGTCCACGCCAGTCTTCTTTCTGATGTTGTAACTTTTATTAAATAAACTTCTTTTTTAAAAAAGTCATTACTTTTCAATTAAAGATAACTTATATATGTATTGGGTCTACAACAATAAAGCAGGTTTTGTATGTTTAGTATTCTAGGCAAGTGCTTGCTCATTAAACAAAAAAGATCCTCCAGTATAGTTAATAGATTATAAAATAGTTATTTTTTTTCGTCAAAGATTAGTTTAGATTGTGTTACATTTTCAATGAGTAAGGACCTCTGAAATTCACCATATCAAAACAAGATTTTTATCAAATTTATTTTTTAGAATTCAAACTCAGTCGAAGCTCAAACCGCTGGTAACATCAATGCTGTTTGGAATGAAGGAAGCATCAGTGAATGTACAGAGCAGCGATGGTTCCAAATATTTTGTCGTGCCTGATTTGATCTCGACGACAAAGAAGGTTGTGGTAGACCTTCTGCTGTTGATCACGACCATTTGAAGGCTTTGTTAGAAGAAACCTCTCGCAAATAACATTGCGGACATTGCGAGAGAGATGACCACTCAACATTATAAACCACACACAATTATAATAAATATAGAACTTTGTCACATATACAAACCTGCATTATTTTTGGTCCAACCAACTACTTAATTTTTATCTGTTCATATAATTGATTGTAATTTTTTATCACTTTATATATTGTATAATATACTGGAGGTTCTTTATTTACGTTTTTTTTTCTTGTCAAAAAATTATTTTAATTTTTATATAGCCATCTATATCGCTTATAGCCCCCTTTATCATCAATATAGAGCTAAATAAGGAATGGAATTAGTTTCTAAAAAGTATGGCATGGATATTAGTTTCTAAAAAGAGATTTTATTCTGAATTACATACATTGATCAAGAAAAAATACACAATTTAAAACTTAGTACAATAACTTCGTGTTGAACACCTGTACATCCTAACGGGTGGCGGCAGAGTGTCGCTGAGGCCAGGTGGAGGTGGCCTTTTATAGGGTTTCTGGGAGTGGGGATATCATACATTTTATTTATATAGCTAAGTCCATAGAGGTACCCATAACTTCCCCCCCCCCCCCCGAGTTCCAAGGTCTCCGATGGAACAATTATCTTAGTGTAAATGGGTGAGATTCTATACAATAAAATAAAAGGTTTGAACCTTATACATTTCTTAATACCTTTTACACTAAGTTCTAAATATAATAGATAACATTCTATAAACAAAAGGGATTGGGCCTTATAATTTAAGTTTATACAAAAATAAAAGGATTAGACCTTGTACGTCTCTTGTTTACTAAATTAGAATTTGTACATTTGAAAACAAAAAGATTAAATTCTGTGCTGAAATACAATTATCAACTTCCTATAAACAAAAGGATTAGACTTTGAATTTCTTGTTTACTAAGTCAGGATCTGTTTACTTGAAAAATAAAAAGATTAAACCTTGTGCGTCTAACACTAAAATAGGATTTATGTGATTGTCAATTTCCCATAAACAAAAGGATTAGACCTTGTCCTTTTCTTAATATTAAAAATAAGCTTAGACTATTTACAAAAATATAATGTTTATACATTACAGAATTCCTTACATGCTAAAGTACAAAAAGATAAAATGACATTTCTTAATACTAAACAATACAATATTTAAACAAAAGGAAAAATAAAATAAGAGTCTTTGAATTAGTTTCTTCTACTACAAATAATACTTTTAGATTCAAAATTACTCAATTAAAATAATAACATTTTAAATCAAAATAATAATTCAAACACTCTTTTAATTACAATTAATAATAATTTTAAAATAAAATACATACTCTTTCAATAATCAATCAAAATAATATTTCAAGACAAAATAATAGTATCCTGATATTTATTATAGTGACTACAAAATATTAATAACAAAATAAATCACACAGAATATTACCGTGAAATAAAATAATAATTTGAATGATCTTTTACATTAACATTGAATATAATATTTTACAGCAAAATACAAAAGTCCGATTTTTAAAACATTTTAATATTGTTTAAATAAAATTAAATATTTTTAATCATAACCATTATCTGAATCATTTGAGTCATAATCATCCGAGGCATCCGAAATATTCACGCGAATGGATTCATTATCGTTGTCCGAAATAGACTGTTTCTTTTTCCTTTTTTTCCTAGTGGGCCTTTTAATATTGTCAATATGAGTTTTAATTGGTCTTTTATCTTTCACTAGCACATTTACTTTTTTAAATTTGTCCCTACTTTTTATTTTTGCTTGGGTATTTTTCAAATATTCTGTGTCTCCTAATTGTTCTGAATATCTAAAGGGTCTTCTCTATTTTTATTTAATTTTTCAGTTCTTGTTTCTTTTTCGTCATTTATTTTAGATCTAATTAGTTTATGTAATAGTTGTTGGTCCTTATGATATTTTAATACGTATTGTTCTGTCAGGTCGATATTTTTGTCTGATTCTAATCTGGAGGTTCCGAAAGTGATTTCATTGGGCGTTAATTTCAGTTTATTGTCTAATGTGTTATTGTATGCTATTATTGCTAATCTCAATTTTTGCTGCATCGAACATTTATCTTTTTCTTTTCCTATTATTCTTAATAATTCGTTTAGGGTAGAGTGGACTTTGTTCAATAATCCCAAAGAGTTTGAGTGGCTAGCTGAAGTATAATGTAAAATAATATTATTTTCTTCACAAAACTGTTTTACCAAATTATTTTTCATTTCCGTCCCTTAATCTAATGATATTTGTAGAGGTGTGGGAAAGTACGTCATATAGTTAGTCAGTGCATCACAGATAATAATTGCGTTCTTTGATTGTTAAGTTTGATCAAATAAATGTATTGAAAATGTGTCGACTGCTGTGAAAATTATGACATTGTTAAAATTAAAAATATCAATCATTAATTCCTGAAACGGTCTTTCTGGCGTAGGTGTAATTTGAAATTAGGTTTTTATAGGTTTACGGTCGTATTTTGTAACTTTACACGTTTTACATTTATTAATATATTCCGCTATTTTATTTTGCATCCCTGGAAAATAATATTCTTTTTTAATAATAGTATAATAAACAGCATTTAAACTCCTCTTTATTAAAAGTATAAACTAGTGACATGTTTCGGGAAACAAGGTCCCATCATCAGACTGAAAACAGTATTTAACAATTTATTATAATCACACTATATTTTCAACATCTAAACAATACTATTCATATTTCTATCTATCACAATGTATATATTATAAATTACCTTTAAAATGATTTCTTGGTGTTAACACACCGTGTCTGTTTCTCTTTTACATAGTCAATAGAATAATTCATCTACCTTATGGGTACAAGGGTCAATCCTAATTTCTACTGTTGTTTTTAGTACTAAGTTGGCCAATCTTATATTATTAATTCATTAATTATACTAGCATATATGGATCCTATTTTATCTGTGTCTGTTTTGTAGTTTATTGCATTATTTATTGTTTTATTAATGCCTATCGCTTCTTTTATTTTTCTATTATGTGTTTTGGTTTCGTGTTGTAAGATTTTAACATTATCAAAATTGAATTTGTGGTTTAATTTTTGTACGTGTTCTAAAAGGGCTGTTTTATTGCTGTTTGATTTGCTAATTTTTTTAGTGTCATATTTATGCTGATTAACTCTTTTATATAAATTCTGCTTAGTTTCTCCTATATAATGTTTTTTGCAATCCAAGCAGTCAATCTTATATATGACATCTTTTTTATTCATATGTTCTATTTCATTCTTTGTTATTATATTTTTTATTTTTTTCGTGTTATATAGTGCAACATCTATTTTAAAATTTTCATTTTTCAATTTCTTGACTACTTTTTGAGTTAATTTTGGTATATATTGTAATCTATTATATTTCTTAATGTATATTGCATTGTTTGTATTATTTCTAATTTTTTCATTATTTTTAACCCTTTGACCTATTTCTTTTATTTTATTTTCATTATTCATTGAATTATCATAATATTCGGTTATTTTCTTTTGTTTCATTACTCTATTGTTTTTATTATTAATTGTGTTTGGTTTCAGTATATTATCATTCTTTATTTCATTTCTAAATATTTGTTTATTATTATTTCCATTAGTTTCATTATTAATATTTATATTCCTATGCCACATTTTATTAATTATTTTAGTGGGCACCATATTGTCTCCCAAATCCTTAATAATCTCTCTTTTTATTTCGTTAGTGTAAATTCCATCTGTTAATATTATAGCTGTTTTTCTATAGTTTTCTATGGTATTAAGTTTTTGGTGGAGGGGGTGGTGGCTATAAAAATTTAATAATCTATTACTCGATTCTTCCTTCGTTATCCATTTAGTGTTTATTTTATCTTTGTTTTTTACTATTAACATATTTAAATATTTAATTTTATTTTCACTCATATTCTCTCTGGTAAATAATAAACAAATCACCGAAAAAGAACCAAAAAAAAAACAAAAAAAAACTACGCGTAATAAAGAGCTAAGTGATTTGAATTTAAATAACGATTTACCCAATCTAATCGAAAAATTTGGGAACAAATGGTTAATTGATACGGGTGCCACAAAAAACTACATACACCCCGATCACATTCCATGTTATTCGGAAATAATTAACGAAAGCTTTGCGATAAAAACCCCTACAGGAAAGGCGGAAGGGTCACAAAGCGTGATAATCAACCTAAGGCCCCTGATAGGAATCAATCAAAAAGTTAAATTCCTAATTTTTCCGTTTAGCAATAGGTTCCAATTTTTGTTAGGTTACGAAACAATGAGAAAATTAAAATTAATAATAGATTTAGAAAAAAATGAATTGAAATATAATAAAAGAATATTTAAATTGGTGAAAAATGATTTATTTTTTATATATGATAAAGACGAAATTAAAAATTAAATTCGCCACGAACACATAAAAACAGAAATAAAAAGGAATTGATTGAAATTATAAGCCAACATGGCGAGGTACTAAAAAGAGATGACGAGAATCTAAAATCGACAGGTTTAATTAAGCATAAAATAATAACTACAAACGAAAACCCCATATATACGCGGAATTACCGTTACCCGGAACAATTTAAAAACAAATTAACGACGAAGTTCAAAAATTATTAAAAAATAAAATAATAAGATCTAGCAAATCGCCGTATAATTCTCCGCTTTGGATCGTACCAAAAAAAATCAGACGCGTCGGAACAGAAAAAAATTAGGATGGTCATAGACTATAGAAAATTAAATCAGGCAACCGTAAAAGACAAATTTCCCCTACCTAACATTGAGGATTTATTAAATAAATTAAAGGAATCGAAAGTATTTTTCACAGTAGACCTCGGGTCAGGTTTCCACCAAATTGAGATGGACAAAGATTCAATAGCTAAAACCGCGTTCTCCACTGAAAATGGGCATTTTGAGTTTTTGCGTATGCCTTTTGGCCTGTGTAATGCACCCCCAATATTTCAAAGGGCGATGACAATGATGATTCAAAATATTCCTAATTCTATGATTTATATCGACGATATAATAGTTTACTCAAAAAATGAAAAAGAACATTTAAAAGACTTAAAAAGGGTATTCGAAGCCCTAAAACAACATAATCTTTCAATACAGTTGGATGAAACGGAATTCTTTAAAACCGAATTAAACTTTTTAGGCTACGTCGTAACCCCAGATGGATTAAAAACAGATACGAGAAAAATTGAAGCCATTTTAAAATTTCCTATTCCGCGTAATGAAAAGACGACGAGAAAATTCCTCGGCATGACCGGGTATTATAGGAAATTTATCAAAAATTATGGAAAGATAACCAAACCAATTTCAAATTCCTTAAAGAATAAAATATATGGAACAAAAGAAATAAAAGAGGCATGTCAAACCCTAACAGAAATGATGAGCAATACACCAATTTTAAAATACCCAGATTGGGAAAAACCATTCATATTGACCACAGACGCTAGTAATAAAGCCATCGGAGCCGTACTGTCACAAAAAGATGAAAACGAAATAGAACACCCCGTAGCATTTGCTTCTAGAGTATTACAAAACGCCGAAATAAAATATAGTGCAATATAAAAAGAACTGTTAGCAGTTGTATGGGCAACACAACATTTTAAACCTTATTTGTATGGCACAAAATTTCTTTTATGTACTGATCACAAACCCTTAACGTGGATCTTCTGAATGAAAAATGGTAACACACGTATAATGAAATGGATATGGAAGCTCCAAGAATTTGAATTCGACGTTAAGTATATCCAAGGTAAAACCAATTACGTAGCTGACGCACTTTCTAAAGGAACTGACAAAATAAATCATACCAGTGATGACGAAGAAATGGATGTCGAAGAATTGCTGAACCAAGATATTGCTGACGAAAATGATCCAGAATACGAGGCAATAATGGAAGACCTACAGGCACCATCAGAGGAAGATTTAGAGACAATTCACTCGCAAGAATCAAGTAATGAACAGGTACGAATTTGTGAACCAGACAAATGTATCAACATAGAAAAGAATCAAATAATTATAAAAAGGGGTAATACCAAAATAAATTTTACTTAACCATTCGGGAAACGCCGATACGAATTAAACATTTATGCAAAATCAGATATCGCTTCATTATATCATCATTATCATTATCAAGTATATTATCATTCTTTATTTCATTTCTAAATATTTGTTTATTATTATTTCCATTAGTTTCATTATTTTTTTCATTATTAATATATATATTCCTATGCCACATTTTATTAATTATTTTAGTGGGCACCATATTGTCTCCCAAATCCTTAATAATCTTTCTTTTTATTTCGTTAGTGTAAATTCCATCTGTTAATATTATAGCTGTTTTTATATAGTTTTATATTTGCAGTTTTGCAGTATTGCAGTTTTATATTTATATTTGCAGTTTTGTGGATTGTTTTTTCGTAAAACTTTGAGCTTAAAGTAATACCAGAAATTGTAACTTTCCTATTTAAGTTGAAGATCAAGCTGTTCTTTTCTGAGTTTGGGAAATCCAAGGTTACATTTGATCAGGTCTTGTAGGAAATTTAATGTTAAATCCGTAAATTTGGTATGCATTTGAAGCATCTTTGAGCCAAGTGGAAATATTAATGCT
Source organism: Euschistus heros (assembly GCA_003667255.2). Taxonomy (NCBI): domain Eukaryota; kingdom Metazoa; phylum Arthropoda; class Insecta; order Hemiptera; family Pentatomidae; genus Euschistus; species Euschistus heros. The sequence goes on from RCWM02000248.1 coordinate 584,663, forward strand.
TTTCTGGCAAAATACGTTGGTTACCTAAATAAATCTTATTGTTAGATTTTTATGAAATGATGATAATGTCTATAGTGAACAATGTAATATACAAATACATGTACTTATAGTAGTAATACAAGTACAATAAATACTGCTCTTAGCATTTGACATCAGAGGAGTTTGACCTTTATAGCTTACTTTTTAAGTATTCGATATAACGAATAGAGAAATCTTTAATGCAATATAAATCATTTAAAGAAACATAACATATTTTTTGTTATACTATGAAGACCAAATAAAAATTGGTGTTAAGGCGATTATAAGTGTTTTCCTTTTATTTTCTCAGTACGTTTTATTTTCGATTAAAACGCAAAGAGTTTGCTGCTCTGATTATTTTCGTTATTCTGTCTTCTGTTATTATTTTAAACTTAATTATTTAGACCTCCTGTCTCCCTCACTCATTATCAGCGTTAATCTTTGTTTATGAATGTTTCCGGTAGATCGCATTCCAATGAAGTTTACTATTATATTTTATTTAACCATTTTTTGTACCCACGGACAAAATTTTTTGTAATAATCCCTGTTTTTGTTTATGCTTCCCAAGTGAGCACAACTCTCGCTATTGTCTCCATGCTCCTAGTACATTTGCACAGTGGTTTGAGCGTTCGAAATTAGTCCGACGTCAGTCGTCTAAAGTTTCAACGCATTAAATGTTCAGAAAAGCGGTTCAAGTAGGTGTAGAATTTCCAGATTTCCACGTCACAACGAAGAGAAAATCCCATTTCCTTGGTCAATATTTCGTGGCGTCAGAGCTCTCGTCGTGGGATTGTGAAACCGGGAAACTGCCAAATTCTCCGAGAGAAGACAAGAAGTTTGGTAAGTGGAATTTTATTCACGTTCTTTCTTGTGCACAAACCAGCTTAAGGATTTATTCTCTCTTTTTTTTTTTTTTTTTTATACAGTCCACATTTGTTTATCATCGTTTAATTTCTAGTCAAGCTTTCAATAAAGCCCCTACAATTGGAAAAATGTTTGGTATTTAACTTTAATTAAATTCTAGAACTAACTTAAACGGTACTTCTATGCTGCTTGACAATACTTTGATAAATATAATCAAGTTTTACCATTTAAAATATTCAGTGCCTTAGCTTCATTAAAGGGACGATTTCTCCAGAAAATGTACTATGAATTTTCTCAAGATAGAGCATACCGCTAGGAAATGATATGCATCCTCTCTCTCGGATACATTACATAATGAACATATTCCTATACCTCTGCCATATCTCTTGTAGTTCAAATATAGAAGTTCCTCTCTGATTCTCATAATCCAACAAATGTCTTTAAATTGTAGAGCACTATTTATATAACTATTGCAGGTAAGGTTATGATTCAAGTTTTTATATAAAACAGAGGAAGTGGATGTTATAGCCTTCAAGACTTGTTGTGACTTGAAATTTAGTATTAACGCCATTCTTATTTTTTTCAAAAACTATTCCCCAATTTCGAAAATTTCTAATAGAAATAGTATCTTCCACATTGTACTTCTTCATCATTTCCTTAATATTTTTAAACCAAAAGGTATTTTTCCTTACTTTCTCTAAAGCTTAGGGTAACGGTGATCGTGTAAATTGAAAACGTTTAGCAATTAATTATGGTTCATCAATAGTATTATGTATAAAGATTGGGATGAGATTTGTTTCCAAATAGAGAACATAGTCCGGTGAGCTTAATGGAATTTTTTGAGAAAGAATTTCAATAATTTGTCTACTATTTACCTGCCCATAGAAATCTTGAAAGAAAAGCGCATTTCAAAAAAAATGAAAAACAAAAGCACTGGACACATTTTAACTGATGGGGATGCGACTTGGATCATCAGTGAAATTAAAAGGAATCTACGTTTGAATCCAGCAACAATTGCCACAGAACTCTCTTACTCCTTAGGTAAGCCTGAAAGTGCAGGGACAGTGTGATATGCCATAAGAAAAAATATATTCCATGGACGAGTAGCTTAAAAGAAACCTTTCATCGGCATAAAAATTCTAAGTTTGAATGCAATTTGCAAATGAATATTTAGTGAAGAATCCTGAATTTTTTACAACTGTTATATTTGCTGATGAACGTTATTTTCGGGTCCGATAGACTTTATTCCTCCACACGTTGTTGTGATGTGTGGAGGAAACGAGGCTAGCGAAAAATAATTTGCGCCAAACTGGAAAATATTTTCTTTCTATCTACAGGGTGTATCCGTTTCACTGTGAGCCATTGTATATTGGTAAGCAATAAAATAATTTTTTATTTAATAATACTGTGTAATCGATATAACCAGAACCACTGGCTAATAACTTTTGTTGAAGCGTTTCTCAGTCTTTATTTTATTGATTCATATTTGTTCCCCATCCTGAATCTAATCCCACCCACATAACAACGGTTCATGAATTTCTTGATTCGCCTATTCCTCTTTCCTTACCTCCTAAAGCAATAAACCCCTCTGAGGACAAATACCTTATAAAAAAAATTAAAACCACGTAAATCCCCTGGATATGATCCCCTTAGTTCACAAATCCTCAGGCAACTGCCTCATAAAGCAATCATATTCCTCACCTACCTATACAATTGTATCCTGCAGACAACCTATTTCTCTTTGCTATGGAAACACTCCACTATTATCCTTTTCCTCAAACCAAGTAAATCTCCCAACAACCCTTCATCATATAGACCTATTAGTCTTCTCCCAATCCTTTCAAAATTTATTGAAAGGCTCCTTGTTAAACGTATCCTACCCATCCTTGAATCGCAAAATATTCCTTCTCACCAATTTGGGTTCCCCACAAGCCATTCCACTGTTCAACAAGGTCTCAGAGTTGTTGATCACATATCCTCAGCACTTGAAAGCAAACAGTATTGCTCCGGCGCATTTCTGGACATAGCGCAAGCTTTCGACCGGGTATGGCATGCCGGTTTGCTTTTCAAACTCAAAACCCATTTACCCCAATCGCTATTCCTAGTTCTTAGATCCTACCTCTCTAACCGTTCCTTCCGAGCACGCTGTGGAATAGAATACTCTAACTGCTATTTTATAGAGGCTGGTGTTCCACAAGGTAGCGTTCTATATATCCTCTATGCAGCAGATATCCCTACTACTCCTGACACTTTCCTTGCAACATTTGCTGATGACACTGCTATCCTTTCATCCCATACAGATCCTTTAATAGCATCCAATAATCTCCAAACTCACTTATCCCTGATTGAAGACTGGTGATACAACTGGCGAATCAAAGTAAATGAATCTAAATGCACCAACATAACCTTTACCCTCCGCCGTAAATCCAGTCCTCCTATTTACTTCAATGGTATTCCACTACCTAAAGATGACACAGTTCGGTATCTTGGTTTCTACTTAGACAAAATACTTACATGGAACCCTCATACTCGGCTCAAAAGACAAGTAAGACAATTGTTAAATATTTGCGAATTCAGCTATTAAATGTTATGTAATTAATATCGATTTCCGAAATAACCATGTTAATAACCTGTTAGGAAGTTTGTGGAGGGAAAAGATAGAGTTTGCCACTATGAGAGCCCTACATTAGCTTGTCGGGACAAAGCTCTACTCTCGTAAATAGTCGCCAGCTACACTCCATCTGAGTTGGATCCGCCACCAAGTTTGATGAAGGTGTTCAAGTCACACAGAAACTAAACTAATGTTCTGCATAGTTGAGCCACAAACCAGTTACCTAACCCTTCCAGGGCATATTAGCATGGATCTCAATCTAGCTCTCTGTCTCTTCCATTAACTAGTTTACTTAAAATCTTTTCATAGCAACTATTAATGAGGCAATGATAATGGACGATTTTTTCACCAAAGAAATTTTTTTTTTTTAATCTCTAGCATTTGTCACTTCTATTGCAATTATTTTATTTGACAACTTGTTTCGAATTCTGAACAGATATTTGTATCTATTTATGAAAATTTACAACTGTAATTATTTTTTAAAAAATACATCATGCAAATATTGATTACAATGTTCATAATAATATGTCAGTGTTAGTGAAGCAACTACCTATTAGTAGTACTTCAACAAAAGTTTTATATTAAAAGGTTCCCGAGGCCATCTTATTTTCAGACACCTCGGAGGATCGTTGGGTATAGAATGGGAAATAAGTTAAGATAATAGTGGAATTGAACGGCTATGAACCAGTGACGAACCGGAACTGGTTCCAAGAAATCGATTATCAATTCTTGGCCAGCACTCTAAATATGTATGTTTTGGCAACATCTGACAATTTTGTAATATACCTTGCTTGGGTATATTACGTGTTTAATCAAAAATTCATATAAATGGACTAATAGTAAATTTAACCAGGTTTGAGTTTAAAAAATGAAAGTTCAGATCAGAAAAATAGCTATGGAGTTATAGTGAAATATGTGCCAAAAAAAAACTTGTATTTAAAACAGTAAGCTGACTTGGATGTTTTATGAGACTTGATCAAAATATAATATACAGATTATTATATTAAATTTAACCAGCTTTCAGATGGAAAAAATATATTTTGGATCGAACTATTAGTTTCGGAATTATAGCAAAAAGAGTGCCGAAAAGAAAGGAATGCGATTAAGAATATTCTCAATTTCCCAAAACTTGTAGAGAACTAAGGAAATTCGACAAGCGGAAATTAACGAAGAGGTTGGCTGATTTCGTAATTGGGTTTGGATAGGACCTATGATTTTCCAACCAAATATAATATTGATAGCCATTGGGCCGATGGCTCCTAGGAGGACAACGTTGTCCGATCGATGAAAATCAGGGTCGGCCAAATGCAAATTTTCAAAAGTGTGAGCAACCTCTGCGGTAAGACTGGTATAAGGAAAATGATTAGTAATATGAGGAACAACAGATGGGTTGACGAGAATGTGGCTCTGAGAAAACCTTGAGAAAATGTTAAACAAAACGGTGCCTGGAGAGATCGAAACACGTCCACCGATCCCTGAAACGGTAATGGGTAGATCGCGTATTTTTTGACTCAACTGGTCAAAAAGGCGCTTTGAGATAAAGGAAAGATGCAATCCAGGGTCGATGACCCCTCGGACAGGAACGTAACCTATTTGTGAATCAACGATTACGGGATTACCGGAAGTTAAACAACTGAAAGATCAATGTCAACTTGTGATTGATCAGTGGAAGAGGATGATAGTGTACTGGATGTATGATTGACATGATCCGATGCGTGATTAGAAGCGGAGTTCAAATGTGCATTTGAATTTACAACTTGAGAGGGATGTAAAAGTGCGTGGTGATCGTGGGAATTGAATTTACGACATGTGAAAGTCTATTTGCAATTAATTTTCAAGTGAGGACCTAGACAATTGAAACAATGGTTGTGTTTCTGGAGAAGTTCGATTTTTTAATATCGAGTGAGAGGAAAATACGCAGAACAGAAATACAGAGAGTGTGTCTCTTGACAAAATATGCATTTGAAGCTAAAAGAATTCGATCGCACAGCACGAGATTTATTTGATTCTGCTAAAGGAATAGGACTGCAGTGAGGGAATTTTATTCAGAATTCTTAGTGTGAGTGTTGAGGGGAGAAATTATTTCTAATGTTTTGATTTGCAGAGTAACAAAATTTAATAAATCATCGAACCGTTTTTGAAGAATGTAGATCTTCAAATGCTTTATAAGTACGAGCATCGAGATTATTCAACAACAAAATGAATTATTGGATAATTGGCAAATGATCAATTAGTGGTAAATTTTATCAATTTTAGATCATTTGTCTGTCTAAAAATTGCTTTTATTTTGTCTCATATAGCTATATAATATAAGAGGACAGTAAGTAGATGTGTAAATATATATTTTCAGGTATTTGTAAATATTTTGTCTTATTAATATTCAAATAGTTAAATTTCTTTCTTTTTTTTTTTTCTCTCTCTATAGGTTTTCCTTTCTATTCACCATATTTGTTTTATTTCATGAATTTATTTATTTATTTTTTTTTCTTCATTTTTCTGAATGCATTGTAATTATTATATTAGCATATTAGTATTATGATTTTTTTTTCTTTTCTCATGTATATATTCATAGTTTTTATGTTATTATGTTTATATTTTTTTTTATTTAATTTTTTTTCCCCTATAAAAAAGCTATGCTGCAATTACTGATACTTTTAATTTTTAAATTACATGCCAGACAATTGTACTTCTAACTGTGCATTATTGTTATTCTTAGGGGACAGTAAGTCCCAGAATAAAGTTTATTTTTTTCATTTCAAAGGTAATAAAATGAAAATGGCTTGTCGTCAATAGACAAGTTTTATAGCCTAAACTGAATTTTGATGTGTTTCGAGCTAGAATTAATAGACATGAATTTAAGAATTTTATTTAAATACGCCTGAGGTATTCTGCGGGGTTCCTGATGTCTATTTACTAGAGCTGTTAAAATCAAGTTCGTAATTCTCTGTGGTGAATTCGCAATAACGGAGAGGGCACTTCCACTTAAATTTGTTAGTAGGAAATGAAAACCCTCAATAGAGGTGCGAGACGTGTTGTTGTGAACAAGGTACTGGAACAGGGAAAATATTCAGGCCATTTTTCAATATCATCTGAAAAACTCGGTAATTGAAGATAACGAGAAATTACCTTGGGAACTCTGACTGGCATTGTTGACTGGCGTAGAGGTTGAAATTGGTTCTTCCCTTTTTAGGTGTAAATATTTAGCTTTAATTTTAAGTAAAATGGTGTTAAAGGCAATTGCAGGGGCTTGAGTATCGATAGAGTTTTGTTTTGCTAAGAGAGCATTAAGGTCACTATTTTTTTTCGTTTGCTGCTTCAAATTTTGTTTGAAGAGAAGACAAGTCCTCATTAAGATTGCACAGTGAAAATGTCCGAAACATGGAAGATTTTATTTGATCCCACCTATTCGTGATATTTGCAAAAACTGTTTCTCTCTTTGATAGCTGTTGAGCTTGAATCACAAGGTTTTGATCGTCAGTGGGCATAATAAAAATTGTTTACAGTTGCAGGGTAGAAAATAAAGAAATAAATTATGAGATATACTAGAAAAGCAAAAAAAAATAAAAAATAAATAATGAAAACTAATTACTTTAATTAAATATTCAGTGTTAAACAGACATAGAGAAAAATCCAAATAGGGGAGAATATGAGTCATGAAATTGTTTACGAGTAAATCAACAGCTGTACCTTGTGACTTCAGACCACGGCTATTTTAATAAGTTAACAAAAATGTCTGCCTTTAGCGTGAGTTGTTAATGCGCAAATTATTGTTATATATGTTTTGGAAATTTTAACGTCAAAATTAATGGAATAGTTATTAGAATGAAATAAAATGGGTTTTACCCGCAAAAGGTGAAAATTCAATCTCTCTAAAATTGCGGATACTTTATTAGTCTTACAAATATGAAATTGCAAATTTTGGGATTGTAATTCACAGTAGTTTGAAAGAAAAAGAAAACGAAATAACGTTAGAACGTATTTTAAGAGTTTAATGTGGCACGGCCAATTTGTGGACCAATTTGTTGAGCCAAAGCTCGTGGGTTAACTTTTTGTAATTCTAAACGAAACGTGACATCGTCTGATTTTGGACAGGCTGGTGCAGATACTTGGCTTTGCGGAGGACCTGGACCTGGTAGCAAGATCGTTCGCTTCTTTATCAGAAGCATTTTTGAGGTTCGCTGAAGCTGCGGAATCCATAGGCATGTCAGTAAACCACAATAAAACAAGTACATGCGAGCTGGACCTGGATCGAGGGTTGCAGCAGGAGAACAGGTGAGAATGGGACCTTTTTCTTTCGAAACGGTTGACCATTTTACTTATTTGGGCTCAATTTTAAGTGGCTCCAATAGGATATCTCTTAAAATAAGCCAAAGACTATTAAAGGCCTTAATAGAAAAAAAAAAAAATGGTCGGGCAAAAATGAAATATAAGCGCCTTCTGGAAGATTGCTATAAATACTGGAACATTTAGTTGCCACAAATATCCACTAGATTGGGGGTAATGCGTGGTTGCGACCTTTGTTTCACTTTTTTTTTTTTTTTTTTTTTAGGTATTTAATTGGTCTATTTACAAAGGGCACCTAATGGCGTGAACACATATCATTAACTATTATCTAAAAAAATAAATACTCCAATGGTTCTTGGTTTCATTTATTACTTAAGGATTCATCAATGTTACTAAGCACTTTCATTTAACACTCTAGATTGAAGGATGCACTAATATTTCTATCTGGGTTTTGAATCCTATTTCTTCATTTTCCTATAGCGAATACATATCTTTAACAATTTGGCGTTTGGTTTTCAGTAGCATTGCTTGATTTTTCAAAAGAATGTTTAATTCTTTATCTAGCAGTGCTGATCAAGTATGCATATGAAAAATTGTTATCTTATATAAAATATAATTAATTAATTTAAAAATAAATATTTTTTTTTTATTTTTTTACCGCAAAGAAGAATGAATTTAGGTATAATAATTACGTAATTATGTATTACATTACTAACATCTCTAACAATATCGATCTGTTCCAAGAAATCGACATTTAGTCATCAATTCTCGATAACGATTCTTTTCTTAAGAATCGACGGAATCAAGACTCGACAGGTCCCTACTTAGAATCCACATACGAGTATAAGCCTAAAACGACAAGAAATCGCTTGTCGTTATAAATCACTCCAACATTTAATGGTCAAACGTCCCAAGTTTCAAATTAATAAAAAAAGGTAATTTACATGAAAGTAACCAGGCCTATTTGGAGTTGAGCTTTTGGGCTCCAATAAACCATCCAATTCTTACAATAAAAAAATTTCAACGCTCCCTATCATGTTACGAACACTTAATCATCACAATGTTTCCTATGCTGCTAGGTATTCATTTTCTCAAGTAAATATCTTTATTATTTATTTTAATTAGTAAATAAATTGAAATAAAATTATTGATTTTAGTCGTAAATGTGTATCATTAATTCTATCTGCTAATGGCATGATAAAAACTAGTAGTGAAACTAACCGTTGGCTACACTACTAAAAGATCTACACTAAGATCTACACTAAAAGATTCCCAGGCCATTTAACGCTTGGAACGTAAACTTAGTAAATTTTAATGAAGTTAAAAAACTTTAAGCAGTTCCTTGTATTTTTAGTCTTGTATGTAAAATTAAATTCAAAAAATTATAATAGAAAACATAAAATAAAAAATAATTTAAAAATAAACAAATTAGAAATATTACTAAGGAATAGATATTGGGATACACGTATTGCATTTTAAACAAAGGTTGAATACTCGGGAGGGAAGGCTACAGATGATGGGTTTCGGATTTGGTTCAAACTTTTTTGGTGAAACTACATTAAAAAATATATATCAAATAAGTGTGCGGCAGTTTATGTGAATAGACCTGCATAGATAGACAAGTAAAAAATCGTAAAGTATCTTTTCAATAAGACATTCAGACTTTATATCCCAGATTCTACAAGACATATTTTGTTGGTTGAAAGCTCCGAAAAATTTATAGTGTTACAGAATGATTATTAAAATATAAAAGTATAAAGCACCGTTTAAAAAAGAGGCGAAATTTCAAACGAGAAACGATGAATTATTTTTAAGTAGGTGAAAATTTTATAATTGTGCCTTGACACAATTAATTTTTTTGTTTGCGGTAGCTTAATCATTACAAAATTTTTATTCATAATTGTTTTTAGTACTTTTATAACTATGAAATTCGGTGGAATTTTTTTACTGGCTGTCAAAAGGTTTATATTTTTTTTAAAAAAATTAAAATTTTAAAGATATGCCTAAAGAAAATTTAGGATAATTAAATAAAACAAACGTTTGTAGTACTGATAGTTGAAGTGAACAACTCTAATCTAACATTTTTTAAAGTTAAAAATATTCTTTTTTTTTTAATACAATTTTTTCCTTAATATCCACCCTATATTTTGGGTTGTTTTTACTAAAAATGCCTTACTATTTTTACTATTTCTGCTGAATTTTTCTTTTTTTTCAACATACCACGATTTTTGGAGGCATTAAACCTCTTAGTAAGGATTTTAAAACCTGATATTTAAACTTTTATATGTATTTTTGGAAAAACACTTGATGCATTTTCTTTTTGGGTCTAATAGATACATTATTTTTGTTATAACGAAGAACTTAAGGTCCAAGCAAATTTTAGTCTAGTAATCAACATTTTTAAAATCAAACAAAAGTGTATAAGTAGTATTGAAGCGTGGAATTCAAATTGAAAAATCATTAAAAATTGCTCAATTTTATAGAGTGATATTGCCAATGTATTTACTCTGCCTAGCGTTTTTATAATTTTTAATTATAAAATGCATTTTTTTTTTTCACGAAACGGCCTTGGAGACCACGCGAATATCAATTTTTGGCTCCTTTCTTGTTTTTTCTTTCATTATTTCTGCGTGTCTTTTTTTTTTTCTTTCTTCTGTCTCACCACTCCCTTTTTTGAACTTCTCCTGTCCACAACAACCTTCAAATCCTTAAGTCTGTTTCTATATCTTTCTTTGTCCTGACAGCCCTGGTCCGTTATACCTAATCTTTCCGTTTCTTCTTTTATCTGTTTTATATATCCTCCTGAGCTTTTATATCCACGGATTTTCTGAAATATTTGTTTATTTAGTCTTTCCGGGACCATTCTTATCTAATGTCCATAGAATTTCAGTCTTCTGACCCGAATTTCCGTTTCTATGTCCTTCATATCTTTATAGATTTCCCGGTTGGGTCTAAGCCTGTATCCTTCTTGAGACTTTTTAGGGCCATAGATCCTTCTCAGAATTCTCCGTTCAATCCTTAGTAGTTCTTCCAGACTAGGAATGCAAGTGGTTTCTGTCCCGTATAAAATCACAGGTTTAACGACTGTGTTGTAGTGTCTTATTTTTGCTTTTGTGGACAGGGTTTTTTTTGTTGTAAACGTTAGAGGTTGCAATAGATAGTTTTTGTAGTTTAGTTATTCTTTCCTTTATACTTTCTTTTTCCGAACCGTTGCTACATATAGTCTCAACTAGGTACTTAAATTTGTTTCTTACTTTTATTGTTCCGTATTTGGTTTCCACTGATTTTTTTTTTTTTTAAGTCTGGGTCGGTAGTCATTAGTTCTGTTTTTTCGTAAGAGATTTGTAGACCTGTTTTTTCCGAAATTTCTGTCAGGATGTTTATTTGTTCGATCGCTTCTTCTTCCGTTTCCGCTAAAAGGGCAAGATCGTCTGCGCAGGCAAGGCATCTTACTTTGAGATGGTTGTTCTTGGTGCCTATAATCGCACCCGTATTATTAACATTCCATAGTTCTTTCATTATTTTATCCAATACAACGTTGAACAATATTGGGGAGAGGCCGTCTGCTTGTCTAAGTCCCGTTTTTATTTGGAAAGGTTTGCTGCTGATCCCTCTAAATCTTATCTTGGATTCGGTGTCCGTTAGTGTATAGAACTTACACTAGTTTTCGAGTCTTTTGATCTACTCCGTATTCTATTAGTATTTCCAGTAACGATTTTCTATCCACTGATCCGTAAGCTTTCTTAAAGTCAACAAACGAGATGTAGAGGTTTATTTTTGGGTTTTGTCTTGTAGGAATTTATCAGCAATTTTATGCTTAGGATTTGTTCTTGGCACGATCTTCCCTTTCTGAAGCCTCCTTGATATTCTCCGATTTTAGGTTCAATTTAAGGGTTCAATCTGTTGAGTAGTGTTTTGGAGAATTTTTTTGTTGCTAACGGGTAGTAGGGAAATTCCTCTATAGTTATTAGGGTCTGTTTTGTTCCCTTCTTATGCAATGGAGGTATTAGGGCACTTTTCCATTCCCTGGGAATTTTTTCCTCTATCCAGATGTCCATCATTAGCTCTGTGGTTTTCTTCCTGAATTTATCACTTGTCAATTTCCACATTTCTGCCAGTACTCCGTCCTCTCCTGATGCTTTGTTATTTTTTAGTGTTGCAATTATATCCTGTATTTCTTCACCATCAGGTGGGTCCGATTCTACCTCTAAAGGGGTGTTGTCATGTGTAATTATTCTTTCTTTGGGTTCATCGCAGTTCAGTAATTTCTCGAAATAGTCTGCCAGTATGTTACAATTTACTTCATTTTTTTGAGCCAGTGTCCCGTCCTTTCTTTTTAATACTAGTCCTGGGGGTGTGTAACCTTTGACTTTTTGTTTAAAAGCTTTATAAAATAGCCTAGTGTCGTTTTTTCTAAAAGTTTCCTCCATTTCCTCTAGGTGCCTGTTGAGGAATTATCTTTTTTTCCTTCTTAGTATTTGGTGTGTTATTTTCCTTTCGATAATATAATTTTTTGATAGTTTATAAACTGCATTAATATTTATTTTAAATTATTTTTATTTTTGTTCTTTGTTTAATACCGAATAAATTTGTATAATATTTAAATAAAATAATTTTGTTCCAGAATTTATTTTATTGAACACGATGGTGGTTGGAAAGAATTAGTACTTTGTATAATGTTCTCTGCTAGCCAAAATATAAGTATGCAATAAGACTGTCATTAATGATCTCACTTATTTCTTTAACTAACAAGGTGAGGACACACTCAGTCTCTCACAGATCTTATTGGCAAATGTTTTGGAGGTTCCTGGTCAAAATATATTAGACATGTATTTTGTCGTTTCGACCAATGGGCCTTAGAAGCCGGGAAAAAAAAAAATAAAATAGCATTAAAATATTTTATTTTATATCTCGAGTTTAAAAAATTATATCGATATGATTCTTGCACCATGATTTTTAATTCTGATTGAGAATTTAAGTAAAAAATACAGCCGTGCCATATATTTTGGTTTAGGTTAATTAAATTCTAAAAAAATGATTATATTTATAAGCAAACTATCTCTATACATTTTTTCATACAAAAATTGATGTCAGATTCTAATTCAGCACCCTTAAAAACATCGTAAAACGCTTATTCACCAAAATCAAAAATATCAATTTTTTCACCCTCTTCGAGGAAAATGAAATTTTTAAACCGATTATTGGTTACATACCTTTAAATCGCTCTTACTTTGTCACGCAATGCACTGGTTGGCATCGCTGGAAAGAGGAGAGCCTCAGCTTTCTTTTGATGTATATAAATGTAAAATTCGATGAACAAAAACCTATTAAAAAAATTGGAAAATCCGAAGAACATTTTGATTTTTAACCTGAGTTTGAAACCTGATAAGGTAAAGAAACCAAAAACATTTAGAGCGTATTACAACCCTATATTTCGTGTTAAAAAATAAAGTTGATAAGTTTAACCGTCTGAGCGTAATTCATGTTTTTGTCAATTTAAACAAAAGTTGCCTACCAATTAATTTGGTCAGGCAAATTTTGAAGCTTAAGAATTTTTATTTTTATTTTTGGATGAAATTTCGTATTTAAGGGTTCTTTTGAATGCTGAATTCGAATCCGATGTCGATTCTGTTTAAAAAGTATATCGAATGCACTTCACTCTAAAATTTTAGCTTTTACACTGTAAAATGTGGTAGAAAATTTTTTTAGCCCTAGAATTCCATTTCAGCACCCTCAAAACTTATGAAACGTATTAATATATATATTTGTTTTATTGATATCTATGTATATATATATATATATATATATATATATATATATATATATATATATATATATATATATATATACATTCGTTTCATAAGTTTTGAGGGTGCTGAAATGGAATTCTGGGGCTAAAAAAATTTTCTATCACATTTTACAGTGTAAAAGCTAAAAATTTTAGAGTGAACAGTGAATCGACATTGGACTCGAATTTTTCAATGTTTTTGAGGGTGCGGAATTAGAATCTGACGTCATTTTTTGTGTGAGAAAATCTATAGAGGTAGCTTTCTTAAAAATCTTTTTTTTTTTTTTTAACCTTTTATTGAGTAATTATTACAATCTGCCACAACTGTGGGCAATAAGTAATATAGATGGCGTATGATCACATTCATACATTATATACAATGAAAAAAACAAACAATAATAGTGAAATGAAGTAAATAATGAATGTAAGAAAAGAAAAATAGAAAAAAAAAAACTAGCCTATACATAAACAATATAAAATATACTATATACAAAATGAAGTACTAAAAATTTAAAAAGAAAAAAAGTAAAAGACAAAACAAAGGTAAAAATACAATTATACTCTATTTACAATTTACACTCATCCTTGAGATCCCTCCACCAGACCCGTCCCTCCACATGTGAAGAGACAAGCCAGGTACAGAGAGATCCCAGCTCTTCTCTCTCAGCTGCGTCACTGGTGTAGAAAAAACCCAGTGGAGGCTAAGTGAGAGCGCTATAACAAACACTCCGGGCATGAGTGGAGAAGCTGGCCATTGCCAGAACTCCAATATAAGTAATTTTACAAAAGATCTCGGGGCCACTGCCGTTTTAGTCTGCGAGGGGGGTTATCAGGATGGGTGGAGGCGGATAATGATTGAGCTAGTGGGTTAGGGTGAGAGGAAAGGTTGCGATGGAATTTTGAAAATTTAAGGGGTATAAGGTCGAGAACGTATGGTATATTCAGATCATTATGTAGGGTTTTGTTGGAAACATAGTAAGGAGCATTTACTATAGTTCGGAGGATTTTGGATTGGAAGGATTGAATGCGTTTGATATTCGACTTTTTTGCTGTCCCCCATAGTTCAAGTCCGTAAGTCCAAATAGGTTTGATGATGGTTTTGTATATGAGAAGTTTGTTTTCAATGGAAAGATGGGATGTCCTATTTAGTAGTCTATACAATTGGCTGAAGCGTCTGTTAAGTTCTTGTCTTTTGAGCCGTGTATGAGGGTTCCATGTAAGTCTTTTGTCTAAGTAGAAACCAAGATACCGAACTGTGTCATCTTTAGGTAGTGGAATACCATTGAAGTAGATAGGAGGACTGGATTTACGGCGGAGGGTAAAGGTTATGTTGGTGCATTTAGATTCATTTACTTTGATTCTCCAGTTGTTGCACCAGTCTTCAATCAGGGATAAGTGAGTTTGGAGATTATTGGATGCTATTAAAGGATCTGTATAGGATGAAAGGATAGCAGTGTCATCAGCAAATGTTGCAAGAAAAGTATCAGGAGTAGTAGGGATATCTGCTGCATAGAGGATATATAAAACTGGACCTAGAACGCTACCTTGTGGAACACCAGCCTCTATAGAATAGAAGCTAGAGTATTCCATTCCGCAGCGAACTCGGAAGGAACGGTTAGAGAGATAGGATCTAAGAATTAGGAATAGCGATTGGGGTAAATGGGTTTTGAGTTTGAAAAGCAAACCGGCATGCCATACCCGGTCGAAAGCTTGCGCTATGTCCAGAAATGCGCCGGAGCAATACTGTTTGCTTTCAAGTGCTGAGGATATGTGATCAACAACTCTGAGGCCTTGTTGGACAGTGGAATGGCTAGTGCGGAACCCAAACTGGTGAGAAGGAATATTTTGCGATTCAAGGATGGGTAGGATACGTTTAAGAAGGAGCCTTTCAAAAAATTTTGAAAGGATTGGGAGGAGACTAATAGGTCTATATGATAAAGGGTTGTTGGGAGATTTACCCGGTTTGAGGAAAAGGATAATAGTGGAGTGTTTCCATAGCAAAGGGAAATAGGTTGTCCGCAGAATACAATTGTATAGGTAGGTGAGGAATATGACTGCTTTATGAGGAAGTTGCCTGAGGATTTGTGAACTAAGGAGATCATATCCAGGGGATTTACGGGGTTTTAATTTTTTTATAAGGTATTTGACCTCAGAGGGGTTTATTGCTTTAGGAGGTAAGGAAAGAGGAATAGGCGAATCAAGAAATTCATGAACCGTTGTTGTGTGGGTGGGATTGGATTCAGGATGGGGAACAAATATGCGGGAAAGGTGCTGGGCAAATTCTTCGGATTTGTTCTCGTCAGAAGCCGCCCATGAACCATCTGCACGTCGGAGAGGATGGGAGGTGGGTTGGTATTTTAGGATTTTTTTAGCGGTGGTCCAGAGGGAGTTATCTGAGGAAGAGAGTGAAGAAAGATAAGAATTATAGGATTTGGATCTGAAGGTAGCCATGTTTTTTTTAAGAAGTTTGGTAAGATAATTATAGGATTTCCGATCATCTGGATGCCTGGTCCTTTGCCAAATAGCTCTGGCATGACGTTTGGATTGAATAAGGTCCAGTAGATCTTGGGATAAAGGATTTTTCTTTCGAACTTTGGGAGGGAAACGAGTGAGGATGCAGCCCAGGCTGCTTGCTGGATCATGGTTGTGAAGGAATTAGTAGCATTGTCAAGATCCTGGGAGGTTTTAAGGGATACTTTAAGGTCTATAGTGTCGGATATTGTTTGACGGAAGAGGTTCCAGTCTACTGGTCCTCTAATAAATGATGGGGGAGAAGGTTTTGGGATAGGAGTGACGGAAAGGGTTAAAATTAAAGGACTGTGATCAGAGGAAAGTTCATCCAGGCGTTCTATGGTGTAATGGAGGGATCCTAAGCCTGAATGAATGAAGAAGTCAAGCAGGTCAGGGTTTCGGTTAGGATCCGTTGGCCAATATGTAGGAGTACCTGGAGAAATAAAGGATCTTTGGGAACTAAGTGCAGACTGCAATGCTCGCCCACGGGAGTTGGTGGTTCTTGAACCCCATTGCTGGTGCTTAGCATTGAAGTCAGCACCGAGGAGAAAGTGATGACCTAAGGAATTAAAAAATGAGTGGAACTGGGATGTGGAAATTGGTTTATTTGGGGGGCAGTAGGCCGCTGCAATCGTGACGGGAAAGGAGAGGGTTTTGATAACAACTGCTGTGGGTTGTAGGAATTCATTTGCTGGTAAAGGGAATACGTGGTGAGAGAGGGAATGGTGAATGATGATAGCAGTTCCGGCATGGGCTCTACCATCAGGGTGGTCTGTTCGGTAAGTTTGGTATTGTGAAATAATGAGACGTTGTTTACTGGTCAGTCTGGTTTCTGTTATTAAAGCTACATCGATTTCTTTGTCATGTAGCAAGGATGTCAGTTCGTTAGTGTGGTTGCGAATACCATTCGCATTCCAAAGGAGAATGGATAAGGGTTTTGTGGAAGGCATTTAAGGATTTTTTTGAAGAGGAATTAGAAGAGGGATAACATTTGTGAGGAGTGATATGAGTGGGGTGATAAGAGTTTTCAACTCTGACAGGAAGGAGGTAAATAAGGATGTGAGATCTGAGGTAGTAGGAGGAGGAGGAATATGGGGGATCTGATGAAGGCTGTGTGGATTGGGTTGGATTAATGGAGCAGGAGGATATTGAATCGTCTGTTGATGCTGTGATTTAGGTTGTAATTGCTGGGGTGGGGTATCATGAAATTGTGGCTGTTGAGGAGGAAGCGGCATGGCCCCATTTTCATTCTGGCATCTCCTTCCTCCCAGCATTTCTGCAAAAGATACTGATGATGAGGCAATTTTTGAAGGCTGTCTTCCTCTGGTCTGTTGAGTTTCTTCGTTCTGTGGCTGCGCCCTCTGGAATTTACTACGGAGGTTTTTGTAAGTTTGACATCCTTTGTAGTTAGCCGGATGCTCCTGCTGGCATAGCGCGCACACTGCTGGAACCTCTCGAGATTTAGTGCATTCTGAGGATTTGTGCAGTTGCCCGCACTTAACACATCTCGGCATGTGGTGGCAGTAGCTTTTTGTGTGACCATATGCCTGACAGTTATGACACTGTACGATATCACGTTTTGTATAAGGTTTCTCTATTATTACTTTGGTGTAATAAAGAGAAGTGATATCGTAAATTTTTTCAACCCCAGGTGTGGGTTCCAGATCGATAAAGAAAAGCGGTAATGGGGTTTTACCGCTAGCTCCAGGCTGTCCTCTGTTGTCTTTTTGTATATTTATGACTTGCCTTACTTTGAAGCCCATGGATATTAGTTCGTCCTTGATAATTTCTACAGGTGTTGAGTGGTGAAGGTTTCTCAGGACCACCCTGATCGACCTTTCTTCCTTAAGCTGGTAGGTGTAAAAATCAGCTTTAGTGTCTGTTAGGTATTTGACAATGAGACGGTATGTGTCAGATGAATGAGGCGTAATTTTGGTGTCATTTGTTCGGCTTATACAGGTATATTTTCCTAAGCCAGCTATTTTGTTCAACTGTTCACACATTAACGGAAAATTCTTGATGTTACGAATAAAAATCGGTGGAGGTTTAGGAGGCTGTGGTATAGAAGTAGACTCCATGGTTTCAGCAGGTGTGGTACTAAGCACCTGGAAGGGATTTGGGGTAAAGAAAGGTGATTCTTGGTTTATTCCTGGGGTGGAAGTTCCAGGCATAGCTTCGTCTGTCGGCGGAGAACTGGGAGGAGTCTGTCGGGAACGGCGAACTTTTTGCTTTGCTGGACTCATACGTACGGTTTCTAGGGACCGGCTTCTTTTTGATTTATTAGTTTTTGAAGATAACACCATATGGAAATATCTCATTTATGGCATCGAACGGTGAAGGAGATAAAAAAAAAAAAAAAAATTAAAAACAAATCAAAAATTAAAAAAAAAAAAAAAAGAAAGAAAAGATCGCGGTGCTAGTTATCAGAAGAAGCAGTACCTACCCGTGCAAAGACAAGGCAGCTACTGTCTGGGTCACGGGCACGAGTATCTTATCTCCTCCTTATCTCTGTCCCCACTACCGCTTATCTCCAAAGCACATGGTACACTTTATATTCACTTAAATCAATGTTAAATAATTGTACTCACTGTTATAATAAGGCAATGTTTAACACAGCTAATAACTGGTATTTCTGTGAACTTTTCTAGACGAAAATATGAAAATATCACACTAACAGAAGTAATAATTATAGAGCGATGTTAACGATATCTTGAATAGTTGGCGCAGGCGCAAACACTGACTTGAAAATCTAATCATGTTTTTTTAGAACTTTATTATCCTAAACAAAATCTATGGCGTGGCTGTATTTTTCCTTAAATCCGCAATCAAAACTAAAAATCTTGGTGCAAGAATCATATCGATATAATTTTTTAAACTCGAGATATAAAATAAATTATTTTAATGCTATTTTATTTTTTTTCCAGGCTTCTAGGGCCCATTGGTCGGAACGGCAAAATATGTGTCTAATATTTTTTTCCAGGAACTTCCAAAAAAAAATTCCAACAAGATCCGTGAGAGACGGAGTGTGTCCTCCCCTTGTAAGTTTGAAGGTCGACTGGCTGTAGAGAGTGATTTAAGAGTTTTCTCTTGATGGCATCTCACATCTACTCAAGTGGATTGAGGTCTGGAGAAAATGGAAGAACGGCATATAAGAAATTCCTGACTTTTCTAAACTTTGAAGATCATAGTTTGATTATTATTATGAATAATAATATCGTCTACATACACTATAATATCCACTGTAAAGTCTCCGTTCCTATTTTATTGTTTAAAGCAAACATTACTTTTAATGTTCGAATGCATGAATCCCTATTCTTCTCTGTTACTTTTTTTATGTTAAAAAATAATTGAAGGAGTTATATTAGCAGCATTTGTTGTCCGAATTAGCAGTTTTCAGTTTATTCAAAAGGTGTTGAACCACTTCTTCGTTCCTTGAATATGGTGTTTGATAAATTACTTTACCTTTTCGATCGACTAATCCGATCATAATGGTATGTTCTTTAAACCAATTATATTCCATCAACCACTCATTTTAAAAATCTTTCTTCCTTGGTCCTTTTTTTTTTTTTTTTTTTTACATCTTAAACATTTACTAGTCAAAGCTTCTGATTAATTATAAAACACTCATTTACATGACAGTAATCAAACATATTTAGACATGCAAAATGGAGGTTTGGGGCTCAAAGAAATAAAGACCTTAATGTTGCATTTATTGCAAATTTAGCCCAAGCCAGATACCTTTCTTTACATAGCCAACTCCATACCCATTCAAATTCACTAGTCTTTCAACTTGCTTTCATCCTATACATGACAGCACTCTGAGGCGTCTGAAAACAAGATGGGTTCGGGTCCTTCTCATATAGAACTTTCATTGAAGCGCTACAAGTCTGTAGTTGTTTCACAAGAAATCGAAATGTTATGATGAACGTTGATATAACATTTATCAGTTGTAGTTTTTTTTTTTTGTTTTTTTTTTTAATACAGCTGTAGTTTTTTTTTTTTTTTTTAATTCAGTAAATAGATAATTAAAATGTTCTTTTAAAATTCAAGGAAATTGAATTGAACCTTTGACTCTTTCCTCCGCTTTCTTGTTGAAAAATGTATCAACAACGTTTATCCGATTGGCCCACAGTGAAAAATCTGGATATAACTAGTTTAGTACGTTATTGACTAGCTCAATTACTCTCTTGCAGAACACGTATTACCCAAAATTTAGGAAGTTTTGCTATCTCGCATCAGTTTCGAAAAAAAAAAAAAATCATAAACTTGTAACCAATTTGTATGCCGAACTTAAGTGGCCCTGTCTTTATCTCCTTAGACAATATTTTCTAGTGTTTTTCTATTACCAGATTTTTTCCACGTTCTCTTCACTGTATCTTCGAACTTCAATTCCAATTACCTATACTCAAACCACTAGAGCTCGTATTTCCGATATATATACCTCCTTCACTCAGCTGAAGCATATGATAAATCCTTCTGAATGCAGTCCTCAGTTCTCTGGAATTTCCCACCTTTTACCATTCATCATAAAATCTCATTAAAAGCTTTCAAATCCCCTTTTGTCTATTCCGTCCTCTCCTTTCTAATGATTGTAAATTAATTTCATTTTTTTAATTTATTATATTCTACCAATAATAAAAAATTTAATAAGTTTTTTGTAAATTATTTTAATTTTATTATTTAGTATTTATTAGATGGTAGTTATTGCACATATTTTTATTTTGGGTTAGAACTCTTTTTATCTTAATTTAAAAATACATGTCGTCATTCTAGGAGACTACTAGAAACATTAGCAAATAAAAAGTCTAGGTGCATGAATACGACCCTTCATTCCTAAAATCATTAATGATATAAGTACGTTTTTATTCCAACAATTCATGTCAATGTTTATTTCGATTAATTCTTCAATACCTTCTGAATTAAGTTGGCTTTAAGGGGTCATTTAAACATTAAAAATTTCCCTTGAATTGTCAGAAGAAAAAGGGTCTAAGCGCGAAGGCAGCAGCCAAACAAACTTAGGTTATAATTAATAAATTGCAAAGATAATTATCCATCTAAATAATGCGGCAATTTAGTTCGTTTGGATCGCATTGCTAAAAAAAAAATGATGCTTTGTGTTTGGTCAAATTTTGAGTGTTTTGCATTTTGAGCTGGTTCGGTCAGTCGACTATAACCTTTACTGTAAAGAAACATATAGAGTTGGTGCAGTTTTGAGGGCAAAGAACTCCGCTACGGTCAACACGAAATGATCTATTTCGCAACACAACAATGGTCCTGTACATCCTTCACGAAGGAAAATTATAGAAAAATTATCGGAACTGCAAGTTGTAAACAATTTTTGCTCATTCTCATTCTGCGTATAGCCCAGATATTGCTCCATCGGATTATGGTTTGGTTAGATCCATGATCCGTTATTTAAGAGTTCTGATCCTCGATAATTACTCGAAGAAAAAGTTTGATGTGATGAGCTCTTTTCTTCCAAACCAGACGAGTGGTATCAGCCTACCAGAGTCAGAAAGATGGGTGAAAGTAGTTGATAACCATGTAGAATACTTAACTTTGAAGATTAAGTAATGTCTAAAATTTATAATCTTAAATAAAGCTATACTTATGCGCAAGGTCTTTGGTAGCAACCAAGTATATGTCAATACGAAATTCGAGTGAGTTCGGCTTCATAAACGATAATTAATTTATTTAACTTAAATTTTTTAGTACTTATATTTTCCTTTATATTACTCTTCTGATCCTTTGATAACTTTAACGAATGTCAAATGATGTTTATGAGAAGGTTCCAAGGTCCTCCTTTTCAGAAGCCTCGGTGGGTTGGTTGTAAGGGATAGGATAGAAAGCAAGTTGAGGGATTAGTAGATCTGGATGGGATGGAGTTTATTATGATATGGTAGGTATCTGGTTTATGGTAAATCAGCAAAATATGGAGCATTGATTGTATATTGATAAGTTTATTTGTGGCGACGTAAGGAGCAATAGTTATTTTTCGAAGGATTTTGGATTGCAAGGATTTGATACTAAATGAATTAGAGGGTTTAGTGGAGCCCCAAAGTTCAAGAATGTGTTAAATTAAAAAAACAAAAAAACATTTGCCCATTCCTAGGAAAATTCCGATACACATGGGATATTCCAGGGTCTGAATTTGAAAAAGAGGCCGAAAATAACTCTAGTTCATGTTAGTTCCGAAAATTAAATCTAGTCGTAAAACTATATAGATTTGAAATGAAATTGTTAAAAATAATAGCTGAGTAGCTAAACTAGTTTTCTGGGTATATTTCAAAGCTGTTTCTTAGAAAATATTTTTCCATTAGAACATCCAGTCAAGTCTGGAGTAAATTTACATTTTATCTTGGAAACTTTAAGCTTATTCGAAAGGCAACTGTCTTTTCATAGTAAGGAAAGGAACATAGAATAATAGACAATTGGACACAGTTTAAAAAGGAAACGTTCAATGTATTCACAACGTAATATTCAATAAACGTTGTATTGTGACTTAACGTCTAATGAAACGTTAAATTAAAAGCACGAATTTTAAGTATAATATTATTAATATAATTATTACTTGTTAGGTCTATTGATAAAGTATCCAAACTTTAAAGGGGGCGGGGGAGAAAATTATTGAATACATACACAAAATAAAAAAATAATCAACCAATATGCTTTAAGAAAATATTCTCAAGCGTTCCAACCCTCTAGGCTTCATAGATTACTCATAGTCAGGACTACAATAGGAAAAATGCACGAGAAAAAAAAATGAAATAACAATCTTTTTTACCAAAACTTTAGTTTTAATTGTGTATCGTTAGATTAAACTTTTAAAAAATTTAAATATTAGGTTAAGCCGTCAAACTGCCAATAATAAACGGTGGATAAAAGGGATTGAGAGCTGAGAAATACTTTTCCACACCGATGAAATATATACGAAAGTATAAAGTATAAATTCAAGTCTTATGAATACTTCGTAATTAAAAACGTACATTTAAAAATGTAGGAAAAGAAATGAGACATGTTTATACTTACCTTGGGAGACAACGGAAAAGGCATCTAAAAGACATCAGGACCCAGAGTAGACTGAGTGCAGAGAAACGGAAGAGGGAGTTGGGCAGTTAGCTAAATACATTTTGATCTCAACATTTATTAGTCATGTATATAGGCAGTGCCTTGATTTATTCCCAAATCTTTATTGAATTTATAGTATTCATTTTTCAATGAATAGTTGCCTCCCATACACACCAATTCCATATCATAAACCTTTAATTAAGAATGGTGTCAGAAATGGGGAATTAAAATAAATCTTATCAAATAACCTTTACCCTTCGGCGTAAACCTACGACTTCCTGTTCCAGAATTACCTTTAACCGATTACCGGTCGCGCTGTTGTATTTTGTACCACACTCGACTTATTTTCTCTCGCTCTCACTACCGTTGAGCTTCCCAGAGAATTGGCTTTAGTTATTCCTCGAAGTATTCCTCAATTTACCGCCAGTAATTTTTCAATGTGGTAGGAGGGATAGTTTCATAATCAAAAAATATTTAATTCTCAGAGTTGCACAATGTACAAAAAGCGACCGCTCTCCTTTTGTTTTTTTTTTTTCGAGTCCCTTTCTCGGCAATCAGCTAGATTCGATATAATGCATGTAGGATTATTTTGTATTTTACTTTTCTTTATTCTAGTCAGTGGAGTATTAATTATTCGGAATGTTTTGTTTAGGTGGAAATCTATAAAATTACAATATCTTCATAAAATTTTGTAAAACTAGACAAGAAAGAAAAAATAACCGGAAATCAAATACAAATTTGGAATTGAGTGATGAGGAAATAGGAAATGTTCTAGAACATGATACAGGAACCTATGTAGAGGGTAGTGATGGTGATGACGGGGAGGGGGGGGGGGGGGGTGCAACCAGGTGATATCTACATTTTATTTGTAAAAATCATTCCACAAAACAATTTGTTTACAATAATTGATCATAAAAACATTTATTTTAGACCCAAGTATAATTACATTTGACTGTAATGTTCTAAATAAAAATTTATCTAGTCACAAATTTGTTTTTTATTATTTTCAATCAACATATATTCATTTACGTTCAAAATAATATTCTCTTAGGTAATATTTTGTGCATATACTCTACTTTAAATGTAGAATGGTCTGAATATTTTATTTAATAGATTAAATACAAAATTTGGACAAAAACGGATAAAAAACAGGGTGTTTATTTTGTACAACGCGCGACCGCTCGTGTTACAGAAATTAGGGCGACTGGTGGAAGGTTAATGATATACCACTAATCGCTGTTGAAGAGATCCGTTACCTTAGACTCCAACTGGACAAGCGTCTTACTTGGAACCCACATACAAGACTAAAAAAAACAGGAACTGCCCGTTGTTTTCGACACCTTCAATATTTACTTGACAAACATCCAAACCTTCTGATTAATTACAAAAGACTCATTTACATAACAGTAATTAGACTTCTTTGGGCATATGGAGTTGAGCTTTTGGGCTCCACTAAACCATCCGATTCATTTCGTATCCAATCCTTGCAATCCAAAACCCTAATAAGAATCCCACATGTCACAAACAATTATCCGCAAAAATCTTGACGTACCTTACGTTTTAGACTTAGCTCAAACTAGATATCTATCCTTTCAAAGTAAACTCCATAACCATTCAAATCCTCTATTATCTTTACTCACTTTTCACTCAATTCCAGTTAAACCTCCGAGGCGTCTGAAGAGATGTGTGTTATATTAGAGGGCCTCAAGACCTAATATTGAACATAATGAAGTGCTACCAATGGGTAGTTGCTTTACAAGAAATTTAGAATAGAATAGAATAGAAAAATAATTTTATTCTGGGACAAAGTCCCTTAAGAATAACAGATAAGTACAGGAATAACGAAATTAAATCTAGTTAGACACATAATGAGATTAAAAAGAAAAACAATAATACATTAATGGCCCTGTGTACATAGATGGCATTTAAATAAACAGAAAATAAAAAAAGACATTTTACAGATTAGAGAAGATAAAATTAAATAAGAAAAAAATAAAATAATATAGAAAAATCGTTTGGTACAATGGTTAGATTTGTATGTACAATAGAAGTACCCAATGTTATATTCCTGGAAAGTGAGATCTGTATTAAAAGGAATCTCAATTATTACAGAACTGAATCCAGCAATGCAATAATAACTTTTGACTAAGTAGGTTTATAGTTAGCAAGCGTCGGTTTGGATGAGAAGGAGGTATTGGAAATAGAAATATTTGAATGTTTTTAAGGATTTAGCTTGTCTGATGTGAGGAGGGATGGAGTTCCAGAGGATTGGTGAGCGGAAAAGGAAGGAGCGTTGGAATGTTGAAGTTCTATGGGATGGGGTATACAGATCAGAAAGACGGGATCTGGTATGTATTGGATTGACTGCAGATCTAAATTGAAGCTTTTTGTAAATATAAAAAGGTTGAAGGGTATTGATAATTTGGTACAGGAATGTTCCATGGAAATATTGTTTACGGAAAGTGGGATAGAGCCAATTTAGTTGGGAATAGAGGTGGGAAACATGGGAACGCCTCGGACTACAGAAGACAAAAACCAGACGAAGCAGTTCGTGATTTGCCTCAGTCTGTCCTCGAGAACCGTCGAAAGGCCACCGTAAACCAAACAACCATAGTCAATGTAAGGGAATAATAAGGAAGAGACTAAAAGCTTGTGGGTTGACAGGGGAAGAAGGTAACGGTTTCGGTGGAATAATTTGAGAAGGCCTATGGAACGGCGGGAAATTTGGGCAATCTGAGGTTTCCATATGTAAATGTATGAAGTATACTTGTCTAAAATGTATTATCTGCACTGTGGACAGTTATATATAATGTTATGACAATTTACATGTTATTAAGAGCATTATCATCTCATTTACTAGATGTATTTGTATTTAATTGAACGTATACAGCTGAATAATAAATAAAACACCGGCCTCAATAGTATGACTATAGAAAAACTCTTCCGTTGTAAACTCGAAACGATATAGGTACAGATATCGAGGCTATTGGATCATGAGCTTGAAGACCAGCACCAAAACAGTGTTTTTTTCGATAATTCTTATTTTTGTAAAGTTCTTCTTCAATTTGAAACTACCAAATATAAGATAAAAATGGACGCAAATTTGGTTTTTCTTTACTTATAGAGAAGTGACAACAGCATAAATTCTTAATGCATGTTCATAAATGTTTTCAAATTTTTTTTTTTCATTCATACATCCGATATGATTAAAATCAGCCGGAGAAAAATCTCAATATACGTCATCACGTGTGTGTATGTTTCGAAAAATATTTATTTTTTCATCTTTTATTGCAGTTAGGTTTGAAGTGATATATCTTGGCCAAGGACCCTATATCTCTTACAACGACACATGGCTATGAATGTGGCGTCATAAATTATTCAGTTTATCACCCAAATCGATGTCTTTGGTATTCATTACTTGTTTCCACTTGACTGATTCACAAATCACTAGCTTTTACTGAGCCGTGTTACGGCTTCAATACAAGAAATCTGCCCCTTCACCACTGAATATCATTAAATCTATATTCGATTATTAGCAATGTCTTTAATACTGATAGTGTAACGCCCTCTTGATATTTGTTTTATTGAGACTTTTGTTTAAAAATATTTCAAAGTAGAAACAATTAACAACATAGTATTTTTAGTTATTTAATTATTATTTTATAATGAAATTGCCAAAATTATTTGACTTGAGGTATGCATGAAGGTGTAGAAGGATCAATACAATTAGGATTGATAAATTATTTTCCAATGCTATGGGAATTATGTTATTAGAATAGTAATTTCGAATGCTAAACATTCATCTTTAGTTCTAAAACATACAACATTTTCAGCACAACAAAGAATGAAGATGGCGAACTATTAATAAGAAAAAACCAAATTACAATAAAACAAAAAAAAAACTTAAACTTATAATGATGGAGGTCAAAACAAGTATTTGCAATCTGTAATCTATAATAAAATTACGAACATTTGGGTATTACATTGTAATCGTCATTCATGAAGTAATTTGCATTATAACATATAATGTAATCCCAACCCGGGATTACAATTACAGTTTAATCGCAATTCTTATATTTTAAATCAATTACAATTTGCCCAACTCTGTAACAAAGGTACCACTATTATTCCTACTAAATTAAAAACAAAATACGACATATCCGACTCAAACATGAAACAAAGTTTCAACGAGTGCTGTTTCTACATTTCGGGAATAAGCAGATTAGACTCACACCCAAACTTTCTTAATAGTGATAAAACCGAAATGGAATCATTTATGAAGTTTTGAATTACAAATAATCTATTAAACAATATTTAGTTCAATAATAGACTCCAATTTATAATTGGAAAAAACCGAGGGTCAGCTGAGGGCTCTACGATTTTTTGCCTTAAAGCTAAAAACAAACAGTATAATAATCGTTTGTATTGAATGCATATTGTATGCAATGTATGTCTATGTATATGTATATTGAATGTGATAATGGGAAAAAGATAAATTAAAAAAAAAATCTTTAATAGATTGCGCTTTTTTATATATAAAATATGTCAAAATCGATCATTGTCAATGAATAACCTATAATAACAACGAAAGAGTAAAATCATTTGAATTACACTATGACGGCACAGAAGGACCAATACAATTAGGATTCATTTTTTCTTGTTTGAAAGCTAGTTTTGAATGTTAAACACTAGAAGAGCGATATTAGACGTGCAGTGTGGTTCGGCCATCTTATTATGAAATATAAATAAGGTTCTAACAGTTTCACAGGGCTAAAATAATATTTAGTCGATTTGAGCAGATTAAATCTTCCGCAATGCTATTTAGCAATGCCAGTAAATTTTGCTTGGTATGATTTTCTGGATACATGCTAACCTTGTTAGGTAGATAAAATGGATGGCAAGTCTATAACATGCTTAAAACTTGAGAGCCCACCTGGTGATTGGGTTTCCCTACAAACTAACCATCTCCGCCACTGCGGACTTTTCCTCGGCTTTGAGAATCTATTTCAGATATTATTCCAGATTTTAAGTTGTATTCATTTTGTTAAAAAAAAAATGTAAATCAAGATAAGTGATGCAGTACTTTTTTTAATGTATTTTAAAAGACGTTTCTCTTGAAAATATATATTAGTAATATATTGCTGCAAAAATGTTCAAATTCTCTATACACGAGGAAATCGATTCTAATTTATAAATACCGTTATCCGAATTTTAAATTTTAAATTAATTATTACAATCTGCCACAAATACTGGCAATAAGTAATATAGATGGTGTATGATTACATTCACACATCATGTACAAAGAGAAAGAAAAAAAAAAAATTATATATAAAATAAAATCAATAAAAAGATAACAGAAAAGAACTTATTATACATAAAGAATATACATATAAACAAAATGAAATACTTAAATAAAACATTAAATAAATAAAAATAAATAAATAGTAATAATAAAAAAATAAAACAAAGTTGAATTAAGAGTTAAAAATACATTCATACTCTATTTACAATATACACTCATCCTAGGGATCCCCCTACAAGACGCGTCCCTCCACTTATGAAGGGACAAGCCAGGAACCGAGAGATCCCAGCTCTTCTCTCTCAGCAGTGTCCCTAGTGTAAAAACCCAGTGGGGAATAAGTGAGAGCGCTATTGTACATTCACTCAGGGCATGAGTGGAGAAGCTGGCCAGAAATGCAATATAAGTAAATTTTACAAAACATCTGGGGACTACTAATGATTGAGCTAGTGGGTTAGGATGAAAGGAAGGGTTGCGATGGAATTTCGAAAATTTAAGAGGTATAAGGTCGAGGACGTATGGTATATTGAGATCATTGTGTAGGGTTTTGTTGGAGGCATGGTAGGTATCACTTACTATAGTTCGGAGGATTGTGGATTGGAAGGATCGAATGCGTTTGATATTAGACTTTTTTGCTGTCGACCACAGTTCAAGTTCATATACCCAAATAGGTTTGTTGATAGTTTTGTATATGAGAAATATTTTTTTCAATGGTAAGATGAGATGTCTTATTTAGTAGTCTATACAATTGGATTTTTCTTTCGAACTTTGGGAGGTAAACGAGTTGAGGATGCAACCCAGGCTGCTTGCTGGGTCATAGTTTTGAAGGAATTAGTTGCGTTGTCAAGGTCTTGGGAGGTTTTTAAGGATACTCTAAGGTCTATTGTGTCAGATATTATTTGATGGAAGATGTTCCAGTCTACTGACCCTCTAATAAATAATGGGGGAAAAGGTTTTGGGATTGTAGTGATGGAAATGGTTAAAATTAAATGACTGTGATCAGAGGAAAGTTCATCCCGGCGTTCTATGGAGTAATGAAGGGACCTAAGCTTGAGTGAATGAAGAAGTCAAGAAGGTCAGGGTTTTGGTCAGGATCCGTGTGCCAATAGGTACCGCGAGAAATAAAAGAGGATTTTCGGGAATTAAGTACTGACTGCAATGCTTGCCCACGGGAGTTGGTGTTTCATGAACCTTATTGCAGG
This sequence comes from Euschistus heros, assembly GCA_003667255.2. NCBI lineage: Eukaryota > Metazoa > Arthropoda > Insecta > Hemiptera > Pentatomidae > Euschistus > Euschistus heros. The sequence goes on from RCWM02000248.1 coordinate 614,308, forward strand.
TATTGAAGTCAGCACAAAGGAGAAAGCGATGACATAGGGAATAAAAAAAATGAGTAGAACTGGGATTTTTAATTTTTTACTTAACACATTTTGGCATGTGGTGGCAGCAGCTTCTTGTATGGTCATATGCCTGGCAGTTATGACACTGTACAATATCACGTTTTGTATAAGGTTTCTCTAATATTACTTCGGTTTAATAGAGAGAAACATAGGATAGACGTGGCTCTTCAAGTAAGTACCTGATAAGAATGGTTCCTCAGGACCTAATGGCCTAAATAGACTTTTTTTATAAACATTTTGCAAAATACCAATAACAGTGTATATTTATAAAGGATTGAGATCAAAATAAAATTTAACAATTGCAAATTTTATTCGTTTGAAAAAATATTTACTAAAATAATAAAAAGTGGAAACATAAACTTTTCATAAATTTGAAGCATAACATTTGAAATTGGCAATTTATTAAAAAATATGTATTATTTACAATGATACATAATTTAAAAAAAACAAAACAAAAACGAATACAAAATTCACTCATCGCGTCATTTTTTGCAAATAGGTTGTGAACAACTTTTGCATACAGGGTTTTTGCATTCTACGGAGAACGAAATGTTTTTTTGTCAATATTTGAAGGACATAAAGCACACCTCATTCTTACCAGAGAAGTACTTACTTACAATTTCATTATAGACATAATGAACACTTTTGTCAATATCCTGTTCCCTATCTGAAGAATGATACATCTTTCACCATTTTCTGCATCACTATCTCAATGCGTTCAATTCCATCACATTCAAATGCGTTACACTCTTAAAAAACACTTCTAACAAACTCAGGAAATCTGGAGTCGCCTGTAGAACAAACCGTACTATTAAAAATACCTGCCAATAAAATAAGTGCGTACTACAACCAGTGACTCTAGTGGCGACGTCGGGTCCCCAGGACCCGAAAGGTTAAATATTCGATTGAGATAAACAGCTAAGACGCGAGAAATATACTGACTATGAAAAGGTGCCTGAGACAGAAAGGTACAGGACCATACAGAACGCTACATGAAATGTCCGGCTTCTGAGAATAATTTGTCTCTCCGTTCGGGTCCCTAGGACCCGAGTTATATGAATAAATATACCGACCTGCAAAGCTCAGCATAAAATACCTATATAATCCCCGGCTCATCTCATCACAGCATCATTAGAAGATCATACTTGGTAGGTTCTATAGTTATAAATTAGTTAACAGTTTTATTATTGCAATTTTTATTTGCTTAATAATAAATTCTTTTTTTTTTTTAAAGTAATTTTTGTGTCGAGTCACATAACTGGCGCCCGAACTAAACAGGAACTCGATTTGACGATCATTTATCCTCAAGCGAAGATCTGTTTTCTTCATTACTATTTGCCAACACAGCACATAGCAGAGATACCAGCCGCCGCAGCTGCAAGATAGATATAGATAACTGTAAGTTAGTTATATAATTAGAATAATAAGTAATCATTTATTTCGCTTTTACTTTTATATAACATTTTATTGTATTTTATTTTGTAACTCTTTTACATTCATCATTCCTTTAATTAAACCAGCCAAATTAAAAATGACTAACACACAATCTCCTAATATTAGTCATGAACTTCGAAGAGAGGATTACGGTCACATTCCTAGTTTCGACGGAAACGCTAACGGCTTACTTTACTTTTTATCCACTGTAGAAGGTGTTTATAATATTGACTGTAATATCCATATCCAACAGAGAGAGTTAAATCATTTACAATTATTAAACAAAGTTAAGAGTAGATTAATAGGATCAGCTCAATCCCTCATTTTAACTCAATCAATTGCGACTATACCTGCATTACTGGACATATTAAAAAGAAATTTTTCAGATAGCCGGTCATATGAATCTCTAAAAGTGGAAATTTACGCGTCAAGACCCCATAAAAAGGAAAATTCTACAGAATTTTTAAATTGACTCGAAAACCTGAGACAGTTAATTTTTGTTATACTCAAAATTGACGGACTTAACGACCAACAGTTGGAATCAGCTGTTTCTTACGTAGAAAAAGAAATAATTCATCATATGTATTCCTGCCTGCCTTGGCAGCTTTCTAACCACATTATGACTTTCGATTCCAACAATCTAGAAGATTTTAGAAGAATTATCAATATGCGCTGTTCATTTATAATCGATTAATTGTACAAAAACAAAAACGAATAAAGGAATCATCAAAATTATCAACAACCGAGATTATTCCCGAATTCCTTTAATCAAACAAAACCTTTTCATCAAAACAATTTTCCTAATCAACAATTCGCGAATAATCAACAAATAAGACTTTTTTTCATACAACAACTCCAACCTTTTTAACCTAATTTTTCTAAACCACAAAATTTCAATCAACAGGTTCCCAAAAATAATTCAAATAATCCAAATGACCCACGTCATCCTTTTAATAATCGCCCTATCCCTAATCCTAAACCAGACTCCCAAAACACTGTCTCTATGAGAACATGGAACAGACCGAATTTCAAAAATTTTGTTTCCCCTACGAACTGACACATATTCAAGAAAAACCTAATTTGATGACAAATAATGATCAAGACAAAGATGAAACCATACGACTTTTAACAGAACGCTTAGGGTAACTGGAAATGCAGTTGCAACAACAAAATCAAAATACAGGCTCAAACGAAGAAAGAGCTAGACATTTTATAGTAACGACGGACGCTTCAAACTACGCAATAGGCGCAGTTCTATCACAAATAACAAACGGAAAAGACTTGCCCATTGCTTATGCCTCTCGAACCTTAAACAAACATGAGGCAAACCTCAGTACTATAGAAAAAGACTGATTGCCATTGTATGGGCATGTAAATACTTTAAGCCTTACATCTACGGACGCAAATTTATTATTCAGACAGATCACAAACCACTACAATACCTATACAATATGAAAGAACCTAATGCAAAAATGATACGCTGGAAATGTCAACTATCGGATTATAATTTCACTATAAAATACGTAAACGGAAAAACCATCATGTAGCCGATGCTTTGTCGCGAAATCCTCCGTATGAATTAAATACTATCAACTCCGATCAAAATGTCGAAATTGACCCTAATGTGTCTATTGACAATTTCCTACAATCCAATCATAATCCGCCATTACAAATAGACGACATTGAAGAATTAAGTAGAAACCTTAACATCCAAATCCAAGAAGCTACCCCAATTACAAATACGAGAGGAGAAGACAGTGAAAGTTTAATGACAGCCCACTCTCAAATTAGCTCTAACGAACAAATAGATATAGTAGACAATCCCGACAAAGTTGTAAACTTAGAAAAAATACAAATTATTCTTCAAAGAGGAAATAAATCTAAAAATCAATATAAAACACTATTTAATTCAACAAAGAAACGTTTTATCTGGCACACGGCTTGGCCCTATAATAATGATTTGGAAGAAATATGTATTGAACACCTTGAACCTAACAAGACTTACGGAGTATACTGTTCCAACCCCAATTCAGAAGTAGAAACAAAATTTTAGAAGAAATTTTTAGGCAGTTCCAAAAAATAATTGAGGAAAAATTCCCTACTGTAAAGATCAAAAGATACCTTAAATATGTTCAAGACGAAGAAAACAAAGACAAACAAACCCTGCACATGTCAAACTATCATTGCGGAAAAACTTGTCACAGAGGAATTAATGAAGTTTATAGAGCATTACGAAAAAACTATTATTGGCCCGGAATGTTCACAGACATAACTAAATACGTTAATAATTGTGATATATGTAAACAAATAAAATACGATAGAAACTCCCCTAAACCGGAATACTAAATTACCACCACACCTTACAAACCTTTTGAACAACTACAGATGGACACCTTATATTATGGCAACACCACCATCCTAACAATCATTGATTGCTTTTCAAAGAAACTTTACGGATATATCATAGACAGCAATAATAGTGCAGAAATAATAAACAAATTAAAAGATTATCTCAGTTTATTTCCTTCGCCCTAAAAGATACAGATGGACAATGGACCTGAATTTGCAAATAAAGGTGTTGAAAACTTCCTACAATATAACAATATTCAATACCATTTTACCACCCCCAATTATCATAGTTCCAACGGATTTATTAACAGAGCTCATTCCACATTAATCGAGTTAATAACCATCATTAAAACCCAAGAACCTTCTCTATACGTACTGACGGTACTCAAACTTGCATTAATCGCCTATAATAACACCCCTAATTCTTAATTAAAACTGACGCCTAACGAAATCACATTCGGAATAATCAACCCTTCATCAAGTAGCGAACAGTTAATTTTTGAACAACAAACTAACCAATATCATGCCGAAAAACTATTGATAAAAAAATCTATTAAGGAAATGATTGATAAAGAAAAACAAACCAGGACAGAAAATCGCAATAAAAATAGAGAAACTGTCGGAATTTCCCACGGACAGATATACATCAAAACAAATCTCCGGAATAAAGCAAAACCAAAATTTAAAAGGCTATATACAATCATAATACCAAAATAGCTCAAATAAATAAGAAAAAACACATTAAATTACATCCCAGCTTATTGAAACGACCAACAAAATTCGAAAATCATAATGACAGAAGGATCATTCAGGAAAATCACTGACCTATCTCAGAGACCAGGAATTATTCCTTTAAAAATCCAAAATTCATATATAATTAATCGCTACTTTACTTATATACATTCCGTCAACCTTACATCCTTTCAAGCAGAAATTGATAACCTTTTTCAACCATATAAATTCAAAACAATCCTTTACCCATCCCCAAAACCTATCTTCACACCTTTAATGCGCAATTAACTTCAGCTCAGACTGACATATTCATGGCACATCTAACGTATGCCCAAACCAAACTTGATCATATCTTCATCAATAACCCCAACTCCTCCAATAACCGACAAAAACGAGGCTTAATTAATGGATTAGGAACTGCAATATCATGGATAACTGGAAACATGGATGCAAATGATCGCGAACGTTATGACAAAATAATTACAATATAGAAAGGAATGATTATCATTTGAAACACAACGTCGGAAATCAACTAGCCATAAATAAAAAACTTATTGATAAATTTAACAGAGACATGCGTGCAATAAAATATAATACCAATAAAATCAGAAAAATCTTAATAGAAAATGTTACTAATGTAATAAAAACTAATTATCATAATCTTTTATTGTATTCAACATTAGAATTAATCATCAACAAACTTAATGATCTAGATGTATCTCTAGAATTCTGTAAATTAAATTTAATTCATAATAGTATTAATCCTATAAAGAACTCGCGATCTTACATTCCCACAATAATGTCCAACTTATCTCCAACACACCTGAAATTCTTTGGCAAACAGGTAAATTAGATTGTTCCTTAACTCCGACGCATATTCATTATTTTATCCAACTCCCTTTGCAAACACCTCTTATTGAAACTTACTTCCTACTCTGCTATCCTTACGTGGATGATACCCTTCTTAAAACTGTTCATACCCACCCTTCCCTGGTACTTAAAACTGATTCCCTGAGGACACTCGAACTTAAGGAAGGACGAGTTATATGAAAGTGTATGCCGACCTGCAAAGCTCAGTATAAAATACCTATATAATCCCCGGCTCATCTCATCACAGCATCATTAGAAGATCATACGTGGTAGTTGCTATAGTTATACATTAGTTAACAGTTTTATTATTGTAATTTTTAATAAAAAACAAAATTTTTATTTTTTATTTTTCGTGTTATTTTTCATCATGTCTCTGACCAGATGTAACTAATATCATTTCTTTATGTACAATTTGTTATTCTTAAGGGACTTGGTCCCAGAATAAAATTATTTTCTATTCTATTCTATTCTATTCTATTCTAAATTTTTTTTTTTTAAAAAGTGATTTTTGTGTCGAGTCACATAACTCCTGCACGTCACCAGTTAATGGCTAGACCGATAAAGAAAAGTGGTAATGGGGTTTTTCCACTTGCTCTAGGCTGTTTTTTTTTTCTCTGTTTGTATATTTATGACCTGTCTTACTTTGATGCCCATGAATATTAGTTCTTCTACTGGCGTTGTGTGATGAAGGTTTCTCAAGCCCACCCTGACCGATCTTTCTTCCTTGACCTACGCTCACAGCATCCAATTTGACGGTAGAAAAACTGGTACGGATGAGATTACTTATCCGGACCTGATACCGATTCGGGCTTAAGGGATTTATTCCAAATGGCATTTAGTGTCATTTGTTTGGCATACACATGTATACTTTCCCAAGCCGGCTATTTTGTTCAACTGATTAAACATTAACGGAAAATTCTTGATGTAACGAACAAAAATCGGTTGAGGTTTAGGAGGCTGTGGTACAGAAGTAGACTCCATATGTAATAAATTAAAATTAGATAAACTTATTGCACGTTCTGAGTTTGTTTTATAAATTATGTGTTTGAAAATGCTGTGAAACACTTTTACAAAGCAGTGCAAAGGAAATATGCGGGAATCAATGGCCGAGTGAGTTGAGGCGAGGTTCTCAGCGCCTTCGTAACCAGAAGGTCGTTGGTTCGAATCCCACCTGGGTGGTTTAAATTTTATGAATCTTGACCTTCCCACCCAGGCCAACTCGCTCGGCCATCAAGCCCCCAGCTAATGGTATTAAAAATTCAGGTAGGAGAGAATTTTTGTTGAATGATTGAATGAAAAATAATCTTTATTCTGGGACACCTTGTCCCCTAAGAATAACACAAAAGAAAAATAAAAAGGTATTATTGTCTGGCTGGGTACATAACAGGCAGCAACTTCTGTTCTGTAAAATATTTCCGAAAAGCGTGTAAAAGAAAAAAAAAATGTTTTCAACTAGCTTAAAGTTAATTTTTAGCGTACGTTTATAGTAGTATAAATATAGCGTTTCGTGATGAATTAGGATGTGTTTGAGTTAATAGTGAAGAGAATAAATAACACTAATTATTTGAAATGAAAGTTAATCGCATAGCTATATTTGTGAGACGTTTAAAAATTAAAATTTTTACAGAAAAGGAAGAATATACAAATATTTTTTTATTAATTCTGACAAGTCGTTCAGTAAGTTTTAATGACACACCAGGGCGTTGAAGAATTAGGTTCCATCTGAAATATTTTCACCAGTAAATGTTTGCTCATACGACTATATCAACTGCTTTAATTAAAGCTTAACTCACGAATTAATTATACATCGCACAGTTACTCTCCATATCTGAGGTTACTAAGGTGCTTTCAGCTTTACTGTTCAATAACGTTTGGAGATTTATTTCAGCAGGTTGTTCAGTTATCTTTTTTTAGAATCGACACATCCTAAATATATATTATAACTCTTTTATTTAACCAAAAATATAAGATTATCCATTCTTGGTTCATATTTTGACAGAATTCTGAAAACGTAGGAAATCAAATGGACTATAGTCCATTCAATAAGCAAGTTGTAGAGTGTATGAAATACGCGATAATTTTTTACTTCATAAATTCATTGGAAGTAAAAGGTACTAACTAAAAGTGTTCGTCCCTGGGCGGGGGGAAGGGGGTGAGCATATGGTGGGGGATGTGGGAAGAGGAGAAGGTCTCGGATTTTTCGATATTTTCTCGGAAACCGAATACAAAATTGTCGTTCTAGTGCCTTCCGTAAACGTTTTTCAGAAAATAGACTTCAACAAATTTGTAAAGCATTAAATATACTTTTATGTATACGTTTGCCACTTTATTTCCAACTGGATCATAAGTTCAACATTTTTTGTACTTATAACTGTTATTTTAATTATTTCAAATAAACATAATAATAATTAAAATATTTACATGTACTAATTATAATTTATAAAATTTAATTATATAATGAAAAAAATAAGCATTCAAAGTTCGTCATCTATACATTATTAAAGCAAAACAAATACGCAACAAATTTGGTTCTATTACCTTTTTTGCTCAGTCAATAGTTTTAGTGATGTGGGAAAGAGAAAAAATACAACATTTTTTTTTTTAAAAACTGTCAAACGTAATACTAAACTTTTTTTCTCATTTATTGAAATTCTCAACTTTACAAAAATATACATCTAGTAAATATGTTGTCAATGATAACACTTACAAGTAAAAACTTGAAAAGAAGGTCACTAGGCGATGAAGATGTTTTTTTTCAGACGCCTTGGAGGGTTATCGAAAATAGAATGGGAAGCAAGAGACTAACGGATTTGATAAGTCACTAAGTTTACTATGAAAGGATAGGTATCTGGTTTGGGAAAAATCAGCATCATAAGAGACATTAAAATATTTATGGATAAGTATATTTGTAGCAAAGTAAGGAGCATTTAGGATTTACGATTGTAAGGATTGGATACGGGAAGAATTAGAAGGTTCAGTTGAGCCCCAAAGCTCAACTCCATATGCCCAAATAGGTCCGATAACTGTCATGTAAATGAGTCTTTTGTAGTAAATCGGAAGGTTTGAACTTTTATCTAGTAAATGTGAAGAAGTCGAAAACGACGAGCAGTTTCCTGTCGTTTTAGTCTTGTATGTGGGTTCTAAGTTAAACGTTTGTTCAGTTGGAGTCCTAGATAGCGGATCTATTCAACAGGGATCAGTGGAATACTAGTAAAGGATAGTGTTGGACATGAAGTTGTAGGTTTACGACAAAGGGTGGAGGTTATTTGATGGGATTTGCTTGGATTGATTTTAATTCTTTAATTTTGACACCATGATGACATGAGATTGAAGTGTTTGTGAGGCAATGAAGGGATTATTATTTACTGTTAACACACATGTGTACACTGCAACTAACGAGACGAATATTGCCGTAAACATAAGGAATACAAAAATATATGTTTCTTGTCAAGCTAAAATAGAGCTAATTTAGACAATTTATTTGAAACAGAATGATGTGGACATATAGGTAAATCATTTCGGGTTTCATAATTTATGTTAATAGATTTGAAAGATGGAATGGTTTGCTCCCGCTTTTTCAGGCTGTGTAAGCTACACAGACATAAATTCATAAGCTTTCTAAGAAAAATTATATGTATACAATGGATGACGGGCTCGTAGAACGGAAGTAAACTTTTGTAAGGGACAGCGAGACTATGTGAGTTGCAGCAGCCGACGTGAAGTGGATTTCGTTCAATGCGAAAGAAAACTGGCTTACCTTCACTAAAATAGAGAAGCCCCTTCTACACGCTCTAAGCTAAGCCAATATTGGTATGCCACATTTATGAAAATTTTCCTTCTGACGTCAAACAGTTAAATATTGATTTTCAAGGTGGAGGATTATGAATTCTCAGAAGAAAACAAAAAGAAAAACTCAATTATCCCCTGACTGGAAAATAAAATAGATCGTTGATCTATAATGTACTGCTTTTCCAAATTTACGTATTATAATTAAAGATCAAATTACTTAAAGTAATTATTGAATTAAATTATCAATTAATGGTGATTCGAAATAAACTTAGTTGAGAGAAATTTTAATTTTTGAAATTCTAACGTGACTTTTTTCATTACAACCAATATAGCTCGGTAAATAAAACATATTTTCTATTACGTTTTTGATCAACGGTCAGGAAACAACGGAGCTATAACGTTTCTACGGGTGGAACGAAGCCCATGGCTTAACAATCTCTATCAAAATCTCTAAGAACCAAAAACCCTTTCTATATTCTTGAGCTAATAACTCTACGTACTTCTAACCACCGCCTAAGCACAAGCCTGTATACCTGTATACCAGAATTGCTTCCTTTGAAAAATCCTTCATCATTTGAGCTGCCTCCTTCTGGAATTCCCTACCCATACCTCTTCTTTATTCTGCTTCACTTATTTCCTTTAAAAATAGTTTATTTTAACAAATTTTAGACAATCAATCTTTCCCAAATATGTAAATATTTAGAATTGTTTCATCTTTTCATATATGATTGTTATTTTTTTTTTTATTCCCTATTTTTTATGTTACTTAATCACATGTCTTGGCTAATAGAAATCAGAATATTAAATCCTCATGATTAACCAATCCAATTTCAATCGGTATTATATTTTAATTTTTGAAAGTGACCCAGGTCCTTTAAAAATAGTGTAGGCTAGTGGTTTGAAAAAAGAGCAGTTGAGAAATAGATTCATAACTAAGATAAAAAAAAAAATAAAATAAAAATAAACGGCAAATCCTTTCACAATTAGGATATATGAAAATGACTTTTTTTTTTTGGTCTTTATTGCCTCTGTGGGCAGCGTCCTTCGATTTGCTTAGTAATATTTTCTCTGAGCGTTTTATGGGAGATTTTTTTTTTTTTTTTTTTATTATAGAACTTTTATTGATTAATTATTACAATCTGCGTAGAAGTAGCAGTCTAGAAAGATATTATCCCATTTGTAGTCAAAAAAAGCAACAAACTAAGGTGACAAATGAAGAGCGGAAAGACCAAACTAAAGCAAAAAATTCAATAGACTCATAGCAACAATTAAAAAATAATAGTAGCTTTTCAAGGCAAGACAACGGCTCTATCAGGATTTGCTCAATAAATGTACGGACAATGTTGGGGGAGGAAAGACTAGAGGAGTTCAAATATGCCATTAATTCGATCAAATGGGATATAATAGGTATGGCAGAAATAAGAAGGAAAAATTATCAAATAATAGAACAAAAATGCGGAACCATTCTTATGCACACAAGCTCACATAAAGGTCAGTATGGTGTAGGATTTATTGTGGCAAATAAATTCAAAAAAGATATATTATATTTTAAAGAAATAAATAATAGAATAGCAGTTCTAGTTCAGAAAATCACTGAAAATAAAACGCTATCAATCATCCAACTACATGCACCTACTATGTCTGCTCCTGAGGCAGAAAAGGACAATTTTTACTTGGAGCTCGAAAGAAGGCTGTCGGCTTTGAAAAGGAAAAATAACTGCATTATTGTAATGGAAGACTTCAACGGACGTGTGGGAGAAAGAGTAGTAGGAGAAGAAGGCATAATGGGGAAAGATACATTTGGAAAGAGGAATGAAGGAAGAACCAGAATAGTCAACTTAGCATTCAACCAGCGTCTTCATATTGGGAACACCTATTTTACAAAAAAGCCACGCAACAAATGGACATGGATGTCACCAAAAAGGCAGAAATATGAGATAGACTATTTTCTTATAAACCAAATTGCGTTAGTGAAAAATATTGAAGTTATTAAGAATTTAAATTTCATTTCAGATCACAGAATGATCAGAGGAGAAATATATTTAAATAAATTTAAAGAAAGGCGACCATTCAAATATGTTAAAAGAGAAATTAAAATACAAAACAAAGAGACAGTGGAAATATTTAGGGAAGAACTTACTAAGAAGATCAAAGAGTTAAAGGAAAAAGAAACATATCAAACTCTCTGGACACAAGAAAAATACAACCGACTGACAGCAACTATAAAGGAATGTGCCTCCATTCCGCCAACACCATCAACAAAACCAAGATTGAATAAGCTCTCATCGAGCACAGTAGATCTCTTCAGACTAAGACGGGCTATAAAAAATGATGTATTACAAGGAAAAAAGGATACAACTGCAATAACCGAGATCAAGAGACAACTAAAGAAGAATACAAAAGAAGACCTAGACAATTACAGGAAAAACATAGTAATCAATATAATGTCGAAAAACAAATCCATTAAGCAATTTAAAAAAGAACTTTCACCTGGTAAGCTTTGGATAGGCAACCTTGAAAATAAAAACAAAAACCTGATCACAGCAAAAGTTGATATAGTAAATGAAGCAACAGAATTCTTTACGGCTCTATATAAAAAAGATGGAAATGACGCTGAAGATATTACTCTATATTTAGAAGAGGATGATAAAGCACTGCCCAATAATAATATAGAGGAGGTAGTAAAAGCAGTAAATAATTTAAAGAATGATAAAAGCCCAGGACCTGATGGTGTGAAGAATGAGTTCCTGCGAGAAGGTGGGGAGCTTTTGGCGAAAGAATTGTCAGAACTATTCAATTTAATTAGTGTTGAGATCTACTGACGACAGGTGGTCATATACTGTAACCGAGTGGACACCATATGACAATAGTAGGAACAGAGGAAGGCAATTGAAGAGATGGAGCGACTCCTTCAAAAAAGAGGCTGGCCCAACATGGTGGAGAACAGCAAAGAATAAAAATTTATGGTGGGAAAAGTGGAATCAGATTTCGAACCCCGCTTCCCAGTAGGACTGGTCACCTTGGGAAGTGTAAGGAGAGTGTAAAAAGAGGAAGGCTAGTGCAAGGAAGATAAATGTGTATGTATTTATTGTTTAATTGTATATATTATTCAGTTGCACAATAAAAGCTATTTTCATTTCATTTCATTTTATTTCATTACAATCTGCCCCAAATGTGGGCAATAGGTAATATAGATGGCATATGAATACATTCACACATCATGTACAAAGAGAAAGAAAAAAAACTTATATATAAAATAAAATCAATAAAAAGATAACAGAAAAGAACTTCTTATACATAAAGAATATACATATAAATAAAATGAAATACTAAAATAAAACATTAAATAAATAAATAGTAATAATAAAAAAATAAAATAAAATAAAATTATAAGTTAAAAACACAATCGTACTTTATTTACAATGCACACTCATCCTAGGGATCCCTAGCCAGACCCTCCCTCCAATAATGGAGGGACAAGCCAGGCATAGAGAGGTCCCAGCTCTTCTCTCTCAGCTACGTAACTGGTGTAAAAAAAACCCAGTGGAGGCTGAGTGAGAGGGCTATAGTGCATTCACTCAAGGCATGAAGCTGGAGGAGCTGGTCATTGCCAGCTTTTGTAAAAGTAAATTACAAAAGATCTCGGGGCCACTGCCGTTTTAGGTTGCGATGGAATTTGGAGAATTTAAGAGGTATTAGTTCAAGGACAAAAGGTATATTGAGATCATTATGAAGGGTTTTGTTGGAGGCATAATATGGAGCATTTCAATAGTACGAAGTACTTTGGATTGAAAGGATTGAATGCGTTTGATATTCGATTGTTTTGCTGTCCACCACAGTTCAAGTCCTTAGGTCCAGATAGGTTTAGTGATGGTTTTGTATATGAGCAGTTTGTTTTCAATGGAGAGCTGGAATGACCTATTTAGTAGTCTGTACAATTGGCTGAAGCGTCTGTTAAGTTCTTGCCTTTTAAGTCTAGTGTGAGGGTTTCAAGTAAGTCTTTTGTCTAAGTGGAAGCCAAGGTACCGTACTGTGTCAGCTATGGGTAGCGGAATATTGTTGATATAAACAGGAGGGCAGAATGTGAGGGTAAAAGTTACATGGGTACATTTCGATTCATTCACTTAGATCCACCAGTCATTGCACCAGCCTTTAATCAGAGATAATGGGTTTGGAGATTATAGGTTGCTATTGAGGGATCTGTATGGGATAATAGGATAGCAGTTTCACCGACGAATGTTGCTAGGAAAGTATCAGGAGTAGTAAGGATATCTGCAGCGTAAAGGATATATACAACAGGACCGGGAACGCTACCTTGTGGAACACCAGGCTCTATTGAGTAGCATTTAGAGTATTCCATTCCGCAGCGAACTCGAAAGGAACAGTTAGAAAGGTAGGATCGAATAAGTAGGAATATAGATTAAGGTAAATGGGTTTGAGTTTGAAAAGCAAACCGGCATGCCATACACGGTCGAAAGCTTGCGCTAAGTCCAGAAATGCGCCGGAGCAATATTATTTGATTTCAAGTTCTGAGGATATGTCGTCAAAGACTCTGAGGTCTTGCTGGACGGTAGAATGGCTAGTACGGAATCCAAACTGGTAAGTGGGAAAATTTTGGGATTCAGGAGGGGTAGGATACGTTTAAGAAGGAGCTTTTCAAACATTTTTGAAAGGATTGGGAGAAGGCTGATTGGTCTGTATGATGAAGGATTGTTGGGGGTTTGGTAAGATAATTGTAGAATTGCCGATCATCTGGGTGCCTGGTTCTTTGCCAAATGGCTTGGATGACTTTTGGATTGGATAATGTCCAGTAGATCTTGTAATAAAGGATAATTGGTTAATTTGGGCGGCAGTAGGACGCTGCAATCGTAACTGATAGGAAGGAGTTAAATAAGGATGTGATGTCTGAAGTAGTGGGGGGGAGGAGATATATGGGGGATCTGATAAAGGGTGTGTGGATTAGGCTGTGTTAGTGGTGCTAGAGTATGTTGAATGGTTTGTGGGTGCTGCGATTGAGACAGTAGTTGCTGAGGTTGAAGGTCAGGAAATAAAGGCTGTTAAGGAATAAACGGCATGGCCCCATTTTCATTCTGGTATCTTCTTCCTTCCAGCATTTCTGCAAATGAACCAGATGAGGTGGCAATTTTCGAAGGATGTCTACCTCTGGTCTGATGAGCATCTCTGTTCTGTGGCTGTGTCCTCTGGAATCTGTTACGGAGGTTTTTGTAGGTTTGTAATTAGAAGGATGCTCCTGCTGGCATAGTGCACACACTGCTGGGACCTCTCGAGATTTAGTGCATTCCGAGGATTTGTGCAGTTACCCACACTTAACACATCTTGGCATATGGTGACAATAACTTTTTGTATGTCCATATGCCTGACAGTTATGGCACTATACAATTTCACGCTTTGTTTATGGTTTCTCTATTATCACTCTAGTATAATAAAGAGAAGTAATATCATAAATATTTTCAGCTCTAGGGTGGGTTCTTGGTCTATGAAGAAGAGCGGTTATGGGGTTTTACCGTTTGCTCCAGGCTGTCCTCTGTTATCTTTTTGAACATTTATAACCTGCCTAACTTTTAAGCACAGGGATAATTAATTATTCTTTAATGGCGTTGTGTGATGAAGATTTCTCAGGACTACCTTAATTATGGCAGATTAGTGCTCTCTCTCACTCTCTCTCTCTCTCTCTCTCTCTCACAGGAATATAATTAGTATATCATAATCCCCTCACTCATTTTTTCTTATTTCCTTTATGATCATGATAAAAGCTTGCGATGGCAATATCTCGGGTTATTTTGAACAGAGCTGACTGACTGTAGCACGGCTGTCCTTCAGGTCACAGGAGACATCGAACTGACATTGAGCTTTGGCTTTGATTGAGTCAATCTACAACCCAGTTTTGCCCTTATCAACGACCGGCCCTCACCTGAACATAAATAATCAAACTATGTGGAAAGCGCATATTGTACTATTGCACCTAAATTAGAAAGTTACCAATGAGATAAAATATTTTAATTTTTTAGTTCCTATTTTACATTTGTCTCATTGCTTTGACGCTTCGAGGTCTTCAGTACTGATACTGGTACTTATGAACGAATACTAATTCTAATAGTGGGAGGAGAGAGTGGCCAAGGATGTCCTTCGGCCTCAAAAAATCGTCAGATCCAGGCAGATCTGTAAAACAGTGTCCTTATAGCAGGAGTCATCTCTTAATCCCGACCCGGACCCCCACGGCCACTCTTCTATATCGTACCTTTTTAGCAAAAAGAGTAAACGGGAAGGGGTCGTTATGGTTGAAAAACTATCTCCAGCCTCCCGTAGAATGCGTTTACAATGGCGGAATATACTTCCGCCATCTTAAAAACAGTTAAAACATCGAATATTTCAAATAAGGACAACAATGGCGGAAGTTGTCCTTCCGCCATATTAAAACTGTTAAATATTTTTAAAACAGTATCCTGGAGGACAACAATGGCGGTGGGGGTGCGGGCGGGATTAAGAGATGGCTCCTGCTATAAGGACACTGTTTTACAGATCCGCCAGGATCTGACGATTTTTTTAAGCCGAAGGACATCCTTGGCCACAATTAGAATCAGTTTTTGTCCTTAAAGATGCTCTTTTAAGATGGCGGAATTTTATTAGTTTTTCGTCCTGAAGGATGTTTTTAACGGTTTTCAAGTTATCCGAAAAACTCGGGTTACCCCAAAAATATCTGCAACGGATTGGAATAGAAAAGTGAAGTCATCGTTATTTTTCGTTTATGTTATAGTTTCGCTATTTTTTTTCACACTAAGAGGGAATAAGCCTGTATAAATTATAATATTACTGAGGCCATAAAATAAATTTGTGAGGCCATAAGTGAGAAACGTGACCGAGCATTGTTGTGTAAAACCAAAGACTGCTCATCACTGCCAATTCCTGGTTCAGAGGATCATTTATGAACACTAAATTTTAGTATTGATTGTTTCGCCAGGATTCAAGAAGCTGTAGGGAATCTGCCAAATGAAGCCCACCAAACAGTAATCATTAACTTCTTTCGATGAGTTGGGAGATTTGAAAAATGTTGCACAACTTCCCCTTGGTCTAGCCTCTGTGAAGAACGCTTAGAATTTTCCTAGAGGATCTACTTTTCATCTCGAGTAACTATTCTGTTTAGAAAAGGTTCATTTCTGTCTAGAAAAGTTAACTATGTTTTTTTTTTTTTTACGTTTCCGACTGTCTTGAGGTGATAAGCAACGGTCGATTTGATTTTTGGAACTAATGAATAATTCATATTTAGTTTATTATAAGATTAGTTTTTAAATGATAACACAAGACTAAAACGACAAGAAACTGCCCGTCGTTACAGACTACTTCACCATTTACTAGACAAACGTTCAAAGCTCCCTATTAATTACAAAAGACTCATATACATGACTGTGATTAGACCTATCTGGACGTACGGAGTTGAGATTTGGGGCTTCACTAAACTATCCAATTCATCTCGTATGTAATCCTTACAATCCAAAATCCTTCACAAAATCTTCAATGCTCCTTACTTTGTCACCAATAAACTTATCCATAAAGATCTTCAAGTTCCTTTGTTGCTGATTTAGCCCACACCAGATACCTATCCGTTCATAGTAAGCTCCATAACCACTCAAATCCGTTAGTTTCTCAACTTCCTTCTCACTCCATTCCTGATAATCTTCCGAGGCGTTTGAAACGAAAATGGCCTAAAGACCTTCTAGTATAGCATTTTTAATGAAGTGCTACTAATGAGTAGTTCTTTTCAAGTTTTACATGTTATTATAATCGTTGTCAATAAATTTACTTGATGTATATATTTTGTACAGTTGTAAATTTCAATATATGTATATATTAAAAAAAAAAAAAAAAAAAAAAAAAAAAAAATGATAGCACTCATCAAACATACAAATTCGATATGGGGATTATAACTACTCATTTGTTTAAATATGTACGACAGTCCTAATTTAAATGTTTAGGAATAGCTATATACATATCTGTGATTCTCGTAGCTTATTTCATTTTGTATATTACTTAAATTTTCTAGGCGACTGTGGAATACTTTTCAATCTACAAATATTCGTTCATTTCTGTAAACTTTTTCACTGAAATCTATTTGGAACTAAGCATCACATATACAGGGTGTCCCAAATTTAAATGGCAAAACTTTAGGAACTTATAGGTGACCGAAAAACTAAGATAATAAGTCCTTTAGAGATTTGCTCGTTTTTGCTTAGTTCTAGAGAAAATCGCAAAAAAAGAAACAAAACAAGTTTTCATTTTTTTATACTAATTTATTTACATTTATATTTATGTTATGTTCCTTTTAATGTAAATATTGCTCAAAATGTTGTCCTCTTGCACCAATGCAAGCATTAGATCTAGCACTCACTTGATAAATTGCAGCTAAACATTGTCCTGATGATATTCGGGGCACTGCATCTATGATTTGGTCTCTTAATTGCTCTCTTGAGTTGATTGACACCGAATAAACTTTCTACTTCAAGGTTCCCCATACGAAGAAATCCATGGGTATCAGATCAGGTGATCTGGGTGGCCAAGGTACTACTCCTCAACGTCCAATCCATCGTTATGGATGATTTATATCCAGCCAAGCTCGAGCAACTCTTCTATAATGAGCTGGACATCCATCGAGTTGGAACCACATTTCAATCCGCTGCTATAAGGGAATGTCATCTAAATGATTAGAAAAGACGTTCTCCAAAAAATGTGTAAATGTGATACCATTCAATTTTCCAGGTAAAAAATATGGTCCCACCAGTAATCCGTTCCAAATTCCAAGCCTAACGTTAATAGCAAATTCTTGCTGAAACCTATTCTCTCTAATAGCTCTGGGATTTTCATGAGCCCATACATGATAATTTCTTTGATTAACAATTCTCTTGTAAAGGTAGCTTCATCGGTCCATTTAATTTTTAATGGAAATAAATTATCATCGCGAATTTTGTCAAGAAACTAGTTACTAAAATTCAATCTCTTGACATAATCTCGAGGTAATCAATTCTGAACTTTTTGAAGATGGTATGGGTAGCGATTATCACCTTTCAATGTTCGCCATATTGCTTGCCGCGATATTGCTAATGCAGCAGATGCTCTTCGGATGCTAGTCTCAGGATTGTTATCGAAGTGGTGTTGGACACAATATCTTCTCCGATAATCTGCTCTTATTGCTGCCTTGAATTGGTCGCCTTTATTACGTATTAAGAATGACCCAGTCTCTCGTAGCCTATTAAAAGTTAACGAAAAGTTTCGTCGATTAGGCATTCTTCTATTTGGAAATCGGCGCGCATACTCCCGCACCGCTTCTAAAGCATTACCGTTACAGAAACCATACACAAAACTCATATCAGCGTATTAAACATTAGAATATGTATGTGGCATTGAGGCTGATGCTATTCACACTAAAATATCTGAGTAACTGATTGAAGACTGATTTAGGAATTATAATCCTAGAAGGAAGCCAAAATGTAAACAAATAAAAGAATGTAAAGGATAACATTAAGTGTTTACATATCGCCTGACGAACTTTGAAAGGTGATAATCGCTACCTGTAACATTTTTGTTTTATTTCTTTTTTTTGCGATTTTCTCTAAAACTAAGCAATAACGAGTAAATCTCTAAAGGACTTTCTGTCTTAGTTTTTTCGGCCCCTAATAAATTCCTGAAGTTTTTCCATTTAAATTCGAGACACCCTGTATACATATAAGGATTTTAAAATTAGAACAAGTGTTGGAAAACATGAGTAATATTCGGCCCAAGTAAAAGGATATATTAGCGACAAAGAGAGAAGAGTTATAATGAAAGGGATTGTGGCGGATAAGCAGGTAAGTAGTCTTTTATCCATCAGCTACTTGGTCATTCATCATTTCTAGCAACACATCGTTCTCAGTCTCGAGTATTCAGAGTCTCATTATGTTGAAACCATCTGCATTTCCTTAGCATCATTAGGTATTTTGCAGAGATATTTTGTGCCAACGAAATATTTATCCAAAACAGTAACTAGGACAAGGAAGACAGATTTATTAGATTATATGTTCGATTATAGCAGATAGGTAAGTAATTAAGGGTATTTTAATTGGTTTTCTATCCCTGGAACTAATAGAGTTTCATAAAAAAAAATATATATATATATATATATATATATATATATATATATATATATATATATATATTGCTATGTATCAAACCAAAAGGTTTTTACTTAGCAAAATAATATTCGCGTGTTGTGTAATAGGGTGGCTGGCCCCTTCACAGCCTCATGCAGGTGGTCCAGCAGTTCACACTCTTTGTTGGTGTGAGTGCCATATTTCTCTACCTCCCTATCCATTACCAGGTAATATTTGGGGTAAACGCGAGATTCGAGTCAGTCTTGGAGAAGATCTTTGAGAGAGAGGAGTTCGTCGGAGATGTCTGGTTCCTGGAGATCGGGGGCCTGGCCTTCCGGGCAGCCTGGGAATTCTCGCCATGTAGCCGCCCGCTTCCCCGCACAACATAGCATTGCCCTTAAGATGAGTCTAGATTAAGTTATTTGTTACCGTATAAGTTTTAAACTTAAGTTATGCTTCTTATTTCTAGTTGTAATTTCTATATGTCAACCCATAGTGGAATATATATATTGTTTTAGTTCAACCGTCATCATTCATTTGCATGCCACTCATTATTAATATATTTTGATTCCTCTCCTTTATAATTAACAAATCTTAATTTCTGACCCCACGATAACCTTCTGGAGAAGATATTAGATTAATACATTAGTACTTAATTAGTTAAAAATATCAATTATAAATTGTCAGGAGATTAAGTCCTGGCTGGCATCCCTGTTTGTAGATTAATGCATGATCCGGACTGGACACACACAGAGGACATAGCATTAAAATGTCATCCCTTGTTCGGGATCTGATTAGTCAAATAATTAAGGTTTTTAAATAATGTTAATTTTTTTAAATTGGTTATTAATTAATGAGTGACATAAGTTTTTTAAGTTCAAACAAAATAATGATGTTTGGTGTGACTAACAATAAGTTTTTTACTATAAAAAGGGTTTCCGTTAGTTTTTGGGTTTTAATATAATAAGAGTGATTTTAATAATCTTTACGGTAATCTCCCTCAAGCACGATGTCGGAGACAACTATTAATGATAGTTCGGAAACAAACATAAAAATGTTAAAAAAGATGCAAAGAAAACATAAAAGAGCCGAAAAAAAGCTAAGATGGATAGGAAATTGGAGTATCAAATTTTTGAAATGGAAATTAAAGGTGGAGTTTCATCCCTTGCACGTTCCAAAAGTCGGTCAGAGACGACAGAGGCAATGCTCTCAGAATTTCGGAAAGATTTGATCAATATTTTTAAGGAATATAGATCAGAAAAAGAATTGGAACAAGATTTTGAAGAAAACCTCCCAGCTCAAGAAATTAAAGAAATAGCTGAGGAAGAAGTAAATGAGGAAACTGAAGTTGAAAATTCCAGTCCTCCAACATTTTTCAAAGAATTTTATGAAGCAGACCTCCCGATCTATGATAAAGAAATCATTGAAGAATATGAAAATGAGATTAAATTAACAAGTAATACTCATATTGTTGAAGAAGCAGTACCAGAAATTGAAGACATACTAGCAGAAGAAACAAGTAAGAAAAAGAAAAAGAAAAGAAAATTATTATCAAAGAAAAAGAAAAATAATAAAGGAAAAAAGCTCAAATATAGAAAAAGAAAAGGACCAAGACAAAGAACATTAAGAGCAAGTAAAAGTGTTAAATTTAAAAAAAGATCGAAAACAAAAATTGTTCATTGTTTTAATACATTAAAAAGAAATATAAATAAGACAAGTGGAGATAAAGGCGAAACAAACAGTAAGATAACATGTGAAAAGGACAAATATAAGACAGAATGGGACAAAGATCTTTGGAAAATTATGGAAAAGAAACATAAGAAAATATCTAAGATACAAATTGAAGAAATTATAAGGAAGGACTATTGTACTGCTGGAAAAAACCCAAATCCCATAGATGTACGCAACTATCTACGGGGGAAGGTTAAGAAAAAACTATAACAATTGATAATGCCTATTGGAAATTTGGTACAGATCCGGATTGTGTTTTATGGAAAATATTAGAATAGGCGAATACTTATTCATCAATTTATTAACTAGTTAGTAGGGGGTCTTGTTTTATTGTTTTAACTGGTTAAGGTCAGGGGTAAAAAGAAAAGATTTTAGTTGTGGAGTAAGGATCTTTGTTCATTGTAGATATTAGTGTTGTTCTTTTAAAATTTCTTTTAAAATTAATTAGACAGACCGTAATCATTTATATTGTAGAGATTTTTTATCTTTTTATTAGTTAATTGTTTGAAAATGTTTTTAGGATTGGTTCAGTAGTAATTGAAAGATTCGTTAATGTTCCAAGATATGTTAAAATTAATATAAAAAGATTTGTTCGTAACATCCTGTTATAAACAATAAAGTTTAAAAATATATTGTTTCATATTAAAATATGGTTAAAAAACAAGGTAGGAGTATAAATTGAGTTTGTGTTATGTTAATAATAACATAACTATAAAGAAAGCATCATAAATTAGTTTACGAAAGTAGAGTCATTGTAAAGTTCTGGTTGACATATAGAAAATAGAAATAGGATCATTATTTTATATTTTGCATTATATAGCTTCATTTAGGAGAACGGATATGCGGCTACCTGCAGTTCCAGGTATATCTCCGTACCGCGGCAATAGCTTGCAAACGGTCGGTGTAAAGGACACCCTCGACTCTCAGGTAGCAAGCCCTTTTTAATAGGGTTCACAGGAGCAACAACATCTGTTGTGAAGAAGTGAAGGTGACAATAGTTCCAAATAGTCATAACAATCATCAGTAGTAAGAACCACTTTAGCTTGGAAAAGAAAAAGGGTCAACAGGTCAAAGAATATTTTTATCACTTGCATGACATCAGAATAATCCAGTTCAGCAGACGCAACCAGAAACTTTTTTTCAACTGGCTCAACAGAAATTAGAAACAGACGTTGAGTACTGAATCTACTCATAATGATTTTGTCTGAATCGCCTCCTGCAACTGCAAGAAGATCATTACTAGATATCTAGTTTTGTGTGGTGACAAGTGGTTGGAGGCTAAAGTATTTTTCGCATTAAAAGTGAACAAAACCAACAGAGCCTTGTTCTACAGTGCCAGTGCCGTCAAACCAGAAGCTCCCTAAATATTTTTTCAATATATTATTTCATGAGTTAAATCACTGACTAATGAAGAAGTGAAAACTGTTTATTTATTGGTTTATTTTATAAAATATGTTTAATTTGGTTAAAGGATGGTGTTTATATAGTGTAACATTGAAAAATCTTAAGTACATATAAATATGTTAGAAATACGGTTGGTTACAGGGTTTGTAGAGCTTAAAAGATATACATATAGCGCCTTGATTTTTTTCATATATTTCATAAATAGGATAAACGTTAATTTCCTTTTGTATTTACTATCATTTGTTAGTATTAGTATTCATAAATATTGAGTTAACTGTGATGCTTTTAGATAATTAAATTGCTCTAGAAAATATGTAATTGATACTGTTGGTTTAGTTTGTCATTTCCAGTTGATAAATGTTTTTTTATATGCTTTATTTATATTAAAATTTGTAATATTTATGTAATTATTATTTATATTTTGATATTATTCTTAATTTATGTATTCGTAATTTACGTATGGCTATTTGTTTGCCAATATAGACTTCTCTAAAGAAATAATGCTGCTTTTTTTTTTTTTTTTTTTTTTTAGAACTTTTATTGAGTAAATATTACAATCTGCCACAAATGTGGGCAATAAGTAATATAGATGGCATGTGATTACATTCATACATTATGTACAAAAAAGAGAGAGAAAAAAAATTATATATACAAAATAAAATAAATATAAAGATAACAGAAAGAACTTTCTATACATGAACAATATACAAATAAATAAAATTAAATACTAAAATAAGAAAAAAAAAATATTGAGTAAGTAAAAATAAATAAATAGTAGTAATAAAAAATAAAACAAAATTAAATTATAAGTTAAAAACACAATCGTACTTTATTTACAATACACACTCATCCTAGGGACCCCCAGCCAGACACCTCCCTCCAATTATGGAGGGACAAGCCAGGCATAGAGAGGTCCCAGCTCTTCTCTCTCAGCTGCGTCACTGGTGTAAAAAACCCAGTGGAGGCTGAGTGAGAGCGCTATAGTACATTCACGCCGGACATGAGTGGAGAAGCTGGCCATTACAGAACTCCATAATAAATAAATTTTACAAAAGATCTCGGGGCCACTGCCGTTTTAGTCTGCGAGGTGGATTATCAGGATGGGTGGAGCTGGATAAAGATTGAGCCAGAGGGTTAGGATGAAATGAAAGGTTGCGATGGAATTTCGAAAATTTAAGAGGTATGAGGTCGAGGACGTGTGGTATATTGAGATCGTTATGTAGGGTTTTGTTGGAAACATAGTAAGGAGCATTTACTATAGTTCGGAGGATTTTGGATTGGAAGGATTGAATGCGATTGATATTCGACTTTTTTGCTGTCCCCCACAGTTCAAGTCCATAGGTCCAAATAGGCTTAATGATGGTTTGGTATAGGAGAAGTTTATTTTTAATGGAAAGGTGGGATGTCCTATTTAGTAGTCTATACAATTGACTGAAGCGTCTGTTAAGTTCTTGCCTTTTGAGTCGAGTATGTGGGTTCCATGTAAGTCTTTTGTCTAGGTGGAAACCAAGATACCGAACTGTATCAGCTTTAGGTAGTGGAATACCATTGAAATAGATAAGAGGACTGGGTTTGCGGCGAAGGGTAAAGACAACGTTGGTGCATTTAGATTCATTTACTTTGATCCGCCAGTCATCGCACCAGTCTTCAATCAGGGATAAGTGGGATTGGAGATTATAGGATGCTATTGAGGGATCAGGATGGGATGAAAGGATTGCAGTGTCATCAGCGAATGTTGCTAGGAAAGTATCAGGAGTAGTTGGGATATCTGCAGCATAGAGGATATATAGAACTGGACCGAGAACGCTACCTTGTGGAACACCAGCCTCTATTGAGTAGCAGTTTGAGTATTCCATTCCGCAGCGAACTCGAAAGGAACGGTTAGAGAGGTAGGATTGAAGAACTAGGAATAGTGATTGAGGTAAACGGGTTTTGAGTTTGAAAAGCAAACCGTCATGCCATACCCGGTCAAAAGCTTGTGCTATGTCCAGAAATGCGCCGGAGCAATATTGTTTGCTTTCAAGTGCTGAGGAAATGTGGTCAACGACTCTGAGGCCTTGTTGGACGGTGGAATGACTAGTACGGAATCCAAACTGGTGAGAAGGAATATTTTGTGATTCAAGGATGGGTAGGATACGTTTTAGAAGGAGCTTTTCAAAAATTTTTGAAAGGATTGGAAGAAGGCTAATTGGTCTATATGATGAAGGTTTGTTGGGAGGTTTGCCCGGCTTTAAGAAAAGGATAATAATGGAGTGTTTCCATAGCAAAGGGAAATAGGTTGTCCGGAGGATACAGTTGTATAGGTAGGTAAGGAACATGATTGCTTTATGAGGAAGTTGCCGAAGGATCTTTGAGCTGAGGAGATCATATCCAGGGGATTTACTGGGTTTTAATTGTTTTAGAAGGAATTCGACCTCAGAGGGGTTAATTGCTTTAGGAGGTAAGGAGAGAGGAATCGGAGAATCAAGAAATTCATGAACCATTGTTGTGTGAGTGGGGTTAGATTCAGGATGGGGGAGAAATATGCTGGAAAGGTGCTGGGCAAATTCTTCGGATCTGTTCTCGTCAGAAGCTGCCCATGTACCATCTTCACGTCGGAGAGGATGGAAGGTAGGTTGGTATTTTAGGATTTTTTTAGTGGTAGACCAGAGGGAATTGTCAGAGGCAGAGAGTGAAGAAACATAGGAATTATAGGATTCAGATCTGAAGGTAGCCATGTGTTTTTTAAGGAGTTTAGTAAGGTAATTATAGGATTTCCGATCGTCTGGATGCCTGGATCTTTGCCAAATGGCTCTGGCACGGCGTTTGGATTGGATAAGGTCCAGTAGATCTTGGGATAAAGGATTTTTCTTTCGACCTTTGGGATGGGAACGAGGTGAGGATGCAGCCCAGGCTGCTTGTTGGATTATATTTGTGAAGGTATTAGTGGCATTGTCAAGGTCATGGGGAGTTTTTAGGGATATTCTGAGGTCTATGGAGTCGGAAATAGTTTGACGGAAGAGGTTCCAGTCAACAGGCCCTCTTATAAATGATGGGGGAGGAGGTTTCGGGATTGGAGTGACTGAGAGGGTTAAGATTAAAGGGCTGTGATCGGAGGAAAGTTCATCCAGGCGTTCTATAGAGTAATGAAGAGGTCCTATGCCTGAATGTATAAAGAAGTCAAGAAGGTCGGGGTTTCGGTTAGGATCTGTGGGCCAATAGGTAGGTGTTCCGGGAGAAATAAAGGATCTTTGTGAACTAAGTGATGACTGCAATGCTCGCCCACGGGAGTTAGTGGTTCTTGAACCCCATTGCTGATGCTTAGCATTGAAGTCACCGCCTAAGAGAAAGTGGTGGCCTAGGGAATTGAAAAAGGAGTTAAACTGGGATGTGGAAATTGGTTTATTTGGGGGGCAGTAGGCCGCTGCAATCGTGACGGGAAAGGAGAGGGTTTTGATGACAACTGCTGTGGATTGTAGGGATTCATTTGCTGGTAAAGGGAATTCATGGTGAGAGAGGGAATGGTGAATGACGATAGCAGTTCCGGCATGAGCTCTACCGTCAGGGTGGTCTGTTCGGTATGTTCGGTATTGTGGTACATTGAAGCGTTGTCTACTGGTCAATCGGGTTTCTGTGATTAATGCTACGTCAACTTCTTTGTCTTGCAGTAAGGATGTTAGTTCGTTAGTGTGGTTACGAATACCATTCGCATTCCAAAGGAGAATGGATAAGGGTTTTGTGGGAGACATTTAAGGATTTTTTTGAAGAGGAATTAGAAGAGGGATAACATTTGTAAGGAGTGATATAAGTGGGGTGATAACAATTTTTAACTCTGATAGGAAGGAATTAAATAAGGATGTGAGATCTGAGGTAGTTGGGGGAGGAGGAATGTGGGGGATTTGATGAAGGGTGTGTGGATTAGGCTGGATTGATGGTGCTGGGGTATGTTGAGTGGTCTGTTGGAACTGTGGTTGAGGCAATGGTTGCTGAGGTTGAGGGTCATACAATTGAGGCTGTTGGGGAGGAATCGGCATGGCCCCATTTTCATTTTGGCATCTTTTTCCGCCCAGCATTTCAGCAAAAGAAACAGATGAGGTGGCAATTTTTGAGGGCTGTCTTCCTCTGGTCCGTAAAGTTTCTTCGGCATTTGGGCGGTTTGGCTGGAACCTGTTACGTAGGTTTTTGTACGTCTGACAGCCTTTGTAGTTGGCTGGGTGACCTTGCTGACAGAGGGCACAGACTGCTGGGACATCTCGAGATTTCGTGCATTCATTTGACTTATGCATTTGCCCGCATTTTACGCATCTCGGTATGTGGTGGCAATAGGTTTTTGTATGGCCGTACGCCTGGCAATTGTGACACTGGACGATATCACGTTTGGGGTACGGTTTTTCTACTTTTACTCTTGTATAGTAGATTGATGATACCTCGTAAATCTGTTCAACTCCAGGGGTTGATTCTAGGTCCACGAAGAATAAGGGTAATGGGGTTTTGCCGCTAGCCCCGGGATGTGTCCTGTTATCTTTCAGAACATTAGTCACTGCCGAACTTTATAGCCCATGGCTATTAATTCTTCTTTAATGGCCTCGGTTGGTGTTGTTGGGTGGAGGTTCCTTATGACGACTCTCAGTGATCTCTCTTCCTTAAGCTGATAAGTGTGAAAATCAGCTTTCGTTTCCGATAGGTATTTAACTATACGGCGGTAGGTATCAGGGGAATCCGGCATGATTTTTGTGTCTTTGATTCTGTTTACACATGAGTATTTTCCGGTGCCGATTATGTTATTTAGTTGGCTGCACAGTAATGCGAAATTTCCTACGTTTCTGACGAAGATTGGAGGAGGCCGTGGAGGTTGAGATGCAGTATTTGACTCCATGGTTTCGACATCTGTATTAGTAAGCACCTGGTACGGATTTGGAGTGAAGAAGGGAGACTCTTCTATCATCTCTTGAGCTGACGTCCCTGGTTGAGGATTTATAGATGGCGGCGAAGGGGGTGGCGTATTTCTCTTCGATTTCCTCGGCTTTTGCTTCGCGGGGCTCATTCTAATAGTTTCTAGTGAACGGCTTCTCTTGCTATTTTTTGATGACATCACCATGTGGAAATATCTCATTTAGCGCTCACAGTATTGAGGTAGATATAAAAAAAATAATAATAATAAAAAAAAAAAATAAGATAAAAATAAAATTAAAAAGATTAAAAAGGTCGTAGCGTGTTTTGTCTACGGGGCGTAAGCCCAACCTCTTGTGTTGAGGGCTATCGCCAAACTAAACTTGGCCGTGAAAGGCAAGTAAGGAATTATCCCCACCGTCCTATTCCTTATCTCTAGAGCACATATCTCTTCATAACTAATAAGTTAAATAGATTCAATAAGTCATTATTGTACTCACTGTTAATAATTACTCACTGGCCACTGCTGTAAATAATTAGTTCTGAACACTTTTGAAGTGAAAAAACTAAAGAAAACTCACTAGATAATAGAATTTATAACAGAGCGATGTGAATACGATCTATCTAAAGATGGCGCAAGCGCATAACTCAATAATGCTGCTAAATTTTTAAGTTATCATTAAATTCATTGTTTAAACTAGAAATTGTAACTGAGGTTGTATTATATTTCAAATCGCTGTTTTTGCAGATCAGTTCTGAATCATGTTTTAGTTGGGCTACTGTTTGGAATTATGATTAATTTTCATAATACTCAATTTTGGTTTTATCAAAATTTTATGTACTTAGTTTTTTTTTTATGTATTAGCTATTGGTTATTTATATAATTAGCTGAAGATTATTCAAAAGAAAAATCAATAAGTTTGGTCGCTTATTAATTTTTCTTTTCTTGTAAGAGGAGGGTAATGCTATGTATCAAACCAAAAGGTTTTTACTTAGCAAAATAATATTCGCGTGTTGTGTAATAGGGTGGCTGGCCCCTTCACAGCCTCATGCAGGTGGTCCAGCAGTTCACACTCTTTGTTGGTGTGAGTGCCATATTTCGCTACCTCCCT
The DNA here is from genome assembly GCA_003667255.2 of Euschistus heros. Lineage (NCBI taxonomy): Eukaryota > Metazoa > Arthropoda > Insecta > Hemiptera > Pentatomidae > Euschistus > Euschistus heros. The sequence continues at coordinate 642,797 of RCWM02000248.1, forward strand.
ATCCATTACCAGGTAATATTTGGGGTAAACGCGAGATTCGAGTCAGTCTTGGAGAAGATCTTTGAGAGAGAGGAGTTCGTCGGAGATGTCTGGTTCCTGGAGATCGGGGGCCTGGCCTTCCGGGCAGCCTGGGAATTCTCGCCATGTAGCCGCCCGCTTCCCCGCACAACATAGCATTGCCCTTAAGATGAGTCTAGATTAAGTTATTTGTTACCGTATAAGTTTTAAACTTAAGTTATGCTTCTTATTTCTAGTTGTAATTTCTATATGTCAACCCATAGTGGAATATATATATTGTTTTAGTTCAACCGTCATCATTCATTTGCATGCCACTCATTATTAATATATTTTGATTCCTCTCCTTTATAATTAACAAATCTTAATTTCTGACCCCACGATAATCTTCTGGAGAAGATATTAGATTAATACATTAGTACTTAATTAGTTAAAAATATCAATTATAAATTGTCAGGAGATTAAGTCCTGGCTGGCATCCCTGTTTGTAGATTAATGCATGATCCGGACTGGACACACACAGAGGACATAGCAATATATATATATATATATATATATATATATATATATATATATATATATATATATATATATATAAGTTATGAGATTTCAGATGATATAAAATAAAAAAAGAAAAAGGATTGATATATGAACGCCTGGATAGTTGAAATATAACTGATTTATTCCTCAAATAATTCTACTTATTACATTTGGTCTTATTTACATCTTTAAGGAGGATTAAGTTAGGTATTAAGTATATTATTCTTATTCCCTATACCTTAACTCCCCTCCACCAGTTTACGAACACCTCTCGTAAACTCCAAAAATAAAATATAATGGATCACTTATTACTAGATACATATCTTAAAAGAAAAGAACATAGCAATATTATACAATTTCACATTCACTTATTACTATATACAGAACTCAGAAATGAATAAAAATACTAAAAAACACGTAACAAAACTATGCACCATATTCACAATCACTTCCATTACATCACCTATATACCTATAATCGTTACGAAAAATACAAAAAACAATATATATATACTTCTACTGAACATAAATTCCCTCTTGTCCAGCATAACCATTGTACAATGAAAGAAGTAATGACATAAAGGGAAAATTAAAAAAAAACAATAATAACTTGTTGATCCTGGATACTATACCCGTTTATATTTGGGTTTCTCTGGATTCCCTAATTGGAATTTTTAACTGCTCAATGTGAGCCGTCCTCCTTTTCTTGGGGTCGTGGACGCTTTGTATGGTTACCACATTATGCTCCCGAATTACAATGACCCTGTAAGGCCCCTCATAGCGCCTAACCTCCTTGCTCCTGTTGGACCCTACTTTCTTGTACACTATTGTACCAATTCGCAACCTTTCCGTCACGTCCCGAACCCTTAGGTTTTCTCTTTCCACCCTTTTACTCTTCTCAGTTACCATCCGTTTTCTAACCTTATAACACCGGCTAACCAATGCAATTCGGTTCGCTGCTAACTGTTCCGCCAGATCCTCATCTACTACCGTATTTCGCTGGTCCCTTCTTCTATCACGGAGCCCAAGTATTTCAAATGGAGAGAACCCAGTTGTCATGTGAATAGAATGGTTATAGGCTGCAACCGCCCTAGGCATCGCTATGTCTGCCTCTAACCCTTTATCTACGTGAAATACACGAAGGTGATCCCCTAGTGTGCTATGGAGCCGCTCTACGTCCCCTCTACTCTTGGGGTGCCCCGGGGTATTAATATGCCATTCTACTTCCAATGTTTTCATCTCCGTCCTGATGTTGGCATTATCGAACTCCCGCCCTCCGTCTGATGACACCCTGTTCGGTACCCCGTAAAACTGGAACCACGTCCTTAGAGCCGTAACAACTGCTTCCGCCGACCGTTCCCTTATCGGATATGCCATGGCCGCTTTGCTAAAGACGTCGATCACCGTTACCCACTTGAATCCTTTCCACGTGAATGTGTCCACTTGAAGGTCACTTAGTGGCCCCATGGGTGTCTCCGACTCTTCCTGCCGTCCCGTGGGCGGATGCCGGTCATATTTCGTAGTATGGCAAACCTCACACGCCCCCAGTACTTCATCTACCGTCTTCCTCGTCCGGATCCAATAGTACTTTCGCTTTAACGCCTGAAGTGTCTCATTCACGCCCCGGTGGTTCGTCTTGCCTTGGTGGTAGGCGAGCGTAACTTCCCGCTGTCTATCAGCCTCCGTTATCGTTTCTACCATCAACCGGCATCGCACAAACGTTCTATCCAACCCAATCTTCTCAGTTTGCCATAACCGCCGTATCTTTCCCCAAACAGTCGCATTACCCACATACAAGTATGACGTTTTCCCTGGTTTCGATGCGTCATTCAATGCCCTCACCAGCTGTTCCTCTCTTATTCCTGGTTCCGACCTGACGGTCGCAATACGCAATTTGCCATACCGAGTGTGTTCGATTTTCGTACGCCCTGTGGTTTTTGTTTTCCAAACGATCTGATTGGGTTTATCATTGACAATTTCCTCCCTTTCTTCCATATTCACCGCTCTCTCACTTACCGAGCTTCTTCCCCCCGATGACTCCCGGTCGTTATCGGTTCCGCGTGGCTCTTGCTCTCCTTTTCCATCCAGCGACCATTCCTGAAGAAACTGCCCAACGTCTCGCGAGGGTCCTGCAGCCGCGTCCTCGATCGCATTCACAGTAATCGCCCTCGATAACCAGTCGGCAACTACATTCTCCTTACCTGGTTTGTAAATAATTTCCATAGAATACTGGCTCAGTTGCTCTTTCCATCTAGAAACCCTCGCCGACGACTCTTTTAGTTTCCCCACCCATTGGAGTGGCCTATGGTCAGTCTGCACCCTAAACCGCCTGCCAAACAAGTATGGTCTGAAGTGGTCTATTGCCCAGACGATTCCTAGTAGTTCGCGCTCTAGAGCACTATATCGTGCCTCTGCATCTGTCAAGCGTCTACTCCCATTAGCTACCGGACGATCTCCTTTCTCTCCCTCCTGAGACAGAACCGCACCAACCGCGTATTCGCTTGCATCGGTCGTTAATGTGAACGGACGCGTGAAGTCCGGGAATGCTAGTATAGGTTCCTCCTTCAATCGTGCCATGCATCGACGAATATTGTCTTCCATGATCGCAGTGACAACTATTTTCGCACCCTTTTTTAGCAAATTGTTAACAGGCACTAAATATTGAGCCATATCCGGTACAAACCGACGGTAATAATTTAGAGCCCCTAAAAGTCGTCGGATCCCTTTTACATCCCGGGGTATTTCCATCCTCGTAATCGCACTCACTTTGGATGCATCCGGTTTTACTCCCTCCTTCGACACAGTATGGCCCAAAAAATTAATTTCGGTTTTCCCCAGTACGGACTTCTCTGGTGATAGTCGCAACCCAAATTAACGTACCCGTTCAAACACCTGTTTGAGATGTTTGATATGTTCCTCTTCCGACCTGCTAAACACTAGCAAGTCGTCCATATAGATTTGGCATTTCCCTTCATCTATATCCCGTAAAAATTCGTCCATAAGGCGCTGAAATGTGAGGGGTGCATTCTTTAATCCGAACGGCATACGGGTGAACTCATAATGCCCCCTCTCAAACGTGAATGCTGTTTTCGCCTGATCCCTTGAATGAATCTTAATTTGATGATAACCAGCTTTGAGATCCAGTGTACTAAATACCTCAGCCCCACTTAACCTGTCTATAATATCATCAAACCGAGGAATAGGGTATACTTCGTCCACGGTATTCTCATTCAACTTCCGTAAGTCGACTACGACTCTATATGATTCTCTATTATCCCCAGGTACGCTTTTCTTCCTCGCCGCCCATAAGGGACTGTTGAATGGGGACGAACTGTTAACTATTATTCCCTGTTTCAACAAGTTTTCCAATTCGGCCCGGATATGTTTTCTTAGGGCGTGCGGATACCGGCGCTCCTTAACATATGAAATCCTTTCCTGCTTAAGAGGAATTTCATGTACGGTTCTCCCCGTCGCGCTCAAAACATCCCCTTCTTTGAAAAAAATATCATCATATTCTCTCCTCAATTCTTCCCTCCAATCAGTCACCCTACTCACCGCTCCAATGCGCGACCCATTCACCACTTGCTGGCATTGATATACTCTCTTTCCCAAACGTATACGCCACCTCCCTTTTTGATTCCGTACGCTCGCGCCTACTTTTCCCAGCAAGTCACAACCGACGATCGCCTGGTATTCACGAGGCATCTGCTCCACAACATGTACCCGCAAGCTGTTTCCCGTTTCCGACCATTTCCTTAGGGCAACCTCTATCTCCCCTAGCACGCTACAGGGCCCCCCCAAGGTGACCAATCTACATCCACATACCTTTAACTGAGATGTCTTCTCCTTACCACATAGCATCTCTACAGCATCTCTTGACATCAGAGTATTGGAACTCCCGGTGTCCACCAGGCACCTGACTCCACTCTTCAGCTTAATTATTGGCAACCAGCTACCGCGTTTACTCCTTACATTGTTGCACCAGAACGCGTGGCCGCCTCTCCTCCTGCACCCTCCTCATGTCCTGTTTTGCTTCCTCCTCTCGGCTGCTGCTTGGCGATGCTCTCTATTCTGCGTGGTTCTCCACCGCTGGCTGCTTCAACCACCTTCTTCACCACTGCTCCCCGGCTCCTCTTCTGTTCCGGAAACTCCAGACACTTCCGATACCTCTTCAGATGATGAGCTCCTCCGCATTGCTCGGGATCTTCTCCGTAACTCCTGAGCGTTCACCTCCATTGGCTCACCCTGTTGACCATCCTTTCGGCGAAAGATGTAGGGACATTGGCGAGCTATGTGACCTTCCATTCCACACTCAAAGCATTTGGTCCGGGGACAATGTGCTACGAGATGCCCGGTTTTTCCGCACCCATGGCATCTTCTCTCTTCCTTTCTTGGCCCACCTTTCTGTTTGATGGTCCCGACTTTCGCTCGTTCCAAACTGGTCTATCCCTTGCTGGACGAAACTTTCGCCACACCGCTGGGGCAATCCTTGGTCGACTGAAAGGAACCCTGTTCCACTCAAAGTCAGCTCCTTCCATACGTGCTTCTTCCTCCCGGGCGCCCGAATCTACTAACTCCTGGGCACATTCAACGAATGTCCGGTCTGACTGAAAGCCTTCTTTCTTTCCAGTCTCTCTGGCTAACTGCACCTTCCAGACCGTACCCAAAAACGCCATTCGAGCCGCTGTTTCCTCTGCAGATACGGTCTCTCGCATCTTCTCCATAAGTTTATTGTAGCGAGCCAACATCCCTGCCGCGTATTGACCCGGAGTTTGATGCTGTTGCTTTCTCTCCCGAAACAACTGATATATATCTTCCTCAATGGACCATCTTCCTCCACCAAACGCCTTCTTCAAGCGACTTTTCACGACCTCCCATGAAGTCCCCTCATCCGCTTGAATCTGGTTCAAAATGTTTCTTTTCACTCGACAGATCAAGTCCGCCTTTAAAGACTCAGCGTCTCGTGAATCCACCAAATTATCAGCCGCCTTGGCTTCAATTCGGGCCAACAGCCTATCTCCACCCTTAATAAAGTGATTCAGTTCACCTATCTCTCCAGTGAACTTCTCCAAGTCCGATATTGCCCTCCGCAGCTCCTGCGCAGTGGCCACCCTTACTTTCATCCAGGCTAACGTGTTCGCATGTGCTTCAGCTAGAACCGGCTGTCTTAATACTCCTTCTGATCCCTCTGGCATTTTTATTTTTCAATCACAGAAGATTAAACACGAAAAAAAAAAAAAGTTTTTTTTTTTTTTTTTTTTATTTTAAAGAATTTTTTTTTTTTTTTTTTTTTTAAAGATTTTTTTTTTTTTTTTTTTTTTTTAATTAAAAATTTCACTGACCTTCCGGTTCCTCCACACACGCTAACTCCCGGGTTTCGGCACCAGTTATGAGATTTCAGATGATATAAAATAAAAAAAAGAAAAAGGATTGATATATGAACGCCTGGATAGTTGAAATATAACTGATTTATTCCTCAAATAATTCTACTTATTATTACATTTGGTCTTATTTACATCTTTAAGGAGGATTAAGTTAGGTATTAAGTATATTATTCTTATTCCCTATACCTTAACTTATATATATATAACGTACCTTATACTCACCTTATACCCAGTTCAAAATAATTACAAAAAGAAAAATTTTGAAAATAATTATAAAAATAAAGAGTACCGACCAAATTTTAACAACCACTATGATTATCAAAATTACCGACCCCACCAGTACCACCGCGAGCAATATGCGTCGTATAATAATCCCCAACATTACCGACAGCAACAGTATCAGCATGAACAAGGTCCAACCTTTAACTCTTATAACAATAACAACCAGCATAACTTCCGGCCACAACAGCGAGCTATTGAATATACGACTCCGATTTATAATCAACCGTGGGACCCCCAGTCGCAACATAAATTTTTAAACAAACCACCCTCCAGAAATATTAGGCAAAATTACCAGCAACCTCAAATAGATTTAAACAACGTTTCGATGAGAACTGTTTCTAATAGGGTACATACAATTGAGGAAGAAAAAGATGAAAAAATAAAAATGTTGTTAGAACGGATTGAATCTTTGAAAAAAGACAGGATCATTTTTTAGAATTAGGCCCAAGCACGAGCAGACCTCCGGACCGGATATAAATAATTTAAATTCTAAACAAACCATTGACGATAACCAGGATAAACAAATAGAAATCCACGACTTAAACTTAAATAACGACTTACCAAAGCAAATCGACGAACAAAATGGAAAAAAACAATTACTCCGCGACGAACATATAAAACCGGAAATAAATGAAACTGTAGAAAATTCTGTAAACAAATTTAAAAATATGGAAGACGACGAAAATTTAAAACACCAAAAACTTGAAGAACTTAATAAAAATAAAGAAACAGTCCGAAATGAATATCGTAATTTAAATAAAACATTAAAAACCGTTAATAAGTCACGGGAAGGAAAAGAAAAAAATATAATTAGTAAAATCAAAGAAACGGAAGATTTAAATTCAAATTTAGTGAAAGAAACAAACAATTTAAAAGCTTCGAAAATAACTGTTGAAAAATTAAATAATAAAGTAACAAAGGTTAATAAATTAAACCGAAAGACATTAAAAGAAATAATAGCTTCTATTTCCATAAAAAGTAGGCTGGATCACTGCGGCAATAAGTTAAAAAATTTTAAACCTCAACTAAATGTTCCTTTAGGCGAGATAACGGTTCATGAAGAGTTACACAAATTGTTAAATGTAATAAACAGACCAAATAAATCAAAAAATAATTTCCCACTTTGGATTGTACCAAAAAAGATGTATAAGTATAGGAAAAAACTAAGTAAAAATATTTAAATCGGATAAATTGTTGATTCTAGTAACTTCGAATTCAACACCAATACCATTTTTATTAATATTCATAATCATACCAATTATTAGTTTTAAGTTTATGTTTCAGAAGCATAGATATTTAAACAATAGAATTTTAAGAATTGCAGAATCTTTAATACCATTTAGATAAACAAGAAATCAGAATTTGGTGCCTCTGGCCATGTTGCAGTACACGGCACCTTAAAATAAAATAAATAAATAAACAATAGAATTAAAACGATTGTTTTTCAATCTGATAACTCTCTTAACTATTATAATTTATATTAATACTAGTTTTTGCCCATACTTAAATTTATTAATATTATCATTAATTATTAATAATACGTTTTAACTATTTCTGTAAAATTATAACTTACTTATTTTGATTTAGATTGCAAAATTTAGTTTTATGTTGCTTCTCATTACGATGTTTCGTTTATAATTAATATTAATAGGTACGTAATTCTGAAAAGAGCAATGGATTTCTAACAAATCAAAAGTAACTATTTAATTTTAATAATAATTTAATAATAATTAATAATTTAATAATAATTTAGTTGGTAATAATTAATTGTATGTTAATGGTAATTAGTCATTTAAAGAATATATTTATTTGATTATTACTCCGATAATAATGTTAACTTTCATACATGCGTTACTAAATACGTTTAGGATTAAACTGTTGTATTCGTTCTTTTTTTAAGCTTCTATTATGCTTGCTGTTTAAACAATTACATCGTATCGACGAAACTAAAATAATCTGTAAATTAAAATTATTATTTTATTTTATTTTTGTAACAATTCAATTCAAACAAAACAAGGTATGATCATTTTATTTAATGTCCTGTTAATCACTAGAATTGAAATAGTAAATATAAAACTAAAGGGATAAAATTTAAATTTAAATGCACTACGCATAGCAATTTTATTCATCTATGTGATTAAGTATTGTCATTTTTGGTTAAAAAGTTAATAAGTTTACATCACGTCTCGATCTTTATTTCTTGCTTATTTTTGTTTTTAAGAAGTTGAATATAATTGTTATAAACATTTTTATGCATTTATAAAATGAGGTTAGACCTGACAGAACAATATGTATTAAAATATCATAAGGACCAACAATTATTACATAAATTAATTAGATCGAAAATAAATGACGAAAAAGAAACAAGGACTGAAAAATTAAATAAAAATAGAGAAGACCCTTTAGATATTCAGAGACAATTAGGAGATACAGAATATTTGAAAAATACCCAAGCGAAAATAAAAAGTAGAGACAAATTTAAAAAAGTAAATGTATTAGTAAAAGACAAAAGACCAAACTCATATTGACAATATTAGAAAGCCCACTAGGAAAAAACGGAAAAAGAAACAATCTATTTCGGACGACGATAATGAATCCATTTGCGTGAACATTTCGGATATCTCGGATGATTATGACTCAAATGATTCAGATAATGGTGATGATTAAAAATATTTAATTTTATTTAAACAATATTAAAATGTTTTAAAAATCTTTTATTTTAATAAAACGTAATAAATATGATGGTATTAGGGAGTAATGTTTATGTTATATTCAAAGAATTATCTGTATTAAATTGACAATGCTGTAGTTATTTGAATAAAGTCGGACTTTTGTATTTTGTTGTAAAATATTATATTCAATGTTAATAATGTAAAAGATCATTCAAATTATTATTTTATTTCACAGTAATATTCTGTCCGATTTATTTTGTAATTAATATTTTGAAGTCACTATCATGAATATTAGGATACTATTATTTTGTCTTGAAATATTATTTTGATTGATCATTGAAAAGTATGTATTTTATTTTGAAATTATTATTAATTGTAATTATTGTAATTATTGTAAAGGAGTGTTTGAATTATTATTTTGATTTAAAATATTATTATTTTAATTGAGTAATTTTGAAGCTAAAAGTATTATTTGTAATAGAGGAAACTAATTCAAAGACTCTTATTTTATTTTTCCTTTTGTTTAAATAATGTATAGTTATGAATTGTTTAGTATTAAGAAATATCCTGTTATCTTTTAGTTATAAGGAAAATTGTACTTTAGCATGTAAGGAATTTTGTAATGTATAAACATTTTATAGTTTAAGCTTATTGTTAATATTAAGAGAAGGACAAGGTCTAATCCTTTTGTTTATGGGAAATTGACAATCATATAAATCCTATTTTAGTGTTAGAGCACAAGGTTTAATCTTTTTATTTTTCAAGTGTACAGATCCTGACTTAGTAAACAGGAAATTCAAAGTCTAATCCTTTTTGTTTATAGGAAATTGATAGTGGTATTTCAGTACAGAGTTTAATCTTTTTATTTATGTAAAACTATAGATAGTACAAATCCTAAACTTGATACACAAGATATAATCCTTTTATTTTTGTATAAACTTAAATTATAAGGTCCAATCCCTTTTGTTTATAGAATATTATCTACTGTAATGTTATGACTTAGTGTCAAAGGTATTGAGAAATGTATAAGGTTCAAACCTTTTATTTTTATTGTATAGAATCTAACCTATTTACACTAAGATATTTGTTCCATCGGAGACCTCGGGGGGGGGGGGGGGGGAAAGTTATGGAAACCCAATGGTATTAGAGATAATAAATAAATGTACACTATCCCCTCTCCTAGATAACTGTATAAAAGGCCACCCCCACCTGTGCCCGATTGACACTCTGCTCGTCTAAGCGTTGTGACGCCAGATGTTCAACACGAAGTCCTTGTATTAGGCTATAAATTGTGCTTTTTCTTGTATAATGTATGTCAGTCAATAAAAACCTCTTTTTAAAAACTCAGTCCCGCGAACCTTTTATTTAGCTATATATATATATATATATATATATATATATATATATATATATATATATATATATAATAAAAAAAAAAAACAGGATTCAAATTAAATGCCTGGCTTTTGCTGATGACTTAGCAATTTTCACTAATGACAGAAAGGAGGCACAGGCAACACTGGAAAGACTGCATGAAATTGCGTCTAACACAGGCCTACAAATATCGTACGAGAAAACCCACTATCTTGAAAGATTTCCTATAAACAAAGCCCCACTAGAAACCAAATACGGAAAAATTACACAAACCTCCCAATTCAAACACCTAGGAGAGATTATTTAACCATCTGGACTGAACCAGATTTCTAATGAAGACAGGTTAAAGAAACTACAGAGAGCATAGAAACTTACTTGGAATCACTACAACAAAAAAGCAATATCGATCAATGCGAAAATGCGTCACTTCAACACAGTCGTGCCCCCGGAAGCCCTATATGCAGCTGAAACTACAGTACTTCGTGGACACATCAGAACAAAAGACATTGAAAAACAAGAACGGAAGATCCTCAGGAAGATTTTTGGCCTCGTGAATCGGGATGGAATCTGGATTAAAAGACCCACTTCAGAACTTTACAAATATTCTAAGACAATTACTGACACCATTAGAAAAAGGAGAGCAAATTTCAACGGACATTTGTACCGGATGGGTCCCGATCGAATCACAAAGAAAATTTTCTCCATAGCCTGTTTCAGTAAAAACAAGACCAAGTGGATATGAAAATAAATGAAAATGACATTAAGGACCGTACAAAATTTAAGATTTCTATAGCAAAAATAAAATTTGAATGTCACCCACAGAGAACCACGGGAAGAACATGGACAACAGAGCGCAAACAAAAGTATAGTAAATTAATGAATAGAATTTGGGAAGAACGAAGGAAAAATAGGAAAAAGTAACCATCATAGATGTCAAGTTCCAACGCTCTCTCAACAGGGATGTAACGATAATAATAATAATAATTATATTTATCAGTTGTTTCGGGAGGAAAGGCAGCAGCATCAAACTCCGAGCCAGTAGCGGCAGGGATGTGATTCGTTGAATGTGTCCAGGAGCTGGTAGATTCGGGCGCCCGAGAGGAAGAAGCACGTATGGAAGGAGGTGACTTTGAGCGGAACAGGATTCCTTACAGTCGACCACGGATCGCCTCATTGGCGTGGTGAAAGTCTTGTCCAACAAGGAATAGACCATTTAGGATTGAGAGATATGTTAGCTCGCTATGTTGAGGGATGTTATCATGGATGTTAGCATGTTAGGACGTTTAGGAGTTCACATTAGGAGTGCACCCGTATGCCGTTCGGATTAAATAATGCATCCCTCACATTTCAGTGCCTTATTGACGAATTTTTACGGGATTTTGATAATAGGGTGTGCCAGATCTACAGCAAGTGTTTAGTAGGTCGGAAGAGAAACATATCAAAGATCTCGGTCAGGTGTTTGAACGGGTGCGTGAATTCGGGTTTCGATTAACAACAGAGAAGTCCGTACTAGGAAAAATCGAAATTAATTTTTGGGCCACACGGTGTCCAAGGAGGGAGTCAAACCGTGTGGTGCGATCTAAAGTGAGTGCGATTATGATGATGGAAATACCGCGGGATGTAAAAGGGATCCGACTACTTTGATGGGCTCTAAATTATTATAGACGGTTTGTACCAGATATGACTCAATATTCGGTGCCTATAAACAATTGCTGAACAAGGGTACGAACATGGTTTTTTCTCCGATCATAGAAGACAATATTTGTCGATTCATAGCACGGTTAAAGGAGGAACCCGTACTAGTATTCCCGGACTTCTCGCGTCCGTTCAAATAGAGCACCCTTTCCTCCGCATATGGGTCGAATGTTGACTCGTCGAGAGGTTCGCACGTCTCTCTCGTCTTGTGCGATATTTGCGGCTCGGGCTTCTGCCATCCGCACATTGGTCGACTTCAGTTTGTTTGCATCTCGCGACCAGAACTGACCTCCTCCGCATTTTTAAACCCAGAACGTAATAAAAATGAGCAGTTCAAGTAGTGATGAAGACTTTGTGATGTTTTTGTGATACCGGCGCTTGAAAAGAAATAAACGTAGATTATGGGTGCATCCTTATATTGAACGTAATTTTAATGCTCGGTTATTTGTTGGTGCAAACGAACTGGAATAGAGTGACACTAAATTTTTAGCATTTTATAGAATGTCGAAAGATTCATTTACCACTCTAATGAGATTCATTATGAAGATACCAATATGAGGGACTGTTTGGGTGCTGAGGAATGCATACTTATAACTTTGAGGTAAGTTTTATATTTAAGGTAAGAAAAAAGAATATAATACAAAATAATAGATTAAAATGCAGTTAGAAAATAAAGTAAAAACTATATTAATGACAAAATTTGCACATGTATGTAAATATGTGTGTATATAGGTATGTATGAGTGAATATGTGTGTGTGTGTGTATATATATATATATATATATATATATATATATATATATATATATATATGTATATAGAAAGAGAGAGAGTGAGAAAGAGAGAGATATTTAAGAACGTATAGTCACAATTTTTGTTTATTCTATTACTAGGATGTTATATTTTTCTGTTTATTCGTTGAAAGTTTTTTTTTTTCATATATTTTTCTTTCATTATAAATTATGATTACATCAAATATATTTAAGTTGGTTATTAGTTTTGTATGTTAAGAAGAGTCTGGTTTATTTTCTTGGTACAGCATGTAATTTTGTGAATTGTAAAATTATATAAGAAATAAAGAAATAATAATAATAAAATAAAAAGATATTAAAGACAAAAAAAAATAATACAATAGAATTTAAGAGTAGAAAAATATAATACAACTAGAAAATAAAGAAAAAACTAAAACTTAAAATAAACTATCTCCTGTGGAGGGAGGAGGAAATGAATGATTTAATCTGTAAAAATAATTAGCACTTAAAAATAAAGCAAAAAAAAAAAAGAAGAGAGAAAATGAAATTATAATCACCTCCATGACGTAGAATCGCACGGTCCTCTCGATAAATCCCGTGCACTACCGATCTCACGAGACGAGGAACGCAGAGGACGAGGAACTGCTCGGTTTTTGACGAGCTCAAAACGACCCGTGTGTGGACCTCAATGCAACCCATTGTTAGTTGAGTGGAGGGGAGAGACGAGCTAGATTTTTCTCGAGTCGAGCACTTCGAGCGTCGACTCCTGTGCGGAGGCTCTAACTGTCATGCCAGCGAATACAGACTTAGTTAAATGTAAGTAGATAAGACCAATATATATATATATATATATATATATATATATATATATATATATATATATAAGTTATCTTCAATTTAAAAGTAAAGAAGTTTATTCAATAAAAGTTACAATACCAGAAAGAAGAGTGGCGTGGAGACGGCTCTGGATGTACTGAGAGAGTGTTACAAAATTTCTTGAGGTTTATAAAGGGTTACAATGGCTTCTTCTAGGAAGCTTTATGCTAACATTACAGTTCACAGGAGAGCAAGTTCCCACGATGGGTTTCTAATAAATAGATTACAATAGTTAGGAGTCAAACCTTAAAAGTAAAAATTAAAAATATCTAAGGAAAAATATATAATGTAACTTATATATATATATATATATATATATATATATATATATATATATATATATATATATATATATATATAAATTTGTTGTACAGTAGCCCTGTGTTTTTACTCTGCCCGATATTCCCCTTTTTTGTAGTGTTTCTTTTTAGTCTAATTATAACTGGTGCCGAAACACGGGAGTCTTATCGTGCCATAATTAATTAATAATTCTTATTGATTTGTTCCTTTCATAAGTCTTCCGCTAAAAATGCCTGTAAGAACTCGCTAAACTGGAGTATCAGTTAGCTCAAGCGCAACTTGAGAGGGTGTAACTCGAGGCACAGCTGGCATAGGCCAATGAGACTACGAAGTTGGAGCTGTTGAAGGTCAGGACGCAGAATTCGGCATTTATTCATGAAGTTATAGGCCAACTTGAGCCTTTCACGGGTGTTACAGGTGATCTTGAGCATTAAATGATGGAGATCAAATTAAAGGGATAATTCAATTTTAGTTGGACACAGGAACACTATTGCAGTCCGATGTAGTGCTATTGGTAGCATCCTTAGTGGGTCGTATATCAAGGAGGTTTTTGAACACGATTCAAGGTGACACCACTGTTTCGTGGGACACGCTCAAGGGTAGACTAAAGAATCTATACGGCGGAGGTAGATAGACTCCAGACGATCATCGTTTTAACTACTTAAAGAGAGCAGGAACTCATGGCAATCGCAAGGCAATTTCGCAGAAAAGCTGCTACTGCTCTTTAATAGATTAGTAGAGAAATTGGTAGAAACATTTGAGTAAGCTGAAGCCTGACAGCGCATGGAGTTAATAAGAAGAATCCTTAAGTAAAAAATTAACCATTATGTTGACCGCCTAAGATCCCTTCCATGAACTAATAGACACACGCGAACAGAAAGATACCCGACATAGGAGCCCAATAAAATAGTGGACTGTGGTTAGAAGTCCCAGAAGAAAACACCGTAGCCCACCCAGGCGCAGTGGGGGAGAGCTGACTTTTGAGAAGCGGACTAATAGGGCACCCGCAGCGCAATGCAATCTCACGAAATGCTACGAGTGTGGCAGGAGAAGGCACGTGGCCAGGGAGAGTCTAAGACGTCATGCACGTCCCAATAGAAGAGAACTACAACCGGAATCGATGGAGGTGAACAATCAGGAGTGGAGCAGGAGGCGGGTGCTATATACCATAGAAACGGAGGGTGTTCTTCTGGTACATAATCGTCTGGAGAGGAGAGTGTGCGATCTGAGCGCAGCACTTCGGCCTCGAGAGGACATAAGGTGACTAGTGGGAATCTCTGGAGGGGAGGTCCTTCCGGGTGTGAGGGCGTGGTGCGGCAACCCAAACTAGATTGAGGATACTGCGACTGGTGGGGCAATTTCTCACGAGATTTAGTAATAAACAGCAATGGGATAGAGAGAGGAGTTATGAGGTTGCCCGTGGCGAAGTTGGGGTGGTCGGATGTCAAATTTTTATTTGAAAACGGGTAGTACAAATTCCCTTAATAGTAAACAGGGAGCCGAGATGCTAGGTATCTGGAGGTCACCTCAGCGTAATTTCCACGGTTAGTGGGCGATGCAAGACTTTAGGAGAAGGCTATTTCAGTTGCTAGAGATTATTGGGAAAGGACGTGAAAATAAAACTGCATATCAATGAAAGTGTAATGCCCGATTACGATTTGATAGTCGGGTGTGATTTGTTGCAGAGAGCAGGGTTGGAAATGCGGGTCGAGCGAGTTATTGTCAATTCCGGTTAGGGGAGCGAGGATACCGGGCCGTGATGGTGGGATCAGGCCAGAATGTCGAGATCGGGGCGATCGATTGCAGCCAGAAAGCCGTTGCGGACATTGTAAATCAGTACGCTAACCTTTTTTACCAATGAGACAACATCCAGCCGACCACAGTAAAGAGGGTTCATAGGATCACGCACAAATCGGATAGGCCGGTATATGAGAAGGATGAAGGATGAGGTAGATTATCCGAAAGCAGTTGGCCAAACTATTACATCAGGGAATCATTAGACACAGTAATTCCCCTTTTAACAGTCCCCTGTGTGTCGTTAAGAAAAAACAATGCACACGGAATGAGGGAAGCAATACCGCGTCGTCGTTGATTACCGTAAGCTAAATGAGGCAACACAGGACGAGCGGTACCCCCTGCCTCACGTCGAGGATATACTCTATAGATTAGCAGGGGCGACCATTTTCAGTACGCTAGACCTCAAGAGTGGGTATCACCAAGTGCGAATGGCCGAGGAGAATATCGGGAAAACCTCTTTCTCCAGGGAAAGAGGACATTGTGAATTCGTAAGGATGCCGTTTGGGTTAAAGGGGGCCCCGCTGACATTTCAACGTCTTATGGACGAATTTCAGAGAGGGTTGGGGGATTATTTTGCTCCGGTATATATGGATGATCTCATAGTATTCAGTCGGTCAACTTGTGCACTTAAAAGTGGAGTCCGACGATGCGGGCTTAAATTATCACGTGAAAAATGTAGATCTGGGCTGAAAAATATTAGATATTAGATTCCTCGAATTTCCTGGAAATAAAATACACCTCACCACATTACTGGAAGAGGCGTGGTCGAACGGCTTCATACACACTAGGAGAACACCTCCGACTCCTCAAGTTGGGGCGGAATCTGAACCCGCACGAAGCAATGCCGCGGGTGGTTATTGCGTACAATCACACAATACATTCGGTGATAGGGTTATCAGCAGTGGAAATTGTTTTTTGACAGATTCGTCGCAATCGAGAGGATCTTATAACATTCAATAACGATGTATTGAGGGAGCAAATTACGCAGGCTCGGTTAACATCATGGCGTACAGTCCGAGAAAAACTCAAGCGTGAAAAATCAACTAGGGTGGCTAGGGCCAATGAAAATTTGAAAGTTGCCCCGAGAGGATCTCTTCAGCTAGGAACAGTGGTATACCGCCGGTTAAGAACGGCTCGTAATAAAACGACAGCTCGGTACGAGGTGCTCTTATGGTCGAAGTTGACAAAAGTCATTCTTGACGGGAATAATTTATAAAATCTTTGCAACATTTAAAAAAAACAACAACATCAAACTGACATATTTAAATTTCTTTTAAACGGGCTTTTAAAGAAAACTCTTAGTCGATCGCTTAAAAAAGTATATTAATATATCAACAATATATTAATATATTAAATATATAAAATCTTTGAATACAAATTAAGTTGTTTTAGAGTTACAAAATAATAATTAATATCACAACTATAAAATTTACAATACATGAATTGATTAAGATAGATCTAAAAATTATATTGAGTCACTGCTCGTCACTCTATATGAATGAAGTGGTTTACTGGAGCAGCAAATAGGCAATAAGATTCCTCTATCAAATCCTTCTCTAATAGTTTTGATATTTGATTTGCTATTTGTTTTCTATTTTCCACTGTGCATATGTATGGACGTTTATAACAGTATTTATCTACGATTAAGTCAATATGAGCTTCATAATGTTTTATATTACCGACGTCATATCTGTCTTTGGTGAAAACAGATCTATATTTTCCTATCATTTATCGATTTATCAATCTCTGGTATAAATGGTATAAATCTAAATGGTTTACTATCATTTCAAAACCATTCGTATTTATATGCTCATTGTTTATTTCACATTTATTTATGAGTTCAGTTTCTTCTTTCTCAGAATGTAAAATAAAATTTATATATTTTGGATTTAAAGAATCACTTTTTTGGTATCGATTGTTATTGTATCTTCTTCATTTGAGATCAACGTTTCTTTTGGGTTTTTACATTGTATGATCTTTAATTTTTCAATTTACATTAACTTAAAACTTTGTATACAATCCAAACCAATGAGAAAATCGTAATTAAAATTGTCATTATACTACAAAAATATCCATATTTTTTTCTATATAGTTAATTTTTATTTTTAGTGTTTCTGTTGTGGCGGCTAGGGGTTTGTAGTGAACTCAGCCGAAACCGTCCACTTTTGTGAAGCTGGTAGCTCAATATAATAAATATCGTTAAATAAACATTTTGCCTGTAACTTTATTTCATAATTATCAAGGTTAGTTTAAATAACATGCAGCCTCTTTGCATCATCTTATAAATAAATAAAGCTTATAAATTATTATGAATAATTAATTGAACAATTATAACTTAATAATAATTTAACATTACATACAAATATAACCTTTCATTATAACCAATAAACATTAATAAATATAATGCCATAAATAAATAAATACCAAGGTAAAGTTCAACAAACTATGGTTCAACGATGGCTTGACTTTGTGAGTGAATGTATGATAGTGGATGCCGTTTAGAGACCCGTGGTGAGTAAAACGATTAGAGCTGATACTACATAGTCACTTAGTATCAGATCTGGATTGTCGGGCCTTGCGCTCCGAATGCAAAATCATGTAGCGAGAGGGCTCTTTTGTCCGCCATAACCTTATTCCAGGGTAGACATGACTCTTTCCTTCAATGTCTTGTCGCACACTGATGTCTCCGGGCCTCGTAGCACGTCCCGTGACTCACGTAATTGCCCGAAGATCAACGAAGTTGTAAAATAAGGAGTCGCGTACAGACTCAGGGTAAATTTTAACGAGACCATGTGATTAATACACCAATAGAATAATTTAAGTACTTAAGTCTAAATTAAATATATACTAAATACTAAAGTGTCGGCCTCGACATACCGCCCACCAAAGTTATCATGAAAACTTTACTTCTGCAATGCCTCTATCCTACTACAAACTACAAGGACATACTTTAACAGGACCTAAAAATGGGTATGGCCCCAGGTGAATAACGGCTGGCCAATAAATGGGTGTCTGGCCCCATAATACTGATTCAGTCCACCGCCCACCATGAAAAGACACCCCAAGATCCAAGAGACACCAGAACTGAATGAATTTCAATTCTTAACATTTTGGAGCAACCAAATTGAGAAGGCTGCCTCGCACTGATAAGTTGTTGACCCATTCCTGAGCCATTGTGTTGACTAATGAACTTCCCATAAGTTCCAGTTATATTAATCGCTTTATACAAAAATACAGATCTATCTCAACCGCCCACCATGCAAAGCACCCTAAGCATCAGGGAACTTCATGTCATGAAAGAAGGCATCGGTTTGAGGAGTGAAGGATAGAAGAAGGAACCTGTAATGATTGGGTATAGACCTGTTCTTGAACCAAAGAAACATAAACATTATCTTGCACAGACTTCCACCACAAAATAAGTGTTCAATTAGCAAAAGATTGCATCTGTGAAACTGGTTTCAAGATGTGAATGAGCGAAGTCACAAACCAAGAGGCATTCATAAAGAAATAAAGAGAGCATTTTCCTAATCCCGGCCAGGTCGTAACAGAAGACAAAACAGCAGACACCTCCAAGTCAATAACTCGGCACCTCCTACCCGAAGGAAGTATATTAGCATTCTTATAACCTTTAAAGCTTCTTGTAGGGTTCGGTATCTAACCGGAGGAAGCCTATAATGAGAGTTTACTATGGAGGCACCATTCTGACCATCCTGATCATTCTCCATAGGAGTGTCATCCGATTCCTGAGAACCTGATTCTATTCCATGAGGAATTTCTTTGTTATAAGGCTGATGAAGCGAGTAAGGACCAATGGAAGTACAAACTGAGGGCCTCATGAGGGCAAACAGTGGTTTTGGTCTGTTGTTTGAAAAGGCCACTTTCAAAACATTGCCATTGCTTTTTTGGAAGTTTAGCGCAGCTGGGCGCTCAAAAGTTTGTTCATGAGACCGATGAGGCCAATTTTGAATAAGGCGGTGGATGACTTAGGTCCTCTTGGAGGAGTTTCACCATTGACAAACATAATAAAGGGGGTTAATTGATGCATAGGAGTGTCCAAAAATAAATGCAACTGATCTCGATTTATGCGAAATGGATCTTGATTCCGAACATTTAAACTAGAGAGCCGAGCGAAGTTAGATCCGCTGATTAAACTAAATGTTGTTATAAATGACTATATTAAAATAAAGGCTATTTATGATAGTGGCTCCAATGTGACATTAATAAATCAACGAATTGCTGACTTGCTGAAGTTGAAATTAATTAAACAAAGAGCGGTGCTAAAAACTGTCAGCGGACTTAATTTCACCTCAGCCCGGGCTAAAATTAGACTCCGTATTGGAAACATTACTGATTACATTACAACCTATGTAGTCAAGAATAATGATTTCTCTTATGATTTGTTACTAGGTATAGATGCCATCAAGAAATTTAAATTAATACAAGATGAACATTTGAAAATTTTTCAACGTACCAGTAACACAAAAATCATAGCATCAGAAAATCTATCTAGTAATAATCAAAATATAAACTTAACACGATCGAAACTCGATCAGATTGAGACATCCAGTCCTCATCAGAAGCAGACTACAACTACTTGTAAGAAGTTTGGAAGTGATTACAAAGAAAATTTTAACTTTAATAAATTTGATGTCAATTTGCAACATATTGAACAAGAGGAACACAAACAAGAGATTTGTCTTCTACTTAAAAAGAATAAGCACATGTTTGCTAAAGACAAGTTCGACATAGGTAAAGTTCACTCACGTGAAGCGGAAATAAAACTAATCAGAGATGAATTTGTCACGTCTCGTCCCTACAAATGTTCCATCCCAGATGAAGAAGAAATAAGAAGCCAAATAAAAGGACTCTTGCAGGCTGGGATCATCGAAGAGTCAGACTCACCGTTTGCTTCGCTCGTTACACTGGCCTACAAGAAGGAAGAGAAGAAGAAATCTCGACTCTGTATAGATTTCAGGAAGCTCAACAAATTAGTAGTCCCTGAATGTTTTCCATTTCCTACAATTCAAGATGTAATTGATAAAGTAGCTAATTGTGAGTTTTTCACCGTTTTGGGCAATTCTGCATTTTAGGGCATATCGCTTCGTGAGCAAGATCGAGAAAAGACCTCTTTTGTAACAAAACATGGTAAATTTATGTTTAAAGTTCTTCCGTTTGGTCTTAAAAATGCTTCTGCCATATTCCAGAGAATATTGTCGAACATTATTCAAAGATGTAACCTAGATGATTTCTGGATCAATTACATTGGTGATATTTTAATTTTTTCTAAGGACTGGGAAGATCATCTTTAGCATGTTAGCCGACTTTTAAAAGTTCTGAACGCTGAAGGATTCAAACTGAAACTAGAAAAATGATTGTTTGGTGCGAAGTTAGTAAAGTATCTAGGACACAAGTTTTCGAAAAATAAAGTATCACCCACCCAAGATAATTTGATTTCGATTCAGAAACTCCAGAGGCCCTCAGATAAATCAGGTGTTCGGAGTATTTTAGGCTCCATAAATTTTTATTTGAAGTATATAGAAAACAGTGCTGTAAAACTGGAACCACTGCATCGTTTATTGAAGAAAGATGTTAAATTCGAGTGGTCAGATGAATGTGAACATACTTTCAATATGATCAAGAACTGCTTGTGTAGTTCCCCGATTTTGGCTACATACGACATTGAC
Source organism: Euschistus heros (assembly GCA_003667255.2). Classification (NCBI taxonomy): domain Eukaryota; kingdom Metazoa; phylum Arthropoda; class Insecta; order Hemiptera; family Pentatomidae; genus Euschistus; species Euschistus heros. Next base: position 664,166 of record RCWM02000248.1, read on the forward strand.
AAGCCTGTCTTCATCGAGACCGATGCAAGTTTAACAGGTATCGGAGCGACCCTCAAGCAGCCACAAGAAGACGGCCTACTTCATCCTGTCGCTTATAACTCACGTAAACTTTCAGAACGAGAGAAACGTTTAGATGTCATCCACTTAGAATGTAAATCTATTAAAGAAGCGATTAAGTTTTGGCAGTACTACTTAATTGGACGTCACTTCACGGTTTGCAGTGATCACAAACCCTTAGAAAACCTAAAGACGAAAGGCAGATCTGATGAGATTTTGGAAAATTTGATTCTTTATTATATTCCAGTATAATTTCAATATTATCTACAAAAAAGGAAAAGAAAACGTTCTGGCTGATCTACTCTCCAGAAATCCAGTCCTCGAATACTTCGAGAATGAAGATGCTATCCAGATCATCAATTTAATAGACTTGTCAGCCATTAAAAAAGATCAAGTCGAGAATCTTTCGGAACTGAAAGCAGCTGAACAGATTGAATCTAAGCAAGGAATAATTTTAAGAAAATTTAAAAAGAAATCAAGAATTTTTGTATCCCAAGCATTTGGAAAAGAAATTATTAAAATTATTCATCAGCATTATGGCCATATCGGTCCAGCCCACATAATAGCAACCATCAGACCGTATTACTAGTTCAAGGATCTTGATAAAGCAATTCATGATTTCTGTAAGAGATGCAAGATTTGTATTGAGAACAAAGTTCGTCCGAGTCGTGCGATCGGCCTCCTATTCTGTCTCGGTCCAGCCACAGAACCTTTCCAGATCATGTCGCTTGACAGTGTCGGTGGTTTTGGAGGGAACCGTTCTTCCAAAAACGCTTTCCAAAAACCGCTCTTTACATGCACATCCTCGTTGACCACTTCACAAGATATGCATGGATCTCAACAACAAAGGGTCAAACTGCTAAAGATTTCATAAACTTACTTAATCCCATACTTAAACAAAATAATATCTCGATTCTACTGACAGACCAATATACAGGTATAAACTCAACCCAATTTCCCAAGTATTTGAAAAGAGTTGGAAATCAGATCGTTTCCACGTGCATTGATAATCCCGCATCTAACGGATTAAACGAACGATTAAATCAAACATTAGTTAATCGATTGCGATGTAAAATAAACGATAATACTGGAAGAGCATGGTCAAACTTACATACATACATACATACATACAAACATACATACATACATACATACATACATACATACATACATACATACATACATACATACATACATACATACATACATACATACATACATACATACATACATACATACATACATACATACATACATATATACATATCAGTCTGGCTTAAAACGCTGCCCAATAAACATCTCTGTTAACTGCTTCTGTAAATTTAACATTTTTTTTCTCTCTCTATTCTATTAGTATTCTCTTATTGTTTTCGTTATCTTTTTTACTCAAAGTTTTATTATTAATTAAACTAGTAAATTACAAATATAAGTTTCCTTTTTATTTTTCTATAATAATTACGATAACTGTTGACGAGTTGGTGAAGCAAGAGTGCCTAATCCCCACTGTATTACCACTGATTCCTGCTGCTCTACTAAGCAAGGTTACATATCTATTTATTTATTTATTGACTCGCGCTAAGTTGAATATTTTTAAAATGGCTGTATGTTCAATTTGTGAAACGTCGATCGCACGAGAAGAAAAAAAGATTTTAAACTGTCAAAAATGTAAGATGGTATTTCATGAAAAATGCTGTAATCTTCAAGAAAAAGAATTTGAGGCCATAAGAACAGCAAAACAAATATGGTTGTGCGAAAAATGCGACAAAACAAAAAAAACAGCAACAGTCGAGAAAATAAACCAAAATTCATTAAAATCTATTCCGGATCATAACACCGAACTGACGGCATCTCAATTATTGTCCGCAATAAAAAAAATTGAAGCAACCACCAAAGATTTGAAAGGCACATTAGAAAATACGCCGAGATAAGTTTCGAGCTGAGTGATCGGCTCTCAAAAATTGAAAAACATTTAGAAGGCCAATCCAGGCATCTGGAGGAAGTAGTGCTGGAAAACAAAGCACTAAAAACAAGAGTCACCGAGCTGGAAATTAGGGTGAATAAGGCAGAACAAGGGTTGTTATTCAGATCGGTTAAGAAACGCGGTATACCGGTACGCCCGGGGGAGACCCCCGCAGGCCTGGTAACAAGCGTGGGAGCTGGCTTTGGTCTTAAGTTAAACATTGAGGACATAGATATGGTTGAAAGCCGAAGGTCGAGAAAAGATGACCTGCGACCACCGCCCATCATCGCGCGCTTCGTGAGGCAGTCAGTGAGGGACGATCTGATGCAAAAAAGAAAGATTTAGCGAGACTTCTCGACCCGAGATATAGGTTGGCAGGAAAATTATTCCCACTGGATATATCTCGCCGAAGAGATGACACCAGCGAACAGGCACCTATGCTGGCTTGCACGGCAGAAGAGGTCCACCGGAAAAGTGAAATATGTCTGGTTTGCGGCTGATAGAGTGCGCTGCCGGAAAGATGACGGCCATCCGGTGATCTTCATTGACCAGGCTCAAGACCTTGATGTTTTCGGATGACTACCAGGATTGCAAGTACCATCCAGTCTTTCTCGCGGATACATCATTCTCTCTGATCTTCATTTTTTTTCGGCTTTTGTATTGGTATTAGTCTTACAGTTTATTATATTTGATATTTACCACATATTTACATATATCTTTCTTTTTCATTTTTACTTTTATTTCTATTTTTGTTTCAAGGATTCATCTTTACTTTTTCCTACATCGCAATCGATTTATTTATTTTTTTCAGAAAAAAATCATTTTTTCTACCAGTTTATGTAAATTTTTGTCTACGTTTTAGTAATGATTGGACAAACCATAATTTTTTCGTTAATTAATACATATCTAGATCTCTATACAATGTAATATTCTTATTTTTATTTTTCTTATCTCTGTGTTTCAAATTTTCTAATCTTAGATGCATTTATGTTTTCCCGTTGTTCTTACTATCTTATTGGTTCTGTGATAATTATTGTTCCTGTAAGCTCCAATAAAAAATTTCCATTATCTCTCAAAGTAACCTTGTCCTCCCTCTTTCCTATGTCTAATATACTACTGACCTGTCACGTTAAACTCCCAATCCCTCCCAGCGCACTTCGATGAATTTCATGACTACTTTATCCGTAACACCTACCATATCATTGCAGTTTCTGAGACTTGGTTGAAACCATATATTCCAGCCTCTTCCATATCTATTCCTGATTACACCCTTATTCGCCATGATCGGAGGGACCGAACTGGTGGAGGTGTTTGTTTATAAGAGCAAAAATTCTTCTAAAATACAGTTCTCTTTATATTCCACACCTTGAATACATGTTCACTGAAATCTCCTCGGAATCATTTTCCCTCCTTTACCTCATAGTTTACCGCCCTCCTCAGGTCAAATTCGACCCATCATCCGAATTATCTCTTTTTATTTATGTTCCTTGTTATAATAATGTCATCATAGCTGGTGACGGTAATACTAACCTCCTCTCAGATTCTTCTGATAAAATGTATCTTATGGACTTGGTGTATTCTCTACATCTTTTTGCAGTACCTTTCCAAACCACACATCACACCCAGTTCACAGATACGTTAATTGACCTTGAATAGTTTCTTTAGTGGTGACTATTCGCTATAGACCTTTTTTTTCTATATAAATTTTAATATTTAACAGTTCACTGATGAATAATTTAACTAAACACTCATCAATATCTTTTCATAGTTTTTATAAAACAAGAATAACACAGAGCACAAAACAAAAACAACTATATTATTTTAACTAGAACTAGGGAGGGAATAACAGGTTTATATGGCACTCAGTGTTGCCAGGTTCAGTGTTAACACACTTGCTACAAAATTTATTACAACAGAAATTAACAAATGATACTTCTTACAAATAATAATAATAATAACATACAGAGAATATTAATAAAGGAACGATAAACTAATAATACGATCATATAAACAATAGCGATAATATTAAAAAAAAAAAAAAAAACCAGCGGCGCTACATACTCCCCCCATGAAAATCGCCGTGATTTTTTTTTTTTTTTTCAACCGACTTCAAAAAGGAGGAGGTTCTCAACTCGTCTGTATTTTTTTTTTTTTTTTGTTTTACTGACCTTGTTGCCCATCTAATGGGATAGGACACAAACGAATAACAGGTCTATTAATGAAACCGGATTGTGTACGTACTTTAGCAACTCGAGATTTATGATCTTTGCCTTCAAATAACTGAACAATTCTACCCATTGGCCAGGACAATGGAGGTGCATTATCTTCAATAATGACGACAACGTCATCTATTTTAGGTTCACGGGATGGTGTGTTCCATTTTTGTCTGGTATGCAGGTCAAACAAATACTCTTTCATCCAACGAGACCAAAAGGATTCCACTGATTGCTTAACAAATTTCCACTTCGGAGCTAGATGGGAGTTAAATGAATTTTCACAAGGGGTTAGGGCTTGCATAGGTCGTTGGACTAAGAAGTGAGCTGGAGGTTTCAATGTCGTCTGGAGATCCAGGGCGTGAATTAAGTATTGATTCTATTCGGACTAAGATTGTATAAAATGTAGTGAAAGAAGGGGATTGGTTCCTTAAATTTATCTTCAATAAACGCTTGAATGACTTAACAGCATTATCCCACAATCCGCCCATGTGTGGAGCACGAGGGGGTATAAACTTCCATTCAATTCCTAGAGCAGAAGTAGAGTCGACAAGGCGAGTTTGAGCTTCAGGGTTCATTGCAGTTTTAACTGGCGAATACAGCCTGCAGTCCCCACGTCCAGACAGCAGATGGCAATCCTCTGCGCGTGAGGAATCGTTCCAAAGCCTGCAAACATCCATCAGTAAACAAATCTAAAACTTGTTCTAGATGAACCCCCTTTGTGGTAAAACAAACAAAAACAGCGACATATAAGGATATTGCCCGAGAACCGCGGATACCAGGTGTTCGCGCCAATCGGCGCTTTTGTGAGGGGGGGAAAGGAGAAAACTTTAATATACCGTATATTGACGCACTCTATGGATCTCTAGGTAACTAGCCCTTATCTGCGTTAATCCCTACTAGAATATTCCTTTTTCTTCTAGCATCTGTGCTCCAGTACGCACCTATTTAAATTGCCCAAGACCTCATGGTCTTCCATCACTTTTTTGACCAAGACAAAATAGTCTTCCAGGACCCTATTCCTCTTTTAAAAGTGATCTTATTTCCTGTGCCAGTCAGTAAAGATTTAGTTATTCCCTTAATGAGTGGTGATACAAGAGGAGGAGAGCCTGAACAAATTTTGCAGCTTGGTAGAAGCATTAGCCAGACCGTAAGGATTTCGGAGGCCTCCGGACAGACCGTCGGCGGCAATAACAAGGTGAGAACTTTTTTATGTAACATTTGTTTAGGTTATCTTCTCTATAATATCTCCCCAAGGGTGCGAAACCTCGTTTTGATATTTTCCCATACAGTCCATTTTATCGAGGCCGAGGCGAGTTTTTCGCATCGGACATTATCATTCTTTTCCTATATTTACAGAGAATGGACCAGTGAAATCTATGCCAACTTGTGAAAAGGAATAAAGGTGATCTAACCTATCTTTTGGCAACTGGCCCATTATAGGTTGAAAGGGTTTAGGCGAGACAGAAAAACACTTCGTACACTTTGTCAACGCTTGCTGTACAGTGTTGCGCCCATCAACAATCCAAAATCGTTGTCTCAAATATGCCAATGTCGCCCGAGGGCCTATGTGCAAGCAGTCTTCATGGGCTTGATTGATTACTAACAGGATTAGAGGTGACTTTTTGGGGAGCAACGCGGGACGCTTTGAATTAAACGGTAGACTAGAATTTTGTAAACGTCCACCAACACGGATAATAGAATGACTATCCTGGAAAAGGCCAAGGACCTTACAGAGTCTAAGCTTTGGTTAAGCCGATTGTAAATCTTTAATCAGGTCTAAAAAATAGGTTTGTTGATTGGCCCTAATAATAGCAGTTTCAGAAAAAAGCAATTCACTAGGAGTCAATGGACCAATCTTTCTATAGTTTAGGGCGTTGACAGTTACCTATGAAACGTAAACACCATGCAGTTTTACGTTTCAACTGAATAAAAGAACTGTAACGGGACTCAAGAGGAGAGGGTGCAGCTTGACAGATTAAGGAACCAAGTTGGTTTGTTCGCTGTTCTTCAGCAACAAGTGGATCTGCTAAGGAAGGCTTCACCAACTTCAACCTCCTGTTTTGGAATAGGCGAGCCAGCCATTCAGGACCAGACCAGCAGAGCTGATTGTTTACTATTTCTGAAGGGAGTAATGCTCGTGATGCTAGGTCTGCTGGATTATCACTTGATTGGACATGAAACCATTTATGGACTGCCATGGATTTTAAAATTTTTGATACCCGATTTCCAAAAAAACACTTTCCACACCGGAGGGGGGTTCGCACAGATCCAAGAGAGTGCAACAGTACTATCTGAAATGGCTAGAATGTGGTCACCATTAACAGTTGGAAACTATTACGTACTTTGGACAAATAATTTGCTTAACAGTTCTAGGCGGAGCAAAGACTCAATTTTTAAAGGGGCAATGCGAGCCCTAGACATAATTAACCGAATAGCATTTGACTGAGACAGGTTTTTGAAAATAGTAACATGGTAAACAACCGCTGCATAAGCCTTTTCTGATGCATCAGCAAAACGGATTACCCACTGGTTAGACTTGAACGATAGGATATGACGAGGTATTTGTTAATTAGACATATCGGGTAGAGAGGAAGCGATTTTCGACCATACCTCCATCAATTCAGATGGAATCATTTCATCCCAGTCCAACTTTATTTGACAAACTGCTCTTTGTATGCGACGAGCACGAACCGTGACTGGCATAAGCCATCCTAGAGGATCATAAAGCTTGCCAATTGGGCTAGCCAATTGACGCTTTGTCTCAACAAGATCCACAGACTTGACAGAAAAATAGAACTGATCAGAATTGGGATTCCAGGCGAAACCCAAAATTCTCAAAGGCTTATCTGGAGATTAAGCCCACTCTACTGGAGAGAAGGCAGGGAGTCAATGCTCTTGAGGAATACTCTCCAATAACTGAGGACAGGACCTTTTTAAAAGAATCAGCTGTAATAGGATGGGTTACAGAATTTGTCTCGGCGAAGTGAGCAATTACACGGTTGGCCAAAAAAGGGACAGATGCAGTTCCATATGTTACTGTGGTTAAAGCGTAGTCTCTAACTACGAGCTCGTAGCTCATCTTCATTGGCACGCCAAACGATTCTTAAAAATTTTTGATCAGGTTCTGGATGAGTGATTTGGCGAAACATCTTTTCGATATCAGAAGTGAAGACATATTTATCTTTACGGACACCTTTGGACAGAGATGAACTCGGTAGGGAACAATTTCAAATTTTTCTTTCTCTCCAACTGAATGACGGTAATTGCTAAATAAAAGTTCTCGAGGGGAATCGTTTACTGACGTAGCAGTAGCAATACATGACAATCGACAATCTTTGTGGCTTAAGGATTTCTCGTAATGAATTTAAACGAGCCTGAAAAACACTCATATCACTTTCTAATTCTTGGGTATCAATCTGATCAGAGTCAGAGTCTTTGACAAGGACCTGACCAGGATCAGAACGGCTTAAGTGGCTAGGGATATGTACACTTACAAATTGAGATGTTTTATGATTGGTAACAAGGTTATCTGAATTAGTACCAGAATCAGGCAGAAAGCATTGTACTTTAGGTTTACTGCAGAATCGCACTGACAAATTACTTGATTGGAGACGGATATTTCCTAATGCTAGCCAACCAAAACAAGAATTTTGCAAGCAAGGAGAAGAGCCTACAGCATAAACAAAACCAGGAATCAACGTTCGCGCCACAATATCTGCACCGAAAATTAGATCAACAGGCTTTCTAAGGTTAAAATCTGGGTCAGCTAGTTGATAATTGGAGAGATGAGGTCATTTGTTCACAGAAAATGATTGTGATGGGAGGTTTCTTGCAACTTGTTTCAGAACTCTCAGAGAAACAGGTATTGTTATGAACGATGGTAAATGGATTAGTGCAGTGGCCACTCCTAATATTTCAACTGATTGGCTTCCCCCAACTCCAATTACTTCACTTTTGAGTGGTATAATTTGTAACTGAAGAAAGCCTCAGAATCACTATCAAATAATGCTCGCACTTGTATTGGATGGGCTCCATGAGAGGATAAAACAGTTCTAACTGTGGAGATTAGAAGGCCATATATGTGATATTTACAATTTTAGGTTCAAAAAACCTACTTTCTAGTATTTTTTAAAGAAAAGTCAACTAATAGGCAAGTGTAGAATCATAAAATATAAATATTGGCGAAAATTTTTTTTTCAATTATACGAACAACATCGGCCGAAACCCATAAATACGAATTTCTATGTAAATGTTTTTGTTTTGTTTTTCAGGTAGCATCTACATCTATCATGACTATAGCAGTCTCAAACTACAAATTTAAAATAAGATTTCAATAGAAAGGTAGTTTTGGAACTCAAAATAAAATCTTAGAATGAAAATTTCGAAAAATTATAAAAGTAAACAATAATTAAAACTACATAACCAAAAACACTGCATACTTATTGTAAATATATTTAAGAATGCGGGGTGCATCAAAGATAAGAAGGAATTAGGAAAAATCACGTTAGAAGTATGGCAGAGGATATAAACACTAATCCCCTACCTTCCTATAAAGACTTGCTCTATGAAGCCTTTTTCATTCATTTTGGAGGGCCTACAACTTTTGTACTATTTCACTTCCCCAATGATGATTTTATTGACTAGAATTATAACATGGTTCATATATAAGGGGAAAAGGATATAAATAAAAACATTATTTTATTATTAATTTATATAAAACTATTTGAAAAAAAAAGGAATCCACAAACAATAAAGTATTATCTATTCCTATTCCTAATTAAAAAATTAAAATTATTTATGCTATATTACTGTACATTAAAAAAATATATATTACGAACAAATATGATATATTATTTTTGCATAAATGTTACTTATTCTTAATAAGGAATAATTATATTATGAGCTGTATTCATTAAAATTATTTACTTTTTTAATATCCAAATAGAAAAGCTTTAGTGCTTTTACTGATTTCATATAAAAGTGATTACAAAAAGGTATTGAGTTTAATAAAATAACATTGCCACCATGTTCCAAGATAAGTCAGGTGTGGACAAGCTCATAAATCCGAAGAATGTATTAAGCCCCGAAAAGTCCCTGTAGTGTGTGCCTTATGTCAACAAGAGCATCCAGCCAACTACAAAGGATGCCAAAACTACAGAAACATCCGTAACAAATTCCATAGGACGCAGCCACAGAATGAAGAAGCTCATCAGACAAGAGGAAGACAGCCTTCAAAAATTGCTACCACATCAGTATCATTTGCAGAAATGCTAGGAGGAAGAAGATGTCAGCAAGAACCAGGGGCCATGCCGCAACCTCCTCAACAGCCTTATTCCTATAACCCTCAACCTCAGCAACAGCTCCAATCTCAATCCCAACAAAATATTCAATATACTCCAGCTCCATTAATCCAACCCAATCCACATATCCATCATCAGATCTCCCATATTCCTCCTCCCCCTACCACCTCAGATCTCACATCCTTATTTAATTCCTTCCTTTCAGAGTTGAAAACTCTTATCACCCCTCTCATTTCACTCCTCACAAATGTTATAACTCATCTAACGCCTCTTCAAAAAATGTTTAATCCTTAAATGCCTTCCGCAAAACCCTTATCCATTCTCCTTTGGAATGCGAATCCTTGCTACATTACAAAGAAATCGATGTAGCTTTAATAACAGAAACCAGACTGACCAGTAAACAACGTTTCAACATACCACAATACCAAACATACCTAACAGACCACCCTGATGGTAGAGCCCATGCCGGAACTGCTGTCATCATCCACCATTCCCTCTCTCACCATGTATTTCCTTTACCAGCAAATGAATTCCTGCAACCCACAGCAGTTGTTATCAAAACCTTTTACCTTTCCCGTCACGATTGCAGCGGCCTACTGCCCCCCAAATAAACCCATTTCCACATCCCAGTTCCTATTATTTCTTAATTCCTTAGGTCATCGCTTTCTTCTTGGTGCTGACTTCAATGCTAAGCACCAGCAATGGGGTTCAAGAACCACCAACTCCCGTGGGCGAGCATTACAGTCAGCACTTAATTCCCGAAGATCCAATTTTATTTCTCCCAGCACTCCTACCTATTGGCCCACGGATCCAAACCGAAACCCAGACCTTCTTGATTTCTTCATCCATTCAGGATTAGGACCTCTCCATCACTCCATAGAACGCCTGGATGATTTTTCCTCAGATCATAGTCCTTTAATTCTAACCCTTTCTGTCTCTACAATCCCAAAACCTCCTTCCCCATCATTTATAAGAGAGCCAGTAGACTGGAACCTCTTCCGTCAAATAATATCCGACACTATAGACCTCAGTGTATCCTTAAAAACCTCCCAAGACCTTGACAATGCAACCGATTCCTTCACATACATAATACAGCAAGCAGCCTGGGCTGCATCCTCACCTCGTTTCCTTCCCAAAGTTCGAAAAAAAAATCCTTTACCTCAAGATCTACTGGGCCTTGTCCAATCTAAACGTCATGCTAGAGCCATTTGGCAAAGAACCAGGCATCCAGATGATCGTAAATCCTATAATTACCTTACCAAACTCCTTAAAAAAAATATGGCTACCTTCAGATCAAAATCCTATAATTTCTTTCTTCACTCTCCTCTTCAGATAACTCCCTCTGGACTACCACTAAAAAAATCCTTAAATATCAACCTAACTCCCATCCACTCCGACGTGAAGATGGTTCATGGGCGGCTTCTGACGAGAACAGATCCGAAGAATTCGCCCAGCACCTATCCAGCATATTTCTTCCCCATCCTGAATCTAATCCCAACCACACAAGAATGGTTCATGAATTTCTAGATTCACCGATACCTCTCTCCTTACCTACTAAAGCAATAAACCCCTCTGAGGTCAAATTCCTTTTAAAAAAATTGAAATCCCGAAAATCCCCTGGATATGATCTTAGTTCACAGATCCTCAGGCAACTTCCTCACTAAGGAATCATATTCCTCACCTACCAATACAACTGCATCCTCCGGACAACCCATTTCCCTTTGCTGTGGAAGCACTCCATTATTATCCTTTTCCTGAAACCGGACAAACCTCCTAACAACCCTTCATCATATAGACCAATTAGCCTACTCCCAATCCTTTCAAAAATGTTTGAAAAGCTCCTTCTTAAACGAATCCTACCCATCCTTGAATCGCAAAATATTCCTTCACACCAGTTTGGATTTCGCTCTAGCCATTCCACTATCTAACAAGGCCTGAGAGTTGTTGACCATATATCTTTAGCACTTGAAAGCAAGCAGTATTGCCCCGGCGCATTTCTGGACATAGCGCAAGCTTTTGACCGGGTATGGCATGACGGTTTGCTCTTCAAGCACAAAGCCTAGCTATCGCAAGCACTATTCCTAGTTCTTCGATCCTACCTCTCTAACCGTTCCTTTCGAGTTCGCTGCGGAATGGAATAATCTAACTGCTACCAAATAGGGGCAGGTGTTCCACAAGGTAGCGTTCTTGGTCCAGTTCCATATATCCTCTATGCTGCAGATATCCCTACCACTCTTGATACTTTCCTTGCAACATTTGCTGATGACACTGCTATCCTTTCATCCCATTTAGATCCTTTAATAGCTTCCTATAATCTCCAAAACCACTTATCCTTGATTGAAGACTGGTGCGATAATTGGCGGATCAAAGTTAATGAAACTAAATGCACCAACGTAACCTTTACCCTCCGCCGAAAATCCTGTCCTCCTATCAATTTCAATGGTATCCCACTACCTAAAGCTGACACAGTTCGGTATCCTGGCTTCCACTTAGACAATAGACTTACGTGGAACCCTCATACCCGACTCAAAAGGCAAGAACTCAACAGACGCTTCAGCCAACTGTATTATAGACTATTAAACAGGACATCTCATCTACAAACAAACCTCTCATATACAAAACCATTATAAAAACTATTTGGACTCATGGACTTAAACTGTGGGGCACAGCTAAAAAGTCGAATATCAAACGCATTCAATCCTTCCAATCCAAAGTCCTCCGAACTATAGTAAATGCTCCTTTCTATGTATCCAATAAAACCCTCCACAATGATCTCAACATACTATACGTCCTCGATCTCATACCTCTTAAATTTTTAAAATTCCATCGCAACCTTTCTTTCCATCCTAACCCTCTGGCTCAATCACTATCCAGCTCAACACATCCTGATAACCCCCCCCCCCCCCCCCCCGCAGATTAAAACGGCAATGGCCCCGAGATCTATTGTAAATATGTATATATGTTGGAGTTCTGGCACTGGCCAGCTTCACCACTCATGTCCTGAGTGACAACATTGCGCTCTCACTCAGCCACCACTGGGTTTTCTTTAACTCCAGTGACGCAGCTGAGAGAAAAGAGCTGGGACCTCTCTGCGCCGGGCCTGTCCTTCCATGAGTGGAGGGGCAGGGTCGGTTGGGAGATCCCTAGGATGAGTGTGTCTTGTAAATAAAGTATGAATGTAGTATTAACTTTTAACTTAATTTAGCTTTATTTTTATTTTTACTTTTATTCGATTTATTTTCATTTTATTTTATGATTATTATTTTGTCTTATGTGCAAATATATATATTTTTTTTATATTCATATATTTCACTTGTATGTATATTCTATATTGCACATTGTTTATATATATCAGCATAGCTCTTTTTTGTTCTATTTAATTTAATTTTTTTTTCTTATTTATATTTATTTAATTTTTTTTTTCATTTTATATTTTTCTTTATTTATTTTTTTTTTTTTCTTTCTTCTCTTATTGTACATATTGTGTGAATGTAATCATGAAGTCATCAATATTACTTATTGCCCACATTTGTGGCAGATTGTAATAATTCCTCAATAAATGATTGATTTAAAAAAATAAAATAAAATAAAATAACACCAATATGGAACACCAACGCACAGAGAGGTAACTTGTAGGTCTAGCCGGCCAAAAATATCATCTTTTCCTATATATTTTGTGTTGCTGATTTAAAAAAAATAAAGGATCTTAGGTTTTTCAAATATGCTTGTTAACCTTACAAATAATACCAATACTATCAAGTTTATCTGGGCTTTGCAGCCCAGATTAATTAATTAAATGACTTTAACAAGTTTGACTTTCAAAACAGGTCGCGGTTTTAGTGTGCTGGTATGGTTATTTTACGAAACTTGATCATAACTTTATGTATATTAAATTTAATGAGCATTCAGATGAAAAAAAGAAATTTCGGATCGAACAATTAGTTTCAGAACTGTAGCCAAACGAATGGTGATATAGGTGTTTTCGCAGAAAAGTGCGACCCGAGTCAAAGAGTGTTGAAATGAGGGGTGTGGATTGCATGAAATATGCGATAATTCTTTATGTCACAGCTTCGCAGGAGTAATTAGAAGGTATACCTACTAAAAGTCACCGACACTGGAGGTTGAGCTAAGGGTGGGGGGAGAGGAGAGGTCCCAATTTCGTATTTTTCTATCTTATCCTGAATTGTCCTTATCCTAACAGTGGACTCAAGAAAAAAATGCTACAAATCGAAATTAAAGCTAATTGAATTTCCTATAAAATTAATTATATACATATTTGTCGAAATTCCAACGGTTTTCGAGATATATGTTATTAAAAATCAATAATTTTAGAAATAAAAAAAATGTTTACCTTACTTTTTGTTAAACATTTGCTTCAAATACCAAAAGCTTATTTATGAAACGAAATTAAATTCAATGCTCTACAATTTGGTTATTTATTTTTTTTTATTTGAAAATCATTGATTTTCAATAACGTATATCTCGAAAACCATTAGAATTTCGACAAATTTATACACAACCAATTTTATAGGAAATGTAATCAACTTTAATTTAGATTTGTAACATATTTTTTTTAAAGTCGACCATTTTCGAGATTACTAGTTTAGCATGTGTTCCCGTACAGTTGGTTTGTTTCTGGATGACATATGCGGAATGGGGTTCCCTACCTCTGGGGGCGCGTATAGTTAATTTAGAAGCTATTGTAACCCCTAAGGGATTGAAAACATCGTTTGATACAGGCGTTTCCATTACCTCTTCAGCAAATATGTAGTGCTCAAGGTGTATACATAATTATATGGTGAGTCGCAATGTAACACAACCTATAAAAATCGATGGCATTGAATATCCTAACGCACACGATATGCAGGAACGTTTATGGGGACATCCCACTTATGACAGTAATTTCGATAAATCTATACCTACGATTCTGGGTATCCCCCGGAGTCTTCCTATATATGCCGGGCTGTTTGTAAACCTGACTGATGCGGATAAGGAAAAGGTCGTTCCGGGGTGGCCTGAAATAATCAAATACGCGAAAACATTTAATCTTATTGATCATATGGAAGTACCAGTAGTACATTACGTTTACAAAGTAAAGACGAACGTAGCTAGTACGTCAGCTGTTGTACTACCTGGGAAATCAAGACTAGGTGTGTCGTGCAGGTGGATGTACATCAACGTACCCCTTGGGACGTTTCCGAGGCATCGCACAGAATACCTTTTGGTGTTAAACCAACTGGTATACAAAGTGTATACGCATCTCATGTATACGGGTTTGCACCCGCTTCTACTTAATTCTACTTAATATAAAAGGAATGAAATAAAAGATGGTTTATTTTATTATGTGTTTTTTATTCACTCATCCTTTACATATTATCGTCGGACCAATCATAGTCCGACCAGGATTTTTTTAACATTTCAAAACGTTCAGCTATCTCACACGGCGTTTCTGCGTGTGTTGCATCAGGCAAGACGGTGTTGTCCTCTTCTAGAATGGCATTGACGAAGACATTCGCATCAGAGAATTCTTTATTGACTGGGAACGGGTCGGCGTTACAAGTTACTACTACCGGAGTTCTATTAACAAGGTTTCTACTTTCGTATTTCACGTTAACCGGTAGTGGAGAACCAGCAAATAAGAGTTTAAAGAATTCCAGGGACGCCGGTTCAACGTTCGGTTCATCAAATATAAGGAGATTACGCCGAGAACAATCCTGGAAGGGGAATTGGGAGTATCTGTTGGAATTATATATTACCAATATATCCGGTGTTGATCATGAGCTTACCTACGATCGTAACGAACCAGGTTTTACCTACGGATGGACGTCCTTTTATTAAGAGGCAGTTGGTTTTACCCGATCTGTGATTTAATAGATCACCTAAGAAACGTAAAAAGTCGTTTAGTTCGTATGGACTCATTTGCATGGACAATACGGTTTTTATGAGATGGTATGATGCCCCGGTATCTAGTACGTCTGTTCCGTCTTGATAATATTGTACTCGAGTTGTCGACGTATAACCACGGAGTTTATCCAGTGGTAATTTAGATAATATAGTGCGTCTGATTTTATGTGCGTTTTGTAATGTTGTGTCCCGGTCGGTTATATATTTAAAATAAGGATGATTTAGCCATACGTCTGATAATGTAGTATCGTGATCCGGTACTATAATGTTCTCTTCCAGGAACCTGACGAACGGGACAGCCGCGTGTTGTCTACGAGGTCCTTCCCCGCCCTTCCTATATCGAATAGGTCTTTCCGAAGGAGGCGCCACTTCTTCCACGTCTGAAAGTGAGTTGTCTGATTCACCCCGATCTCGAACGTTTCCGTCGTCACCGTCCACCAGTCCCTGTGAGGCGTTTCTCTGCATTTCTCGTATGGTATCACCTTGACTTGCAATATCACGGAGGGCGCTGAGACCAAAGACTTGACCCCCACACCAAGACCGCCCTTCCAACGTGCTATATTGTTGCAAATTGGCGAAGTATTTCGATAGGGTGGAATAATTACCTCGTCTTCTGATTCTACGTCTGTGTCCTCTTCTATTTTTTCCCCAGGTGGCTGTGATCCGCGCGATGGGCCCGCAACGACAGGATTGATTTGAGTATGCGCAGTCATGGATGAAGTGGTAGTGTGGTGTCCGGTGGTTTGAATGCGCGAAGAGGTACCAGAATCCGTCGTATCTGGAGGTCGCGAACATAGCCACTCCGTCAAACACCCCTCAATGAATCTTTGAGGGTCATCACATCTTCGGGGTTTCCAAACTCGTGAATTATGCGGTCCCTGAAACGGTATCCAATGCGGCCGAGAGTTATGTCGAACCCAGTGATGTCCGCGATGGATCCTTGCATCCCGCAAAGAGCTTGTCGAAAATCTTCCACACGTCCGTCATCATCTGAGGGCAGTCTTCCCTGAGTTGCCTGTGGGTGGTGTAGGTTCTTCCGTGTGGGCATCGGTGCATGACGAAGGCCGTGGTGTGTCTTCGAATACTTCGGGTGAACCAGGATTAGAAGACATAACAACGTCTGTGAATCAGACAGAAAATTTATATATAACATACGTAAATAATAATAATAATAATAATAATACTTAGGACTAGAGAGAAACACTCAAGTCAATGTCAAAAACAAAGTACGATTTTTTTCTCGGAATCAAGCGTTTCAATAATGTTTTTAATAAATTTATTCATACACCTAGCCGTTTTCTGATTGTAAGCATGTAAATATCAATATATATCCTTTCAACAATTTAGTTATCAAACAGAAAAAAATGAATAAAATGGAATCATAAGTAGCAAAATATACTTATTTCGCAGTAAAGGGGATTTAAAACGCACACACTCCCTTTTGCGATCAAATACCTTATTAGATCCATTGTAATATATTTATAAATATTTTCTTTGGCTTTGTAGCCTTCCGTGTTTGTTGACCGAAACAGGGACCCAAATAGACTAGAGAAAAGAGCGTATGCGGAAGTTCAAAAATTGTTCTATTTTTTTTAAAAAAATAAAAATAGTATTTACGAAATCAAATTTTTCCCCAAATTACTTCTTATTCAAATCAAAAGGTATGTAATGAATTACTTCTTATGTCTAACCGTTTTCTAATTTTAAGCTGTAAAAAAACATTTTTGTCTACAATTTAGACCCTGGGACGTAAAAAAAAACGTGGGTAGTTTCTCATACAAATAAAGCTTACAATTATTTATTATAACCTTTACTTTGAGATTAGGGTTTCGAAGGAGGAAAATAGTCAAATAAGCCTATACTGTGTGTGATATGTGGAATAAATGAGAAATGAAACTACTCTTGTGAAACAATTAAAAGGATTGATCAAAATGAAAAAAAAAAAAAAAAAAAAAAAAAAATCAATTTTACAAAGAAATGGTTGTAAACACCTTGTCCTACCAGACCATTGTTGTTTGAACCTACGATAGTATTGGAAATGTTGATATTTCCTTTGATCCTATGCCGTCTAGAGATTTCGCGTCTTTTCTACCCTCTTCTTTTTACCCGAACCTAACATAATTCTGACTGTGGATTCCTATGGCAAAATGTAAGATAGAAAAATGAGTTTTATATCTCAGGAATACGCGCGGCAGGAAGGGAAAGAAGGAAACTGCCTATTTAAACTCATTCAATTGAAAAATTCAATAACTTTTTGTACTCATCACTTTTATATGAAATCAGTAAAAGCACTAAAGCTTTTTGATTCGGGTGTTAAAAAAGTAAATAATTTTAATGAATACAGCTCATAATATAATTATTCCTTATTAAGAATAAGCAACATTTATGCAAAAATATTATATCATATTTGTTCATAATATATATATTTTTTAATGTGCAGTAATATAGCATAAGTAATTTTAATTTTTTAATTAGTAGTAGGAATAGATAATACTTTATTGTTTGTGGATTCCTTTTTTTTCAAATAGTTTTATATAAATTAATAATAAAATAATGTTTTTATTTATATCCTTTTCCCGTTATATATGGACAATGTTATAATTCTAGTCAATAAAATCATCATTGGGGAAGTGAAATAGAACAAAAGTTGTGGGCCCTCCAAAATGAGGCTTCATAGAGCAAGTCTTTATACCCGGCGGCGGAAGGTAGGGGATTAGTGTTTATAATCGCTTATCCTCTGCCATACTTCTAACGTGATTTTTCCTAATTCCTTCTTATATTTGATGCACCCCGCATTTTTAAATATATTTACAATAAGTATGCAGTGTTTTTGGTTATGTAGTTTTAATTATTGTTTACTTTTATAATTTTTCGAAATTTTCATTTCGGATCGTGAAAATTTTATTTTGAGTTCCTACCTTTCGATTGAAATCTTATTTTACATTTGTAGTTTGAAGCTGCTATAGTCATGATAGTTGTAGATGCTACCTGAAAACAAAACAAAAACATTTACATAGAAATTCGTATTTATGGGTTTCGGCCGATTTTGTTCGTATAATTAAAAATTTTTTTTCGCCACTATTTATATTTTATTATTCTACACTTGCCTATTAGTTGACTTTTCTTAAAAAAAATACTAGAAAGTAGTTTTTTTGAACCTAAAATTGTAAATATCACATATATGGCCTTCTAAAATAGATACATCAAATTCTACGGAAATATGGAACAACTTTACAGATTAAAAATCGATATTAACTTTACAGAATCAAAATCGAATGATCTGTTGAGATTTGAGAAGGAATCTAAATTTTGTTTATTTTGGCACGCTACGTGGTGGCAACATTTGGTACTACAGAGGGGACATTGAGCCTTAATCCCAGGTGTTGGGAAGAGGGGCTTACCGTAATTGGCTGCCTACCACTATCCCCTTTCCAGCTGGTTCTACAAATATCAATTATTAAAATAAAATAAAAATTAGGAAACCTATAAAAAAAAGAAATAAGTCCTTCCAATTATGTCACATATATTTACACAATAAATAAATAAAGTCAAACAGAGAATATACATTTGATTAAAAACCTTCAATTAACCAAACAAATATAGAAAGAAAATATTTTAAACAAAGGATATTTGAATTACTATTAGGAAAATAATTATTAAATATTATTCCAACTAACTCACGAATACTATTTTCTATGAAGTGAAGACTGAGTTTCGGCATTTTCTTCCAAGCGACCTCATTTCTAGAATGCAACCAACGTCCGAGGGTGATTATTTCCAAACAGTCGAATTCCAATGTTCGACGCTCAGACTGTAGCTGCGGCGGTGCGTACCAAGCGATTACAGGATCCTGAGACAAAAAATATATATTATATATATATATGTATGCGATGACTTCTATGCGTCCTGGTTGCGATATCCTTTCCAACTGACTGTGCTAGCCACTGCCGCACGAAGTCCAACCTCCAGCGATAAGAGTTCCAACACAATAAACAGGCGACCCGACGTGTGATCCACTTCCTCTTCCACTTCCTTTTTCTTTTATTTATTTAAATTATGAATACAATGAAGCTAAGGTGCTAACATTAACAAAAAAAATAATATTCTAAATTACAACTAATTGTTTGATTTTCATAATTGGAAAGGTGAAGAAAAAAAAATTAAAGTTGACTCTTTGAAACAATTAAAATGATATATTTTTTTAACTAAGCGTAAACATTCCGTCCACCAAAATTTTATTAAAATTTTCAGGATGACAATTGATCTTCTGAAGGAAGAAGATGTGCTAAACTCGACACTGGTCGAACGAACTCACCATTGCCCGTTTTTATTTTGACCACTCTTACTATTCCGTCTCTACCTGGAAAGCATTCTATGACTCGCCCGGTTGGCCAACAAAGCATTGGAACGTTCTGCTCTTTCAAAATCACCAGAGTCCCAGGGTTAACATTTGGACTTTTAACCGACCATTTAGCGCGATTTTGCAAATTAGAGATATAGTCCATTCTCCATCTCTTCCATAAATAAGAAGTACATCTTCTGAGAAATTGCCAACGATTAAGAAGATGCAGTTTGCGATCCGAAAAGTTTGGTTCAGGTAATGACACCAATGGTTCACCAACCAGAAAATGCCCAGGTGTTAACGAATCAAAGTCATCAAGACTTGCTGTCATTGGACAAATAGGCCGAGAGTTCAACACCACTTCTACCCGTGTACCTACAGTTGTCATTTCCTCAAAGGTCAAAGGTTGGTAATCTAAAATTCGTATAAGATGAAATTTCAAGGATTTTATCCCAGCCTCCCATAGGCCTCCAAAATGTGGCGCGTGCGAAGGTATAAAGTTCCATTCAACACCCCGCGAAATTAAATGTTGCTGAATTTGATTTTGAATCTCTTGATTATTCCACCAATCACGCCATTCATTCAACAACCGTTTCGCACCAACGAAATTGGTGGCATTGTCGGAAAACATTTTACTGGGAAGTCCTCGACGGGAAACAAACCGATCAACGCTTGCAAGAAATGCTTCCGTAGTTAGCTGGGATACGACTTCGATGTGGATCGCGTTAGTTGCAAAACAAATAAAAAGGGCATAATAAGCTTTCCCTAAGGCTGCCTTGCGCCAGTTTGATTCCCGAATGGGAAAAGGACCAGCGAAGTCCACGCCTGCGTTTAGAAATGCGCGCCCTTGTTCGAATCTTGACATTGGAAGATTCCCCATTAGAGGGGCAAAGGTAGAAACACGAATGCGATGACATTTTAAACATTGGTGAATTCGAGCTCTGATTCGTCGACGAGCGGAAAGAATCCAATATTTTCTACGAATCAAAGATAAAAGAAGTTGCGGACCCGCATGGAGGTACATTATATGGTAATGATCAATCAACAAATTAACAAAATGACATTTTTGAGGCAACAAAATTGGGTGTTTCATTTCATAAGGCACTGGAGCGTTTTGAAGACAACCGCCCACCCTATGGATACCCAGAGAATCACGAAAAAAATGTAATTGCTCTATAGCAGCAGGAGGTTTTGGTTGGAAATGGTAATGTTAACTTGTTCTAACTAAGCTATTTAATGACTGTGATCGTTCCTTCAAAGTTAAGGGACCATGATTTCGATTGTTCTTTTCAGTCCGGATATTTTTCAAAAATCTTAGAACGAATGCCCAGACTCGCACCAACTTCTCAAAATTAGAAGCCAACTTAAAACAATGGATGAATCCGATATAAGATAAATCTTCTTAATCGGCAGATTGGAAAAGAAATTATTGACTGACTTTAAAATATCGGTTAATAATAGGGCGGCACACAATTCCAATCGTGAAATAGTTAGGAATTTTAACGGAGCTAGTTTGGTTTTAGACATGATAAGTTTTGTACAAATACTCCCATCGTTTAATTCACCGCGTTTGGTGAAGATGCATGGTCTCAATTGGACTTCATAGGCTAAACTATCTTGGCCAGGCTCCCATTTCATTCCTAATATTTTTATTACAGAGTCCTCCACATTTGATAATGGTACAGAGGAAACTAATGATTCTGAGGGAACGCTCTCTAAAAGTTCTTTTGCATTTGCACTCCACTTTTTTAAAGAGAAACCACCTTTGCCTAATAGTGCGATTAACTCTTTTTGTAATCTTAAAGCCTCTTCAAGTGTATCGGCCCCTGTAAGAATATCGTCGATGTAAATGTTATTTTTCAAACTTTTAACAGCAAGTGGATAAGGATCACCTTCATCCTGAATCAACTGATTCAAAACTCTTATAGCCAAATAAGGAGAACACGCTAATCCAAAAGGTAAACTTTTGAATTCATATTCAGTTACAGCATCTGTGGTATCAAACCGGTAAAAAAAAATGCTGGAATGATCGATGCGAAGGGGACACCGAAATTCGCAAATACATTTGGCTAATATCTGTGGTCATAACCAAACGTGGAAGTCGAAAACGGAGCAAGATTTCCCGTATGTCGTTTTGTAATTTTGGACCTACCATCAGTTGGTCATTTAAAGAGCCCTGAGATGTAGAGTATGACGCATCAAAAACTACCCGAAGTTTTGTTGTGGTACTATCTTTCATAACCCCATGATGCGGCAAAAAAACAATGACCCGGACGGACAGAAGGTCTAGCATAACCTTTATCTAAATAGTCGCGTATGACTTTATCATATTCGTTCTTTAGCTTAGGGTTTCTGACAAACTTTTGCTCCAATTTTTGAAAACGATTAAGGGCACCGAATTTTGATTTTTCTAATGGACAAGGTTTATTAAAAAATGGTAATTGGACGACATGTTCATCTCTATAATGAGTCTTTTCAAAAAGTTCTTCACATTTGACATGCGTAGGATCAACCTGAGATTTACCCGCGACTTCTTCGACTTCCCAAAATTTGGACATAAGTTATTGCATATCCCTTTTATCTCTTTCAGTGCTCACAAGAGATGTACCTTCATCGTTTTGGGGTGAAGAAATTTTTCCTAGCAATACCCAACCAAAAATCGTCTCCATTGCGTAAGGTAAACCTTTAGGTAGTTTAACTGAACTATCTTTGAAAATAACCCCGAAAAGATCGGCTCCTTACAAAAAATCGATAGGCCCTGGTACATTAAAATCTGGGTCAGCCAACTCAAAATCTTTTAAATGTAATCGAATGTCATGGGCAATATGACGAGATGGTAAATCCGAACATATTTTATCAATTACTATTGCGGTTGTACTAACTTGCGGTGAACTATCTAGATTTGGTTTCAAAATACACGTAACGATTGAATCACTACCCAATATGTTTTGATGTCCTAAGCCCATTAACTGCTGTTTTTTGGGAATGGGAATAAGGGACAAGCGACGAACACAATCAGCAGTTATAAATAAACGTTGGGATCCACAATCAATTAAAAGGCGTATGCGTTTAAAATGACCAAATTTGTCTTTAACCTGCGCAATGGCGGTACCCAACAAAATATCAGAGGCTTCCGAGTGTGTCGCGGATAATACTGTTCCTTTATCCGCGGGTGGCGACTTATTAGGAACGTCCAATTACGGCACAGCATCAAATTCCCTTGAATGCGAACTGAGGTTGTTTGCTATTGGTCGTTTAGAACTCCCTAAATGTGAATTTAATTTTCTACTTTGCGTTCCAAATTCCGAAAAATGTAACAACGTGTGATGTTGACCATTACAACATCGGCAAGATCCCTTTGATGTACACTCTCGAGCTCTATCTCCCGCTGAGCAACAATTAATGCAACGATTGAGCGATTTTATTTGATCGTATCTTTGGCGAGGAGAAAGCGAACGAAATTGTGAGCACTCCAAAATTTTATGACCCTTTGAACAAACGGGACATTTGATCGATTGTTCCGAAACCTTCATCGACATTAACACCTGTTTAGGGTGGCTAAACAATTTATTTTCAAAATTTGGAGCTGGGCCAGTAATGGAATTCGTTTGAAATTGCACATACTGTTGTTGAATGAACTCAGCAAAATCTTTAAAAACTGGGATAGCCGTTTTATCAATCTGTTCTGCTTCGAACTTTTCTCTTGTTCGATTATCAACTAATCTGAGACCTAATGTGCATAGAATGAAACCCGCCAGATCCGGTAAATTTAAATTTAAAAGGGCATTCGCGCTCTCAAGAACTACTGACGAAAATTCCTCTAAAGATTTTAAATTAATTTTAGCAATAGGTTTGAAATTTTAAATTTTTATTAAGTGATTAGTGGCTAAAATGCGTTTATTATTATAGCGTTTTAATAAAGCTTCCCAGGCTTGTTCGTAACCATCAGATGTAATAGCGATTGCGGCGATAACCTGAGAAGCTGCTCCTTTTAATGAAGATTTGAGATACTGAAATTTTTCAATATTATCGATATTAGAATTCGAATGTATCAACGAAATGAACGTATCTCTAAAACAAGGCCAATTGTTAACGTTTCCATCGAAAGACGGAATAGTAAGAGTTGGTAGTGTGGAAAAATTATTATTTTTGGATGTATCCGATAATGTAAGATTTTTACTATTATTACTGTCCTGATTAAATTTACTACCAAAAGCTAATGTTTCGTAATACATTGTATAAGTGGTTTCTTTTAGGAGTTGATAACTATCGAAATTCTTAGAGGGTTGTTTACTTAATTTTTTCAAAGCCAAAAATCGTATTTCAAATTTCTCAAACTCATTATCTAATCGTAAAAGGCGCGCCTGAAATATTTTTTCCTTTGAATAATCATTTTGAAACTCACAGGCAATTTAATGTGTTTTCTTTATATTGATGGATAATTCCTCGACTTCGACCTCTAAATCCGCGTATTCCGATTCGAGATTACTTTTAGACTCGCTTTTAGGTGCCATGCTAAATAATAATATACGGTATTGTATGACTATATAAAAAAAATAATAAGTATACTCACCAGGGTAAATAAGGCAATCAGAGGACCAAAATTATTATTTTTTAAATATCCGGCCCGGAGCAGACCAAAATATGTTGGGAAGAGGGGCTTACAGTAATTGGCTGCCTACCACTATCCCCTTTCCAGCTGGTTCTACAAATATCAATTATTAAAATAAAATAAAAATTAGGAAACCTATAAAAAAAAAGAAATAAGTCCTTCCAATTATGTCACATATATTTACACAATAAATAAATAAAATCAAACAAAGAATATACATTTGATTAAAAACCTTCAATTAACCAAACAAATATAGAAAGAAAATAAAGAAAATATTTTAAACAAAACCATTAACTTAAACAAAGGATATTTGAATTACTATTAGGAAAATAATTATTAAATATAAGTCCAACTAACTCACGAATACTATTTTTTATGAAGTGAAGACTGAGTTTCGGCATTTTCTTCCAAGCGACCTCATTTCATAGAATGCAACCGACGTCCGAGGGTGATTATTTCCAAACAGTCGAATTTCAATGTTCGACGCTCAGACTGTAGCGGCGGTGGTGCGTACCAAGCGATTTCAGGATCCTGAGACAAAAAATATATATATATATATATATATATATATATATATATATATATATATATATATATATATATATATATATATATATGTATGCGATGACTTCTATGCGTCCTGGTTGCGATATCCTTTCCAACTGACTGTGCTAGCCACTGCCGCACGAAGTCCAACCTCCAGCGATAAGAGTTCCAACACAATAAAACAGGCGACCCGACGTGTGATCCACTTCCTCTTCCTTTTTTCTTTTATTTATTTAAATTATGAATACAATGAAGCTAAGGTGCTAACATTAACAAAAAATATAATATTCTAAATTACAACTAATTGTTTGATTTTCATAATTGGAAAGGTGAAGAAAAAAAAAATTAAAGTTGACTCTTTGAAACAATTAAAATGATATATTTTTTAAACTAAGCGTAAACACCAGGTTTGTTAAACAGTACAATTAATTAAGACAATGATGGCAGGGGTGGCTTAGATTTCCCACGGTTGCTACTACAATATGTACCCTTGGATGAGTCTGGACAATGGGAGCTCAGTGACCTGTTAGAAAATGATTTGTACTTATTAGTGAAACAAAAATTATTTACAGAACCTTTTTCTTGAACCCTAAGAGAATTGTTTATCAAATTAGTACCTATGCGAATTGGGGAATTACCATTTTTTACAGATTCAGTAAAGTGTCCATATTGACTTGACTTGTTCCCTTTTTGTCAGAGGAACTGAGGATGTAATGAGGAAGTAGGATGGAAAGGCGTTTTGTGCAGTTGATCATCTCTGGGTATTTGGCGAGATCTTCTCTGAGCGTCATGTGGACCAGGTTCAAGAGAATTGGCAGGTGCTGGGACATACCCATCTTCCTCGGTGGCTTCGTGTAGGAAGGTGTGGTGGGCTTTGTTACACTTCCTGCATCGGCGCTGAGAAGGACAGTCTGTATTGGTGTGGCGGTGGGACAAACAGTTTAGGCACAATTGAACTGCGTTGACAAAATTTAATTTGTCCATAGCTGAAAGACGGAGAAAGTCTGGGCAAAAGTATAATAAGTGCGACTGTTTGCATCTGTAGCAGCTGAATGATGCACTCTGTGATGGTACAGGAGAGCGATTTTTCGGTCGCGAGTTATCAATGTTTTGATGCACTACAGCAGCGCTATGGGTCTGAAACGATTTACTTCGGTTTTCAGGCGATCTTTGTTTTACCTGAGTAGGGCTAACAGGACGGCTGGTGGCTCTGGTGGTTCTGAAGCTGGGTAGAAGACGCTGGGCATTCACTTCAGATCGTATAAATGTGAATAAGTGATCAAGCGTTGGAACTGCTTCATTATTTGTGATATACTGTCTTACAAACTTCTCCTGAAAATACGTACCAAGTTTTAGATACAATTGATGAAATAACAACAAATCTGCTAAGTTGTCAACAGGTAATTTGGTGACAGAGTCCGCCCATCCCTGAACAGAGTAGAAAAAGTCCTCGAGTGAGCTTTGGCGATCTTCATTAAAGTTTGGAAGTGTATTGAGGTTTAGTAGGTTGGCTTGTGCAAATCGGAATCGAGACGAATATTTATTTACCAAAACTTGGTAAGCGGCATCATAGTCTTCATGAGAACTAACTAGACTTAACGGAACCCCTTTTAATTTGTTCTTTAAGACGTGAATTTTGTGTCCTTGGGCAAATAGGGTAGATTGTGAACAGCCGCATTAAACTGTTTGCTAAAACTGGAAACTGGATTATGTCTCCTGTGATATGGGGAACAGATTGAATTAAATGCTGATGCAATTGTAATGCATCTAAAACATCTCTTGATAAGGAGGTTGCAGGATGTGAGATAAAACTATTGCAACCGTTTAACTGTTGTAAGAATACGCCTTTTTTGTTTTTCACTATTATTGCGTGAGCTGATTTTAATGCTAAAACAAAATTGCTCTTCTTTACCTGTTGTTCATCTATAATTACAAAAACTAGGGTGGACGACTCTGTGAGGGGTTCAAATTTGTCACAGATATCGTGAATGGCTTCATCAATACTGCTTAAAATCGCATCAGGATGGTAAGGCGAATTTGGCATTTCAGAGAGCGGATTTCGTATAAATTGAGAGGCCTTTTTTAGTTTAATATATGGGAGACGGTCGGCTGCATTTAATAATTTTTCTACTTCAGGAAGTACATCAATTATTGTTGGTAATGGATACTTGGATATGTCCAATATCTTTTTATTTTTATCATTGGCCATTTTTTATTTATTGTTGAGACACAAAAAAATGAATTGAAGTACTTACGGGTTCCAATTTCTAACAATCTAAAAGTCCCGGGTTTCGGCACCAATGAATAGTCTCTTTAGTGGTGACTATTCGCTACAGACCTTTTTTTTTTTATAAATTTTAATATTTAACAGTTCACTGATGAAAAATTTTACTAAACACTCATCAATATCTTTTCATAGTTTTTATTAAACAAGAATAACACAGAGCACAAAACAAAAACAACTGTATTATATTAACTAGAACTAGGAAGGGAATAACAAGTTTATATGGCATTCAGTGTTGCCAGGTTTAGTGTTAACACACTTGCTACAAAATTTATTACAACAGAAATTAACAAATGATACTTCTTACAAACAATGATAATAATAATAACATACAGAGAATAATAATAAAGGAACGATAAAGTAATAATACGATCATATAAACAATAGCGATAATATAAACAAAAGCGAGCGGCGCTACAGACCTTATGATTGTTGATACTCAGAAAAACCTATTGTCCTTCTCTCAAAATCCAGTACCTTTCCTCTCATGCCACGATCTCATCCTAATCTCCTATGACATATCTGTTCCTATCCTTATTCCTAAGAAAATATCTTGGCGAAATCTTGAACTCATAACCCCAGATAGAATAGAACTTGACGCACTATCCCATTCCATTGAATCCATCTATTCTTCCCTCTCAATTGACGAAATGGTGGAATGCCTCACATCGAACCTTTATACTGTCCTTAATCATCTTGCCCCTCTCCAAACCTCTATTATCCGACGACTACCAGCTCCATGGATTAACCCTGATATTAGAAATCTGATGAAGCGAAGAGATGCTGCCAGGAGACGTTTTAGGTGTACTAGACATTCAGATGATTATTCATCGTTTAAGCTTCATAGAAACCTCACCCAGTCCTCTTTACGCCGTGCTAAAGCAGAGTATTTTCAAAATATCCTATCCCAAGCTCCTGACCCTAAATCTAAATGGAAAATTTTGAGAAAATTTGCAGTACCCAGTTCCACATCTGGTAACAATTACCCATTCACTCCAGACGAACTTGATTCCTACTTTGCTGACCCCCACCCTAATGAACTCCCTGTAAACACCTTATCCTATTCTATTCCTCAAACCCCTTTTCATTCTAATAACTTCTATTTTCTTAATATTTCCCCTAATGACCTAAACGATTCAGTCTTTAAATCTCGCACCAATGACCATGGCTTGGATCAAATACCTTTAAAAATAATCAAACTCTGCCTTCCTGTTATCAAACCTGCCCTGCTCCACATATATAATTTCTCCTTACAAAACTCTATTTTCCCTACAGCTTGGAAAAAAATCCTTGTCCGTCCATTAAATAAAGTTCCTTCTCCTTCTTTAGTTTCCCACTTTAGACCTATATCAATCCTATCAAATTTATCTAAACCATTAGAAAGATTAGCACATACCCAACTCACCTCCTTTCTTGACTGTAAAACCCTCCTTAATCCTTTCCAATCAGGATTCCGTTCCGGATACTCCAAGCAGCCTGCTTTGGTAAAAATTACTCAAGACCTTTACTACTCCTTAGACCAACAGAATATTACGATCCTGATCCTTTTTGATTTTTCAAAAGCTTTTGATTCTGTTGACCATTGATTTAGCAAAAATAGTAAACGGGAAGGGGTCGTTAGTGTTGAAAAACTATCTGCATCCTCCCGTAGAATGAGTTAACAACGAATTAATATCCTTCCGCCAACTTAAAACTGTTAAATAGTGAAATATTTTAAAAAAAGTTTCCTTTTAAGGACCGCCATCTTAAAACCGTTAAATATTTTAAAACAGTATCCTGGAGGACAACAATGGAGGAAGTTATCCTTCGGATAAAAAAACGCTGGAGATAGTTTTTCAACGCTAACGACCCCTTCCCGTTTACTGTTTTTGTTAAACAGGTACGATATAGAAAAGTGGTGGTGGGGGTTCGGGGCGGGATTAAGAGATGGCTCCTTTTATAAGGACACACATATATATATATATATCGCTGTTTTGGCTATATATTCTCTCTCTCTCTCACTCTCTCTCTCTCTCTCTCTCTCTCTCTCTCTCTCTCTCTCTCTCTCTCTCTCTCTCTCTCTCTCTCTCTCTCTCTCTCTCTCTCTCTCTCTCTCTCTCTCTCTCTCTCTCTCTCTCTCTCTCTCTCTCTCTCTCTCTCTCTCTCTCTCTCTCTCTCTCTCTCTCTCTCTCTCTCTCTCTCTCTCTCTCTCTCTCTCTCTCTCTCTCTCTCTCTCTCTCTCTCTCTCTCTCTCTCTTTATTGTAATTTGCTAATACTACAACTGAAACTTTTTGAAATTTTTTTTTTAGTTCTCATATACCCAAATTATCAAACAGAAATATAATTAGTATATGATATTAATTAGGATGTGATATATTGATATGTGGATTGAAGAGGACGGGCTTCTAGCAAACGGTCACAATATCTCATGCAGAGGGGTTTCCTAAGTTGGATAAGGAAGTTCAGTGTCTCGAAGGCTAAACTGATGTGTTAATGAAAATTGCCGGTGCGAATAACTCGCCTCGGCGCAGTAAAAATGGACTGTATAGAATTTAATCAAAGCGAGGTTCTGCAACTTTGGGGAGATGTTAGCGGGAAAATAATTCAACCAAAAAATACAGATAAGCGCACTCACCTGGTTGCGGTCGCCTGGTCGCTCTCGCGGGGCCCCTGAAATCCTCACAGACAGGCGAACGCTCCTTGTGGCCTGTAAAACTTGATTGAACTCTCCTCCTCTGCTATCACCACTCATTAAAATCAAAAGGAAAATTTTACTGGTTGTAGCACGAAAGGAAAACACTTTTAACATATAAAAGGTTCTCGGAAGGCTATGTGAGCCTTGAGCATGTAAACTAGGAAGACTATGAAGTCTTGGACAAAAGTAGGTGCATCCAGGGCAGAGTGCAGGAACAGAGTGACCGAGAATGGTCCTGAGGGGATTAAGATTGCGATTAGAACTCCCGCATATTAAACTTTGCGAGAGTTAATATAGTCAACTGCCCTCTGGTTGGCGATAGGAAAACTAAGTAAAGGGCCGGTTAATGAGGGAAGTCGGTAGAGGGCGTCACTTGAACTAACTTACAATTTTCTCATTCCCCCTTAACACAAAAGCGCCGATCGGCGCGAACATACCGCCCACCAAAATTGGGATGTTGCCCAATTTTATTCCAGAAGTTATACAATGAGAATGGAGGGCGGCAGCAGCAAATTTATACAATAAAACAAGAGAAAAAAAAAAAAGCTCAGCTTGAGTAAGGAGAAAGATAAAGAAAAAAAAAGGAAATAATAAAAATGCTGTAACAAGAATGGGTGCACAATTATACAATGTAAAGAAAATGGAATCAGCCCGACTGGGCAACAGTTATATAATGTAAAGAAAATAAAACAGTACTACTGTGTAAACAATTATACAAAGTAAAGAAAAAAGAATCAGCCCAACTGAGCAACAATTATATAATGTAAAGAAAATAAGACAGTATTATTAGGTTATCAATTATACAAAATAAAGGAAAAAAAAACAAGAATCAGCCCAATTGAGCAGCAATTATATAAAAATAAAAAACATAAATGGCACAGATGTCATTCCGGGAGCGGAATGAGCTTGTTGATCGGCCTAGTGAGAGTACCGTTGGAGGTCTCAAGGATGGCCACTCGAGGAACACCGTCGAGCCCAGGCTTGAGTTCGGAGATGCGGGCTATAGGCCAGGAGAGGGGAGGGCTATTCACACCCTTGATCACAACGACATCGCCTTGCTTTATTGGTTTGGACATTGCGGTCCACTTAGTACGCTGCATCAGCGAGTTTAAGTACTCCCTGGACCATCGTCGCCAAAAGTGCTGCGAATACCGGGAAATGATCTTCCATCTAGATGTTAAATGATGATTCTCAGAAATAGGAATCTCTCGGCAACGGATAAAAGTGGAGCCCCAATGAGGAAGTGTCCCGGACTTAAGTAAGCAGCGGCATCCGCGGGGGCAGAAGGCAATGAACAGATAGGACGGCTATTTAAAATAGCCTCGATCCGAGCGAAAAGAGTGGCATATTCTTCGAAAGTGAATAAAACTTCGGTGGATAACCGAGATAACAAAGTTTTTGCGGATTTGACTGCGGCTTCCCAAAGACCACCGAAATTGGGCGCTAAAGGAGGATTGAATACCCAACTTATCTCTCGACTCGACAAGACATTCGAAATTTCCTCGTGATGAGCGCGGAGGAAAAGATGCACGTCTTTTAATTGCTTATTAGCTCCGACAAAATTACGACCCTGGTCAGATAGAATGGAATGCGGAAGACCGCGGCGTGCAACGAATCTATCTAGAGTAGCCAGGAAAACGGCAGTGGAAAGCTCAGAGGCAAATTCGAGGTGCACGGCCTTGGTGGCGGTACACACAAATACGCATAAGTAACCCTTGGTAAGAGCAGATTTACGAAGCCGCGACGCGCGAACCTGAAATGGCCCCGCGAAATCAATCCCGGTGTTGAAGAAAGGTCTGCTGGGCCGAACGCGGCACGAAGGCAGGTCAGCCATAATGGGTTGCACGGTAGGAGCACGGAAACGAAGGCATGTGGTACAACGGTGGATCACCTTCCTTAACAGCTGACGCAACGAGATGATCCAGTAACGGCTACACACGAGGGCCTGGCAAGTAGTGGGCCCAGCGTGTAGGGAGGAAATGTGAAAGTGCTTGCAGATTAACAGAGATAGATATGCGGACTTAGGAAGCAAAATTGGGTGACGGGAATCGTACTTTAAATTGGCGTTCTTAAGTCGGCCGCCCACCCTGAGAACACCCAGGCTGTCGATGAAAGGCGTCAGGTTGCAAAGCGACTTTGCCGGCTTTCCGGTACGAATTTTGAGTAGAGAATCCTGAAAATGGTCGGAAATAAGAGCTAAAGGCCGGGAGAGTGAGTGAGGAGCTGTTCAGTCCCTTGCTCACAACAACGTCGCCCAGTTTCTTGGTTCCACAACGGCGTTTGGAATTTGAAGTCCACTTATAACGTTGTGAATTATAATTAGGAACGGCGTTGTCAAGTATGCCGCCCACCCTGAGGACCTCCAGGCTACCGAGGAAAGGAGTACGGCAACAAGGCGGCTTTGCCGGCTTATCGGCACGGATATTAAGGAGAGACCCAGAAAAATGTTTAAAGGTATGGTCAGGTTCATTTGTGATGAGCGCAATGGAATTAGACTTAAGATCCGGTAATGGCTTGGTGCTTAAGTCGGGATCACGATAAGGAGGAGGCCAATGCTCCTGGCAATTGGTCAAAGAGGAGGGATCTTGAGTCCCTAAACATAAATTGTTGGTCTGCGCGTAATGAGTACGGGTAAGACCCCTAGAGTCAATATGGGCATGATTAGCGACAGAAGAAACATCAGTAAACCCTACTGGGGAGAATTTGTCGAATATTGAAACTTTAGAGCGTACAGACCCTTTGATATCTAAAACTGGTGGTTTTAAAAAAGTAGATTCAATAGGATTCGAGACCGGAATTTTACTTGTTACTCTATCTTGGTTACCTTGTGAACATACTGGTTTCTTATTGTTTTATTTTTAATAAGAAGGAATTTTGAACAATGTTGATTGGCTAAAGAATAGCGGCTATTTGAGGATGAGATGTAATTATCCTCTTCTGCAAGAGAAGCAAATGACCTTTCATCAGATGAATCACTGACAGTGGTATCAGCACCACCTGTTTTATCTACGTGATTAATTATTGAAACTCGATTTGAGCATAAAGAAGCATCTAGATTATTGATTTGCATGTCCTGGTGAACGTTATCACTGGTTAGTGCATGCCTACATGTATGGATGTCAATAGAAGGGTCAATGTTTTCTGGAATGTCAGAAACATTTGAGTCTTTATGGTCTGTACTCACGGATTGTTCAACTGGGAGTTTTTCAATATTCAGTTTCCGAAGATTTCCATGATTGATGATTGATAGGTGTTAAGGAGACAGCACTTTGAGCCAAATGAATAGGGGTGGCAAACGGTGTTGAGGTTATACTGGGTTGTTCTATTTTTAACTGAAATAATTTAGCCTTTATTTTACGCGCTATATCATTGAAGGCTATAGCTGGGGCTTGGGTATCTACTTGATTCTGTTTTGATAGGATAAAATTTAGGTCATTGATTTTTTCATTTACCGTTTCAAATTTAGCTTGAAGAGAGGGTAAATCCTCGCAAAGAGCCTGAACATAAAAAAAATATCCTCAACAGAAGAAGCTTTTATTTGGGCCCAACTGCTAGTTATAACAGCAAACACTGTTTCCCTCCTTGCCAATAATTGTGTTTGCAAAATGATGTTTTTGTCTTCAGAAGGCATTTTGTAAAATATAGAATATATAAATAAACAGATAAAATAAAATTGTAATATGCAAAGCAGTAAGGGAAAGGAGAGAGAGTGGCTAAATTAATTAGACTAATTATTACGTTATTGTAACTGACGTTACAATAAGGCAATATGGCGGGAACTGTTACGAGACGCAGTAACGAGTACTTTACTAGAGAAGTGGGAGGTGGTGACGTCAGCGACCAGCTGATCAAATTAATGGAGACAAACTGGCTGATTATAGGGTTAGCTAAAAACCGGCAGAAACTGGCAATCACGTACTTTGAACGGAAGGTGGTCAAAAGTTCGTGATTTCTGGAAATTTGAAAATAATAACCAGTAAAATAAATCAAATTGAAAAATGAGCGGCCGATTAATCGCCCCAAAACTGCAAAAATTCTCGCTTCAATGCGGTACAATATATACGGCCCGGATCGGACCAAAAATGTTAATGAAAATTGCCGGTGCGAATAACTCGCCTCGGCGCAGTAAAAATGGACTGTATAGAATTTAATCAAAGCGAGGTTCTGCAACTTTGGGGAGATGTTAGCGGGAAAATAATTCAACCAAAAAATACAGATAAGCGCACTCACCTGGTTGCGGTCGCCTGGTCGCTCTCGCGGGGCCCCTGAAATCCTCACAGACAGGCGAACGCTCCTTGTGGCCTGTAAAACTTGATTGAACTCTCCTCCTCTGCTATCACCACTCATTAAAATCAAAAGGAAAATTTTACTGGTTGTAGCACGAAAGGAAAACACTTTTAACATATAAAAGGTTCTCGGAAGGCTATGTGAGCCTTGAGCATGTAAACTAGGAAGACTATGAAGTCTTGGACAAAAGTAGGTGCATCCAGGGCAGAGTGCAGGAACAGAGTGACCGAGAATGGTCCTGAGGGGATTAAGATTGCGATTAGAACTCCCGCATATTAAACTTTGCGAGAGTTAATATAGTCAACTGCCCTCTGGTTGGCAATAGGAAAACTAAGTAAAGGGCCGGTTAATGAGGGAAGTCGGTAGAGGGCGTCACTTGAACTAACTTACAATTTTCTCATTCCCCCTTAACACAAAAGCGCCGATCGGCGCGAACACTGATGTAACATTATTTATTTTAATGGACAATAGAGGCAGAAAAAATTCGCAAAAATTAGGCAAATAAAACCTTGCGGAGGCAGATAAAGTGTTAAACAAAAGAAAATTAGTTACTTTTTATGCTATAAAAGTTTAATTTACGTATGTAATAACTTAAAATATATATACTGTTATTGCATAGATAAGAATTATTATTTTCTTATTAAATAGAAATATGTATTACTTCAATTTTCCTAGGTTATTTTTTTAATGTATTTCCCTTACTTCTTTGGGGTTTCGATTAACTGAGGATTGGTTATGCCAGTCTATCTCGAATCTAACTATGTCGGTTAATCGAATTCCAAGTGTGCCGCTAAATCGACTGGAAGTAAATAATTTTATTCAAATGTAAAAAAAATTAAATATGAACAGAATCACCTCTTCTAATATAGTCAGAAATGTGGAATAAGAGAAGCAAAACATTGTTATTTACTTTTTATTTGTAGAGTCTATTACTGTCTATTAATTATTATTATATTTTTAAACTAGGACCATTACATGGCATTCAGGTTATATTTAAAATTTTATAAAAAATGTAATGAGACTCGAAGTATAACAAAGTATAACCTCTCGTTGCAGTGTTGCTCCGCTTTCTCACCAACCAGTGGCATAGTAACAGAAGTGCAAAGAATTGTAAGCGGCGGATATTTTTTTATTTTATTTCTTTATTCAAATTTACAACTTTATACAATATAAAATATGATACATCAAGTAAACGTAATAATAATGCTATAATTGACAAGTCACGTGTTTTTAAAGAAACTACCCATTGGTATCCCTTATAAAGGTTCTATGTAATAATGTAATTTATTAGAAGGTCGCTAGTACCTACTGTTTAAAAGATATAATGGTTTGAATGAAAAAAGTCTCGTTTGAAATCACTATTTTCTCTCAAAGTTCGTTATTTGAGATAATCATTGATTGTTAATTTGATTATGTTAATAATTTAACTAATTATATCGTTTTAATTCCAAAATGTGAATAACCACGGTCGTAATTTGGGAAAATAGCAGCTTCTTTTTCAAGTTCCTACCCGTATATTGAATTTCAATTGAGAGTTAGTATTTTTTTTAATTATGATACAAAACCAAAACTGTGAACAAAGAAAATAAATAGTAGTTAATGTATATAAAAAATAAAATAAAATAAACATTAGGTTATGTAAGTTCTATATTTAGTATTATAGAAGGAATTTAATTTATTTTTCAACCGACTTCAAAAAAGAGGAGGTTCCCAACTCGTTTTGCATGTTACGCGATTACTCCGTCAATTCTGAATCCATTTTGATGATTCTTTATTAGATCGGTAGAGCATACTTCAGAGGTGGTCCCATAAAAAATATTTTGAAATCAACTGAGCACTTTTTAAGAAAAATAAAAAAGACAGTTAATTAAAATCACTGTTATATAATCTTCCATTTAAAACACATTTATAATTATGATAATCTAAAATCTCCATGGCAACTAAATCTAAATTATTAGCTGAATTCTTAAATAAGTCGAATAAAATCTACGGTCAGAAGTACATTACACTTAGATTTCACTTCAATGAGACGATTTCAGAAAAAAAAGGTGAAACATTGTGTAAATAAGTCGAACTGAAAATAAGGTTCAAAAGAGAGAACTTCTAGAACCACCTATCTCTATTAAACAAACTATTAGAAGTCATCGTCTCTATAACTCGAACTCAAATTAAAAGAATTTCATGTGTAATTTGTTTTCCTGTTTTTTTATCTGTTCAATTCATAGTTACACCAGTCACTTATTATTAGTTATTATCTCGAGTGATTTTACAGTGCCTATTGAAAATTCTTTTAATTACGAAAAGTAAAAATTGCTTGGCAAAATGGAGAAAGGACAAAGAAGTTGGGCGTTTGTGAATTCCGAATTTCGCGTAGTTCAACCGTCTTAAACAATAAAGAAAAGATCGCCATTGGTAAAAGGCGGTAAGTCTACTTTAAAGCACCCTCTGAAAAAAGCGCAGTTCAGTTGAAAGTTATATGATAAATTGCCCTTCTTGGCTGGCACCGACTCCAAAAATAACTGGTCATAACATTGAGAATAGCTATATAAGTACCGATAATTTCGTTGATTGTCATTTAATGCTTTTTTGTTTCGAAGCAATTAAAATATTATTTTTTATTTTTTAGTTCATGTTTGTTTATGTAGGTTTAATCTTGAAATCGGTTTTGTTTTTTTTTCTAAAAATTACTTTTTTTGATGATTTTTTAATATCATAATCTTTCTTGATTTTCGATAATTGATTACAAAAAAAAAAAAAAGACTTACTATTCTCATAATAAATATCAATAAAAAAACTGCAAACATGAATCTAAAATAAAAATTTTAATCAATGCCTGCCATGTTTTCATTTCAATCAGTTAAGCGTAGAAATATAAATGAATACAAA
Source organism: Euschistus heros (assembly GCA_003667255.2). Lineage (NCBI taxonomy): Eukaryota > Metazoa > Arthropoda > Insecta > Hemiptera > Pentatomidae > Euschistus > Euschistus heros. The sequence continues at coordinate 701,235 of RCWM02000248.1, forward strand.
TGACAGACAAGTCGACGGTTTTTGCCAACTTCGACTTGTCGCCGACTACAGAAGCAGCTGATTAGTCGGCTTAGCCGACTAGTTGGCAATTAGTCGGCTATATCCAGAAAATCAAGTATAAATGAACAGTTTATTACACGTTGGGGTAATTTAAAGAAGACAAGAAAACCTGCATTGCTTTCTGCACGGAATAATATTTCAAAAAAAAAAAAAAAAAAAAAATCTCTGACAACATTGTTGAAACCAGTCAGTCTAGCAACACCCACTTTCTTCTTGCAATGCCAGGATCTCGTTTGAAACATTGATACACAGAAACAAAAAACTAGGGAACGAGGCACAGCTGGAGAGACGAAATTGGAGCTCTCGTACCTTGAATAATTCTGCTGTAAAGAGCTGACATAACAGTGACAGGTGGCTGACATCTTGGAGCTACTAAGCCGTCGATTTGTGCTTGCATTGTTCGGAGCGGCTGCTCAGATTCTGTTTGGGGATTAGGGATAAACAGCCGGATGACTGCATTCATGCTCCAACCACAATGACAATCCATCTGAATAGAACGCCTTCCAACCTTCCCCCACGCTAACCCGCTACAGTTCCCTCTTTTATATTAGCAATTCTCGCCCTCTTTAAACATGACTAATAGTATCTTCGTATTATATTTTCTGAATTTTGATTTAAAATTTAATAACAAGACATGTTATTAACAATGTAACAACATATTTTTCAGAATATAATTAATAGTTATGATGAATGCTATTACAACGAATAATCGTACCTTCTTTTAGACATAGCAATACAACCGTAAATCTGGTCTGTGATTATAGGTTACAGGGTATGGTTTTTTTTTGTCAAATATTGATTAAAGAGCGAATAACTTTTTCATTCTTATTATGATTATTTTATTATGATCGATTTTATAGTTGACTGTAGAAATATAAACTAAGAACGATATAAAGATTTAAAAATACAAAGGTAAAACAAAATAAAAATTAGTTGAAAAATATTATGGTAAAAGTTTTTTTCTAATATTAATTTATTGATCGAAATTCACAACTCTATTGCAAAAATACATCCTTTAAATATGGTGTTACCACAATGAAAAATAACCATATGACAAAAACGTGTAGAGGAAGAACCTATGCGTAGCACTCAAATAACGTTCTAGTATAAAAGAAGATTCCGAGGCCCTATTATATTCAGATGTAGAAATATACAATGAAGTAGAAAGTTGGGGAGCTAAGTTAAAAAATTACAAATAAAATGTAAAAATTATTGTAAGCCTTCATCAAGGCTTGAAGAAAAACAAAACAAAAATAAATGACTGAAAGTGAAGTTTTTTTAAAATTCATATCGTTGGTGGTTTTTTTTTTTTTTTTTTAAATTTATTTTCTATCCTATAATTTTTTTTTCTTCAGAATTCAGATGTGTATTAAATTCTGATGTATTTATATGCAGGTTATGATGACTGTAGAAATATACAAGGAAGTCGATAAATAGGGGAGTAGAAACCACAATAAAATTGTAAAACTTTATTGGCTTACGCTGCAAGTTTTCATATGAAGACCTGATTAAAAACTAAAATATATGACAGAAAAGGAATTTAAAAGAAATAAGAAACAAAATAAAGAGTTGAAAAAAAAAAAAAAAAAAAAAAAAAAAAAGGTACAAAGGCAACAAAAAAAGGAAAAAAAAAAAATAATAAGATAAAAATGTATAACAAAATTCTTGGATATTATACTTAATGAACACAAAGAAAAAAAACCATAACAGATAGCTATTACATATTAAAATAATGAGGATTCAATGGCCGAGTGAGTTGGCGTGAGGGTCTCTGCGCGATCGGTACTGAAAGTCGTGGGTTCGAATCCTTCCTGGGCGGCTTAAAATGTTTTTCGTGACAGACCCACGAAATGAATCTTGGCTTTCCCATCCTAGTTGGAATAGGTTGGTAACCTATAGGATAACCCGTCCTTCCAGCCTTAGTTGGAGAACATGTGGACGTCATGTTAAAGCAAACAAAGTAAAAAAAGATAATCTTTTTTATCTAATTATTTTTATTTATTTTGAAGAAAAAAAAAACAACCAAATATATCAGAAAACAGTTTCCTTTTTTAAATTGAAATATATGTACAATCTGCCTCAATTAAGGGCAATAGGTGAGAGTGCTAAAGATGTATTCATTCATACAATATATACGAGTACACATACACACAAAATTAATGATAATAGTAAGTTAAAAAAAAATAGTAATAATAATTATTAAAAAAAACTAGGTAATACATCAATCATCAAAAATAAACTGAAATAATAATTTTTTTTTTTTTTTTTTTTTTTTTTATTGATATTTACAACTGTACAAAATAATATAAAACAAGTAAATGTGTTGACAGTGAATTCAATGGCATGCAAATAACTTGTGAAGAACTACTCACTAGTAGCACTTCAATAAAATCTACACTACCAGGTATGCAAGTTTAAAATGTCGTTTTAATTCCAATAGAATGCGCTCTTAGCCTATTGAAGGATTTGCTTATCTCTAAACGCTATTTTGTTTGTTAGTCATTTGTTTACAAAAGTCAGTTGTTTTTAAGTCGTTTACGTGGACGTATCATACCTTTCTTTGGTGTTAAAAATGTCTAATTTTAAGCCAAATAAAGAGCATTTGCGGCATGTCATGATTTTCTTATTTAATCAAATGAAAAAGGCATCTGAATGTCATCGAATTCTTGTTGAGACTTATGGCGATGTTGCTCCAACCGTCAGGACATGTGAACGTTGGTTTCAAAGTTTCAAACGTGGTGATTTTGATGTTACTGATCAAAAACGAGAAAATCGACCAAAAAAGTTTGAGGACTTCGAATTGCAATCTTTATTAGACGAAGACAATACCCAAACCCAACAAATGATGGCAGAACAGTTGAATGTCACTAGGCAAGCCATTTCCGATCGCCTGAGAGCTATGGGAAAGATTCAAAAGGTTGGAAAATGGGTTCCACATGAATTGGACGAACGACAGATGGAAAAAAAAACGAAAAACTGTGTGCGAAATGCTGCTTTTACGCCACGAAAGAAAGGATTTTTTGCATCGAGTTGTAACTGGCGATGAAAAATAGATTTATTTTCAGAATCCCAAACGAAAAAAAATCATGGGTAACGCCAGGACAACCATCCACATCGAGTGCAAGACCGGATCGTTTTGGGAAGAAGACAATGCTGTGTGTGTGGTGGGATCAGAAGGGAGTAGTCTACTACGAGCTTCTCAAACCCGGCGAAACAGTCAATACCGAGCGCTACCGACAACAAATGATCAATTTGAGTCACGCATTGATCGAAAAAAACGCCCAGAATGGGCTCACAGGCGCGCCAAAGTCATTCTTCAGCATGATAACGCTCCTGCACATTCAGCCAGATTGACTAAGGAAACGATTTCTTCGCTTGGTTGGGAACTCCTACCCCACCCGCCGTATTCACCTGACCTGGCGCCTTCTGATTATCACCTCTTCTCATCGATGGGACACTCATTGGCGGAGCAACACTTCAACAATTTCGAAAACGTACGAAAATGGCTCGATGAATGGATTTCAAATAAAGATGAAGCATTCTTTTGGAATGGTATCCATATATTGCCCGAGAGATGGACAAAATGTGTAGAAAGCGAGGGTCAGTACTTTGAATAAAATATATTATACTTTTTTTTAAATTACTGTGTATATATTTTAAGAAATAAACGACATTTTTAACTTGCATACCTGGTAAAAGGTCTCTAGGCCATCTTCTTTTCAGACGCCTCGGAGGATTATCAGGGATGGAGGAGGAAGAAAGTTGGGAGACTAGTGGATTGAAGTGGTTATGGAGCTTACTATGGAAGGATAGGTATCTGGTTTGGGCTAAATCAGAAACATATGGAACATTAAGATCTTTATGGATAAGTTTATTGGTCACAAAGTAAGGAGCATTGAGGATTTTTTCGAAGGATTTTGGATTGTAAGGATTGGATACGACATGAATTGCATGGTTTAGTAGAGCCCTAAAGCTCAACTCCGTACGTCCAAATAGGTCTAATCACAGTCATGTAAATGAGTCTTGTGTAATTAATTGGGAGCTTTGAACGTTTGTCTAGTAAATCTTGAAGTAGTCTGTAACGACGGGCTGTTTCTTGTCGTTTTAGTCTTGTATGTGGATTCCAAGTTAGTCGTTTGTCCAATTGGAGTCCTAGGTATCGGATCTGTTCAACAGGAATTAGTGGAATATCATTAAAGGATACTATAGGGCAGGATTTTGTTACGAAGGGAAGAGTTTATTTGATGGGATTTATTTGGATTTATTTTGATTCTCCATTTTTGACACCATTCTTGAAGGTTTAGGATATGGGATTGGAGTGTTTGAGAGGCAATAAAGGGATCATTGTTTACTGATAACACACATGTGTCATCGGCGTAAGTGGTGAGGACAGTGGTAGGATGAATTGGGATGTCAGCTGTGTACACTGTGTTGAGGATAGGACCTAGAATACTACCTTGAGGCACTCCGGCAGATTGGGTAAAGAGGGGAGAATAGGAAAAGTTATGGTTTACTTTGAAGGTTCGGTCACTGAGATAAGATCTAATAATGAGGAAATATGTAAAAGGTAGGAACTGACGGAGTTTATACTGCAGTCCCGGGTGCCAGACTCGGTCAAACGCTTGTTCTACATCAAGAAAGGCTCCCATGCAGTACATTCCGCGCTCCAATGCAGAGGAGACAACGTCCACTACACGATGACATTGCTGAATTGTTGAGTGTGATGTTCGGAATCCAAACTGGTGATCTGGGATTACATGATGGGAATCTAGGTTAGAATACAAACATTTTAAAATGAGTTTTTCTAGGATTTTACCCATGATTGGCAAGAGAGAAATAGGACGGTATGAGGATGGGAGCTCAGGTGGCTTTTTTGGTTTAGGTATCATTTTAACTATTGATAATTTCCAGGAATCAGGGAAATATGTGGAGCGGGGTACAGCATTATATTTGTATGTTAGGAATAGGATGGCTTTACGAGGAAGGAGTTTAAGGATGTGGGATGTGATTAGGTCGTGTCCAGGGGCTTTGTTTGAAGGTAATCTATGAATGATGTTTGATATTTCTAAAGGATGGAATGCTTTAGGGGGAGAGGACATTGGAAGTGGGATATTAAGTTCTGATTCAATATATTCTAATTGAGTAAGATTAAGGATATCAGGATGTAGGTTAAAAGTTTGGAAAAGATGCGGATTGAGAAGGCTGTGGATTTTCGTGCTGCTGTCTTTTGTGCTACTGCATCCAGTTTTTAGTGTTTTTATTTGTTTCTTTTCTTTTCTTTTATGTTAATTCATTGTTTATTGTTATTGTTTAAAGCTTCAATAACATTAAGACATATTTTTGTCGTTTTAAACGAATTTTAGTGAAACTAGGTCAAACCGTTAAGGTTAGGTTACATAAGATCAGAGGTTAGCAGAGATTAACCTTTCAGAAAATGGAGGAGGATCCTCCTAGAGGAGCAATTGTTAAGGACCCAGGCCCATCTGCTAAAAGACCTAGAAACGGGTCTGATGTTGAAGAAGAAAAATAGAGAAATCTTTAGTGATAGCTATTTGCATGAAGCAAAGGTAATTCAAGAAAACCTACGTATATTCATTCAAACTTTTGACAAAAAGATGAATAACGTAACGAGGAAACATATCAATGAAAACATTGATCGTTTAATAGGCATATTGGAAACCCTAAACTTCAAGGTCAAACAATGTGAAGACATGAACAAAGGAGATTCAGTCTCGACGCTTGTTCAAAGAGTGGTGAAGGAAACATTGGAGTCTCCTATGGTAGTTAACACAATAATAAATAAAATCATGGAGAGGTCCGACCCAAGTGTCATTCAAAGCCATTCAAGAATAAACATGGAAACATCCTGCCCCCTACATACCAAGATCGAATCTTCAGTACAGAAGCAACTGCCAACTAATGAAGACAATAATTTAAATGATGATGAAACTTTTGAGATTTACAAAACCAAAAGAAATAGGAGAAAGGCAAAATCGCAGGAAAAGAAAATAAGGGAAGACGGGAAAGAAATTGAGGAAAATATAGTCGAGATTTCTCCACTTGATAAATCTCTGCCAAAGAATAAACCTAAGACATTGGCAGATATTGTTAAATCGCTGCCATTGAAGCCGTCTATGACGTCAAGACCTGCTTATTTGACAATCAGCGGCTCGGGGAAAAGCCCTGTGGATATCATAAATGGGCTGCCATCGCCCACAAATTTAGGTGTAAACGCTTCCATTGTTAGAACGACCAAGGCGGGATCGATTCTAGTTCGTTTAGAAGACGAATCCCATGCAACTAAAGTCATTGGATGGCAGGAGCTACGCCAAAACGGGCTACAAGCTAAACTAGCACTGAGGAAAAAACCTAAACTTGAGGTGAGGGGTGTGCCTCACGCATGGGGCTCAGCCGATCTAGTTAGGTTTCTGTGGCAAAAAATACCTGAAAAATCGATTCCAACTCTCCTGGTTATTGAAGATCTCCGCCCCTACTATTTTCTTCAGTCGCAAGGAATGGCTTAACTAAGAATTGGGTAATAGAAGTTCACCCAATGATCCGTTTTCAGCTGTTGGAAATAGGAAATCTAGATGGAGGATGGTGGTCTATGACATTTAAAGACTACCTGGACGCCCCTCGCTGCACTAAGTGTCAAGGCTATGAACACACTAAGGCCACTTGCACTGCCGACTCAGTGGTCTGCATTTGGTGCGCAGCGAGTGGTCATCTAATGAAAGAGTGTCCGAAGAAGAAAGCAATGGCAGACCCAACCTGTATCAATTGTAAACGGACGAATGCTGATCCCACCAGGACAAAGCACAAGGCTGGAAGTCGGGAGTGCCCTGTGCACTTAACGTGGTGCAAAGAAATGGCGAAAAGAACCTATTATGAATAAGATTACCATCCTTCAGCTCAACATGGGTCGTCGAAGAGTAGTGGCCGACGAGTTGCGAGTTCTTTCTCGACGCTACGACATCATGGCAATTCAGGAACCGACCAGCCGTCGGAACTTGGTCACGGGGTTTGGCCTCACGTCAAGAGTTATAGCCCTGAGCAGTGGAGAGAGGAGGCCTAGGGCTGCTATAGTGGTTAACAACCCAAATCTTGACATTATGTATCTGAGGCAATATTCTACAGCTGATTGTGTAGCATGCTATATAAAGTGGGGCAGGGTATATTTCACGTTGATTTCGGCTTACCTGCCTAACGGAAGTAACATTGAAGAAGATATCTCAGTCATGGAGACGATCACATCCAATAGTAGGAATGTGATCTTGTGCTCGGATACCAACGCTTGGAACACAGTTTGGGGCTCCAGCCGGACAGATAGACGAGGGGCTAAGCTAGGTGAGTACATAGCAAGAAGTCAGCTAGTAGTAGTCAACAACGTCTCTTCCACTCCTACTTTCTCAGGGGGCGATGGGTGAAAGTTCGATTGACGTGACGTTGTCATCACCGACATTAGTAGGGCACATTATTGATTGGACTCTTAGACCTGAGACTAGTTCTGACCACAAAGTCTTGAAATTTGGTTTAGTACAGAATATGGCAGGTCATCAAGTTATTGACAAGGGTTACATAACCCGAAGGTACGACTGGAGTGTCTTTCGATGTATGCTGGAGGGAGAAATTGCCGACGAAGATTGGGAAAAGGCGGAGTCGGAAAGTGCCGATGACTTGGACTATAGAGTCTCAAAAATAACTAATGCTATTCTTGACGCAGCTGAAAATTCTCTACAACGGCGAAAGACCAGAGCTCGACTAGTTCCATGGTGGACACCGGCCTTAACAACAATGAAGAGAGAAGTCTACAAGGCGCGGCGGTTGTACCAGAGATGCAGAGAAGACGAGAGGCGCATTGCACTTCGTAATGAGTACAAGGCCAAAGCTAAGGCATACAGAAACGAAGTGCGCTTACGGAAGCGGAGGTCCTGGGATGAATTCATTGTCGAAGAGTCAAAGAAGAATCCATGGGGTATTCCGTACAGAGTTGCTCTAGGAAAGCTGACTCCTATGCAAACGCTGGCAGCCCTCAAGCATGTAGATGTTCAAGCCACTACCCTCGAAGAAGCAGCGACCATTTACATTGAAGTGACATATCCTAGAGATGATCCGTCTGAAGATAATGAAGAGGAAGAATTCGTAAGACGCACAACGGCATACCCACCTGGCACAGACATATGCCCTCCATGGGACATCCACGACCTACGTATTGCTGTTGATAGACAGAAAACCGGACGTGCTCCAGGGCTAGATTCTATAGACGCCGCTATCTTAAAGAATAGTATCCCCTATATTGAAGATATATTATTGGGTATTTTCAATGACTGCCTAGATAGGGGGTATTTTCCGAGAAGCTGGAAGGTGGCAGATTTGAGACTGCTCTACAAGGGAGGGAATAAGGATAAGGAGCTTCCTAAGTCGTATAGGCCCATATGTCTTCTTCCGGTGATGAGCAAGATTTTGGAAAATCTCATCATAATAAGACTGCAGCCAATACTTACAAAAGCAAGCCATCCACGGCAATTTGGCTGTACAAAAGGCAAGGGATCTACTGATGCGATACTGAGAATTCGCGCAGACGCCGAACAAAGAACTGAGCGGTATGTCATGTTGTTACTTTTTGATATATCCTCTGCCTTTGACAGCGTCTGGTGGCCACGTGTACTTCAACAGCTGCAGAAATTCGAAGCCCCCAGCAACTTATTCACCCTCGTAAGTAGCTACCTTCAGAACAGGATTGTAAAGGTTCGAGGAAGCTCTTACGAGAAAGAAGCCACTATAGAGAGGGGATGCCCGCAAGGATCAGTTCTTGGCCCAGCCTTATGGAAACTGGTTTTTGATGAAATACTGGGTGTGCTCGAGGAAGAGCAGTTTCCTGCCACGGCTTACGTCGACGATTTAGCTACCATAGTGGCCTCCAACAGCAGGACTGGAGTTAGAGAAGAGGCACAACGGTGCGCCACCCTGGTAGGACGATGGTGTAAAAGTAAGAAACTGAGAATGGCAGCTTCAAAGACACAGGCCATTCTACTCAGAGGAAAAACGGATAGGGCACATCCTATAAACATATGTATTGAAGATATCAGAATCCGCCCAAGTGAGGATGTCACCTATCTTGGAATAAGAATCGGAAGAGGATTTAATGTGACCCCTCATTTGGATTACCTTAGAAATAGGGTAGCAATAGCCTTAAACGGTCTTAGCCGCGTCGGGGGTGCATTTTGGGGCCTAAGATACCCGGCTACTATGACGATTTATAATGGAGTGATTCTGGGTATTCTGCGATATGCAACTCCCGCCTGGTACCAGAACCTCTCACAGCGGCAGAAGAACAGATTGGCGACCATCCAGCGAACCACTCTGCTAAGGGTAACTAAATCATATAGGAGTGTGTCTCATGAGGCTGTCCAAGTTTTAGCGGGAGGAATACCTATCGACCTTTTCTTACGAGAGGAAGTATTAAAGGATAAATTAAAGAGAGGGGACTCAGTCGATCTTCCCGATAACATACGTGTAAGGATTATGAATGAACCCAGAAAATGGAAAAAAAAAAAAAAAAAAGCTATCCGGGATCATTTTATAGAAATGTGGAACCAGCGGTGGGTTACAACTTCGAAAGGTGCTACCTTGAGAAAATACTTTCCCACCGTTCAGGCACGTTTGTATGCGAAATGGATCCTCCCAGATTACTGGATATCGCAATTCCTCACAGGACATGGTGGTTTCCGGGCTAAACTCCATAGTTTAGGAGTAGACATTGATCCCTTATGCCCCAAATGTGGAATTCCAGAAACGGCTGAGCACATCATTATGAGTTGCACCGCCTTTGAAGCACTGAGGGCCAAACTACTGAGAGAAACTGGACTCTACGCTCTTTCGGAGAATGATTTCCCACAGCTAATGACTGAAAGAAAACTTCCCGCACTACAAAGTTTTTGTATACGGGTGGAAGACTGCTATTGGCTCATACCATTTCAACCTTAATAGAAGAGGACCTACTCCTGGAAGGCCGCCGGACAACGAAAGCACTGAAGAAGACGGTGACAACCTTGGAGCTGCCTAACATTGGATTTCTCATTCATATTGTAATTGTAGTTATTGTTATTTTAGTTATTGTGGATGTAATTATATTTATTGTTATTTTTTTATAATTTATATTGTAATCATATATTGTTATTGTGTATAATGTTATATATTTTGTACTATAACATTTTATAAGTTTTATATTGTAATTATATATAAATCATTTTTGACATTATGGCAATATTAAAAGTTAATATTGCCTAAACCTGTATTGCCTGAAGGCAAGGTAGGGTGAACAATAAATAAAAAAAATAAAAAGTTTGGAAAAGATGCTGGCCAAAAATGAGAGATTTTTCCTTATCAGATTTTGACCAGGTTTTGGCTTCGGTAAGTAGGGGATGATTATAGTTTTTGTAGTTCAGTAGTTTTTTAGTGGTATTCCATAAGGATTTGTCGGTTGTATTATGTTTTTCTGTGTAGTCATGTAATTTTTGAAGTTTGTATTTCTTAATTTCTGTCTTAAGTTTGTTTGTAAGTTTGCAGTAATTATTTTTATCTGATAGATATCTGGTCCTGTGCTACTTCGTTCTTGCTTTACGCTTTTCTCTTAACAAGACGCAAATATGTTGTGGTAAGTTAGTCTGATGAGAATTTTTTTTTTCCTGTGTGATGTGTTTTCGTTAATACTGCTGGATATTGAAATGGTGAGTTTGTCTATGGCAGTGTCGATATCAAGTTTTGTTTTTAGTGGAATTTTTAAGTCTAATTTATTTTCTAAGTCACAACGAAATTTGTCCCAGTCTACTCGTCCTGTTATTAGTCTAGGAGTAGAGGGTTTAGGGACGGGGTATGAATGGAAGAAAAGTAGAACAGGGCTATGGTATGATGAAAGGTCATCCAGGGATTTGACAGAGGTGTGAGAGGTGGAAATTTGGGAAGAAATAAATATATCGAGGATGTCTGGACGTTTTTTGAGGGATGTAGGCCAATAAGTTGGATCTAAGGGAGAAAGGACAGAATAACAATTGGAGGAGGAAACACGGGATAAAATGCTGCCAAGGGAGTTGGATGTTCTACAACCCCATCGCTGGTGTTTGGCGTTGTAGTCTCCTCCAGCAATAAAGCGCGGACCGAGGGATCGGAATAAGGAATGAAGATGGTTATAAGAGAGGGAATTACCAGGAGGACAGTATACAGCTGAAAACGTTACGTTAAAAGGACGAGTGGAGACGGATACTGAAGTGAATTGAATGGTGTCAGTTGGAGTAGAAGGGATAAGAGAATGAGGTATTGATTTATGAATTAGGATGCAAGAACCGGCATGGGCTGTGTTGTCTGGGTGGTCTGATCTGTAAGTGATGTAGTCAGGTATTTGAAAATAGGATCATTTTGTAATGTGTGTTTCCGTCAGTAGGGCTATGTCTATGTTATTGTCATGTAGAAATATGTCAAGTTCGTCTCGATGGTTATGAAGGCCATTTGCATTCCACAAAATGACAGCTAGGTGCTTTTTGCTCATTTTGGGGTGTTAAATGGGACTTCAGAAAGGACTCTAGTGAGAAGGGAAATGAGAGGTCTTATTGTTTCTCTCAGTTCTGTTAAGAATGATGAGAGGATAGTGTTTATATCAGGTGGATTATGGTTGATTTGGTTGGGGATAGAATGAGAAGGATTTGTGTGCCCGGAAGTGTTTGCTGGGGAGGGAGCCCACCTTGGGATGTTAGGAAGTACATGGTCTTTTGAGGTTGAAGGGTAGTCTGGAAAGGAAGTTTGGGAAGGGACTAGATGTTGGATCTCAGGAGGTAGTTTTACCCTTAGGGGTAGTTGATGATGGGAATGGTACTGACTTGGAGGCTGACGGGAAGGTTGGGATTTGGAAATCATAGGCTGAGGTTGGGAGATTTGAGGCGTCTGATTACGAGGTTGTTGCTGCTGCGGGCATGTGGTGGTGTTTGAGTACGAAGCTTGCTGTTCCCTGCGTGGAGTATCAGTGACTGGTGTAGTAGAGGGTTGATTTTCTAAGATAGGATTTTGGGTTTCTTCAAAATGAATTTTCGTAGAGTCCTGTTGTCGACTTTCATGACTTACTCTCTTTTGGGGTTGATTTTTAAAGGCTGCATTAAGTAATCTATGCTTTTGGGTGTTTTTGTAAACTACGCAGCCTTTGTAATTTGCAGGGTGGTCATAATTGCATAAAACACATTTTGCAGGAGTATCATGAGTCTTTAGATACGTTTCTGTGGCATGTGGACCTGCACATTTCACGCACCTTGGTGGATGATAACAATAAGCCTTAGTGTGACCAAGATTTTGAAATTTAGTACACTGTACGATTGTTGGTCTCTGTCTGGGTTGTTCAAATCGTACGACTGAATAGACCAGCCTGGTGATTTCAAATATTTCAATGTTATTCTTGGCTGGCACCAAATCAACAAAAAATAACGGAAGTGGATATTTCTCTGTGGGATGGAGAACATTTGGAATATTTCTTACGGTGTGACCGATTTATTCTATATCCCTCTTTATTGCCTGGGTCGAGGTGCTGCTATGGAGGCCTCTCAATACGACGCGGTATTCCTTTTCTTCCCTTAGTTGATAGCAGTGAAATTCGTAATTATTGGCGGATAAATGATTAATTAGCTTTTTATAATATTCTTTTGTTGTGGTGTTTATTTTTATATCTTTCACCCTTGAAAAACATTTAAAATTGGTTTGTCCGATCAAGTTGGCAATTTCTTGACCGAACGACATAAAATCTTTGATATTTGAAACAAATATTGGTGGTGGAACAGGGTCCTAATATGATTTTTTTTTTTTTTTTATTTTTTTTTTTTTTTTTTTAAATCTCATCATTTTTACGGGTGGTTTTGTTGTGGCTCTGAGGTGTTGTTGTCCAGGGCGGAAAATCTATTGTTGGTAGGTATGTTTACTATTACTTCTGTTTTATTGGCAGCAGTTGATTTACTGCGAGTTATAGGTGGTGAAGTTGGTTTTTTATTTTTTTGTTTTTTTTTATTTGGTGAGGTTCCAGCGGAACCTGGATTAGCATTTCGCTGACGTTTTTGTAGTTGTCTGCGCTTTAAATATTGTGAGTCAGTCTCACTTATTTCAGACATTGGAGTCTCATCCTCTGATTCAGTTCCTGATGTATTATCTAGATCCATTTTAAAACAAGAAAATCTAAAATACAAATTTTAATCTAAAGGTAATTAAAAAAAAATACATATCCGTAATAAACAATTATAAACTAGGCTATTTACAGTACTATATTCAGAAGAAAAAAAAAACAGTAACAAGAAAGTAAAATACATTACTGAAGGTAATAATAATAAAATAAATTAAAAATCGAAAAAAAAAGAAAAAATTAAATTAAATAAAACTTATGTCCTTTAGGAAAAATAAAAATAATATCAATAACCGTTTATCAACAGAACAGACCTAGCTAGACCTTGGGAGATAGGGGAGTACAGGTAGCGCCCCTATCGGCTGACAGTAGAGCTATTCAACTGAGAACTGTCTTCATTATTAATTGTCTTTAATTAACAATAAACGAACTCACCTCACCAATCTGTTTGTCTACGTAATCCATTACATATACTGTAACTGTGTACTGAGTCTGGCAACAGGATTTTCACTAATTCTATTGTTAATAATGTCACATCACTGAGCACACGACAACGTATTGTTAATAGTGGCTATGACACCTGAGACTTTTTTAAATAAAAATTAAAATAAAAAAAAAAATAAAAAAGATACATTCTTACTATATGTACAATACAGACACATTCAGCCTGGGGAACCCGTATCAAGCCTATTTCCCCACTTATTGGGAGTCAAGGCCAGACCTTAAGAGATCCCAGCGCTGTTTTCTCAGCTGTATCACAGGTAATGTCCAGTGGAGGCTGAGTAGGAGCGCTATAGCCACATATGCTCAGGACCTGAGTAGAGAAGCTGGTCAGTATCAGGACTCCAGCATAACATTACATTACAAAAGGTCTCGGGGCCATTGCCATTTTAACCTTTTGGGGGGTTATATCGATAGTTAAGACTGGATATAGATTGGGCTAGAGGATTGAGATGATTGGATAGATTTTTATGAAATTTCGAGAACTTTGAAGGTATGAGATCAAGGACAAAAGGTATTTTTAGGTCAGGTCGTGTAGGGTTTTATTGGTAACATAATAAGGTGCATTGACAATTGTTCGGAGGACTTTGGATTGGAAAGATTGAATGCGTTTGATATTGGATTGTTCTCCCACAGTTCAAGTCCGTAGGTCCATATTGGTTTCAAGATTATTTTGTAAATTAGGAGCTTGTTATCGACTGAAAGATGAGAATACCTGCCTAGTAGTCTGTAGTCTGTTGGCCGAATCTCCTATTGAGTTCTTGTCTTTTGAGTCCAGTGTGAGGGTTCCAAGTTAGTCTTTTGTCAAGATAAAAGCCAAGGTAGCGTACTGTGTCGGATATAGGTATAGGAATATTATTGAAACGGATGGGTGGACAGGGTTTGCGGCGAAGGGTAAAAGTTATATGACTGCATTTGGCTTCATTAATTTTTATTTTTATTCAATCTGTAGGATATGTCTTTGGAGGTTGAGGGAAGCAAGTTTAGGATCTATCTGGGATGATAGGGGAGGACAGTATTATCTGCAAATGTGGCTAAAAAGGTATAAGGATTAGTTGGTATATTGGCAGTGAATAGATTATAGAGGACGGGACCTAGGACGCTACCTTGTGGCACTCCGGCATCGGTAGGATAACAGTTGGAGAACTCTGAGCCACAGCGGACTCGAAAGGAACGATTTGAGAGATAGTATGGTACGACTAGGTATAAGGATTAAGGTAAATGGGTCTTGAGGTTGAAGAGCAAGCCCTGGTACCACACCCGGTCGAAAGCTTGCGGTACATCCAGAAATGCACCATTGCTATACTGCTGAGGATATATGATCAACACCACGAAGACCTTGTTGAACAGTGGAGTGGTCAGTCCGGAATCCAGATTGATGAGAAGGGATACTTTGGGATTCGAGTATGGGTAGGATACTTTTTAGAAGGATTTGTTCAAAGATTTTGAAAGGATGGGAAGGAGACTTATAGGTCTATATGATGAGGTTTAGTAGGGAGGTTTGCCTGGTTTTAGGAAAAAAATGATGATGGAGTGTTTTCATATCAGAGGAAAGTGGGTCGTGTGAAGTATACAGTTGTATATGTAAGTAAGGAAGAGGATCGCTTTTTGAGGGAGTTGTCGGAGAATTTGGGTGGTAATCAGATCATATCCAGGTACTTGAGGGTTTTCAATTATTTAAATAGGAATTTGACCTCAGAGGCGTTAGCTGCTTTAGGGGGTAAGAATAGAGAAATTGGTGAAGTGAGGAATTAATGAACTTTAGTAGTGTTGAAGGGGATTGGTTCGGAATGGGGAATAAATGTACTGGAGAGGTGCTTGGCAAATTCTTCTGCTCAGTTTTCATCAGAGGCAGCCCAGGATTCATCTTCACGTCAGAGAGGGCGGGATATATTGTGATATTTATGGATTTTTTTGGTTACATTCCAGAGGGAGTTGTCAGAGGTAGAGAGGGAGGAAAGATAGGAGTTGTAGGATTGAGATCTAAAGGAAGCCAATTTCTTTTTAAATAATTTGGTGTAGTGGTTATATTTTCTCCGATCATCAGAATGCCTGGTTGTTTGGCAAAGAGATATTGAATGACGTTTGGTTTGGATAAAGCCTATTAGTTCTTGTGGTAAAGGATTTTTATTACGATTGATATAGGATGGTTGAGGAAAAGATGCATTCCAAGCTGCAAAACAGTTTCTAATGAAATAAGAAATAACGACAAGCAAAATGAAAATAGAAAAAAAACAACAACAAAACATATAAAAAATAAATAATATAAAATAGATTATTACAAAATATGAGTAAATATAGTTAGTAGAAATAGATTTTAAAAAACTGATAACTAGTACATAGTAAAACAAGATAATATTTGTTTTTTTTTCTGCAGCTTTGAAATAGAAAAAAGAAATTTGGGATCGAACAAATATTTGAGGAGTTAGAGCGACAAATGTGCCAAAAAACACTTGGATTTTACAACAGTACTTTTTAATTAGCGGGCTGGCATGTACATTTTACGGAGTTTGATTAAAACCTCATTTATAGATTCTTATAGTAAATTTAATCAGCTTTAAGATGAAAAAAAGTAATGTTGTATCGAACAAATAGTTTCAGAGTTATAGCCAAACGAGTACGTGTTTTCGCGGAGCTGTGGGGATGACGGCAAGTTGGCCAATTTCTCAATTTTTCCCCATTACGTAACTTCGCGAAACATGGTCCGATTTCGTATTTCTTTTTTTCATTTTGTAGGTACTAGTTCCAGTTACAATTAATATTTCTTCGAAAAAAGCTTCGTTATCGTGTTATTGATAAAAAAACAAAAATAACGGGTTTTTTGGCGTTTTTTTGCGATTTAAAATATGAAGCCGATGGTTGCCGTGGTATCAAACTTCAGATTCGGATTCAGCACCCCAAAAAACATAATGATCCGTTGAGAGTAAAAGTTCCACAATTTTTTCTTCGGCAAACCCTTATTTTACAGGACTAATTATTCCAAGTAATATATTATTTCAAACAGGTTTTTCTAAGTTCCTCAAAATTGTTATCCGGTTGAAACTGGAACAGTTTTGAAACTCCTGGATCATCAAGTTGCGCGCATGCCAGTACGGACTTGTAGCTCAGGCTGAGGCTGTCCGAACGCCACCCACCTCAGGGTCAATACATCACAGAGAAACCGGCCTTGAACCTGATGGGATGTGAACTGGGGGATAGGAATGTGTCTGCCATGTGAGCTTCTGTCTGCTTCAATGCGTTGCTATCTAGTCTATTACCACCTATATATCTCAATGT
Organism: Euschistus heros; assembly: GCA_003667255.2. Taxonomy (NCBI): domain Eukaryota; kingdom Metazoa; phylum Arthropoda; class Insecta; order Hemiptera; family Pentatomidae; genus Euschistus; species Euschistus heros. The sequence goes on from RCWM02000248.1 coordinate 718,222, forward strand.
TATGATTATTTAATTAGGTATTGTTTTAATTTTTTTTTTCTTTTTTTTAACTAACTATTATTACGAATAAAAAAACTGCCGCAGTCAATTCCTTATTCAATCTTATACAACAGGGTACTTAAAAGCAATACCAAACGGGAACTACCAGCCTGATTTGAATACTGATAAGCTCAGTAACAACATATTTCTCTTCAGCCGCAACTCTAGACAGTCCATCTAACACCAGCAGATCTTACATTTATACATTTTGAGTGTATAGTAGCATTATAACTAATTGACGAAATCATAAATATGTGTGCTTAGTTATAAAACTTTTTTAATTAAAAAAAAATTTTTTTTTAGGAAGTACATAATGTAAGCTTCATGATTACATATGGTTACTTCAAGCGGTCTTAGAAAGCCAAGATCGAAAAGAAGAATGCAAGCTGCCCCACACTAGGGCAATAAGTAATATTGGTGACAATGAATCCATCTATACCACGCGTGAAATTAAAATATAAAAAAAATAATGTAAAAAAAACCTTCTGATTATACAAAATAAATAATAAAATGAAATATTTTATTATTTATTGATATTCATAACTGTAAATAAAATGTATATCTAGTAAATATAAAAGAAAATGATAACAATGGCATGTCAATAACTTATAAAGAACTAACCAATAGTAGTACTTCAAGCAGTTCTCTATTAGGAGGTCTCTAGACCCTCCTCTTTTCAAACGCCTAGGTGTGTTATCGGGAATAGAATGGGATACAAGTTGGAATAATAGTTGATTTGAGTTTGCATGGAGCTTATTACGGAAAAATAGCTATCTGGTTTAAATATGTAAGTTTAAATAATATTATAAAGAAATGAACTAAAGTAGAGAAAGAAAAACTGTAAATTAAAAATAATCACACTAAATAGTATATACTTAGCCCCAAACCAAGCTTGTTCCCCTGTCTGCGGAAGGGCAAGCCAGATTCAAAGCAATACCAATGCAGCTTTCTCAGCCACGTCACTATTGTCAAAATCAAGAACGAGACCGTTGTGGCACGGTCACTTCAGACGAGCTGAGAAGCAGGCCATTGCCTGAACTCCAGTAAAATAAATATTCCAAATAGATCTCGGTTCTACTGCCGTTTTAATCTGTGGGGTGGGTCTTAAGGAAGCGTGGAACTGGATAATCAATAGGCCTGAGAATTGGAAATGTTTTAATGGAATTTTGAAAATAATTAACATTTTAGTTTTTTTGACTTACTTTGTAAGTACTTCTCAGACTAGATTCCATCGCATGACTATAATTGCCTTTCATTGAATATCCTAGTTACATCTAATATGCTAGTTTATTAAAAATAAATACTCAACTTGCTCTAGCGGTGGACAAAGAGTAACTGATGATTGCGGTATATTACCTTTTTCTATTTTTTTAAAACTTTTTATTTTGAATAATTACAATATGCCTCAGTCAAGGGCAATGAGTAATATATATGACAAAAAGTCATTCACACAGTATGTACAAAGATATAAAACTTAAAATTAAAATTAAAATAAACTAATTTTATAGCAATAAAATTAAAATAAACAGCCTCTTAATGTATAAGAAATGTAATAAAATAAAGTACAAAATAAAATAAAGCGCAAAGTAAAATAGAATATAATAAATGATAATATAAAATAGGTGATAATTGTTGAAACTAATAAATAAATACAAAATTAAATAAATAATAATACAAATTAAAAAAGAAAAGAAAAAAAATCGTAAATACCATCATACTTTATGTACAATATTTACAAACATTCCGAGAAACACCCCGATCCAAGCTTGTCCCCCTTGAGAGCGAGCGCTATGGCACAGTCACACAGGACTTGAGTTGAGAACCTGGTTATTACCAGAACTTCAACAATATAGAAGTAAAATTAGTCAAGGGGCCATTGCCGGTTTAATCTACGAGGTGGGTTATACGGATTCGTGAAAGTGGTTAACGAATGAGAAAGGTGGTTGGAAAGGTTTTGATGGAATTTGAAGAATTTAAGGGGTATCAGGACAAGGAAAAAAGGTATATTGAGATCAATATATAGGGTCTTGTTGGAGACATAATATGGAGCATTCGCAATAGTACGAAGGACTTTGGATTTGATAGATTGAATGCGTTTGCTATTCGATTGTTTTGCTGTCCCCTTAGTTCAAGACCATAAGTCCAAATAGGTTTAATGATCGTATATGAAGAGTTTGTTTTCAATGGAGTGTTGAGATGTCATATTTTGTTGTCTATACAATTGGCTGAAGCGTCCGTTAAGTTCTTGTCTTTTGAGCCGAGTATGAGGGTTCCATACAAGTCTTTTGTCTAAGTAGAAACCAAGATACCGAACTGTTTCATCTTTAGGTAGTGGAATACCATTGAAGTAGATAGGGGGACTGCATTTACTGCGGAGGGTAAAGGTTATGTTGGTGCATTTAGATTCATTTACTTTGATTCGCCAGTTGTTGCACCAGTCTTCAATCAGTGATAAGTGAGTTTGGAGATTATTGGATGCTATTAAAGAACCTGTATGGGATGAAAGGACAGCATTGTCATCAGCAAATAATGCAGGGAAAGTATCAGGAGTAGTAGGGATATCTGCAGCATAGAGGATATATGGTACTGGCCCAAAAACGCTACCTAGTAGAAACCTGCCTCAATTGGGTAGCACTGAGGGTATTATTACATTCCGAAGTGAACTCGAAAGGAACGGTTAGAGAGGTAGAATCGAAAGACTAGGAATAGTGATTGGGGCAAAATGATTTTGAGTTTGAAAAGCAAACCGGCAGCCCATAAGCAATCAAAAGCCAGAAATTCGCCGGAGCAATATTCTTTGCTTATGGATACATGGTCTACTGCTCTAAGGCCTTGTTTGACAATGAAATGCTTAGGGTGGAATCCAAACTGTTGTGAGGTAATGTTTTGGGATTCAAGGATGGCTAGAATGCCTTTTAAGATTGAGTTTTCCAAACATCTTCTCGCCGGAGGGGATAGGAGATGTGTTAATATTTGAGGATTTTTTTTGTAGTATTCGAGAGGGACTTATCTGAAGCTGAGAGTGAGGAAATATAGGGTTTAGAATAATAGGATTCAGTTCTCCCCATGCGCCAGTATCGTGAGGTAGCACGTTAGATCTATCTGTATAAAGTGTTAATTTAAACAGTGGACAGAAAAACATTGTGAACAATCTATAGGAAACTCTGTTTATTACAGCGTACTAAACGTGAGTAAACAGCTTGTTTATAAGCTCTATAACAGACTATTGGGTTTACGAGTGGCATGAGACTGGCGTGTGCTGTGGTCATCTTATATGTACCCCCACTAAGGCTAAGGCGGTGCCTTGCCAGTCGCTGTCAGGGAAGGTGCTACCGCCACTTTCCTCAGATTATTACGTATTGTCATACGTAAACCTATATGTCTATATAGATATATTTTTTTTCATTCTCTTTGTTTTCTTCTCTTCATAATATTTATATGAGCGATTTATAAGCATGCGATATTAGCATATGGTAATGTCCAGTAAAAAGACAAACCCTAAAAGATCAAGAAGTTTAGGAAACACACCCAGGAGCTCCCCAGCAAAACAGAAACCGAAACGCTCTAATAGAATCACTCCTCTAGTCAGGTACTTCCAAAAAAATAGCATTGTCTCTATTTTTCGTCGATCTCGAGAGAACACTGGAGGTGGAAGAAATTTATAACGTAAACAGACATTACTATAAGAGTGTAGCCATAGAAAAGCCATATCCAAAGCGGGAAATAGTCCAGTGCCACAACTGCTAGGCGTATGGCCACAAAAAACAGTATTGCCATCATGTACCACGCTGTGTAAAGTGTGGCGAACAGCACAAATCTGAAGAATGCAATAAATCTAGCCAAACACCTGCAGTTTGTGCACTTTGCCACCAAGTGCACCAGCCAATTTTAAGGGGTGTCAAACATACAAAATACTAAAATCGAGAATCCAGACAACCTCTTGAAGGGAAGAGCCATCCAAACCAAAAAAGTTAACGAAGCAGTGACCTTATCAGAAATGGCCCTGAACCAACATCTGAGGACGTGATGTACGGCAGCATACTGAACCTGCCTCTTATAAACCGCAAACTCCATATCCTTCCACCACTCATCCAAAGCAAAATACCTTTACCACAAACCCAAATTACATTCCATACATTCCGCCTCCTCCAAATTCCTCTGACCTCACCAACATACTCTCGTCTCAGAGTTCAAATATATAGTTACCCCTCTCATAACCCCACTTTCTACTGCTCTATTACAGTTTCGGTGGAAGTGTTTCGATATCTCCAGGCACTGTTTTGTGTGACATTTTCTCCAGGTTTTTTAGAGCCACATTCTCGTCAACCCATCTGTGTTTCCTCATATTACTAATCATTTCCCTTCTACAAGTCTTACCGCAGAGGTTGCTCGCGCTTACAATTATTTGCGTTTGGCTAATTCGATCGAACTCTATGTTTGGAAATAACTTGTATAACTTAAATAATTTTATTGTGACCTTATTTTTCACTGTAGGCCATGATTATGAGAACAATATAGTCTCGAAACGTCGCTAAAATAGTTGTTTTTATTTATTAAATGAACCTCAAGAACCTTACTTATCATATAATAGCAACAGTCAAGAAAGTTATCCATGTGTATATATATATATATATATATATATATATATATATATATATATATATATATATATATATATGGACTTAGGTTAAGGTATTTTAAAATTTAACAGTTAAATTGACATGGTGAGATGACACCAGATAAAAAGAACGCCTAATGATGGGATGGAATATACCGAAACAGGTCACATTGTAAGAAGATTCTTTGTTTTAAGATGATTTATTGCTAAAATAAAGTGTGCTATATATTTAACTAAGAAATATTAATTCATGAAATGTAATATAAAGGTAGGAACACAAAAAAGAAACTGCTATTACAACATTTACATACTCGTTTCTTTACAATTACGTGTAAGGTATTTTTTTATTTTATATATATATATATATATTGCTATGTCCTCTGTGTGTGTCCAGTCCGGATCATGCATTTATCTAAATACAGGGATGCCAGCCAGGACTTAAACTCCTGACAATTTATAAATGAGTATTTTATAAATAATTGATTAATTATTAATTAATCTAATATCTTCTCCAGAAGGTTATCGTGGGGTCAGAAATTAAGATTTGTTAATTATAAAGGAGAGGAATCAAAATATATTAATAATGAGTGGCATGCAAATGAATGATGGCGGTTGAAAAAAAAAAACAACGTATAATTAATTATGGGTTGACATATAGAAATTACAACTAGAAATAATAATCATAACTTAGGTTTAAAACCTATACGGTAACAAATAACTTAATCTAGACTTATCTTAAGGGCAATGCTATGTTGTGGGGGGAAGCGGGCGGCTACATGGCGAGAATCACCAGGCCAGGCCCCCGATCTCCAGGAACCAGACATCTCCGACAAACTCCTCTGACCAGACAGCTCTCCAAGCCTCTCTCTCCTAGACCTTCTCCTAGACTGATCGACTCCCTTTGAAAATATTATGCCGGTAAGGGATAGGCAGGTAGAGACATATGCCATACCAACAAAGGGTGTGAACTGCCGGACCACCCGCAAGAGGCTGTGAAGAGGCCAGCCACCCTATTACGCAACACGCGAATATTAAGCTTATTAAATTAAACCCTAAAGGTTTGATACATAGCATTACCCACCTCTTACAAGAAAAGAAAAATTAATAAGCGACCAAACTTATTGATTTTTCTTTAAAATAATCTTCAGCTAATTATATAAATAACCAATAGCTAATACATAAAAAAAAAAAAAAACTCAGTACATAAAATTTTGATAAAAACAAAATTGAGTATTATGAAAATTAATCATAATTCCAAACAGTAGCCCAACTAAAACATGATTCAGAACTGATCTGCAAAAACAGCGATTTGAAATATAATATAACCTCAGTTACAATTTCTAGTTTAAACAATGAATTTAATGATTACTTAAAATTTAGCAGCATTATTTCTTTAGAGAAGTCTAAATTGACAACAAATAGCCATACATAAATTACGAATACATAAATCAAGAATAATACCAAAATATAAATAATAATTACATCAATATTACAAATTTTAATACAAACAAAGCATATAAAAAAACATTTATCAACTGGAAATGACAAACTAAACCAACAGTATCAACTACATATTTTCTAGAGCAATTTACTTATATAAAAGCATCACAGTTAACTCAATATTTACGAATAAATTTAAATACTAACAAATAATAATAAATTGCAAATCTGAAATGAAATTTTAAACTGTTTATAAAAAATACAAGAAATGTGAAAAATTCTAAGCTGAACAAACCATTTAAACATCCATCTTTCCTAACATGGATGTACTTAAAGATTTTCCAATGTTACAATTTATAAACGCCACCCTTTTACCAAATAAAACATCCTTTATAAAATAAAACAATAATTTAACAGTTTTTACCTCTTCATTAGTCAGTGACTAAACTCACAAAATAATATATGGAACGAATAGTTAGGGAGCTTCTGGTTTGACGGCACTAGCACTGTAGAGCAAGGCTCTGCTGCGTTTGACCACTTTTACTTGATGTCCAACCACTTGTCATCACACAAAATTACTTTTCTTTGTAAGGAAGGAGCTTCTTTTTGGTTGCGAGCTCGATAAAGAATGACTAGGTACCTTCAATCAACTGCATGATATGTTTCTTTTCTTGTTTATCCATTTGAGGAGTCTTTCTGTACGTCCTTGGACAGAAACATTATGATGAGTAATTCGAGATGGATACTCTCCCCCTAGTAGTTATTATATTTTATCTGTTGACCCCTTTTTCCAAGCTAAAGTGGTTCTTACTACTGATGATTGTTATGACTATTTGGAACTATTATGTCACCTTCACTTCTTCACACCAGATGTTATTGCTCCTGTGAACCCTATTAAAAAGGGCTTGCTACCTGAGAGTCGAGGGTGTCCTTTACACCGACCGTTTGCAAGCTATTGCCGCGGTACGGAGATATACCTGGAACTGCAGGTAGCCGCATATCCGTTCTCCTAAATGAAGCTATATAATGCAAAATATAAAATAATGATCCTATTTCTATTTTCTATATGCCAACCAGAACTTTACAATGACTCTACTTCAGTAAACTAATTTATGATACTTACCACCCGCAAGAGGCTGTGAAGAGGCCAGCCACCCTATTACGCAACACGCGAATATTAAGCCTATTAAATTAAACCCTAAAGGTTTGATACATAGCATATATATATATATATATATATATATATATATATGTATAAGTTAGCTGTGTGTAAGATGTAATGTATGTATGTATGTATGTAGCTGTGTGTAAGATGTAAGTTAGCTGTGTGTAAGATGTAAATAATAACTTATAGAATAGGAGTCTTAGTAGGATAAGTAATACCATTTCTATAAACATACCTAATGTATATATATGTATATATATATATATATATATATATATATATATATATATTATATATATATATATATATATATATATATATATATATATATATATATATATATATCTGTTCAGAAGCTACAATAAAGTCAGTTCTTGTTCTATATGCGTGATGTTCATTCTGTCACCTCAAACCCCCACCCTTTTTTAGTGTTAGAGTTCAGTCTAAGTATAACTGGTGCCGAAACCCGGGAGAATTTCTGAAATTCGTTACTTCAAGTTTTCAAGTAACTAACGAAATACAATGGTAGACACGGACAAGAGATCTAAATTCGTGTACCAGCTGGCCCAGGGGGCGGTAGAAAGGGCGAAACTAGAAACACAACTGTCGAAGGCTTCCGAGATACAGCAGTTGGAGCTCGTGAAGATAAGGACGCAGAACTCGGCATTTATACACGAGGTAATTAGTCAATTAGAAGTGATGGGGTTTCACTTTTTCAGGAGTGATGGGGGACCTCGAGCCCCCCTCGAGTGAAAGGGATTAAAGGAGGCGACCTGATCCAGAGTTTAATAATGTCCCGCAGGGAAAATGATACGTTGTTAGACTCCGACGTAAAACTCCTGGAAGCTTCTCTGGTTGGCCGCATTTCACGACGTGTTTTAAATGCCATTCAAGGGGATCTGACGCACCCCTGGGATACTCTGAAGGTGAGGTTGAAAAAATTATACGGCGGGGGAAGATGGACCCCGGAAGAAGATGTATTTTATTTGCTTAAAGAGCGAAGGACTCACGGCTGATTAGAAGGAGAATCCGCTGAGAAGCTGATGGATCTGTATAACAGACTGACGGAGAAGATGGTTAAGTCGTTCGGCAAAGCAGAAGGAGTTCATAAATTAGAATATCTGGGGTCCTAAAAGAACAATTAAATCACTACATAGACCACCCAGGCTCGCTCCCGAGGGACCGTGACTTCGTCGAGTGTGCCCACGATCTCATTGATGCGAAGGAACGAAACATAACCCGCCTCGGCAAATCGGAAGCGGAATGGATAGAAGTCAAATCATCAAGGAGGAGACACAGGAGCCCACCACGAGTAACTTCTAATAATAGGAGCTTCGGAAAACGACCAAGTAGAAATCCCGACTAAAGTAGGCGGAGACCAGAGCGGCGGTGCTATGAATGCAATCGAACAGGACACGCCGCTGTGCCCAATGCAATCTCACAAGATGCTTCGAATGTGACAAGCGAGGACACATAGCGAGAGAATGTCCAAGGCGCAGGAACCAACCACATAGGAAGGGGCAAAGGGACGAACCGATGGAGGTAAACAACTAGAACTCGAGTGGCAGGCAACCTGGCAGGATGAGCAGCAGGCACTATACCAGCGGGAAATCTTCGGAAGAGGAGAGCATCCTTTCTGAGCGTAGCGGCCCAACTACGAGGAGACACGTAGGGCTGGATAGAGGGGCTGGGTAACCGAGCGGGGGATTTATTAATTAATAATGGCGTGAAGACGTGAAGGCAAACTCGGTTGCCCGTGGCGAGATTATAGGAAATCGGGGGTAAAGTTCATAATAGACACGGGTAGTACAAACTCGCTAATAAGTAGAGGAGGGGCGGAGAAACTAGGTATCTGGGGCGAGCGTAAACCATGTGAATGTGCAGTATTTACGGTTAGCGGTAAATGTCAGACTCGAGGGAAAACATTTTTGAATCTCCACGAATTAACGGGACGAGATCTGCGGATAAAAATCCATGTAATAGAGAAGTTGACGGCCGGATGTAATCTAATCGTGGGCTGCGATATATTACAGCGGGTTGGCAATGAGGATGGCAATCAACCGGAAAAATTGGCGTTGTGGGATGGGGAAACGGAAGTACAATGCTACAACGGAGAGTAAAAAGGGAGTGGGTATTATCATTGGGGTAGTCGAATGTAGAAAAGAAACAGTAGTAGGGTTAGTGTAACAATATGACGGCCTATTTTATAAGGAAAATGAGGTCCTACCGACTACTGGAAGAACAGTACATCGAATAAATTTAAAAGGCGAAACCCCCATTTATGTAAAAGATAGGAGGTATCCGCAAGCTATGAGGAATATCATCAGGGAACAATTAGGGGACCTTCTCAAACAAGGCATCACCAGACCAAGTAATTCCCCATTAAATAGCCCACTATGGGTGGTCGAGAAGAGACAGGGACAGGGCGCCAAGCAATATCCGGTAGTGGTTGACTATCGTAAGCTTAACGAAGCAACAAAAAATGAGCGGTACCCACTTCCCAGGGTCGAGGACATACTAGATCGCCTCCTGGAAGCAACTGTCTTTAGTACCCTTGATCTGAAGAGCGGTTATCAGCAGGTTAGAATGGTCGATGAGGATATTGGGAAGACCGCGTTTTCATGGGAAAGGGTTCATTTCGAATTTGTTCGAATGCCTTTCGGTCTAAAAGGGGCTCTACTAACGTTCCAAAGCCTTATGGATGAACTGCAACACGGACTTGGCGAGGACTTTTCACAAGTGTACATGGATGATCTCATAGTTTTTAGTAAGAACGAGGACGATTATATCCAACATTTTAGACGGGTCCTGGAAAGGATACGGGAATTCGGACTTAAATTATCTACGGAAAAATAAAAGTTCGGGCTACGCGAAATTCGGTTTTTGGGTGATATAGTATCGCGAGAAGGCATGCGATCTGACACGGAGCGCGTAAAAGTCATCCACGAAGCACAGATGCCTAAAAACGCACGTGGAATTAGGAGATTCGTGGGCATTGTGAATTATTACCGGAAATTCATTCCTCATATAGCGGAGATGACTCACCCTCTAACTGAAATATTGAAAAAGGGGACACAGTTTGAACTAGGAACCGATTGATTGTCTAGTATTAAGAAATGTCGAGAGGTTTTGACCACCCAGCCACTCCTAGCGTTACCCTATTTCCATAAAACATTCAGGGTAACAATTGAAGCAAGCGAGGTAGCTATTGGGGGCTGTCCTGTCTCAAAACTTCGAGGAAGGCAAAAAGCCAATAGCATTTGCGGGACGGAAGCTAAACGACGCTGAACGTAGGTATAGCGCGATTGAAAGGGAGCTCCTGGCGGTAGTCTGGGCAGTCGAGTATTTTCGCCCGTACATCTACGGCAGGCGATTCGAACTGTTTACCGATCATAAACCATTGACATATCTGGGAACATTAAAGGAATCATCCGCGCGAGTGTCACGATAGAAGGAGCGGCTTGCAGTATATAATTTTCAAACGATTCACAAAAAGGGGATCAAAAACGTTGTCGCCGATTGGTTATCCAGGGTGTGAATGCAACCAAGGAAGAGACGACCCCCGCGGCACAACAAACAATAGTATCCGAACAACATACAGGTAAGACAAACCACCGGGGGATAGAGGAGACACTGCGCGCGATAAAATCACTTTTCTTTTGGAAAACTATGGGCCGTACTGTGCGCGATTGTATCGCTAACTGCGAAGTATGCCAGCAAGCGAAGTACGACCGCCAACCCTTGGTAGAATCACAGATAGGCACACCGACCGCGACGGAACCCTTGAGAACCATACAAATCGACATATATTCCAACGAAGGGCAATCACGGCTGACGGCAATAGACGGTTACCAGATGAAGTCATTACTGACTGTAGACGAGAATTCGATAATGCCTTGATCCGTGACGAGAGTAAAATATTGGGCCTTACATTGCGCTTAAACACTCCTCATCACATCAAGGGTAGGGGTGCCGTGGAACGCCTGCTCAACACGTTGGGGGAACATCTTCGGGTACTCAAGATAGGACGGAACCTTACCACATACGACGCTATGCCGTTAACGATAATTGCCTACAGCAATACGATTCACGCTGCAACTGGACTATTTCCCGTGGAAATAGTTTTCGGACAGAGACGAAGGGACCTCATCACAGCCAACAATAATAAATTAAGGACGGATTTATATCACGGGAGAACACGACGGCAATAGACGTGGTCCAAGATCCGGGAGAAATTAATCCAGGAAAAGCAAACTCGGGTAAACAGGGGATACCTCCGGTCACGAGTTTATAAGAAAGAACCGCTATCGCTAGGAACCATCGTCTACAGGCGGTTAAGAACAGCAAGAAATAAGACGGCCACGGGGTATGAGGGTCCATATCGAGTCACCACGATTCGTGAACATAATCTATTTACTAATACAGACGTGAATTATCCATTTCGGTGACGCACTGTTCATCTAGAAGAACTCCGGGTACCCCACAGAGTGTCAGAACTCGAGCCGGGTGGCAGCGCTCAGACTGATGCGTAGCACCAGTGAAGGAATTAATTTTTTTTTTTCTTCTTTTGTTTCTGTTTTTCTTAAAGGTGTAAATATTAAGTTTTTGTTTTTTTTATTTACCACATGTCTGTTGTTTTTTTTACTTTATAACATTATCATTAGGTAAAATAACTATATGTATTTATTTTCTTTGGTTGTTGGCATTAGGATAGGAAATGTAAAGTGTTTAAGTTATATAATATGAAAAGTGATCGTTTAAGTTATATGTTATTTTATGTTTTCTTTTTTTTTATTTTTAGTTCCTCTTTATAAAGGAATTGGAGGGAAGGAGTTAGCTGTGTGTAAGATGTAAATAATAACTTATAGCATAAGAGTCTTAGTAGGATAAGTAATACCATTTCTATAAACATACCTAATGTATATATGTCTGTTCATAAGCTACAATAAAGTCAGTTCTTGTTCTATAAGCATGCTGTTCATTCTGTCACCTCAAACCCCCACCCTTTTTTAGTGTTAGAGTTCAGTCTAATCATAACTTATATATATATATATATATATATATATATATATATATATATATATATGTATATGTATATAATAAACATGACAAGTAAAGTAAATTGCTAGCTGTCCCTTTATTTGTCTAAAAAAAAAACAAAAAAAAAAACCAAACACTGTTACACACTGGCACATTTGATAGAAAAAAATTATGAACAAAAACCAGTTGCTACATGTATTGACGGCAATAAAGCTATGAACAAAGAGCCCCGAACATTATAGAACGCACAAAAATTCCAACGAAAAACATGATCGGTTTGGTTGACTAATCCACCTTTTTGCCAGCCATCTAGTCGGTCCATCTCAAGTACAAATACAGTAATGAATTATGTAGTTTTATTGTTGGGTTAGGTCATCATAGAATCTTTTAAAAAATAAATCAGCTATGAAACGAAGAGTAAACGCCCGTGAGGCAGATTTTGACGTGGATGATAATATTTCGTTAGCGATTATTAGTGATGTCAGTACTGAGCCTCTGGGTAATTATAGTATCATTTTACTATCGTGAATTTTGTACTAGATTATTTTCATTAATTTTCTTTTTCCAACATAAGAAAAAGCCTTAGGGAATACATTACATCGAAATCTGTTCTAGTAGTCTAGAATAATATTAAATGAAACACCAAGTTATTAATAGATAAACGTGTTGAAGTAGTCTAATAAGAAAAAGGTTAAGCAATAACCTGTAATGATAATACACATATGACAATGATATTACAAAGAGGTAGGTAGTAACAATAAAAACAATAGGAAAATATATCACCACACTGTTAATATTTATGAAGCATTTGAAAATTTTAAGTGTTTAATTATGTAGAATTAATCGTTTAAACGTCACAAAAGATAAAAGGAGGGACCTTAATTTAATATAATTTAGTCACATTAACGTCATATGGTCAATTTGCGTCCTTCAGGGCTAACTTTCTTTAAGTAAACTAAACGGAAGAAAATTTATTTATTATGTATTTATTGAAATTTACAACTGTATACAATATAAAATATGATACATCTAGTAAATGTGATGACAATGATAAAAATGACAAGTCTTGTTTTTAAAGCACCTACCCATTGGTAGCACTTATAAAGGTTCTTTATTATGAAGTTTTATATTAGAAGGTCCCGAGGCCATCTTCTTTTCAGGCGCCTCGGAGGATTATCTGGAATGGAATGAGAAGCAAGTTGTGATACTAATGGATTTGAATGGATGTGGAGTTTGCTATGAAAGGATTGATATCTGGTTTGAGCTAAGTCAGAAACGTAAGGTATATTAAGGTCTTTGTGGATAAGTTTGTTTGTGACGAAGTAAGGAGCATTTAGGATTTTTCTAAGGATTTTGGATTGTAAGGATTGGATACGGGATGAATTGGATGGTTTAGTGGAACCCCAAAGCTCAACTCCGTATGTCCAAATTGGTCTAATTATTGTTATGTAAATGAGTCTTTTGTAATTAATTGAAAGGTTGGAACGTTTGTCAAGTAAATGTTGAAGTAGTCGAAAACGACGGGCAGTTTCTTGTCGTTTTAGTCTTGTATGTGGATTCCAAGTAAGACGTTTGTCCAGATGGAGTCCTAAGTAGCGGATCTGTTCAACGGGGATCAGTGGAACATCGTTAAAGGATATTGTAGGACAGGAGGTCGTGGGTTTACGACGGAGGGTGAAGGTTATTTGATGGGATTTATTTGGATTTATCTTGATTCTCCATTTTTCACACCATTCTTGAAGTTTTATGATATGGGATTGGAGTGTCTGGGAGGCAATAAAGGGATCATTGTTTACTGATAACACACACGTGTCATCAGCATACGTGGTGAGGATGGTGCTAGGATGCGTCGGGATGTCAGCTGTATACACCGTGTAGAGGATTGGACCAAGGATACTTCCTTGAGGAACACCTGCAGATTGGGTAATGAGAGAGGAGTAGGAAAAGTTATGATTAACTTTGAAGGTTCTATCGCTAAGATATGAACGGATGATAAGGAAGTATGTAGGAGGTAGGAATTTACGGAGTTTGTAAAGCAGTCCCGGGTGCCAGACTCGGTCAAAAGCTTGTTCTACATCGAGAAAGGCTCCCGTGCAGTACATTCCTCGCTCCAATGCGGAGGAGACAACGTCCACCACACGGTGACATTGCTGGATTGTGGAATGTGATGTTCGGAATCCAAACTGGTGGTTTGGGATTATGTGATTGGAATCTAGGATCGGATACAATCGTTTTAAGATGAGTTTTTCAAGGATTTTGCCCATAATTGGCAATAGGGAAATAGGACGATACGAGGAAGGGTGTTCCAGTGGCTTTTTGGGCTTGGGTATCATTTTGACTATGGATAATTTCCAAGGATCAGGAAAATATGTTGTTCGGAGTACAGCGTTATATATGAATGTTAGGAATAGGATGGCTTTCCGAGGAAGGAGTTTTAGGATATAGGATGTAATAAGATCATGTCCAGGTGCTTTTTTGGTGGGCAATCTTTGGATGATACTTGATATTTCAGAGGGATGGAATGCTTTAGGAGGAGGGGACATTTGAAGTGGGATATTTAATTCTGTTTGAATACTTTCAAGGTGATTTGGGTCAAGGATATCAGGATGGGGTTTAAAGGTATTGAAAAGGTGCTGACCGAAAATTTGAGATTTTTCTTTGTCTGATCTTGACCATGTTTTGGTTTCAGTTAGGAGAGGGTGATTAAAATTTTTATAGTTCAAGAGTTTTTTGGTGGCCATCCATAAGGATTTGTCAGTCGTGTTGAGGTTTTCAGTACATGTAAATAAATTTTGAATTTTGAATTTTTTTATTTCTGTTTTTAGTTTGTTAGTTAATTTGGTGTAGTTGTTTTTTGTCTGATGGATATCTGGTCCTGTGCCACCTAGCTCTTGCTTTTCTTTCTTTTCTCTCAGTAGTATGCGAAGATGTTGTGGCAAATTACTCTGGAGAGAATTGTAAGTTTTTCTTTTTGAGGTGTTATCTGTTATGCTGTTGCGTATTGATGTCGTTAGTATATCTATGGCAGTATCAATGTCTTGTTTTGTTTTAAGTGGAATTTTTAAGTCTATTTTCATTTCTAAATCATATCGAAAACTGTCCCAGTCCACTCGGCCTGTAATCAGCGAAGGGTGGGTGGGTTTAGGAGTAGGAGTTGAATGTAGGGAAAGCATTACCGGACTATGATCGGATGAAAGGTCATTTAGGGATTTTATTGTGAGCTGGGATGATGATATCTGGGAAGTGATGAATATATCAAGGATATCAGGTCGTTTTTTGAGGGATGTTGGCCAATAGGTGGGGTTCATAGGTGGAATGATGGAATAGCTATTGGTTGTAGAGACTCGGGATAGGATGCTGCCACGGGAGTTGGATGATCGACAACCCCACCGTTGGTTTTTAGCGTTGTAGTCTCCTCCTGCAATGAAGCGAGGTCCAAGGGATCGGAATAAGGATTCAAGATGATTATAGGAAAGAGGAATATTTGGAGGGCTATATACAGCTGAGAGAGTTAAATTGTAAGGACTTATTGATATGATAACCGAGGTTGATTGGATTTCTGCAGTTGGAGTGGAAGGAATAAAGGAATGGGGTAAAGATTTATGGATAAGGATACAAGAACCTGCATGTGCTGTGTTGTCTGGATGGTCTGATCGATAAGTGATGTAGTCACGTATGTGGAAATGTGATCGGTTAGTGAAGTGGGTCTCCGTAAGTAAAGCAATATCAATGTTGTTTTCATGGAGAAACATATCAAGTTCGTCTCGGTGGTTATGTAGTCCATTCGCGTTCCACAAAATGATAGTCAGTGGCTTTGGGCTCATTGTGGAATATTGAATGGGACTTGGGAAAGGACTCTGGTAAGAAGTGAAATGAGCGGTGCAATCGTTTCTTTTAGCTCGGATAAGAAGGAGGATAGGATGTTATTAATGTCTGCTGGGTTTGGAACAAGATTTGATTCAGGGAGCTGAGATGAAGAATTGTAACTAGGAGTGCTAACTGGGATTTGGACCTGTCTTGAGATACTAGGAATAGTGTCAACTTTTAATGATGTTTGATTTGGGAGGTTAACTATGGAAGAAGTTTGGATTGGAACTGGGTGTTGATTCTGTGGTGGTAGTTTTACACGGAGAGGTAGATGATATGGAGGAATGTTCTGACTAGGAGGTTGAGGAGGAGGTTGAGATTTGGAAAGTACAGGCTGTGGTCGGGAGCTTTGAGGCGCCTGATGTCGAGTCTGACGATTTACTATAATATTTGAATATGACGGGGGAGCATTTAGATTCCCTCGTTTTCCCTGTTGTGGAGGATGGATGGTGGATGAAGTAGACGGCTTGGGCTCAACAGTGAGAAGTTGATCTTCATATTTTTCATGAAGGGTTTTCGGAGGTTCTACACTTTCTTCTTGAGAGTTGTGAGGTCGATTTTTTAAAATTACTTGCAAATGTCTCTGCCTTTGAAGGTTTTTGTGTACGATGCACCCTCTGTAATTTGCTGGGTGGTCTTCACCGCAGAGGACACATTTTGCTGGCGTTTCTCTAGTCTTCGGGCATGTTGCTGTAGCATGCGATCCAGCACATTTGACACATCTAGCTGGATGGTAACAATATGCCTTTGTGTGTCCAAGATTTTGGCACCTAGTACATTGTACTATTACTGGTCTCCGTCTTGGCTGCTCAAAACGGACAACTGAATAAACCAGTCTGTTTATTTGAAAAATTTCTGAATTATTTTTCGCTGGCTCCAGATCTACAAAAAATAGGGGGAGAGGGTACTTTTCTGTAGGATGGAAGAAAATTTGAATGCATAACATAAGCAGAAGCAGAGACGCTCGAAATTCGTCAGCAACTTTGATGGAAGAGACTTTATGAACAGCAAGTTGGTCCTTGCTGCATAATTTCACAACTATAAAAAAAAAAAAAAAAAAATCCATTGTAATTAATCATATCAATTTAAATTTAATTTTATATTGAAATAGGACAATTTCTTAAAAAAACATCTTTAATGTTAGAATGTCAGTTTATATATATATATTTTAATTTAGAGTATAAATTTCAATAAATTGTTATTTAAAAAAAAGTTATTAAAAAAAATAAGAGTGTAATGTTCATCTTTCATTATGTATCAGTTTCATGAACCAACTACAGTGGCTCCCGGTCAAAATGATACACAAAGATATTTATAGTTGTCTTTGAATTAATAAATAGTTCAAATTATATTACATTAAATGGAATAATTGATTGTAATCACTAAACATCGTAGTAGTATTTTGTATATAAAAATTACCAAGGATTTAATACTAAAAATAAAACACATTTGCTTAAGATTACTTATTTCACAGTGAAGATGTTACACCTTTGTTTTTCCCAATAATTGTTATCTTAAACTATTTCAATTTAGATAAACTCTTGTGTCAAAGTGTTTGGCTCTTTTTGAGGCGAGTTGATCAAAATATGCTGTGTTTTAGAACTTTTTTTAGGGTCCTTCGTACGGTACGACTTCTTTATTCCTATTTGATCCCACGGTGGTTAGTCTTACCTAGGCGGTAGGCTATCGTAATTTCCTTTTGCCTATCTGTTTCTTTTATCGTTTCCACTATGAGTTTACACCGGATAGAAGTATGGTCTAATCCAGGGATCTCCAAACTACGGCCCGCGGGACAAATCCGGCCCACCAGTGACATCTATCCGGCCCACGACAGCTTCGAAACACACCCTTAAGGGGCGTATACATTTGAGCATTCACCCCGAATAAGCAACCGATGACCCTAATTTTGTTCAGATAGGAACCGTCGAGCAGATTGGATCAGCCGGATCCGATAGTTGTAGGTAATTCAAAGTGAGCGCGCAGTCGAACACAGTGGCTTATATTTGTCGTTAGGGAGTGGAAGTGTGTTTACACTTATAATGGCTAATTGTTGTAATAAGAGAGAAAAGAAAAAAACACAAAATAATAATAACTCAATTTTGTTCAATTAAGCTAGGTAAAGCTTAATAATAAGTATAATACGCATCAAATTTAACTTAAGCACGATAACTTACAAAAAATTGAAATGAATCCAACTAACACTGTTAATGTATATAAACATTATAATATAAAATACTAATGAGATTTATGTAGTTGTGATTTTCCACTAACATTAGTTTTAAGCTGTAGACCAATTTTACTTGTACCAATTATTAAGTGAAATTTAGAATGCTTATCGGTTAACTTTGATCTGTTAAATTTCTTTATGTACTTTATTTTGGAGAATGTTTTCTCACACAAGTAGGTAAAACCAAAAACAGATAACAGCCCACGAGCAAATTCATGAAAATTATCAAATTGTGCCAGTGAGAGACTTAATAATTTCAACAAAGATGTGTTTTGATATTTTTTCTTGAATGTATTGTAGATCGATAAATTCAAGTTGAAGTTCTAGGGCTAGTGTTTCTATGCCGGTATCAATAGGATTTTAAAAAATCTTAATTTTATTCGCAATGACATCGCAAAGTCAGAAAACAGAGTATCAAATTCAAAGCACTCAATGTATTGCAAAATAGATGGAGGAATTGTGATTGAAACAGTATTATTTTCTGACGGAAAGAAGTGTATAAATATAAGTGTATAAATCAGGGAGAAGGTGGTTTTCTCCTTGCAACCTCAAATTCAGTTCGTTTATATGTTTTGTTAGATCGACGTATGTAGAATGCTAACTTTCACAGCCATTCCCTATTTTGTAATTCGGATCGATTACGATGCTTTTCATTTAAGAAACTCTTGATCATTATTCGAAGTTTAAAGATGGTCCAGTAAAATAAGGCTTCAAAAGTTCGTTTTCAAGAAAAGATTGTCGAACTTTTATTCCAAACGGATCTTTATGTTTATTGGAGTGCAGAATCTGCATATGAAGTCTGATACCTAAAATCGCCAAAATGCACATAATACTCGTTATTTTCGTTTTTTTTTAATCTATTATTGTCGCATAACAATAATAATAAGAAGCGTTTTTCGAAGAATGTCTTTATATATTCACTGTAGCTAGAAACAATAGCTACAAAAATAAAAAAAACACAACTCCGAAATAGGACAAATTTTTGCGAAGTTATGGTCATTGAAAAAATTGTAAAAATTAGCCAACGTTTCTTCGTGAAAATACGTTTATCGTACACTTTTGGCTATAAATCCGAAACTATTAGTACGATCAAAAATTACTTTTGTTTCAATGTTAAAGATGATTAAGTTTACAATTAGAATACATATATAAAATTTCGATTAAAATCTGTAAAATACGCGTGCAAACTGTTCTAAAATCCGGGGTTTTTTTTTGACACATTTTTCACTCTTTAAATTAACTTCGCCCGCTTTCTTTTGGGTGCTGACTTCAATGCTAAGCACCAGCGAAGAGGTTCAAGAACGACCAACTCCCGTGGGCGGGCATTGCAGTCTGCACTTAATTCCCGAAGATTTCATTTCATTTCTCCTGGTACTCCTACATATTGGCCCACAGATCCTAACAGAAACCCTGACCTTTTGGATTTCTTCATACATTCAGGTTTAGGACCTCTCCATTACACCATAGTACGACTGGATGAACTTTCCTCAGACCATAGTCTTTTAATTCTAACCCTTTCCGTTAATCCGATTCCAAAATCTCCTCCCCCATAATTTATAAGAGGGCCAATAGACTGGAATCACTTATTACCGCCAAATAATCTCCGACAGTATAGACCTCAGAGTATCCTTAAAAACGTCCCAAGACCTTGACAATGCAACTAATTCCTTTACAAACACAATCCAGCAGGCAGCCTGGGCTTCATCCTCCCCTCGTTCCACTTCCAAAGTTAGAAAGAAAAATCCTTTACCCCAAGACCTAAGAGACCTTATCCGCTCCAGACGCCAAGCCAGGCATCCTGACGATCGGAAATCCTACAACTATCTCACACAACTCCTTTAAAAAAACTTGGCTACCAATCCTACAACTCCTATCTTTCCTCACTCTCTGCTTCAGATAATTCCCTATAGATTACTGCGAAAAAAATCCTCAAATATCAACCCATCTCCCATCCCCTCCGGCGAGAAGATGGTTCATGGGCAGCTTCTGATGAGAATAGAGCTGAAGAATTTGCCCAGCACCTCTCCAGTATATTCGTTCCCCATCCTGATTCTAAACCCACCCACACAACAACGGTCCATGAATTCCTTGATTCACCGATTCCTCTATCCTTAACTCCTAAGGCAATTAACCCCTCTGAGGTCAAATTCCTCCTGATAAAATTAAAAACCCATTAATTCCCTGGATATGATCTCCTCACCTCACAGATTTTCAGGCGAATTCCCCATAAAGCTGTCATATTCCTTACCTATTTATTTAATTGCATCCTCCGAACAACCTATTTCCCTTTGCAATGGAAACATTCTATTATTATCCTTTTCCTGCAACCGGGAAAACCTTCCAAAAATCCATCACCATACAGACCGATCAGCCTTCTTCCAATCCTGTCAAAAATCTTTGAAAAACTCCTTCTTAAACGCATTCTATCCATCCTTGAATCCCGAAATATTCCCTCACACCAGTTTGGATTCCGCTCTAAGCACTCCACTGTCCAAGAAGGTCTTGGAGTTGCAGACCATATATCCTCAGCACTTGAAAGCAAATAGTAATGCTCCGGCGCATTTCTGGACATAGCGCAAGCTTTTGACTGTGTATGGCATGGTGGTTTGCTTTTTAAGCTTAAAACACTTTTACCTCAATCGATATTCCTAGTCCTTCGATCGTACCTTTCTAACCGTTCCTTTCGAGTTCGCTGCGTAATGAAATACTCTAACTGCTACCTAATAGAGGCAGGTGTTCCACAAGGTAGCGTTCTTGGTCCTCTATGCTGCAGATATCCCTACTACCACTGATACTTTCCCAGGAACTTTTGCTGATAACACTGCTATCCTCTCAGTGCATCCAGATCCCTCAATAGCTTCCTGTAATCTCCAAATCCACTTATCCCTGATTGAAGATTGGTGCAACAACTGGAGGATCAAAATTAATGAAACAAAATGTACCCATGTAACTTTTACCCTCTGCCGCACATCCTGCCCTCCTGTTTATATCAATAATATTCCGCTACCCATAGCTGACACAGTACGGTATCTTGGCTTTTACCTAGACAAAAGACTTACTTGGAAGCCTCACACTAGACTTAAAAGGCAAGAAATTAACAGACGCTTCAGCCAATTGTATAGACTACTAAATTGGACATCCCAACTCTCCATAGATAACAAACTCCTCTTATACAAAACCATCATTAAACCTATTTGGACCTATGGGTTTGAACTGTGGGGACAGCAAAACAATCGAATATCAAACGAATTCAATCCCTCCAATTTAAAGTCCTTCGTACTATTGCAAAAGCTCCATATTATGTCTCCAACAAAACCCTACATAATGATCTCAATAAACCTTTTGTTCTTGACCTCATACCCCTTAAATTTTCCAAATTCCATCAAAACCTTTCCAACCATCCCAATCCACTTGCTCATTCACTATCTAGTTCCACGTATCCTTATAATCCACCTCGTAGATTAAAACGGCAATGGCCCCGAGATTTATTGTAAATAATTATTATTGGAGTACTGGCAATTGTCAGCTTCTCCACTCAAGTCCTGTGCGACTGTGCCATTGCGCTCTCTCTCAGCCTCCACTGGATAATATCAGTGATGGTGCTGATAGAACAGCGCAGGGAACTCTCTGAGCCCGGCTTGCCTTTCAAACTGGGGGGCAGGCTTGGATCGGAGTGTTCCTCGGAGTGTTTGTGAATATTGTATATAGAGTACGAATGTAGTTATGACTCTTCCTTTTCTTCCTTAATTCATATTTTATTTATTATTTTCAATTTCTTGTACATTTTATCTTATTTCTTGCATATATTATTTTATTTCTTGTATCTTTAAGTTGTTTATTTTAAATTATCTTACTTTATTTATTTTACATTATTTTATATCAGTGTACATATTGAATTAATGAGTCACTTTCATCAATATTACTCATTGCCCTTGAGTAAGGCAGCATGTAATTAATCAAATAAAAAATTAACTTCGCAGATATTTGTCCTGCGAAATCCTAAATTTCTGTTTTTCATCTTAAAACTGGTTAACTTTAATATTAGTATATAATGTATATAAAATTCATACTAGAATACCACGCTAGAACGCTAAATATGTATGTTTTGGCAAAATATGACAGTTATGACATGTTCAGAGGGCTGGTGTGGGTGTTTCACGGGATTTAATATAAATTAAGTATATAGGATCTATTAGTAAATTTACACACAGCCTCCACTGGTGTTATATTATACTAGTGACGCAGCTGAGAGAGAAGCGCTGGGATCTCTTGGGGTCTGGCTTGTCCATCCATAAGTGGAATCTCTTAGATTTGAATATAGTGTAAATAAAGTATGAATGTATTTTACGATTTAATTTAATTTAAATTTTTTATTTTTTTTATTATTACTATTGTTTACTTTTGTTTACTCTTATTATTGTTTTTTTTATTTTACGTCTTGTTACTTATTTTTTTATTTTCTTAGCTTTATGTATTGTATAGTTTGAGGTACTTTGCTTATTTTCTTATTATTATTTTATTTTATATATATTTTTTTTAATCTGTTCTTTGTATTTATTTCTTATTGTGTGTGAATGGGACCATTTAGTCATCCATATTACCTATTGCCCACATTGAGGCAGATTGTAATACTTTCTCAATAAAATAAAAATTCAAAAAAAAAAAAAAAAAAAAAAAAAGATTAGTAAATTTAACTAGCTATTAGATGACATTTTGGATCGAACAAAAAGTTTCCGAGTTATAGTAAAAAATGTGCCAAACAAACATGGATTTAACAAAAGTCCGGGAAATTCAGCGTGCTGGCATATGTATTTTAAGGGATTTAATCTAAGTCTCATGCATTAGATCTAATAGTAAATTTGACATGCTTTAGGATGAAAAAAGTAATTTTTGATTGGTCTAATATTTCGGAATTATAGCCAAAAGAGTAAGACCAACTTGTTTTTGCGGAAAAGTGGGCCAATTTCTACAATTTTTCCCTAGATCACAGCTTCGCATAAAATGGTCCGATTTCGGAGTTGTGTATTTATTTGCGTAGTTACTGGTTCTAGCTACAGTTAATATATAAAGACATTCTTCCACAAACGCTTATAGATTAAAAACGAAAATAACGTGCATTTTCAGCGTTTTTTTTTTTTGTTTTTTTTTTTTTTTTTTTTTGCGATTTTGGGTATGAAGCAGGCAGCTCCGTGATAGCAAACTTCATATTTGGATTCAGCACTCCAAAAACATAAAGGTTCGTTGAGAATAAAAGTTCGGCAGTTTTTTCTTCTCCAAACCCTTATTTTACTTAACAATTATCTATTTTCGCAAATAACCACCAGATGTCGTCAAGTGCCGTGGTCGTAACAATATAGTACAACACAAACGTGATTAAACTAACGAATTTAGCAAGATTATGCTCACTCAGAGCGCGTACTCGGTGACTAGTCTAGAAATTACAGATACTTGTAGGAAAATTAAAAGGGTGTTGGCTCTCGGAAAGTAATCTGTATGGCCCGAGGGATGAAAAGTTTTGAGACCCCTGGTCTAATCCAATCTTCCAACTCTTATATAACTGAATATGTTGGATTGTGGCAGCATTATGTTCGCGGATTGCTATTACTTTGAAGAGTCCTTCGTACGGTACGACTTCTTTATTCCTATTTGACCCCAACTTGTGGTGGTAGGCTATCGTAATGTCCTTTTGCCTATCCGTTTCTTTTGTCGTCTCCACCATGAACACTGAATAAAGTACGGTCTAGTGGAATCTTCCAACTCCCGTTCCACATCTCCCTCTCCTTCCGGCGTCCACTCCATTACGAAACTCTGAATTCCTCTCTAATATTCCCCAGCTTCCAGCTCAATCACATTCACCTGTAAGGCCCTTGAAAGCCAGTTGGTTACGATATTTTCCCTCTCCGACTTGTATACGACTTCCATATTGTACTGACTTAACAGTTTATTCCACCAGGTGACCCTCGCCGATGGCTTTTTTAACTTCTAGTTTACAGTGGATAAATAAAGAATAAAGTTCGGCCTAATTTAATCTTTTCACTTCACCACAATCACTTTTTTTTCTCCCACACAACCGCATTCTCTAAAAAAGGTAAAAAGTTTTAAACGGTCGGGTCTCTTCCTTCAGCACTTTTTCAATCATCTCCTCCCTCACACTAGGTTGTGTCCATATGGTGGCTATCCATTGTCTCACATATATCGAGTAATCCAGTTTAGCCAGTCCTGTCGCCCTTGTCTTCCAAATGATCAGTCTCCGTTTCTCATTTTTAATGTCCTCCATTTCTTTTATTTCCATTGTCCGTTCGTCTTCTGACCTCTTCTCCTTCGATACTCCAGATCGTCCTCCACCTCTTCCAAACCCCGTTTCACATCATCCGATTCCCACTCTCACTCTCCTTCCGCCGTTCACTCCCTTACGAACCTCTAATTTCCTCTCGAATATTACCCTGCTTTCAGCTCTATCGCATTTAACTGTAAGGCCCTTGAAACCTAGCCGGCTACGATATTTTCCCTCCCCGGCTTCTATATTAATTTAACAGATATTTCCACAAGATGGCCCTTACCGATGACTCTTTCAACTTTCCAAACCATATTAATGACCGATGATCCGTTATTACCTTAAACTTACTTCTAAACACGTATGGTCTGAAGCGTTTGACCGCCCACACTACTAAGGTGTCTCCTTTAGACGTCAACTCACGTATGCTACGGGTTTGTCCCCTTTATCCCCTCTTGGGATCTCTGCATCATTTAATGTTCCCTGGAGCCTTCGTATCCCTTAATTATCTGTCATCCGTCACATCACACAGTCGTCGGTATGGCCATCCTCCGTATGGCCATTACTTTTACCTCCAGCCTTACTCTCCCTCTTGAAATTGTATACTTCAGAAAGATGATTTGGTCTTGCTCCAAGATCGACGTATTAAGTCATCAATTTAACCAAGTTACACCCTGTTACACTTCGATAAAGGTGGGAAATAAAAGGAAAAAAAAAAAAAAAGTTTATAGGAGGAGATTGGAAGTCAAGTTTTAACGTTAATTTTTTTTTAATGTTAATTTTTTTTTAACATTATTTTTTTTCTGATTTCGATTTCATGTTAGTTTTCCTTTTTTTTCAATTGCTTTAATAAGAAAGAGGAATAGTGAAAGCTGAATGTTAAATAAAACAATGTTGGTGATGCCCCTATCCACGAATTATTAAATTCTAAATTTCTTTTGCCAATAAATTTTTCCATTTTTTTTAAATAATAATTTTCATTACAGAAATAATTAATATTGTTAATTTTATTAAGGTAAATGAATTGTGATGGTAAAATAAACCAGAATTAAAAGTTTGATAAAATACGTCGACGGATTAAGAGTGATAATAATAGGCGACGGAACGAAAACAAAAGCCAAAACAAAAGAAGATACACAGGTCTCAACGGGGAGAAGTGATTGTGTTGAGTTAGGAGACAGACGCTCATTAAACGGCAAGGCCGGATTTTCATTTCTTTCTTTGAAATTGGACTCCAAATATTGGAATTTTGGATTCTTACCCGACAGGGGATTTATTCATCGAAGAAAATTTATGAGTCAACGTCATCTACAGCACTAAGTGGACTCAACAACAAAATTGGAGAAGAAGAAATTGTGGCCGTCCCTTGATACCAATACATCGCTCGTTAACGCCGAAGGGTGCACCCAGATAAGTTTTATTTTATTTTAAGTTTATTTGTGCTGGTACCAGAATAAATCAAACAATAAATTATTTAATGGTTGCTGAATTTGGTTAATTAGTATTAAAAGAGGGAAATTGTTTAACTTTTGTTTGTTTGTTTATTTTGTAATATTTATTTTTGAAAGCGAGCTCGCAAATATTTTATATTTTTGGACCACCTATTTACAAAGCAATATTAGATATTGTTTGTTTAATTAATTTGTAAATTTTGTTAAATTGAATTTTGATAATCATAGTATGTAAAAATAATTTTCGTTAACAGTAATAACTTTGGTCCAATTTTCTTATTAACAAAATTGGTGTTATTTTTTTTCTTTCCTTCCCGTTTGAAAATTATTATTATTATTTTTCAATTTCCTTTTGCATCTTGGTCTCAAATCAATTAAAAACAAAAACCAGGAAAAGTGGTGACCAACATTGAAGGAGAGATAATTTTGATTATTGAGTAAAAATAATAAAAATAATAAGTGTTACCATTTAATGATTATACATTTAGATTTATGGAAATGGTCAAGGGTCATTTCTAAGGATTGAGTGCATGGTGGTGAATTTTGAATTCAGAGGTGAGAATCACAAAATTATTAATAAAATAATTTTATTTTATTTTTATGTTTTCAACATTAATGGGTTTTTGGTTTTGATTAATTATCGCAATTAATTGGTGGAAGTATATTTAAGAGTTAAACTATCTATTGTTTTCCTTACCTTTCTTCGAAGATTTTACAGTTTAAAATATTTTTTTCTTGGGGCTATTTTATTGATTTATTTAATCTTATTTTATTTTGTCTCTTATATTTTTTTTTATCTCAGGTTTTCGTCGTTTTACCATTAATAAACGACGTGGCGCTCAACAATATTTTTGGTGTGTTTTTTTAGGGTTCTCTTTTTTTTTTTTTTTTTTTTTTTGGCTCATTCTCATTTCCTGACTAATTCTCCCCACCCCCTTCTCCATTAGCTAGCCTGACACTTACTGTCCTACTTGTACAAGTACTTGTGGTAACAGTTTTGGCGCCCAACGTGGGGCTTTGAGTTTTGTTAAGGAGAATTTGATTAGAATAGAGAAAATTTTTTTATGGAAAAGGAACTTTGTTTTCATTCAGTTTATTGAGTTTAAATTGTTTTATTCGAGATTTTTTTTTAATATTTTTTTTTTTATTGATTAGCAGGGGATTTGAACTTTATTTTTTTTTTTTGTAGTTCGTTCTGATTTCGGGAATTTTTGTATGCTAGTTTAATTTTTTTTTTGTCTGTTGTCCGTGTTATCTTTTGTTTCATTATCTTATTGGGAATTGATAATTATCAGTATGGACGTTAGCCGGCTTTTGAAAGAAGAGCTCGAATACGAGTTAAAAATACGAGAATACTCCGATATTTCTGAAATTTTTTCTGAAGGAAAAAACTGAGACAGATTTTAGCTCTTGAAAAATGACAAGTGATTCAATCACCAAAGCCTGAAGGTTTGGATACGACCTCCGAGTTGGCGACTTGTGTTGGGAAAATGGAGATACTTCGTGCTCTTTCTAAAGATGCTTCTGAAGGTAAAAAGGTTGACCCTAGAAAATTTTCCACCAAACTTCAACATGTGCTAAATAGACTTCGGCGACTCAAGCTCTCCACCGAAGAAGAACGCAAAGATATACGAGCATATACTGATGAATGCTTGACGATGTTCGACCAGTTAGATGAATGGAAGAAAAAAAACCACCACCGAGTGATGGAGAACAGTCGTCGCCGCCGACAGTAAACACAGATTCCATGGGTGCTAGCACACCAAGCGCTACACAGGATTCATCAATAAGGAGAAAACCAATACCGGTACGAGAATGGGGTATAAAATTTTCCGGCGACGGGGAAGGATTGAGTGTGAATGGGTTTTTAGAAATGGTCGAGGATCTCAAAATAGCAAGGAATGCCTCCAACGAGGACTTATTAAACTCAGGCTATGATCTTTTTTCGGGTCGCGCTCTGGTATGGTACAAAGCCATGCGTCGTGAACTGTCATCGTGGGATGAGCTGACGAAAAAGCTTAGGGAAGAATATGAACCACAAAATTATAGCGAAAGGTTGTGGGAAGAAAATAAGGGCCCGAACTCAAGGCGAAGATGAAGGTATTGGATACTATATTAGTATCATGAAAAACTATTTCCATCGGCTACCAACTCCCGCAACAGTGCCTACAATGTTGAAAATCATTTTAGCGAATTTACACCCATTTTACCTCGACCGGTTGGCGTTGCACACAGTAACCTCTTTAAAGGATTTGTTGACGAAAGGTCGAATGCTTGAAGAAAGCAGACGGCGGGTAAATGTCCACAGACCACCACCTCCGGTGCGAAAAACATTACTGGAACCGGATTTGGGTTACTCACCGACTAGCAAGAAAGGGAATGCTCAAGTAGCTGAATTAGATGTTCAAAAAACCCCTCAAATGGAAGAGAAAAGGCATACTCGCTTAGAAAATCAGCAGGCGCGAGGTTATAAAGGCAGGTGCTGGAATTGCGATAAAATTGGACACCCGTCAAGGAAGTGTAAAGCACCTAAAATAAACTTCTGCGGTTTCTGTGGTCGTAAAGAGGTAAATACCACTACTTGCGGATGTCGACGGAGACCGGGAAACGGATCAGGGGGTCGAGTTTAAACGGGCAAAGCTCATTCCAAGCCCCGAAGTCCGATAGAAATTCAATTGAATGGCAGACCTGGTTGGCTGTGGTGCGTGCTGTCTATCAGGGCTCGTTTGCGACAGAGAGTAAATGCAAGGGAGACAGTCGACCATATCTTTCAGTGTCGATTTCTGGGAGGGAGTTCTGTGGACTGTTGGATTCAGGAGCGTCAAGGTTCCTAATGAGTTTGAAAGTTTGGGAGGTATTCAGAAACCTTGGTATGGACTTGGAAAATGTGTCGAAGTTTCAAATATCGCAGGCAGATGGTTCACCCTTATCACATATAGGAATGATTCGATTACCAGTAGAGCTATCCGAAAGAATTAGGACCGTTGAATTTGTGGTAGTGTCTCGGTTGACGTGTGACTTGATTTTAGGAGTTGACTTCTGGCGGGAAATGGGCATTAAATCGGACATGCGAAATGGATGGGAATTTGTTAATGTGATAGACACAAAAGAAGCGAGTCCCACTATCATTGGTCATTCAAATTTATAGATTAGCAGCATTGGTAGAATATTGGAAAGCTAAACATCCGGAGAAGCTGGGCTGCACGAGTAGCGTAAAGCATATAATAGATACGGGAGACGCAAGACCCATAAAACAAAGATATTACCCCGTGTCCCCGTTTGTCCAAAGTCAGTTAGATAAGGATTTAGATGAAATGTTGGCTGAAGGAATAGTAGTGCCTTCCAAAAGTCCCTGGAGTTCACCAGTAGTCCTTGTTAAAAAACCAGATGGGTCGAACAGGTTCTGCGTGGATTACCGCAAGCTCAACGCAGTTACAAAAAAGGACGCTTACCCGATACCATATGTCTCCCAAATACTGGATAGGTTGCGTGATGGGCGGTATCTAAGTTCGATAGATATTAAATCGGCGTATTGGCAGGTACCAGTGGAGGAGTCTAGCCAGGAAAAAACGGCGTTTACTTTTCCAAGACGAGGGCTTTTTCAATTTGTTCGCATGCCATTTGGATTACATAACGCCCCAGCTACATTGACCAAGTACTGGGTGATGATTTGGAAGAATATGTATTTGTTTACCTAGACGATATAGTGATTGTGACATCAGACTTTACCCAACATCTGAAAGTTTTACAAGATGTATTCAAGCGGCTAGCCGAGTCAAATTTAACAATTAACTGGGAGAAATGTAATTTCTGTCGTCCAGAGCTTCGTTACCTAGGATATGTGGTTAACGAAAACGGACTTCAAGTAGACCCGGAAAAGGTAGCAGCCATACTGTCGTACCCTGCTCCAACGACTGTGCGACAAGTTCGAAGATTCCTAGGCCTAGCGTCATGGTATTGACGATTTGTACCTAATTTTTCGAATGTGGTAAGTCCTCTTACGGATTTGTTGCGGAAGGGAAAAAAAATGGCGCTGGGAAGAAGCGCAAGAGTTAGCCTTTAAAGAAATTAAAGATAAATTAGTATCCGCTCCAATTTTAACGTGCCCCGATTTCAGTAAACCTTTTGTACTGCAAACCGACGCTTCGGCACCAGGCTTAGGAGCTATTTTGTCTCAGGTTCATGATGAGGGAGAAAAAGCTATTGCTTACGCTAGCCGAAACCTGACCAATGCAGAAAGGAAGTTTACAACAACCGAACATGAATGCCTAGCGGTTTTATGGGCGATTGAAAAATTTCGGCCATATCTTGAGGGAATGGAATTCGTAGTCATAACAGATCACATGGCTCTTAAATGGCTACATACTCTAAAGGAACCTAAAGGAAGATTGGCTCGTTGGGCATTGAAATTACAACAGTATGCGTTTTCAATTCAACATCGCCCGGGTAAAAACAACCTTGCTGCAGACGCCCTGTCGAGACAGAATGAGAATACTGAAGTGGCGGCGATTGATTGCTCGATGTTGGCAATGGACGAGTGGTACCTCAGGATGATAGGCAAAATAAATAAAGATCCTGCATCATATCTGTCGTGGCGCGTTGAAGATGATAAGATATTTAAAAGAATATCTAATAAGAATAAGTTTTTAGGGGAAGATCGTCCCTGGAAATTGGTCATACCAAAGTCTCAACGGAAGCAGTTGCTGTTTGATTACCACGATAGCCCGATTTCTGGACACTTAGGAGCATACAAGACGTTTCAGAGGCTCAAGGAGGCATATTACTTGCCAGGAATGGCTGGGGATGTAGCACGCTATGTGGCGAGGTGCGAAACGTGTCTGAGTTTAAAGCCATCACAACAAGCTCCAGCTGGACTTATGGGGAGTAGAAGGGTTGTAAAGGGACCATGGCTGATCATCACCGCTGATTTAATGGGGCCATTGCCTCTGTCAACGAAACAAAATTGGTTTCTGTTGGTAATAAGTGATTATCTTACCAAATATTCCATCTTGATCCCACTAAGAAAAGCTACTTCCAAGGCTTTATCGGAAAAAATAGAAGAGCACGTTTTCCATATGTTTGGGGCCCCACAGTTTGTAATTTGTGACAATGGAGTCCAATTTAAAGGGAAGGAATTTCTGGGGAAGTTAGAAGAATATAAGGTCACCCCCTGGTATACGGCTCTTTATCATCCACAGGCAAATCCAACCGAAAGAATAAATCGGGTAGTGAAAACTATGTTGACTTCTTATATACAGGATAACCAAAGAATTTGGGACAAGGAACTTTCTCGTATCAGTTTTGCGTTAAAAACTTCCGTACATGAAGCTACTGGCTTCTCACCCGCATACTTGAACTATGGCCGGGAATTGCCGAGATCAGGAGAGGATCACGCAGAAATAGCATCTGGGGACTCGGATCAACCAATTGCCATTGGTCGAAATGCTCACCTTGAAAAATTGAAGAACATGCCGTTACTATTCCAGGAAGTGCAAGATCGATTGGATAGAGCCTACGGGAAAGCACAAAGATTTTACAATCTGATGAGAAGGGAAGTGGAATTTGTTCCAGGACAAACTCACAAACTTTGTTCCAGGTTTGGTGTAGAACTCACCCTTAATCAGATGCTGCAGCCTATTTTTCCAGCAAATTGGCACCTAAGTTCAGGAAGTTCAAAATAATACGTAAAACGTCCCGGTCATCTTATGAACTTGAAGATGTGGAAAGTGGACGTCCGGCCGGTGTTTGGCATATAGGCGATTTAAAAGGGGCTCCCGAAGGTTAGTTAGAAACGGATTCCTGATGATTCGATTTGGTTAACCCAGGATTGCATCCTTTTTTTTTTTTCTTTTTTTTTTTTGTACGTGAGTGGTGGGTGTTACACTTCGATAAAGGTGGGAAATAAAGGAAAAAAAAAAAAAAAAAGTTTATAGGAGGAGTTTGGAAGTCAAGTTTTAACGTTAATTTTTTTTAATGTTAATTTTTTTTTAACATTATTTTTTTTTTTTCTGATTTCGATTTCATGTTAGTTTTCCTTTTTTTTCAATTGCTTTAATAAGAAAGATGAATAGTGAAAGCTGAATGTTAAATAAAACAATGTTGGTGATGCCCCTATCCACGAATTATTAAATTCTAAATTTCTTTTGCCAATAAATTTTTCCATTTTCTTTTAATAACAATTTTCATTACAGAAATAATTAATATTGTTAATTTTAGTAAGGTAAATGAATTGTGATGGTAAAATAGACCAGAATTAAAAGTTTGATAAAATACGTCGACGGATTAAGAGTGATAATAATAGGCGACGGAACGAAAACAAAAGCCAAAACAAAAGAAGATAGACAGGTCTCAACGGGGAGAAGTGATTGTGTTGAGTTAGGAGACAGACGCTCACTAAACGGCAAGGCCGGATTTTCATTTCTTTCTTTGAAATTGGACTCCAAATATTGGAATTTTGGATTCTTACCCGACAGGGGATTTATTCATCGAAGAAAATTTATGAGTCAACGTCATCTACAGCTCTAAGTGGACTCAACAACAAAATTGGAGAAGAAGAAATTGTGGCCGTCCCTTGATACCAATACATCGCTCGTTAACGCCGAAGGGTGCACCCAGATAAGTTTTATTTTATTTTAAGTTTATTTGTGCTGGTACCTGAATAAATCAAACAATAAATTATTTAATGGTTGCTGAATTTGGTTAATTAGTATTAAAAGAGAGAAATTGTTTAACTTTGGTTTGTTTGTTTATTTTGTAATATTTAATAAATTTAATAATAAATTAAAAACAAAAACCAGGAAAAGTGGTGACCAACATTGAAGGAGAGATAATTTTGATTATTGAGTAAAAATAATAAAAATAATAAGTGTTACCATTTAATGATTATACATTTAGATTTATGGAAATGGTCAAGGGTCATTTCTAAGGATTGAGTGCATGGTGGTGAATTTTGAATTCAGAGGTGAGAATCACAAAATTATTAATAAAATAATTTTATTTTATTTTTATGTTTTCAACATTAATGGGTTTTTGGTTTTGATTAATTCTCGCAATTAATTGGTGGAAGTATATTTAAGAGTTAAACTATCTATTGTTTTCCTTACCTTTCTTCGAAGATTTTACTGTTTAAAATATTTTTTTCTTGGGGCTATTTTATTGATTTATTTAATCTTATTTTATTTTGTCTCTTATATTTTTTTTATCTTAGGTTTTCGTCGTTTTACCATTAATAAACGACGTGGCGCTCAACAATATTTTTGGTGTGTTTTTTTTAGGGTTCTCTTTTTTTTTTTTTGGCTCATTCTCATTTCCTGACTAATTCTCCCCACCCCCTTCTCCATTAGCTAGCCTGACACTTACTGTCCTACTTGTACAAATACTTGTGGTAACAGTTTTGGCGCCCAACGTGGGGCTTTGAGTTTTGTTAAGGAGAATTTGATTAGAATAGAGGAAATTTTTTTATGGAAAAGGAACTTTGTTTTCATTAAGTTTATTGAGTTTAAATTGTTTTATTCGAGATTTTTTTTTTAATATTTTTTTTTATTGATTAGCAGGGGATTTGAACTTTATTTTTTTTTTTTGTAGTTCGTTCTGATTTCGGGAATTTTTGTATGCTAGTTTAATTTTTTTTGTCTGTTGTCCGTGTTATCTTTTGTTTCATTATCTTATTGGGAATTGATAATTATCAGTATGGACGTTAGCCGGCTTTTGAAAGAAGAGCTCGAATACGAGTTAAAAATTCGAGAATACTCCGATATTTCTGAAATCGATGAAATGAGGAAAAAACTGAGACAGATTTTAGCTCTTGAAGAACGACAAGTGATTCAATCACCAAAGCCTGAAGGTTTGGATACGACCTCCGAGTTGGCGACTTATGTTGGGAAAATGGAGATACTTCGTGCTCTTTCTAAAGATGCTTCTGAAGGTAAAAAGGTTGACCCTAGAAAATTTTCCACCAAACTTCAACATGTGCTAGATAGACTTCGGCGACTCAAGCCTCTTCTCTTTTTTTTTTGTTGGCTCATTCTCATTTCCTGACTAATTCTCCCCACCCCCTTCTCCATTAGCTAGCCTGACACTTACTGTCCTACTTGTACAAGTACTTGTGGTAACAACCCACACATTTGTGTCCGCGGTATCCTCTCTTCTTTACCGAACGCCCTCATCGTTTTTCGACACATAATCGTGTTCGAACTGCCTTTCACTATATGCATTTGAGGTTGTGTTATCCCGTAAGAGGAGGATAAATGGGGAGCAATCCGTAGTCTACGCGAGAAGTTGTCTGACGGAGACAGAGGCTCGTTACAGCGTTTTGGAACGGAAGCTGTTGGGATTAGCGTGGATGGTCAAAGACTTTACACGGTACGTTTTTGGACGGAAGTTTCAAGTATTAACGTATCATTGGCCATTAATTTGGGTTGGAATGTTAAAAGAGCAATCGGTGAGGGTCACTCGGTGGAAAGAAGAAGTCAGTACGATATGGAAGTCATATACAAGCCGGGGAGGGAAAATATCGTAGCCGACTAGCCTTCAAGGGCCTTACAGGTGAATGCGATTGAGCTGGAAGCTGGGGAATATTAGAGAGGAATTCAGAGTTTCGTAAGGGAGCGGACGCCGGAAGGAGAGGGAGATGTGGAACGGGAGTTGGAAGATTGCATTAGACCGTACTTTATCCAGTGTAAACTCATGGTGGAGACGACAAAAGAAATGGATAGGCAAAAGGAAATTACGAAAGCTTACCACCACATCGTGGGGTCAAATAGGAATAAAAAAGTCATACCGTACGAAGGACTCGATAAATCAATACCAATCCGCGAACATAATGTTGCCACAATCCAACATATTCACGATCTCCGGAAACATAGAAACGCTCACATAAAGCAATTAAAAATTACGTTGAAGTAGCTCTAGTTCCTAACCTTTCTGAAATGCGCGAGAGAAATGGTGGACTCTAGCGCAATGGATGAAGAAGTTGTGAAAGAAGACGGATGGAGCAAGGTGTCCTATAGCTGGGCGGATGGAAGACACGCTCAGCCTCGAGTAGATCCGTGGAGAACAAGGGACACGGAGTTTGGAGAACGGACAATAGGACGGGATAGTAGGCAAGGGACGGAGAAGGGGATCTGGAAGTGTGAAGATAGGAAATACCATGGGTACGGGAAGGCAGGTCAAATGGTAGCTTAGTGGGCCCGCACGAGGTGTTTTGAAAGTGGTAGAATGTAGGACACATTTCGCGAAAGTGTCCAAATATGAGTAGGCTTAGAGAAACCTATCAGAGAGAACCTATGAAAGTGAACGCTCAGCGGGTGTGGAGGAGAAGGAGGAAAGCAGAAAAATCTCAGAAATGGAACAAGAAGAAGGCGAATCAGGAGCATGAAGACGAGAGGGACAACCGCAAAGTTGTGAATAGCGTCGTGAGTGGATGTGGTAGGTTTCCCATAATTAAAGTGGAGAGTGGGGTGCGATGCCTGGTGGACACTATATTTCCTCTCTCAAGAAAGTAGTTTAACTCTCCTACTTCTCCATCGTACCTTTCTACATCTATATAGGTTATCCGCAATTGCTCTCCTTATATCTTGTGACATCTCTGTCTTAATCTTCAGTAATTTTAGCGCGTTTGCCTGAGCCGCTACCAAATTCGCGCGGGATGCCGCTAGAATCTCTAGTGGTAAAGGCTTCATGTCTGACAGTACTTCGAACGCTGTAAGTTTCAAAATGTTATTGCTGGACAGTTTTTGATTTTCAAAATTCAACAATGAAAATATCAAATTGAAAAAAATTAAATTATAAATTAAAATAAAAAAATACGGTAACTAAGACGGATACGAAGTATTTGGTGGGGAAAATAAAAATAAATGGCTTACCCAGGAATAGGGTCTACTGATCCCGGGTTTCGGCACCAGTTTAGTTCCTTCGAGTAAAAACAATAAAAAAAGAAAAAAAAAAAAGAAGGAAAATAAGAAACGAAATAACACACACGGATACTGGTAATAGACTGCCTTCATTGTTCTCCAATCCTCTTTGTATAAAATTGCTTATTTGGGATTAAGTTCAGTGAATAAAATGTATATTATTTTTCTATTTACCTTAACTTTCCCCACCAGTTTACGCCAAATTTTATTTTATTTTATTATAGCCAAATCATTCTTCTATTAGGTCGTGTCGGATTGGGTCATGTGCATACTAAAAAGTTTAAGTAAAAGGTTTTAGAAACATATGTAATTTGTAAAAATAAGATTTTTTTTTTCTAAATTGTTCGAATTGTTATTAACATACTATTTATAGTAGATAAAAATGCAATGTATTTGCAGATGATTATTTTGTATTTTAGATAATTATTATTTTAAAATATATTTCTTTTGATTTATTAGCTCTCTTTGTATTAATTCTTTTTACAATAGAGTATTGAGAATCAGTTTTTCAGTATCAATGAAGATATTGAGTATCAAAAAATTTCGGTACACCACTAATTTATAATATGTTCAACTGCTTAGCATTGGTAAGAAGCTCGATTAACTTAAAATTGCCAAAGGTTTATTACCACTAACGTCCAGCTAAACGCTTTGAAGAAGTTTTTAATGCTGTCTTAATTTCTTTCTCTCTCAAGAGAAGTTCCTTATAAAAGAATTCTCCTTATCTGTACTTATATTACGCGAGAAGTGTTGTTTGATTCAATAAAAGCATCAGTGTTGTAGTTGATTTTAAGCGTTTTATCATCTGTAAACTTCTCGACGGGCTTTGAAGCCATCTACAATTTATTTGTAAACATCATTCCTCAAACAAATTTGTTTAAAATAATTGATGATAAACAAAACCGTTTTAAACCTACAAATAATTATATATTTGACAGTAAGATTGTAAAAGCAATCATATAACTTTTACCCTTCGCCACAAATCCCGTCCTTCCATCCACTTCAATAATATCCCTATACCTATATCCGTCTCAGTACGCTACCTTGGCTTTCATCTCATCAGACAAAAGACTGACTTGGAACTCACACACTAGACTAAAAAGACAAGAACTAAACTAGAGATTCAGCCAACTTTACAGACTACTAGGCAGGAATTCTCATCTCTCTGTTGATAACAAACTCCTCATATATAAAACAATATTAAAACCTATCTGGACCTACGGACTTGAACTGTGGGGAACTGGAAGACAATCCAATACTTAACGTATTCAATCCTTCCAATCCAAAGTCTTCCGAACAATAGTCGATGCACCTTATTATGTTACCAATAAAACCCTACATAATGACCTAAACATACCTTTTGTCCTTGATCTAATTCCATCAAAATTCTCAAAATTTCATCAAAATCTATCCAATCATCCCAATCCTCTGGCTTAATCCCTATCAAGTCATAACCATCCTTATAACCCCTTAAGAAGGTTAAAACGGCAATGACTCCGAGATCTTTTGTAATGTATAAAGTTATGTCGGAGTCCTGGTAATGACCAGCTTCTCCGCTCATGTCCTGAGTACCTGTGGCCATAACACTCCCACTCAGCCTCCACTGGATATTACCAGTGATACAGCTAAGAGAGCAGTACTGGGATCTCTACGCGTCTGGCCTTGGCTCCCAAAAAGTGGGGAATAGGTTCGATTCGGGGTTACCCGGGCTGAGTGTGTTTGTATTGTATATGAAGTATGAATGAATAATAATTTGTGTATTTAATTTTAATTTAATTTTTGATTATTGTAAATAATTATTATTTTTATTTTTATGAAGATATTCATCCTTTTTTATTATTATTATTATTATTAGTTGTGTATGTGTGCATTTGTACATATGGTATGAATGAATACATTTATCTTTGCACCTATTGCCCATTACTGGTGCAGATTGTACACTTATTTCAATAAAATATATAATAATTAAATTTTTTTTAAATATTGTAAATAAAAATTTATCTAGTTAATAATTTGTTTTTTATTATTTTCAGTCATAAACATATTTTAAAATATTATTATCAAAGGAAATATTTTGTACATATACTCTACTTTAAATGTAGAATGGTCAAAATATTTTATTTAATACAAAATTTGGAGAAAAACTGATAAAAAAACAGGGTGTTCTACTTTGTACAACGCGCGACCGCTCGTGTTACGGGAATTGGCGCGATTGGTGGAAGGTTAATAATTTTATAAAGGAATTTATAAAAATAAAGGAAAACTGTCAATAGAGCGACACCAGATCAAAGGATTTTATGTTATTACATTTATTTATTATATTATTTAGGATTTAATTGATTAGATTTTCAATGTAGGGTTTAAAACCCAATGATATTGAACATAAACTAATTACAAAAAATACATATACTAAGAACATAAAATAATTTTGCCGTTCTGAATGCAGATGAAGTTTGAAGAATACAATTTTTTGATGTGAATTTTTTTGGACATGAGACCTTTTTTTACAAGGGAAGGCATTTCTACCATTCCATGTGGGGAATCGTTGGTTTATTTATTTTTAACGAATAGTGTTGGAAAATGATAGTTTGCCGAACAGATTGAATGGTGAAAATTACTGAGATTTGTTACAAAATATACCTACTTACCGGACGAGATCAAGATGAAAGAAAACTTACAAGGTGTTAATATATATTTGGATGATATAACTGTGAGTGGGAAAGACCAAGCTGACCATGACTACAATCTCCAAAAATGTTTAGAGGTTTACAAGGAATATATTTAAAATCTATCAAACTACTTGGATATCTTATCGAGAACAACACACTGAAGCCAGATCCTGACAGACTTAAGCCATTAATTGAGTTCCCTATCCCAAGAAACAAGGCCTCACTTCAAGGAGCAGTTGGTATGTTTGCTTATTATTCTAGATGGGTCCCAAAATTTTCAGACAGAATACACAGATTAGTTAATTGCCAGAGATTCCCCATGGATCACGATTTAATTGAGGACTTTAACAATTTACGGAATTGCATTGTTGAATCCTTTGTAATGAATATTGAAGAAGGCAACCCATTTTCTGTGGAAACAGATGCATCAGATATAGCAATTGCTGCTATTTTGACTCAGAATAAACGTACTGTAGCTTTCTTTTCAAGAACCTTGTTAAAAAGTGAGCAACACCATTCTGCTGTTGAGAAAGAAGCTTATGCAATAATAGAAGCCCTTCGGAAATGGAGGCATTTCCTTGTTGGACGCAAATTTCAATTAATTACAGATCAAAAATCCGTCTCATATATGTTCAATACCCAGCAGGGGTAATTAAAAATCCAGGGAAAATTAAAAATGAAAAAAAAATCACAAGATGGCGCTTAGAACTAGCTTCATACAATTATGATATTATCTATCGACCTGGGAGAGAAAATGTTGCTGCTGATGCTCTATCTAGAACCAGCTGCTCACTACATACCTTAGACAAGCTAGTTCTTCATCATAATGCTCTATGTCACCCAGGTATTACTCGAATCAATCACTGGGTGAAAATTCAGAACCTTCCAAATTCAATTGACGAAAGTCGCAGAGTAGCTTCTTCCTGTAAAACATGTTCAGAGATCAAGCCAAACGCTTTTATTTTAAGCCATACACTCTCATTAAAGCAACTGCTCCATTCGAAAGACTCAGCGTTGATTTTAAAGGACCTTTGCCATCCAGCACACCTAGGAAGTATCTTCTAACAATAGTCGATGAATTTTCAAGATACCCTTTTACCATACCATGCACCGATTTGTCATCTTCAACAGTTATTTAAGCGCTGAACCAAATCTTCACTCTCTTTGGATATCCATCGTATATATACACTGACAGAGGTAAATCTTTCTTATCCCTAGAACTTCAATCTTTCTTTTATTCAAATGGTATTGCCACCAGTCGAACCAGGCCATATAACCCTTGCGGTAATGGACAAGTGGAGCGATACAATGGAATCATTTGGAAAACCATTTTGCTTGCATTAAAAACTAAGAATTTAGATACATCACAATGGGAGAAGGTATTACCAGAAGCATTACATGCTATCCGTTTTTTACTCTGCCCATCGACTAATGTTACACCACATGAACGAATGTTCTATCATAAAAGAAAATCTAGATCTGGAGTTTCTATTCCATCATGGCTTACTACACCTGGTAAAGTCCTAATGAAAAATCATGTTCGTCAAACCAATATGACCCTTTAGTAAAAGAAGTAACACTGCTTGAAGTCAATCCAAACTATCCTCTGGTTCAACTCCCTGACGGTAAAGAGACCACTGTCAATCTTAGGCACATAGCTCCAGCAGGTTGTAACAAGGAGGATATTGAAGTGGACGAAAGTGTGGATGAGGTACCGAACCTTGAGAATCCCTTTCAATATTCTCAAGACCGGAACGAACTGGGGACTTCTCAAGACTCGAACGAAGTGAGGGCTACTCGACTAGAATCACCCCTCAATGATCCCCGCTTTAAGAATAAAACCATTATTAGCAAGGAACCATTAGGAACTTTTGACAATGACACATCTGTTAATTCTCAACCTTTTCTAGAGCCTGCACTCCGTCAATCAACTAGAATTACTCGAATTTCAGAATATATCAATCACTACTCACTAAAATGAAGAGAGGAAGAATGTGGTGAACAGTTTTTATTAATTAATGTTGTTACCAAATTATATGTAACATCTGGTTATATTGTATTATTGATAAATGTGTTATTATGAGTTCAATAAAGCCTTATTATCTCGTCTAAGGTCAATTTAAATTATCACAGGTATAAATGTCTTGAGATATTACAGCTTTTATTGCAAAAAGCGTGGTTTCATCAAAAAATGCTTTAAATTACCGTATATCTTTAACGGATTGGAATAGAAAGGTGAGGTCTGCGCATTATTTTTCCCATTTTTGAGCTAGTTTCACCCAATTTTTTTTTTTTTTTTTTTCACCCTAAAAGGTACTCACTCTGTATGTATCTGATAAAATATGCATTAGTATATGAATCTGAGGCTTATTTAAACTGGTTTCCATGTTTCAATATTTCTATTTTGTATACTTTTAGTGAGTTATTTGAATCACCCCTTGGGATAAGTATATTTCGAAAATCCTACATACACTATATTTATTTTTCAACTATTTGACTACTGTCGAGACTACCTTTGTTTGAACCCTACATTCTACCAACTGTTGATGTATTCGCATGTTTTGTCCTGCTTCAAATACAGGCGAATTATTTAGACAACTATGGCTTGAGCTATAAAAATTATATACTAAAAACCGTTAGGATTCTCAGAGATTCCACTGATTGCGATATTCTAACGAGGGGTTTCTCAACAGTATGTATAAATGTCAGTTTTGTTTTTCTACACCTTTCTTTTCATTAAGGGTTAGTTGTATAGTTCAATACACGAACAATAATGCAATGTATTCAGTATGAAAGATTATTTAATATTTTTTCATTATCAGTCTTAGGTTCAAGCTTGGAGGTAAAGAAACATAAAGAAAAATTAATTTTGATAAAATAACGACTACACAGAAAATACGCATATTTTTTCTCTATAAATTTAGACTTGACCAAAGCGTCTAGGAGGCGGACCAAAACATGTATATTGTATACGGTGAAGATGGGTGAACGAAATAACAAACTACTGACACACGGAGTTCAGCTTAGGGGTTCCACTAAACCATTTAATCCTTACAATCTAAAATCCTTCGAAAAAGTTTTAATGTTCCTTACATTATCACGAACAGACTTATCCATTTTTACTGATTTATTTATTCGGTGAAACAGTCCTTATAGCCTAGTCAATAAAGGTTTCGTGTCGCAACTAATTAGGGGAAAGCTGAATTTTTGCCGGGTGTTAGTACATAAAGTATACACTAAAAAAACAGAAGGTCCCGACCCCCACCCCTCTTGCTTTTCCCCCCAAACCTTCAGCAACATTACAAGTACAGAACTACAATTATACTATCCGAGTGTTCTTTTTTTATTCTACTCCTAATAATATTACAAACAAATCATGTTATATACACTTTTTATGTAGATAGTTTAGTTTCGTCGTAATACTTTTTTTTTTTTTTTTTGCCTTCAACACTTGTTAACACAAGTTCTATATTACCAATGTAGTGCTATCTAATATTAAAACCTGTTGAATTTTGTATGTATTCCTCTATTATATGATAACTTTCGTTTCTGATAAAAATTACTTTAAATTGTGGGCCTTTTCTTTGGTCATATTTCTTAAAAAATCAGAACCGTCCTGAATAGTTTGTGTACCCAGCGCTGTTATCCTCTCTTGGACAAACCTTTTGCAATGAAACACAATGTGTCTTGGATTTTCCAGGCATTGGCATTTAGGACACATGCTACTTTGAGCTAGTGTCATTAAATTGAGGTGTTTATTAGTTCTGCCATGGTTAATCTTGAGTCGATTAAGTTTTACTAAGCTTGGGCGGTCGAAATCTAGCCTTTGAATCACAAACCATGGGGTCAATGCTACCTTTTGCTGCACTGCGTAGTGGTCCTTTCCTTTCAGTGTACTTTTCCAATCGTAAAACCTTTGCCATTCTTCGATCGCGTTACATTTGATCTTTCTTATTAAGTCTGTTGTTGGGATTTTAACATTTATACGGTGATGCTGGCGTTGGTTGGCTGTTATATATGCCGTTTCACTACCTAAAAGCCCTACGTGTCCCTGTATCCATTGGAAGAAATAATTGTTTTTCGGCATGTGTAAGAGAGAAATAATTTTAATAGAAATGTAATTATATGATTTTGTTTGATGTATCAGTTTTAGATGTTGGCATGCCGAGGCGGAATCTGTTAGGATAACTATATTTGTACTATATACTATATAGAATATATTTGGTGGTAATCGGGATATCGTTGAGCTATTGTTTCCAGTCCTGCTAGTTTCAGATGCAATGAGGAATACTGAGATTTATTCTGTGTTTTGCCAATTGGATTGGGATTACTATTTATTTTAATTAGGCATTTAGGAGCTGGTGTTGTTTATTCCTGAGAAGCTTCAGATTTATGGAGTGATTTAAGCAGTGGTCGAAGTTCGTTAATAATTTCTTCTAGCTTCTGACAGAAAACATCGCCTTTGTGAATTGCATTCCCAACCGGGTGGTTAGAGTCCGAATAAACCTTGAGAAGGTATTTTTTAGGTAACCACGTCCTTCTAATGTTTAACGGCATTTCTCCAGCGGAGGCCTGAAGTGCATTAATGGGAGACGTTTTGAAAGTCCTTAGGCGCAACCTAATGGCACCTGATTGCAATGTGTTTAGTACTTTGATGTAGGGGGATTTTGTTTCATTGTAAATAACACAGCAATAGTCTAGGACGGACCGAATAATTGTTTTGTATAATGTAATTAAATTCTGAGGGTGTGATCCCCATGATACTCCGGCTAAGGATTTTAATATGTTTATATTATGAAACGACTGTTTTTGAATCGTTTTGATGTGGTCTCTGAAATTAAGTTTTCTGTCTAATGTGACTCCCAAGAATTTTAGAGTTTCTTCACTTCTTATAGTGAAACTATCGTTAGACAGCTCGAAATCTTTGAGGATAAACTTTCTTTTCCTTGTAAAAGGAGTTATACTGCATTTGTTGGGATTTATTTTTAGTTTCATAGCCAAAAACAGTTCATTTAACCTGTCTAATGCTGTGCCTATTGTTTGTTTGCCTTCTTCTGCCGTATTCACTGAAGTGTAAATTAAGAAGTCGTCAGCAAATTGTATAATTTTGCAATTATTAATTTTGGTATTGGAAATATGTTCAGTGTAAAGGTTGAAGAGGGTGGGGCTCAGAGGGTCTCCTTGAGGGATCAAAAGCTACTCATCCTTCCCAGCTGTCCACGAAATATGTCCGGTATGATAGGTAATTTATTATCCATTGAGTTAATTTGATTGGTAGATGCAGG
The DNA here is from genome assembly GCA_003667255.2 of Euschistus heros. NCBI lineage: Eukaryota > Metazoa > Arthropoda > Insecta > Hemiptera > Pentatomidae > Euschistus > Euschistus heros. The sequence continues at coordinate 762,208 of RCWM02000248.1, forward strand.
GTTTTAATTTGGAGAATAGAACTTGGATTTTTACGTTGTCGTATGCTCTGTCTATGTCTATTGTTAATGCGACAAGGATTCTTTTTTTGTTTGTAGGCTTTGAAAATATTGTTGGTAAGGAGCCAGATTGCGTATGTGGTGGATCTATTTTTTCTGAAGCCAAAACAGAAAGGGCTTAAATTATTTTATGTTTCTATAAACCATTCAAGCCTCTTTTTTACAACGACGTTGAATACTTTTGCTAAGCACGAGATGAGAGCGATAGGGCGGTATGAAGTTATTGTGGATAGGTCTTTACTAGGTTTTAGTATTGGGATAAGATAATGTTACGCCAATCAGGAGAGATCATTGCTTCGTTCCAGAGTTGGTTTTATGCTGTGAGCAGGTGTTGTTTCATCGTGTCTGGTAAGATTTTGATCATTTCGTAATTGATTTCATCTATACCAGGGGCGGTTCCAGTTTTTCCACTCAATGCTGCTTCAAGTTCTGCTACTTGGAAGGGTGAGTCTAAGAGGTGGTCACCGCTTGTTGCACGGAGTAATGGTTGCCTAGGATCAAATATATTAGACAATTTCTCAAGAAAAACAATCGCTGAAGTTTGGCTTGTCAGTACTATGTTTTGGATGTTGATCCTCTTGCCACGTAGAGATTTGATTTTATTCCACATGGACACTGTTTGTTTTGGATTGATGCTCTCAATATATTTCATCCATGATTCTTTTTTTTTGCTTTTTTAATAAGGGATTTTGTTTTGTTAATTTTTGATCGCATCGTTTTGTAATTATATGCGGTCATGTTTCTTAGGTATTCTTTTATTGCTCTTTTCTTTTCCCCATATGCTCTGCGGATTTCTGCATTCCACCAGCATTTCGGCACGAATTTTGAATAGTACTCCGAGCATTTCCGAGGTACAGCTGATTCTTCTGCCAGGTTTATTATGTCAGTCAGCTCTGTTATGTTGTATCTGTAGTTGGTTTTTTCCAATTCTGTGACTTTATCAGTGTAAACTGTTTTATTTAATCTTTTGAAGTTTCTTTTAGGTAAAAATTTGTATTTCATCTGAGATTTGAGGTTGTTTATTTCTATGAGGATTTGTAGGTGGTCGCTCCCCAGAGTTTCTGATAATGCGGTCCAGGTAAGGTGTAGAATAGATCCGGCGTGGCGAATGATAGATCTGGTATGGAGGGTCTACTAGTAGTCGTTCCTAATTTTGTAATGGTTCCTACTTCATTAAGTAATATCAGAGGACTGTTTTGTAATGCCGTAATTAGATCATCTCCTCTGGTTGTATCGTATTCATGAGGACCGAAAAATGAGGAGTGCGTATTGAAATCTCCACCCAAGAGTAAACTACAGTTGGGATATATATTTTGTAAATCAAATAAACTTTGGATATTTTGAGGGGATAGTTTTCTTCTATGATCTGGTGGAATATAAACTGATATTAATATGATGGGAGGTTCGGTATTGAGAAGTTTAACCCCTACTGCTTTAATCGTTCCCAGATTAATAATAGAGATAGAAAGGTATTTGTTAACAGTAAAAGACATCAGAATTATATACGTTATAAATATATGTAAAATAGAACGATTAGTATTAAGTATTTGTTGAGTGTATTAAGGTTAGTGATTAGGAGGCACATTTTCATTTTTTTGTAGTGCTGATATTGACTTTATTCTATCTATCTAATTCGGCACTACAACCCGCTAAGGAGTCATGGCCTCCGCCAACAGCAACCGCCATGCGTTTCTGTCTTGTGCTGCCGCCATCCAGTTCCTCACGCCTAGTCCCCTGGCATCCCTGTCCACACAGTCTCTCCATCTTAACTTGGGTCTTCCAATGGGTCGGCTTCCATGCAGGATCTTTGTAAGAACTTTTCTCGGGATCTTATCCTCTGTCATCCTTGCAACATGACCCGCCCATCTAAGTCGCTCTACTTTAATGAATTTAACGACATCCGGCTCATTGTACTTGTCGTAAACTTCTTTATTCTTTCGGCGCCGCCATTCCCCATCAACAAGAACTGAGCCATAAATGTTTCTGAGTATTTTTCTTTCGAATATAAACAGAGCCAGCTCCTCTGCTTTTGTGGTTGTCCAGGTCTCAGACGGGTATGTCAGAATAGGTCGGTTAAGCGTTTTATACAAAATTATTTTGCTACGCTGGATCACTAAGTGGCTTTTCATGTGACATCTTAGCCCAAAGTAGCACTGGTTACCAGCCAATATTCTCTTTTTTATTTCTGTGCCCATTTGGTTATTGCTTGTGACCAACGATCCCAGGTATGTAAACTGGGATACCTGTTCGAACTTGTAACCACCGAATCGAACCATGACGCCTTCTTGTACTAGGGTCTCCTGGGTTATCATGTATTTGTTTTTTTCCTCGTTAACAACCAAACCCAGTTTCTTGGCTGCAGCTTCCAGTTCTAAAAAGTATTGGGCTACCACCTGCTGAGAGCGTCCAATTATGTCGATGTCATCTGCGAATGCGAGGATCTGCACCATTCTATTCCATATTCTCCCTGTTGTTTGGATGCTGGTGTCTCGGACAGCTTTTTCCAGTGCAAGAAGAAACTTTAGGCATGCCAGAGCATCACCTTGTCTCACGCCTCTTTCTGATGTAAACTCTTCTGAGGTGCTGCCACGGATTTTCACGACACAGTTCACATTTTCCATGGTTAGCTTTATGAGTCTTATAAGCTTTATCGGGATTCTGAACTGCATTAATGCTTCATACAGCTTTCTATGGTTAATAGTGTCATACGCTGATTTAAAGTCGACGAAGAGGTGGTGAGTTTTGATATTGTACTCACAACCTCTTTCCAGGATTGTCCTCAGGCAGAATATCTGGTCGATCGTGGACCTTCCCCGTCTAAATCCGCACTGGTAATGGCCTAGTTCTCGCTCTGCAAACGGAAGAAGTCTCTGGAACAGTATGTTTGATAGAATTTTATAGGCACAAGGAAGTAGAGCAATACCCCGATAGTTAGAGCATTTCAATAAGTCGCCCCTTTTTGTGTGTATTGGACAGATAACCGTTTTCTTCTAATCAGTGGGCATGATCTCCTCTGTCCAGTTACTAATTAGTAGGTTATGGAGGAGCTTGATTAGTTCATTTCCACCATACTTGTACAGTTAGGCAGGAAGACTATCAATCCCTGGGGCCTTATTATTCTTCAGCCTATTAATGGCATCCAGGACTTCATCTTCGTCTGGTGGCTCTACTTCATCATCTGGGTCCATATGTAGGAGTTGTTGGTCCACTTTTTTATCTGATTTTTGACCATTCTAGAGCTCTTCGAAATATTTCCTCCATTCTGAAAGGCAGGCTCTTTCATCAGACTGGATAGCTCCCTTCTGATCCATACATATCGACGGTATTTGTATAAATGGTCTCCTGCTTCTGTTAACACTTCGATAGAACTTTCGGGAGTCTCCAATGGCCCTAGATTCTTCCAGCTCTTTCAACTACCTTCCTTTCTCTTTTTTTTTTCTTCCACCGGTGCAAGCGTTTCTCTTCTCTTCTTTTTCTCCAATATTCATCCACCGTTCCTTGCGTACGACGGTTAATCATCAGCTTATATGCTGCATTTTTAACCTCTGTAGCTTTCTGACAGTCTTGATCAAACCAAGGTTTTCTTGTATCCTTCTCAGCCGGCCCTAAAACAAGTTCAGCGGTTTTTTCAATCGTTCTTCGGCAGTTGGTCCAGATGTCCTCTATCCTGTCATCCATACAAAATATCCCCAATTCTATGATTTATATCGACGATATAATAGTTTACTCAAAAAAAAAACGAAAAAAAAGAACATTTAAAAGATTTAAAAAGAGTATTTGAAGCCCTAAAACAACATACCCTATCAATACAATTAGATAAAACCGAATTTTTTAAAACCGAATTAAACTTTTTAGGCTACATCGGAACCCCAGACGGATTAAAAAAACAGACGAGAAAAAGATAGAAGCAATTTTAAATTTCCCCATTCCGCGTAATGAAAAGACGACGAGACAATTCCTGGGTATGACGGGGGGTACTATAGAAAGTTTATTAAAAATTACCAGACCGATTTCTAATTCATTAAAAACTAAAATTTATGGCACGAAGGAAATTAAGGAAGCATGTCAAACCCTAACGGAAATGATGAGTAACACACCAATTTTAAATTACCCGGATTGGGAACGGCCATTTATATTAACTACAGATGCCAGTAATAAAGCCATCGGAGCCGTGCTCTCACAAAAAGACGAAAATGAAATAGAACACCCAGTAGCATTCGCGTCCCGAGTATTACAAAATGCAGAATTAAATTATAGTTCCATAGAAAAAGAATTACTACCGGTAGTATGGGCAACCCAGCACTTTAAGCCTTATTTATACGGTACAAAATTTATTTTATGCACGGACCATAAACCTTTAACGTGGATTTTCTCAATGAAAAATGGTAACACGCGTATAATGAAGTGGATTTGGAAATTACAGGAATTTGAATTCGACGTTAAACACATTCAGGGAAAAAATTACGTGGCCGATACACATTCCAGGGGAAGCGACGAATTGAAATGAATCATAATAGCGATGTGGAGGAAATGAATGTCGAACAATTATCAAATCAGGAAATAGCGGACGAAAACAATTCCGAGTATGACGCGATAATAGAGGACTTAGAAGTACCGCCGCACAGTGGGCGAAAAATCCATTTCGGCGGCCAAAATTATTTTATTGCAGAAATATGTTTTAAATGACGTCCTATATACGGCAAAAATATTAAAAAAATTTTCATGACAGTGGAAGAGTTCATAATAAATTACTGAATTGGCGACCTAAAATGCAAGGATTACGGTTAAATGAAATGGCTGTAAACCCTCAATTGTTGGTGATACTTCTTTAATATAATATGATACAAATGAGCTGTTTTTATATATTAACACAGCAAAATCATGTACGATCGATTATTTCAAAATTAAGCGCATTTTTTAAGACTTATTAAAAATAAGTCTTCAAAAACTAAAAGACTTATTAAAAATAAGTCTTCAAAAACTTAAAAGTACATTTTTTGGAAAAATAGCCAGTATATAAAAAGACGATGGAGTACGATGTCGAAACTTATATCACGTCGATGTCCATTATTTTGTGCTAATGAAATCCCAAAAATCATATCCGTTTGGATCCGTGCCTCATTATTATCCCCCTCCTAATCGAAACCGTTCCTATTTGTAATTTATTACTTCACACTCTTTTGGATCTGGTGGTGGTTTTTCGGGTAAATAGGTACGTTGTTAACATTGAATGTACTTCTGTACATCATGACAAACATCAGGATACATACACAGGAGTATACATCATTTTCTGAATTTACATCATGTATTGAAAAAACTCCAAAACAACAAGTCTATTAAATGAACTCTTCCACTTTCATGAAAATTTTTTAAATATTTTTTCCATATATCGGATGTCATTTAAAATATATTTCTGCAATAAAATAATTTTGGCCGCCGAAATGGATTTTTTGCCCACTGTGCGCCGGAAGAAGATTTAGTAACAATCCATTCCGAGGAATCTAGTAATGAACAAGTACGAATTTGTGGACCCGAAAAATGTATAAATATAGAAAAAAATCAAATAATTATAAAAAGGGGAAATAAAAAATTAATTTCACTAAACCATTTGGAAAACGCCGATACGAATTAAACATTTATGCAAAATCAAATATCGCTTCATTATTAGAACAAATACTCGAACCTAATAAAACATACGGGATAATTTGTAAATCACCTAACGAAATAACCGAAAATTTATATGACGATTATTTTAGAACAATACAACAAATAATAGAAACGCAATATCCATCGGTTAAATTGAAAAAATACAAACAAATTGTAAATGACGTCGAAAATCCTAATGAACAAATAGAAATTATAGATAATTACCATTTAGGCAAAACTAAACATAGGGGTATAAATGAAACGTTTGAAAAACTCAAAAAAAGAATATTATTTTCCAGGGATGCAAAATAAAATAGCAGAGTATAGTAATAAATGCGAAATTTGTAAAGTTACAAAATATGACCGTGTACCGATAAAGACCAAATTTCAAATTACACCTACACCAGAAAAACCGTTTCAGGAATTAATGATTGACATTTTTAATTTTAACAATGCCATAATTTTCACAGCAGTAAACACATTTTCAAAACATTTATTTGCTCAAACCTTACAATCAAAAAATGCAATTAATATCTGTAATGCACTAACGAACTATATGACGTACTTTCCAACACCTCTACAAATATCATTAGATGAGGGGACGGAAATGAAAAATAATTTGGTAAAACAGTTTTGTGAAGAAAATAATATTATTTTCCATTATACCTCAGCTAGCCACTCAAACTCTTTGGGATTATTGAACAGAGTCCATTCTACCTTAAACGAATTATTGAGAATAATAGGGAACGAAAAAGATAAATGTTCGATGGAGCAAAAATTAAGATTAGCGGTAATAGTGTATAATAATACCTTGAACAATAAATTAAAATTAACGCCTGATGAAATTACTTTTGGAACCTCCAGATTAGAATCAAACGAAAACATCGACCTGACAGAACAATATGTATTAAAATATCATAAGGACCAACAATTATTACATAAAATAATTAGATCGAAAATAAATGACGAAAAAGAAACAAGGACTGAAACATTAAATAAAAATAGGGAAGACCCTTTGGATATTCAGAAACAATTAGGAGACGTAGAATATTTAAAAAATACTTAAGCGAAAATAAAAAGTAGGGACAAGTTTAAAAAAGTAAATGTATTAGTAAAAGATAAAAGACCAATCAAAACTCATATTGACAATATTAAAAGGCCCACTAGGAAAAAACGGAAAAAGAAACAATCTATTTCAGACGACGATAGCGAATCTCTTCGTGTAAACATTACGATTCAGACAGTGGTTCTGATTAAAAATATTTAATTTTATTTAAACGATATTAAAATGTTTTAAAAATCTTTTATTTTAAATATAATAAATGCAATGGTATTAGGAGTAATGTTTATGTTATATTGAAAGAATTATCTGTATTAAATTGACAATGCTGTAGTTATTTTAATAAAGTCGGACTTTTGTATTTTGTTGTAAAATATTATATTCAATGTTAATAATGTAAAAGATCATTCAAATTATTATTTTATTTCAGAGTAATATTCTGTCCGATTTATTTTGTAATTAATATTTTGAAGTCACTATCATAAATATTAGGATACTATTATTTTATCTTGAAATATTATTTTGATTGATCATTGAAAAAGTATTTATTTTATTTTGAAATTATTATTAATTGTAATTATTGTAAAAGAGTGTTTGAATTATTATTTTGATTTAAAATATTATTATTTTAATTGAGTAATTTTGAATCTAAAAGTATTATTTGTAATAGAGGAAACTAATTCAAGTTGTAAATTGTGCTTTTTCTTGTATAATGTATGTCAGTCAATAAAAACCTCTTTTTAAAAACTCAGTCCCGCGAACCTTTTATTTAGCTATATATATTTTCTTAATCTATCCAACGCTCGTCTGTGGCATTTCAGTCATCTGACAACGAGCTTCCCAGTAATGATTTATGATGTCTTCGTTAGAGTTGGTGAGAACAGTGATCTCCGTCCATAAATCCGATTTTGCATTACGGGCAAGAGTCAATGTCAGCAAGACCAATGCGGTGCAAGTAGTCGTGTCCAGTGTTTAGTCGAAATCGGGCAATGGCTTCAGCTCTCGCAAGGTTTCTTTAAATTGTCCCTAACGTGGCAAGTCCCTCCCATTTTTTGCTATTGCTTCAATTTTGAAGAACAGGGTGAATTTTGTTATGTTAGTGACAGTGGTATCGATCAGGTTTCTGGCTCTTTTTAAAGTAAGTGGCACGGTAGGCTGGTCTGGCTTGGCTGGGAACCCAGGAAGACGACCCACCCAGTCAAAATAAGTTTTGCACGTTTTTACGACACTTGAATGTCTCAATGCAGTCTGTAGTGGTATTGCTGCGTAGCAATGGAGTTGACGAGGAAGACTACTGTTCCTGGGTTCACGCAATTGGCTAGACGTTCGTTGGAGGCGTCGTGGACGGCCCTAACCTCCCCATCGTAGTTGCAGGCGTTTATTCCAACCTGCGGCTGAGTTCTCTAATAACTGGCACATTTTTCATTAAACGTGTGTATATTATGTATATTTTACATATAGGTAATTTTTTTATTACAAACAAGCCATTTTTCGTTTGTGAACACTAACCACAAAGCCTACTGAACCAATCTGTACCAAATTTTGACATCATTTTTATAGTTCTGGGGAGGTTAAACAATTGTAAAACCTACTGATTTTTAGTTAATTTATTATTATAAAGCGATAGTATGTAAAAATATGATTAATTTTCATATTTAAAAGTCTGCTTATTTAGTAGGCGTTCAGTAGTCCAATTATTTTAGTAGTCGATAAACGTAAAAGCATAATTGGATATTCAAAAAAATTGAATATCTAATTATGCTTGTGAAAATGAAAAATCATTTTAAGAAAATAAGCAATATAAAACTGGTATTGCAAAAAATAAATAAGATTTAAACAAAAATATGAAATTAAGGCCTTCCGCGCCTGGTACGATGAGCGCACAGTGGAACGAATAACGTTTTTTAAGTGGAAAAAAAATCATATCAACGAATCATCAATTCCGGTTCCCTGTTAATAACAACGGTGATAAATTAAAGGATAATATTATTACCTTTATCGCTCTGCAGCTCCAGAGAAAAATAAATGAAGACCCAATAGTGCCCATATTCAAGGTGCCTAAATTAATTTTTTTTTTAAATCCAACAATATAATCCAATTTATGGATGAACGACATTATTGCACATAAGTAGTGGTTTTCATTTGTAATAGGTAACTAGACGTTATAGTTAACGCTTAATTTTAACTTCATTATTATATTTTTTAAATGCCACCGCGTGACACCGTCTTCAAACCTTTTTGATTACAGACACTAGTATCTGTATTAACTTTTCCAGTAAAAATTAGCTGCTAATAACTGCCAATATATTAATTATATTGATTTTTCTTCGTGATTCAACTAGATAGTTAACCTCGACAATATAACGAAAAATGAATTTTAAGTGGAAATAAATCTTAGCAAAAAAATAAATATCACCGAAATGCTTTCACAATTGAAAAGAACAATATCTAGTTGGAGGATTATATAAATATCATTGCCTTAATCCCTCATTAGAAGCTTTAAACAGAAAAAAAGGCATCTATATACTAACAATTGCTTTACTGTTTTCAGTGTCAATGCTGGTTTGTTTGAGAATAGGGACTGAAATAGTTTTTTATTTATTAAACGTGGACGATATTGCTATTTTTTAGTGTTGGATTTTATTTACCAATTTTTTTGTTTTAATTAAATCAATTTAATGTGTAATTTTAATTTCATTACAATATTTTTAACATGTCCCCGCATGATACTGATTCCATAATTATTGTTAACTAACACTTGTATTGTATAGTAACTTTAGCAGCAAAGTTATTACATTCTGCCACAACTGTGGGGAATAAGTAATATAGATGACGTATGATCACATTCACACATTATATACATTGAAAAAAAAAAAAACAATAATAGTGAAATAAAGTAAATAATGAATGTAAGAAAAAAAAAAGAGAAAAGAAAAGAACTAGCCTATACATAAACAATATAAAAATACTATATACAAAATGAAATACTAAAAAAATATATATATATATATATATATATATATATATATATATATATATATATATACATAAAACAAAGGTAAAAATACAATTATACTCTAGAAATCCCTCCACCAGACCCGACCCTCCACTTGTGAAGGGACAAGCCAGGTACAGAAAGATCCCAGCTCTTCTCTCTCAGCTGCATCACTGGTGTAAAAAAAAAACCTAGTGGAGGCTAAGTGAGAGCGCTATAACAATCACTCCAGGCATGAGTAGAGAAGCTGGCCATTGCCAGAACTCCAATATAAGTAATTTTACAAAAGATTTCGGGGCCACTGCCGGGTGGAGGCGGATAATGATTGAGCTAGTAGGTTAGGGTAAAAGGAAAGGTTGCGATGGAATTTTGAAAATTTAAGGGGTATAAGATCGAGGACGTATATTCAGATCATTATACATAAAAAAAGATATTAAAAAAATTAAATAAAAAAAAATATAAAAAAAAGAAAAATATATATAAAATAAAAAAAATACAAATAAAGGAATGGAAGGGAAAAAATGTATATACACGTACAAATTATTAAGATAAATAATGGACAAGCTAAGAGCAAGGGCGTAATAACCTCAGATGATGATCGCCCTATAACCTGATCCTATCCTATCCTATCATTATACATTATAAAAGATTTTGGAGCCATTGCCGTTTTAAACTTCTTGGAGGGTTATAAGGATGGTTATGACTTGATAAGAATTGGGATGATTGGATAGATTTTGATGAAATTTTGATGGAATGAGATCAAAGACAAAAGGTATTTTTAGGTCATTATGTAGGGTTTTGTTGGAAACATAGTAAGGAGCATTTACTATAGTTCGGAGGATTTTGGATTGGAAGGATTGAATGCGTTTGATATTCGACTTTTTTGCTGTCCCCCATAGTTCAAGTCCGCAAGTCCAAATAGGTTTGATGATGGTTTTGTATATGAGAAGTTTGTTTTCAATGGTAAGATGGGATGTCCTATTTAGTAGTCTGTACAATTGGCTGAAGCGTCTGTTAAGTTCTTGTCTTTTGAGCCGAGTATGAGGGTTCCATGCAAGTCTTTTGTCCAAGTAGAAACCAAGATACCGAACTGTGTCATATTTAGGTAGTGGAATACCATTGAAGTAGATAAAGGTTATAGGGAGGGTAAAGGTTATGTTGGTGCATTTAGATTCATTTACTTTGACTCGCCAGTTGTTGCACCAGTCTTCAATCAGGGATAAGTGAGTTTGGAGATTATTGGATGCTATTAAAGGACCTGTATGGGATAAAAGGACAGCAGTGTCATCAGCAAATGTTGCAAGGAAAGTATCAGGAGTAGTAGGGATATCTGCTGCATTGAGGATATATAAAACTGGACATAGAACGCTACCTTGTGGAACACCAGCCTCTATAGAATAGCAGTTAGAGTATTCCGCAGCGAACTCGGAAGGAACGGTTAGAGAGGTAGGATCTAAGAACTAGGAATAGCGATAGGGGTTAATGGGTTTTGAGCTTGAAAAGCAAACCGGCATGCCATACCCCGTCGAAAGCTTGCGCTATGTCCAGAAATGCGCTGGAGCAATACTGTTGATATGTGATCACCAACTCTGAGGCCTAGTTGGACAGTGGAATGGCTAGTGCGGAACCCAAACTGGTGAGAAGGAATATTTTGCCATTCAAGGATAGGTAGGATACGTTTAAGAAGGAGCCTTTCAAACATTTTTGAAAGGATTGGGAGAAGGCTGATTGGTCTGTATGATGAAGGATTGTTGGGGGTTTGGTAAGATAATTGTAGAATTGCCGATCATCTGGGTGCCTGGTCCTTTGCCAAATGGCTCTGGCATGGCGTTTGGATTGGATAAGGTCCAGCAGATCTTGTGATAAAGGATAATTGGTTTATTTGGGGGGCAGTAGGACGCTGCAATCGTAACTAATAGGAAGGAGTTAAATAAGGATGTGATGTCTGAGGTAGTTGGGGGTTGTTGAAAGGATTGGGAGAAGGCTAATAGGTCTATATAATGAAGGATTGCTGGGAGATTTACCCGGTTTGAGGAAAAGGATAATAGTGGAGTGTTTCCATAGCAAAGGGAAATAGGTTGTCCGCAGGATACAATTGTATAGGTAGGTGAGGAATATGACTGTTTTATGAGGAAATTGCCTGAGGATTTGTGAACTAAGGAGATCATATCCAGGGGATTTACGGGCTTTTAATTTTTTTATAAGGTATTTGACCTCAGAGGGGTTTATTGCTTTAGGAGGTAAGGAAAAAGGAATAGGCGAATTAAGAAATTCATGAACCGTTGTTGTGTGGGCTGGATTAGATTCAGGATGGGGAACAAATATGCTGGAAAGGTGCTGGGCATATTCTTCGGATTTGCTCTCGTCAGAAGCCGTCCATGTACCATCCTTACGTCGGAGAGGATGGGAGGTGGGTTGGTATTTTTTTTAGCGGTGGTCCAGAGGAAGTTATCTGAGAAAGAGAGTAAAGAAAGATAGGAATCAAAGGATTTGGATCTGCAGGCAGCCATGTTTTTTTAAGGAGATTGGTAGGATAATTATAGGATTTCCGATCATCTGGATGCCTGGTCCTTTGCCAAATAGCTCTGGCATGACTTTTGGATTGAATAAGTTCCAGTAGATCTTGGGATAAAGGATTTTTCTTTCGAACTTTGGGAGGGAAACGAGGTGAGGATACAACCCAGGCTGCTTGCTGGATCATGGTTGTGAAGGAATTAGTAGCATTGTCAAGGTCCTGGGAGGTTTTTAGGGATACTTTAAGGTCTATAGTGTCAGATATCGTTTGACGGAAGAGGTTCCAGTCTACTGGTCCTCTAATAAATGATGGGGGAGAAGGTTTTGGGATAGGAGTAACGGAAAGGGTTAAAATTAAGGACTGGAAAGTTCATCCAGGCGTTCTATGGAGTAATGGAGGGATCCTAAGCCTGAATGAATGAAGAAGTCAAGCAGGTCAGGGTTTCGGTTAGGATCCGTTGGCCAATATGTAGGAGTACCTGGAGAAATAAAGGATCTTTGGGAACTAAGTGAAGACTGCAATGCTCGCCCACGGGAGTTGGTGGTTCTTGAACCCCATTGCTGGTGCTTACCATTGAAGTCAGCACCGAGGAGAAAGTAATGACCTAAGGCATTTAAAAATGAGTGGAACTGGGATGTGGAAATTGGTTTATTTGGGGGGGGGGCAGTAGGCCACTGCAATTTTTACGGGAAAGAAGAGAGTTTTGATAACAACTGCTGTGGGTTGTAGGAATTCATTTGCTGGTAAAGGGAATACGTGGTGAGAGAGGGAATGGTGAATGATGACAGCAGTTCCGGCATGGGCTCTACCATCAGGGTTGTCTGTTCGGTAAGTTTGGTATTGTGAAATAATGAGACGCTGTTTACTGGTCAGTCTGGTTTCTGTTATTAAAGCTACATCGATTTCTTTGTCATGTAGCTAGGATGTCAGTTTGTTAGTGTGGTTGCGAATACCATTCGCATTCCAAGAGGAATTAGAAGAGGGATAAAATTTGTGAGGAGTGATATGAGTGGGGTGATAAGAGTTTTCAACTCTGACAGGAAGGAGGTAAATAAGGATGTGAGATCTGAGGTAGTAGGAGGAGGAGGAATATGGGGGATCTGATGAAGGCTGTGTGGATTGGGTCGGATTAATGGAGCTGGAGGATATTGAATGGTCTGTTGATGCTGTGATTTAGATTGTAATTGCTGGGGAGGAGTATTATGAAATTGAGGCTGTTGAGGAGGAAGCGGCATGGCCCCATTATCATTCTGGCATCTCCTTCCTCCCAGCATTTCTGCAAAAGATACTTACTGATGATGAGGCAATTTTTGAAGGCTGTCTTCCTCTTGTCTGTTGAGTTTCTTCGTTCTGTGGCTGCGTCCTCTGGAATTTACTATAAAGGTTTTTGTAAGTTTGACATCCTTTGTAGTTAGCCGGATGCTCCTGCTGCCATAGCGCGCACACTGCTGGAACTTTACGAGATTTAGTACATTCTGAGGATTTTTGCAGTTGCCCGCACTTAACACATCTCGGCATGTGGTGGCAGTAGCTTTTTGTGTGACCATATGCCTGAAAGTTATGACACCGTACGATATCACGTTTTGTATAAGGTTTCTCTATTATTAATTTGGTGTAATAAAGAGAAGTGATATCTTAAATTTTTTCAACCCCCAGTTGTGGGTTCCGGATCGATAAAGAAAAGCGGTAATGGGGTTTTACCGCTAGCTCCAGGCTGTCCTCTATTGTCTTTTTGTATATTTATGACTTGCCTTACTTTGAAGCCCATGGATATTAGTTCATCTTTGATAATTTCTACAGGTGTTGAGTGGAGAAGGTTCCTCAGGACCACCCCAATCGATCTTTCTTCCTTAAGCTGGTAGGTGTGAAAATCAGCTTTGGTGTCTGTTAGGTATTTTACAATGAGACGGTATGTGTCAGAAGAATGAGGCGTAATTTTTGTGTCATTTGTTCGGCTTATACAAGCATATTTTCCTAAGCCAGCTATTTTGTTCAACTGATGACACATTAACGGAAAATTCTTGATGTTACGAATAAAAATCGGTGGAGGTTTAGGAGGCTGTTGTATTAAAGTAGACTCCATGGTTTCAGCAGGTGCGGTACGAAGCACCTGGAAGAGATTTGGGGTAAAGAAAGGTGATTCTTGGTTTATTCCTTGGGTGGAAGTTCCAGGCATAGCTTCGTCTTTCGGCGGAGAACTAGGGGGCGGATAGAGAGGGGGGTAAAATCCGACACCGATATTGTACTCACAACCTCTTTCCAGGATTGTCCTCAGGCAGAATATCTGGTCGATCGTGGACCTTCCCCGTCTAAATCCGCACTGGTAATGGCCTAGTTCTCGCTCTGCAAACGGAAGAAGTCTCTGGAACAGTATGTTTGATAGAATTTTATAGGCACAAGGAAGTAGAGCAATACCCCGATAGTTAGAGCATTTCAATAAGTCGCCCTTTTTGTGTATTGGACAGATAACCGTTTTCTTCTAATCAGTGGGCATGATCTCCTCTGTCCAGTTACTAATTAGTAGGTTATGGAGGAGCTTGATTAGTTCATTTCCACCATACTTGTACAGTTAGGCAGGAAGACTATCAATCCCTGGGGCCTTATTATTCTTCAGCCTATTAATGGCATCCAGGACTTCATCTTCGTCTGGTGGCTCTACTTCATCATCTGGGTCCATATGTAGGAGTTGTTGGTCCACTTTTTTTTTTATCTGATTTTTGACCATTCTAGAGCTCTTCGAAATATTTCCTCCATTCTGAAAGGCAGGCTCTTCATCAGACTGGATAGCTCCCTTCTGATCCATACATATCGACGGTATTTGTATAAATGGTCTCCTGCTTCTGTTAACACTTCGATAGAACTTTCGGGAGTCTCCAATGGCCCTAGATTCTTCCAGCTCTTTCAACTACCTTCCTTTTTCTCTTTTTTTTTTCTTCCACCGGTGCAAGCGTTTTTCTCTTCTCTTCTTTTTCTCCAATATTCATCCACCGTTCCTTGCGTACGACGGTTAATCATCAGCTTATATGCTGCATTTTTAACCTCTGTAGCTTTCTGACAGTCTTGATCAAACCAAGGTTTTCTTGTATCCTTCTCAGCCGGCCCTAAAACAAGTTCAGCGGTTTTTTTCAATCGTTCTTCGGCAGTTGGTCCAGATGTCCTCTATCCTGTCATCCATACAAAATATCCCCAATTCTATGATTTATATCGACGATATAATAGTTTACTCAAAAAACGAAAAAGAACATTTAAAAGATTTAAAAAGAGTATTTGAAGCCCTAAAACAACATACCCTATCAATACAATTAGATAAAACCGAATTTTTTAAAACCGAATTAAACTTTTTAGGCTACATCGGAACCCCAGACGGATTAAAAACAGACGAGAAAAAGATAGAAGCAATTTTAAATTTCCCCATTCCGCGTAATGAAAAGACGACGAGACAATTCCTGGGTATGACGGGGTACTATAGAAAGTTTATTAAAAATTACCAGACCGATTTCTAATTCATTAAAAACTAAAATTTATGGCACGAAGGAAATTAAGGAAGCATGTCAAACCCTAACGGAAATGATGAGTAACACACCAATTTTAAATTACCCGGATTGGGAACGGCCATTTATATTAACTACAGATGCCAGTAATAAAGCCATCGGAGCCGTGCTCTCACAAAAAGACGAAAATGAAATAGAACACCCAGTAGCATTCGCGTCCCGAGTATTACAAAATGCAGAATTAAATTATAGTTCCATAGAAAAAGAATTACTACCGGTAGTATGGGCAACCCAGCACTTTAAGCCTTATTTATACGGTACAAAATTTATTTTATGCACGGACCATAAACCTTTAACGTGGATTTTCTCAATGAAAAATGGTAACACGCGTATAATGAAGTGGATTTGGAAATTACAGGAATTTGAATTCGACGTTAAACACATTCAGGGAAAAACAAATTACGTGGCCGATACACATTCCAGGGGAAGCGACGAATTGAATCATAATAGCGATGTGGAGGAAATGAATGTCGAACAATTATCAAATCAGGAAATAGCGGACGAAAACAATTCCGAGTATGACGCGATAATAGAGGACTTAGAAGTACCGCCGCACAGTGGGCGAAAAATCCATTTCGGCGGCCAAAATTATTTTATTGCAGAAATATGTTTTAAATGACGTCCTATATACGGCAAAAATATTAAAAAAATTTTCATGACAGTGGAAGAGTTCATAATAAATTACTGAATTGGCGACCTAAAATGCAAGGATTACGGTTAAATGAAATGGCTGTAAACCCTCAATTGTTGGTGATACTTCTTTAATATAATATGATA
Organism: Euschistus heros; assembly: GCA_003667255.2. Lineage (NCBI taxonomy): Eukaryota > Metazoa > Arthropoda > Insecta > Hemiptera > Pentatomidae > Euschistus > Euschistus heros. The sequence continues at coordinate 778,809 of RCWM02000248.1, forward strand.
CAAATGAGCTGTTTTTATATATTAACACAGCAAAATCATGTACGATCGATTATTTCAAAATTAAGCGCATTTTTTAAGACTTATTAAAAATAAGTCTTCAAAAACTAAAAGTACATTTTTTGGAAAAATAGCCAGTATATAAAAAGACGATGGAGTACGATGTCGAAACTTATATCACGTCGATGTCCATTATTTTGTGCTAATGAAATCCCAAAAATCATATCCGTTTGGATCCGTGCCTCATTATTATCCCCCTCCTAATCGAAACCGTTCCTATTTGTAATTTATTACTTCACACTCTTTTGGATCTGGTGGTGGTTTTTCGGGTAAATAGGTACGTTGTTAACATTGAATGTACTTCTGTACATCATGACAAACATCAGGATACATACACAGGAGTATACATCATTTTCTGAATTTACATCATGTATTGAAAAAACTCCAAAACAACAAGTCTATTAAATGAACTCTTCCACTTTCATGAAAATTTTTTAAATATTTTTTCCATATATCGGATGTCATTTAAAATATATTTCTGCAATAAAATAATTTTGGCCGCCGAAATGGATTTTTTGCCCACTGTGCGCCGGAAGAAGATTTAGTAACAATCCATTCCGAGGAATCTAGTAATGAACAAGTACGAATTTGTGGACCCGAAAAATGTATAAATATAGAAAAAAATCAAATAATTATAAAAAGGGGAAATAAAAAATTAATTTCACTAAACCATTTGGAAAATGCCGATACGAATTAAACATTTATGCAAAATCAGATATCGCTTCATTATTAGAACAAATACTCGAACCTAATAAAACATACGGGATAATTTGTAAATCACCTAACGAAATAACCGAAAATTTATATGACGATTATTTTAGAACAATACAACAAATAATAGAAACGCAATATCCATCGGTTAAATTGAAAAAATACAAACAAATTGTAAATGACGTCGAAAATCCTAATGAACAAATAGAAATTATAGATAATTACCATTTAGGCAAAACTAAACATAGGGGTATAAATGAAACGTTTGAAAAACTCAAAAAAAGAATATTATTTTCCAGGGATGCAAAATAAAATAGCAGAGTATAGTAATAAATGCGAAATTTGTAAAGTTACAAAATATGACCGTGTACCGATAAAGACCAAATTTCAAATTACACCTACACCAGAAAAACCGTTTCAGGAATTAATGATTGACATTTTTAATTTTAACAATGCCATAATTTTCACAGCAGTAAACACATTTTCAAAACATTTATTTGCTCAAACCTTACAATCAAAAAATGCAATTAATATCTGTAATGCACTAACGAACTATATGACGTACTTTCCAACACCTCTACAAATATCATTAGATGAGGGGACGGAAATGAAAAATAATTTGGTAAAACAGTTTTGTGAAGAAAATAATATTATTTTCCATTATACCTCAGCTAGCCACTCAAACTCTTTGGGATTATTGAACAGAGTCCATTCTACCTTAAACGAATTATTGAGAATAATAGGGAACGAAAAAGATAAATGTTCGATGGAGCAAAAATTAAGATTAGCGGTAATAGTGTATAATAATACCTTGAACAATAAATTAAAATTAACGCCTGATGAAATTACTTTTGGAACCTCCAGATTAGAATCAAACGAAAACATCGACCTGACAGAACAATATGTATTAAAATATAATAAGGACCAACAATTATTACATAAAATAATTAGATCGAAAATAAATGACGAAAAAGAAACAAGGACTGAAACATTAAATAAAAATAGGGAAGACCCTTTGGATATTCAGAAACAATTAGGAGACGTAGAATATTTAAAAAATACTTAAGCGAAAATAAAAAGTAGGGACAAGTTAAAAAAGTAAATGTATTAGTAAAAGATAAAAGACCAATCAAAACTCATATTGACAATATTAAAAGGCCCACTAGGAAAAAAAACGGAAAAAGAAACAATCTATTTCAGACGACGATAGCGAATCTCTTCGTGTAAACATTACGATTCAGACAGTGGTTCTGATTAAAAATATTTAATTTTATTTAAACGATATTAAAATGTTTTAAAAATCTTTTATTTTAAATATAATAAATGCAATGGTATTAGGAGTAATGTTTATGTTATATTGAAAGAATTATCTGTATTAAATTGACAATGCTGTAGTTATTTTAATAAAGTCGGACTTTTGTATTTTGTTGTAAAATATTATATTCAATGTTAATAATGTAAAAGATCATTCAAATTATTATTTTATTTCAGAGTAATATTCTGTCCGATTTATTTTGTAATTAATATTTTGAAGTCACTATCATAAATATTAGGATACTATTATTTTATCTTGAAATATTATTTTGATTGATCATTGAAAAAGTATTTATTTTATTTTGAAATTATTATTAATTGTAATTATTGTAAAAGAGTGTTTGAATTATTATTTTGATTTAAAATATTATTATTTTAATTGAGTAATTTTGAATCTAAAAGTATTATTTGTAATAGAGGAAACTAATTCAAGTTGTAAATTGTGCTTTTTCTTGTATAATGTATGTCAGTCAATAAAAACCTCTTTTTAAAAACTCAGTCCCGCGAACCTTTTATTTAGCTATATATATTTTCTTAATCTATCCAACGCTCGTCTGTGGCATTTCAGTCATCTGACAACGAGCTTCCCAGTAATGATTTATGATGTCTTCGTTAGAGTTGGTGAGAACAGTGATCTCCGTCCATAAATCCGATTTTGCATTACGGGCAAGAGTCAATGTCAGCAAGACCAATGCGGTGCAAGTAGTCGTGTCCAGTGTTTAGTCGAAATCGGGCAATGGCTTCAGCTCTCGCAAGGTTTCTTTAAATTGTCCCTAACGTGGCAAGTCCCTCCCATTTTTTGCTATTGCTTCAATTTTGAAGAACAGGGTGAATTTTGTTATGTTAGTGACAGTGGTATCGATCAGGTTTCTGGCTCTTTTTAAAGTAAGTGGCACGGTAGGCTGGTCTGGCTTGGCTGGGAACCCAGGAAGACGACCCACCCAGTCAAAATAAGTTTTGCACGTTTTTACGACACTTGAATGTCTCAATGCAGTCTGTAGTGGTATTGCTGCGTAGCAATGGAGTTGACGAGGAAGACTACTGTTCCTGGGTTCACGCAATTGGCTAGACGTTCGTTGGAGGCGTCGTGGACGGCCCTAACCTCCCCATCGTAGTTGCAGGCGTTTATTCCAACCTGCGGCTGAGTTCTCTAATAACTGGCACATTTTTCATTAAACGTGTGTATATTATGTATATTTTACATATAGGTAATTTTTTTATTACAAACAAGCCATTTTTCGTTTGTGAACACTAACCACAAAGCCTACTGAACCAATCTGTACCAAATTTTGACATCATTTTTATAGTTCTGGGGAGGTTAAACAATTGTAAAACCTACTGATTTTTAGTTAATTTATTATTATAAAGCGATAGTATGTAAAAATATGATTAATTTTCATATTTAAAAGTCTGCTTATTTAGTAGGCGTTCAGTAGTCCAATTATTTTAGTAGTCGATAAACGTAAAAGCATAATTGGATATTCAAAAAAATTGAATATCTAATTATGCTTGTGAAAATGAAAAATCATTTTAAGAAAATAAGCAATATAAAACTGGTATTGCAAAAATAAAATAAGATTTAAACAAAAATATGAAATTAAGGCCTTCCGCGCCTGGTACGATGAGCGCACAGTGGAACGAATAACGTTTTTTAAGTGGAAAAAAATCATATCAACGAATCATCAATTCCGGTTCCCTGTTAATAACAACGGTGATAAATTAAAGGATAATATTATTACCTTTATCGCTCTGCAGCTCCAGAGAAAAATAAATGAAGACCCAATAGTGCCCATATTCAAGGTGCCTAAATTAATTTTTTTTTTAAATCCAACAATATAATCCAATTTATGGATGAACGACATTATTGCACATAAGTAGTGGTTTTCATTTGTAATAGGTAACTAGACGTTATAGTTAACGCTTAATTTTAACTTCATTATTATATTTTTTAAATGCCACCGCGTGACACCGTCTTCAAACCTTTTTGATTACAGACACTAGTATCTGTATTAACTTTTCCAGTAAAAATTAGCTGCTAATAACTGCCAATATATTAATTATATTGATTTTTCTTCGTGATTCAACTAGATAGTTAACCTCGACAATATAACGAAAAATGAATTTTAAGTGGAAATAAATCTTAGCAAAAAAATAAATATCACCGAAATGCTTTCACAATTGAAAAGAACAATATCTAGTTGGAGGATTATATAAATATCATTGCCTTAATCCCTCATTAGAAGCTTTAAACAGAAAAAAAAAGGCATCTATATACTAACAATTGCTTTACTGTTTTCAGTGTCAATGCTGGTTTGTTTGAGAATAGGGACTGAAATAGTTTTTTATTTATTAAACGTGGACGATATTGCTATTTTTTAGTGTTGGATTTTATTTACCAATTTTTTTGTTTTAATTAAATCAATTTAATGTGTAATTTTAATTTCATTACAATATTTTTAACATGTCCCCGCATGATACTGATTCCATAATTATTGTTAACTAACACTTGTATTGTATAGTAACTTTAGCAGCAAAGTTATTACATTCTGCCACAACTGTGGGGAATAAGTAATATAGATGACGTATGATCACATTCACACATTATATACATTGAAAAAAAAAACAATAATAGTGAAATAAAGTAAATAATGAATGTAAAAAAAAAAAGAAAAAGAGAAAAGAAAAGAACTAGCCTATACATAAACAATATAAAAATACTATATACAAAATGAAATACTAAAAAAAATATATATATATATATATATATATATATATATATATATATATATATATATATATATATATACATAAAACAAAGGTAAAAATACAATTATACTCTAGAAATCCCTCCCCCAGACCCGTCCCTCCACTTGTGAAGGGACAAGCCAGGTACAGAGAGATCCCAGCTCTTCTCTCTCAGCTGCGTCACTGGTGTAAAAAAAAAAAACCTAGTGGAGGCTAAGTGAGAGCGCTATAACAACCACTCCAGGCATGAGTGGAGAAGCTGGCCATTGCCAGAACTCCAATATAAGTAATTTTACATAAGATCTCGGGGCCACTGCCGGGTGGAGGCGGATAATGATTGAGCTAGTAGGTTAGGGTAAAAGGAAAGGTTGCGATGGAATTTTGAAAATTTAAGGGGTATAAGATCGAGGACGTATATTCAGATCATTATACATAAAAAAAGATATTAAAAAAAATTAAATAAAAAAATATAAAAAAAAAGAAAAATATATATAAAATAAAAAAAATACAAATACAAAAAGGAATGGAAGGGAAAAAATGTATATACACGTACAAATTATTAAGATAAATAATGGACAAGCTAAGAGCAAGGGCGTAATAACCTCAGATGATGATCGCCCTATAACCTGATCCTATCCTATCCTATCATTATACATTATAAAAGATTTTGGAGCCATTGCCGTTTTAAACTTCTTGGAGGGTTATAAGGATGGTTATGACTTGATAAGAATTGGGATGATTGGATAGATTTTGATGAAATTTTGATGGAATGAGATCAAAGACAAAAGGTATTTTTAGGTCATTATGTAGGGTTTTGTTGGAAACATAGTAAGGAGCATTTACTATAGTTCGGAGGATTTTGGATTGGAAGGATTGAATGCGTTTGATATTCGACTTTTTTGCTGTCCCCCATAGTTCAAGTCCGCAAGTCCAAATAGGTTTGATGATGGTTTTGTATATGAGAAGTTTGTTTTCAATGGTAAGATGGGATGTCCTATTTAGTAGTCTGTACAATTGGCTGAAGCGTCTGTTAAGTTCTTGTCTTTTGAGCCGAGTATGAGGGTTCCATGCAAGTCTTTTGTCCAAGTAGAAACCAAGATACCGAACTGTGTCATATTTAGGTAGTGGAATACCATTGAAGTAGATAAAGGTTATAGGGAGGGTAAAGGTTATGTTGGTGCATTTAGATTCATTTACTTTGACTCGCCAGTTGTTGCACCAGTCTTCAATCAGGGATAAGTGAGTTTGGAGATTATTGGATGCTATTAAAGGACCTGTATGGGATAAAAGGACAGCAGTGTCATCAGCAAATGTTGCAAGGAAAGTATCAGGAGTAGTAGGGATATCTGCTGCATTGAGGATATATAAAACTGGACATAGAACGCTACCTTGTGGAACACCAGCCTCTATAGAATAGCAGTTAGAGTATTCCGCAGCGAACTCGGAAGGAACGGTTAGAGAGGTAGGATCTAAGAACTAGGAATAGCGATAGGGGTTAATGGGTTTTGAGCTTGAAAAGCAAACCGGCATGCCATACCCCGTCGAAAGCTTGCGCTATGTCCAGAAATGCGCTGGAGCAATACTGTTGATATGTGATCACCAACTCTGAGGCCTAGTTGGACAGTGGAATGGCTAGTGCGGAACCCAAACTGGTGAGAAGGAATATTTTGCCATTCAAGGATAGGTAGGATACGTTTAAGAAGGAGCCTTTCAAACATTTTTGAAAGGATTGGGAGAAGGCTGATTGGTCTGTATGATGAAGGATTGTTGGGGGTTTGGTAAGATAATTGTAGAATTGCCGATCATCTGGGTGCCTGGTCCTTTGCCAAATGGCTCTGGCATGGCGTTTGGATTGGATAAGGTCCAGCAGATCTTGTGATAAAGGATAATTGGTTTATTTGGGGGGCAGTAGGACGCTGCAATCGTAACTAATAGGAAGGAGTTAAATAAGGATGTGATGTCTGAGGTAGTTGGGGGTTGTTGAAAGGATTGGGAGAAGGCTAATAGGTCTATATAATGAAGGATTGCTGGGAGATTTACCCGGTTTGAGGAAAAGGATAATAGTGGAGTGTTTCCATAGCAAAGGGAAATAGGTTGTCCGCAGGATACAATTGTATAGGTAGGTGAGGAATATGACTGTTTTATGAGGAAATTGCCTGAGGATTTGTGAACTAAGGAGATCATATCCAGGGGATTTACGGGCTTTTAATTTTTTTATAAGGTATTTGACCTCAGAGGGGTTTATTGCTTTAGGAGGTAAGGAAAAAGGAATAGGCGAATTAAGAAATTCATGAACCGTTGTTGTGTGGGCTGGATTAGATTCAGGATGGGGAACAAATATGCTGGAAAGGTGCTGGGCATATTCTTCGGATTTGCTCTCGTCAGAAGCCGTCCATGTACCATCCTTACGTCGGAGAGGATGGGAGGTGGGTTGGTATTTTTTTTAGCGGTGGTCCAGAGGAAGTTATCTGAGAAAGAGAGTAAAGAAAGATAGGAATCAAAGGATTTGGATCTGCAGGCAGCCATGTTTTTTTAAGGAGATTGGTAGGATAATTATAGGATTTCCGATCATCTGGATGCCTGGTCCTTTGCCAAATAGCTCTGGCATGACTTTTGGATTGAATAAGTTCCAGTAGATCTTGGGATAAAGGATTTTTCTTTCGAACTTTGGGAGGGAAACGAGGTGAGGATACAACCCAGGCTGCTTGCTGGATCATGGTTGTGAAGGAATTAGTAGCATTGTCAAGGTCCTGGGAGGTTTTTAGGGATACTTTAAGGTCTATAGTGTCAGATATCGTTTGACGGAAGAGGTTCCAGTCTACTGGTCCTCTAATAAATGATGGGGGAGAAGGTTTTGGGATAGGAGTAACGGAAAGGGTTAAAATTAAGGACTGGAAAGTTCATCCAGGCGTTCTATGGAGTAATGGAGGGATCCTAAGCCTGAATGAATGAAGAAGTCAAGCAGGTCAGGGTTTCGGTTAGGATCCGTTGGCCAATATGTAGGAGTACCTGGAGAAATAAAGGATCTTTGGGAACTAAGTGAAGACTGCAATGCTCGCCCACGGGAGTTGGTGGTTCTTGAACCCCATTGCTGGTGCTTACCATTGAAGTCAGCACCGCGAGGAGAAAGTAATGACCTAAGGCATTTAAAAATGAGTGGAACTGGGATGTGGAAATTGGTTTATTTGGGGGGGGGGGGGGCAGTAGGCCACTGCAATTTTTACGGGAAAGAAGAGAGTTTTGATAACAACTGCTGTGGGTTGTAGGAATTCATTTGCTGGTAAAGGGAATACGTGGTGAGAGAGGGAATGGTGAATGATGACAGCAGTTCCGGCATGGGCTCTACCATCAGGGTTGTCTGTTCGGTAAGTTTGGTATTGTGAAATAATGAGACGCTGTTTACTGGTCAGTCTGGTTTCTGTTATTAAAGCTACATCGATTTCTTTGTCATGTAGCTAGGATGTCAGTTTGTTAGTGTGGTTGCGAATACCATTCGCATTCCAAGAGGAATTAGAAGAGGGATAAAATTTGTGAGGAGTGATATGAGTGGGGTGATAAGAGTTTTCAACTCTGACAGGAAGGAGGTAAATAAGGATGTGAGATCTGAGGTAGTAGGAGGAGGAGGAATATGGGGGATCTGATGAAGGCTGTGTGGATTGGGTCGGATTAATGGAGCTGGAGGATATTGAATGGTCTGTTGATGCTGTGATTTAGATTGTAATTGCTGGGGAGGAGTATTATGAAATTGAGGCTGTTGAGGAGGAAGCGGCATGGCCCCATTATCATTCTGGCATCTCCTTCCTCCCAGCATTTCTGCAAAAGATACTTACTGATGATGAGGCAATTTTTGAAGGCTGTCTTCCTCTTGTCTGTTGAGTTTCTTCGTTCTGTGGCTGCGTCCTCTGGAATTTACTATAAAGGTTTTTGTAAGTTTGACATCCTTTGTAGTTAGCCGGATGCTCCTGCTGCCATAGCGCGCACACTGCTGGAACTTTACGAGATTTAGTACATTCTGAGGATTTTTGCAGTTGCCCGCACTTAACACATCTCGGCATGTGGTGGCAGTAGCTTTTTGTGTGACCATATGCCTGAAAGTTATGACACCGTACGATATCACGTTTTGTATAAGGTTTCTCTATTATTAATTTGGTGTAATAAAGAGAAGTGATATCTTAAATTTTTTCAACCCCCAGTTGTGGGTTCCGGATCGATAAAGAAAAGCGGTAATGGGGTTTTACCGCTAGCTCCAGGCTGTCCTCTATTGTCTTTTTGTATATTTATGACTTGCCTTACTTTGAAGCCCATGGATATTAGTTCATCTTTGATAATTTCTACAGGTGTTGAGTGGAGAAGGTTCCTCAGGACCACCCCAATCGATCTTTCTTCCTTAAGCTGGTAGGTGTGAAAATCAGCTTTGGTGTCTGTTAGGTATTTTACAATGAGACGGTATGTGTCAGAAGAATGAGGCGTAATTTTTGTGTCATTTGTTCGGCTTATACAAGCATATTTTCCTAAGCCAGCTATTTTGTTCAACTGATGACACATTAACGGAAAATTCTTGATGTTACGAATAAAAATCGGTGGAGGTTTAGGAGGCTGTTGTATTAAAGTAGACTCCATGGTTTCAGCAGGTGCGGTACGAAGCACCTGGAAGAGATTTGGGGTAAAGAAAGGTGATTCTTGGTTTATTCCTTGGGTGGAAGTTCCAGGCATAGCTTCGTCTTTCGGCGGAGAACTAGGGGGCGGATAGAGAGGGGGGTAAAATCCGACCTGTACCTCCTCGTGGTGCCCCCTGGGTAACGCAAACACAGGCGGTGGGGCAGACAGGGCTCCATGCTAGGCAAAGGCAACCTGTCTAGGGGAAGGACACCCCGAAATCAAATCCCTGGTCCTCCAGGTTGGGGGTTAAGGATTTGGGCCAGCATCCCATCTCCTTGAAAAAAAAGCATAATCGCTTACAGACCCAATAACGTAAAGAAGCCGGATGGATCTGACGGAAAAAGACAAAAGCTTAGGAAACGGACTAAACAAATTGGAACATGGAACATTCTGGGACTCAGGAAGAAGGAGACCGAAGTGCGGGAAAATATGGAAAGATATGATATAGAAATAGCGGTATTGACAGAAACAAAGAGAAAGGGAAGAGGAGAAGAGACTCTGGGAAACTTTATCCATTACTACAGCGGTGTAGACAAAGATAGGAGAGCTAGCGCTGGCGTATCTATTTTATTGAATAAAAGGCTTAAGAACAGGGTAGTAAATTATGAATGTGTGAATGAAAGAATAATCACACAAGAAATAAATTTGTTTTTGGGGAGGAAGTAGTGATTGTAGGAGTTTATGCCCCCACAGAAAGTGCAAACAGCAGTGATAAAGACATATTCTTCGAAATGCTTAACCATATCATAGAATCTATCCCTCCAAGAAAGACAAAAATATGTATGGGGGATCTTAATAGCAGAACAGGAAGAAGAACAAGCAGTGGGGTGGTTGGAAAGCATGGAGAAGATACAGTAAACGAAAATGGAAAGTGTCTTATAGATCTGTGTGTGGAGCAAAATCTAACAATAATGAACGGTTTTTTTCAACATAAAGACACCCACAAATATACATGGCAACAACACGCAAAGAAGCAGTGTTGGCAGACTATATAGTCGAATCCTAAGGAAAGGATAGAGGAGGAATTCTCCGACCAGATGGTTGAAGAGCAAGCTGGCTTCAGAAATGGAAGATCTTGCACTGACCACATTTTCACCCTAACCCAAGTCGTACAAAAAAGGATGGCATACGACCTCGAAACCCACCTGACGTTTGTTGACATACAGAAAGCGTTTGACAGTGTTCCTCTAAAGAAACTGTGGGAAACCTTGGATCAAATAAAGATAAGTGGAGGCCTAAAAAAAGCCATAAAAAGTTTATATATTGGAGCGGAATCAAGGGTAAAGATAGGAGGTAAGGTGTCAGAATCCTTCAAAATTACAAAAGGATTAAAACAAGGATGCTGCTTGTCCCCGACACTTTTCAATATATATGTTGAACAGGTACTAAAATCCTGGAAACAGAGATGCCGAGGGATAGGAATTGAGGTAGGAAGTGATAAACTGTTTACGCTACAGTTTGCAGATGATCAGGTTGTCTTATCAGCAGATGAATATGATATGGAATTTATGATGAGGAGACTCCTCGAAGAGTATAAAAAGTGGGGCCTGGAAATAAATACTGAAAAAACCGAGTATATGGCATGCAATTTCCCTCATTCATCTTTGTGCATAGAAGGATGGACGATTCCACAAAGTACTGCTTTTAAGTATCTTGGAGTGACGATATACAGCTTCGGCACAGTCCAAAAGGATATACAGAACAAAATCACTCGAGGTAAAAAAATAATAGGTCTCCTTAACGGTGTATTGTGGAATGAGAAGGTCTCCCTAGAAACCAAAAAGAGGATATACCATTCCTTCTTGATCGGCACAACTTTATATGGCTCAGAATCATGGGCGGTGACAAAACAAAATGCAAATAAATTACTGGCCCTAGAAATGGATTTCTGGAGAAGAAGTTGCGCCATATCCAGGTTACAGAAGGTCCCAAATGAAATTATAAGAAATCAGGTAGGAGCTAAAATCAACATTCTCAATAACATCAGTGAAAGAAGATTGCTATGGTTTGGACATGTCATGAGAATGAATGAGACACGATGGCCCCTTCGAGCACTTAAATACTGTCCTGAGAAGAGAAGAAGACGCGGAAGGCCTCGGAAACAGTGGATAGAAGAGGTCAGAGAAGAAATGGCGGCTAGAGGGCTGACTGAGGAAGACAGTTTTGACAGGAGATATTAAAGGGAAGGCGTATTGGGGACCGGGATGTGATATTTTCGCATAATCCTGAAAAAAAAAAAAAAAAGTTTAAAAGATAACACCATATGGAAATATCTCATTTAATGGCATAGCACGGTTAAGGAGAAAAAGAAAAAAAAATTAAAAAGAAATCAAAAAGAAAAGAAATTAAAAAAATAAAAATAAAGAAAAGCTCGCGGTGCTTGTTATCAGAGGAAGCAGTACCTCCCCGTGCAAAGACAAGGCAGCTACTGTCTGGGTCACGGGCGCGAGTATCTTATCTCCTCCTTATCTCTGCCCCCCACTACCGCTCATCTCCAAAGCACATGGTACACTTTAAATTCATTTAAATCAATGTTAAATGATTGTACTCACTGTTATAATAAGACAATGTTCGACACAGCTAATAACTGGTATTTCGGTGAACTTTTCTAGACGAAAATATGAAAATATCCCACTAACAGAAGTAATAATTATAGAGCGATGTTAACGATATCTTGAATAGTTGGCGCAGGTGCAAACACTGCGCCGATCAATTAAATATTTATTTGCAAAAGAAACAGCTGAAACTCAAACGAACAGAAACTGAATTTTTGCAACGAGAAATCAATTCCTTAAAGCCAACCAAAACAACTGTCTATGGAAACGAAATTACAAAATTATTTTAACCATGGTAGACGGCAAAATATGCAATCATTGACTAATCTTAAATTATCTCAAACGTGATATATTTGTGGAACCACGCCTAAAAATATAAACGAAAATCCGAAATCTAATAAAACAGTTACCGAAAATTATAGTTTTGGTCTGTTGACTCTCGATGCATGGATTAGGACTTTCGAATGCTTTTGCTCATACGTTATCGGCTTATATTAAAGAATGGGCAGTAAGAATTGAATCTGAGAAAACAGAATTGAAAAATAGAAAAGAAGAAATTTAATTAAATTTTAAAAGATAAATGGGGCTAATTGTGGATAGGCCAAAACCTGGTTTCGGGACCTCGAATGATGGAAACACGGCAAGAACAATTTAAAAAAATTACCGACTAAGTGCAAAAATAACAACATTAAATGAGGAAATTCCGCAGAGGTTTTATTATATTCTTAATGTGATTAACCCTCCAGTGGTCGCGTATGGGTTTATTACTAGTAAGGTCGCGTGGATGACGATAGTCATCCATTAAGTTATCCTCTTTTTAAACAATGCAACCTCTTTTTTAGTCACTTTAATTTTTTGTAATTACATTATATAGGATAAAAAATTAATTATACCCTTTAAACATTTTTTAAAAATTGAATTAAGTAGGTATAGGAAACACAAATGCAATATATACAGGAAAAAACTTAAAAAATTACAATTCTTCAATATTTAAAATTTAAATACATTTTTTTTATATAATACAATAATATAATCTTAATGCATATTTAATAGGAATGCATTATAAAATTGTAAAAATAATTTTCTAAAAATAATAAATGAACAAACAAAGAAGTCATCCAAGGCATTCATCACAAACATATGAACAATGATCAAGGCATACCCACTTATAGCAGTTAGTGCAGAATCTCCTAGTTGTTTTTTTTTTTCTTGTACGGCCACAGATATGACACCTTCCCCTCGAACCAACTGGTCGTTTTTCGTCTGCACTAAATTTTGGTAGTTCTACTTTAAGTAACATTGCTCCTCTTTTTCTTATTTCTTCTGGCACCTGAGGAATTTAGATGCGTCTTTGAATTCGAGATCTTATTAGATCCCAAGGAAATGCTTCTATAAATTCATCTCTTTTACTTTTTTCGAAGTTATTATTTGCTGAGTATACAGCCAATGCATTTATTCCTGCCAAATTCAATAAATTGAAAAATATAACAGCAGACCATCTTCTTGTGTTTTTTTGCTACCGAATAGTTGCTACAAAGCTGGTCTACTTTATCTACTCCAACTTTTGTGTTATTATAAAAGGTGACTATTTCGGGTTTTCTCTTTTCACCAATCGATTCTCAACTAGAGAAATAGCTGTCGAAAATGATAATTACGGGAAAGGTCGCGTGGATGATAAATGAAATAATTTATTAAAATAGCTCAATATTTCAAAAAAAATACTAAAGAATATATAAACTAATTAAAAAATACTCTTAATGTATGAATTTTACAAATATTGAGATATAAAAACTAATAAAAGTACTTACATGGAAGGTCGCGTGGAGGACCACTGCCATCCAAAGAAAACAAAGAAAAATTACACCTCACTACGTTTAAGAACTGACTAACAGAGGGTATGAGGCTCATCCCTATCCTTTCCCTCCGAGACTCCTAGCGCCTCGGACTCATCGCTTCCAAAACAAATGAACAGTACCTATTCTAACAGCACTGGATGACTATTGTCATTCACACGACAACTCGAGGGTTAATACTAGATTCGAGGTAGATTTTGACAAATTCGAATCATATCTGGAAGTAACAATAGATTTATTCCTCAACCTCTTTCCTTGGTTTTATATGCTAGTAACAGTGCATACGTTACTATCCAATGGCACAGAGATTGTTAATAGAATATGCTTAATAGAACATTCTCACTCTGATTCTTTTAATTAGTATAAGATAATCATTTTACCACAAAACTGCTAATTTTTGTGAACACATCCTAATGAAAAAAATTGCATTCCGAAGTAACTAGTTATCATTCCTTGCCTTCATCCCAGATTGATCCAAATATTTATGCAAATAATAAACTTTGATAATTTTTTACAAAGATAGGTCGAGATTATTTGTCCGGATTAATGAATGTGGCTTATTTTATTGATAGTGATAAGTATAAGTACATAGGAGATTGTTTTAAAAAATTAGTTGTTTTTTTTTTAATACAAAAATAACCATTATTTTTCCAAAATATCGTAAATTAGTTGTCCTAAAATGTTTAAACATTTTTCCCAAACACTATGACTAAAAAAAAAATTGCACGTTAAAAATGAAAACCTTCAATTAATAATCAAATAAAAATTACATTTTTTTTTAATCATATAAAATTATTTTTAGTGACATATTGACTTGAGAAGTGGCTTTTTATGTCTCAATCCAATAATTATTAATAAGATTGGAAGGTTTCATGACTTTATTTCAAAATGTTTTGCAGAATTATCATAAATGAGAAACCGTGATATCGGTTTATTTGAATGACTAGTGAGTTTATTAAAAAAAAAAATACGCATCTATTCAAAGATGGTTTGAGAAGTTTGTTCAGATCGGGTTCCGGATAGCAGGCACAAGTGGAGTACCATAAACAGATCCTGTAACGAAAGAAGTTTTAGTTTCACGATAAACCTAAAGGTGATCTGATGGTTTTTGTTGAGATTTGCGAAAAGGATGGAGATTTACTTCAAATATTCTGTCAGTGAGATAGGAATGGATAATGAGGGAGTATGTCGCAGGAAAAAGTTGACGGATATTGTAAAGCAGTACACGGCAAAGCCAGAATATAAATGTTTTTTAAAAAAATACTGAGAAACTCATTCTCATCAAAAATCATAAACAACTCATCAACTGCACAATTTAGGGAGACATACAAAAGCTCTTCATTTTTATAAATGTTTTAATTAGTGATTATTATAAACTTTTATTATAAACAGAGAAGTAGAATTTACTGAAGGATCTTAAATGGGTATTTTATTCTGAATTCCGATTCCATTAATGTTGGTGATATTTGGAATACAGCCAACTGATATAGTTTTAAGGCGATTAATCAAATCTATTGTTTTACTGCTGGAGCATAACGCAGGCGAAAGGAGCTTTCTATTCATTTCCAGTTATTAATTAATTTATTTATTTATAAGGACAGTTGTTAGGTCATCTCAGATGAACTTATCGATAATCAAATATTACTACACTAGATCATCAGAGATCACTTTCACTCTTGATAAGGATTTAATCTTTGAATAAACGAGTAAGGAAATAGTAAAGCCTCAAAGATGAACAGAATGAAGAAGAAGAAGAAAATAAAAGAAAGGGATCACTTGAGGTACGCATGATGATATAGAAGGATCAATACAATTAGGATTGATGAATTAAATGCCACTTCTATTGAGATTATTTTATTTGAAAACTAGTTTCGAATGCTAAACATTCATCTTCAGTTCTAAAACATACAATAAAATTTTCAACACATCAGTACTATGTTACATAGATTAAATATACTAAGGTTTTTAAAAAGATAAGACAAGAAATCAAGCATAGGCACTCACCTTCGAGGTAACTAAAACACTGAATTTGTGAGAAGTAAAAGGGGGGGGGGGCAGGTAGGTTAAGTTTTAGATTTAGGTTAAGTTTTAGGTTTAAACCCTGCATTTAAAATAGATAAGCCATTGTCATCATACTTCCCTTCACCGAAGGACAAAATAGACCCTTTCCAAAAAAGCGGCGTATACGAATTAAAATGTAATGACTGTGAAGCAAAATACACGGGAAAAACCGGACGATCAGTAAATCAAAGAGTAAATGAACATATAAGAGCATACACTAATAAGACCCAAAATTCCAATTTCGCTATCCATCTAAATGAAAATAACCACAAATTTAATAAAGACTCGGGAGTAAAAATATTACATCAAGTAGAAAATAGCCTAAAATTAAATACTTTTGAATCACTAGAAATAATAAAATCGTTTAAAACCGATCCAGATTTTTGTTTAAATGATCAGATTAACATATCCAATAGCCCCATTTTAAATTTATTTCCCATAGGAACGAAAAAACCCAATGAGTCATAAGGGAAACCCCGTTGTAAATCTAAAACTTAACCTACCTGCCCCCCCCCCCTTTTACTTCTCACAAATTCAGTGTTTTAGTTACCTCGAAGGTGAGTGCCTATGCTTGATTTCTTGTCTTATCTTTTTAAAAACCTTAGTATATTTAATCTATGTAACATAGTACTGATGTGTTGAAAATTTTATTGTATGTTTTAGAACTGAAGATGAATGTTTAGCATTCGAAACTAGTTTTCAAATAAAATAATCTCAATAGAAGTGGCATTTAATTCATCAATCCTAAAAGAAAGGGAGATTTTCAAAATTAATATAAATTTTATTTCGTAATATTGGTTGACGAGATGTATTCATAGGCGACTGGGTTTAAAAATCGGGTTATTCCCTCCTATTTTTTGTTGTTTTTGTTTATGATTACTGCTTGAAATTATTATGCAAATATTAATATATCAGAGGATTTTTTTCACTCCTCAATCAAATTGAAGACATAATCATGTTTTGTTTTCTTTTGGCCAATTTTAAATTTTATATAAGATATAATAACTTTTTAACTTGAACCCTAATGACCCTTATTTAAAGTTCTTATCATTGCCGCTCTTATTTTCTTGAAAGATTATTCTGTTTTTTTTTATATTTAAATCTGTATACAATACGTACATCAAGTAATAATGTGGTTTAGACTAGCAGATCAGACTGGCAGGTTAATAACTTGTAAAGCAAATATTCGTAGCAGCATTTCAAAAAAAATCCGCATTAGGTTTGTTTACATTTTTATTTGAATATTTACAAGCTGCCTCACTCAAGGGTAATAATTCATATGAATAAAAAAGACTTGCTATGTTGTTCTTTGAGTTTCTGGGAAATATTGTGTTACTATCTGAATAGATCCCCATTTATTATTATATTATTGATTATCTTTATTGGATTCTAATCGAATACGTGCAAACCAATTCAGTATTACTTTAGTGGCATTTAGGAAACAGAATGATTATGATGAATATTAAAGTTACTATATTTACTAAAGCGATTATGTATATACATGAAACTATAGGATGATTTTACAAATACTATATTCTAAGGTCAGCACACAATTTACCATTTATAAATCAGATCAGATCCCCTTTGCAGGGTTTTATGGGTTATCACTGATATTTCAGGCTTCAAAGGAGTGCCGGCCCTTTTCATCCCGCCTCTTATTGTTAATTAATTATAAATATTATTTTGTGTACCCATAATACATTTCAGACTCATTCTAACAATATGTACAATGAAATAAAATAAAGTAAAAGAATATAATAAATAATAATATAAAATAGGTAATAATTGTTAAAACTTATAAATAAAAAAAAATAAATTAAAAATTAAGGAAGAACAGAAAAGAATTATAAATACATTCATACTCTATACACAAAATTTACAAAAAGTCCGAGGAACACCCCGATCTAAGCCTGCCCCCCAATTTGGAGAGCAAACCGGGTTCAGAGAGTTCCCAGCGCTGTTCTGTCAGCTGCGTCACAAAGAGAATCCAGTGGAGGCTAAAAGAGAGCGCTATGGCTTGAGTGGAGAAGCTGGTCAAGGCCAGTACTCCAATAATAAATATTTGAAATTAGTCTCGAGGTCATTGCCGTTTTAATCGGCGAGGAGGGTTATAAGGATGCGCGAAACTAAATAATGAAGGAGCAAGAGGGTTGGTGTTGTGTCTAAAGCTAATCCTTTTAGGGCAAGAAAGTTGTCGAACCTTTCTTTGTATTGATGAAAAGTTTCTATGTTTTTATCAAACGTATCAAACTTACTTACCTGATGTTGAGGAAGTATTGAAGAGCTATGATTCATGGATGAGAATTTTTCTAACATAGCAGAAAATTGTTGTTGTTGTAGTTGGAAAAACTGGGTGAATTGAGTATCGTCCATCGTTCCCGTTTGACAAAAAAAAAAGTTAGATCAAAATATCGGCTTTCCTGTCTTTATTCTCGTCGCCACTTTGTTATATATTGAATTACAAATCAATTAGGAAAAGGAACAAACTTATTAACCTTGTATATTGATTAGAAGAAAATATACATTATATAAAAAACATGTGTTTTTTTTTAAAATAACAAATTGATACACAACAGTTAGTATGGTTAGAAAGCTTTAGATGGAATTTGGAAAATATAAGGGGTTTCAGGTCAAGGACAAAAGGTATATTGAGATCATTATGTAGGGTTTTGTTGGGGACATAATATGGAGCAGTAACGAAAATACGAAGGACTTTGGATCGGAAGAATTGAATGCGTTTGATATTCGATTGTTTTGCTGTCCCCCACAGTTCACGTCCATAGGTCCAAATAGGTTCAATAATGGTTTTGTATATGAGGCGTTTGTCTTCAATGGAGAGTCGGGATGTCCTATTTGGTAGTCTCTACAATTGTCTAAAGCGTCTGTTAAGTTCTTGCCTTTTAAGTCTAGTGTGAGGCTTCCAATTAAGTCTTTTGTCTAGGTAAAAGCCAAGATACCGTACTGTGTCAGCTATGGGTAGCGGAATATTATTGATATAAACAGGAGGGCAGGATGTGCGGCGGCGGAGGGTAAAAGTTACATGGGTACATTTTCTTTCATTAATTTTGATCCTCTAGTTGTTGCACCAATCTTCAATCAGGGATAAGTGGATTTGGAGATTACAGGAAGCCATTGAGGGATCTGGATGCACTGAAAGGATAGCAGTGTCATCAGCAAAAGTTCCTGGGAAAGTATCAGTGGTAGTAGGGATATCTGCAGCATAGAGGACCAAGAACGCTACCTTGTGGAATACCTGCCCCCATTGGGTAGCAGTGAGAGTATTCCATTCCGCAGCGAGCTCAAAAGGAACAGTTAATGAGGTAGGATCGAAGGACTAGGAATAGCGATTGAGGTAAAAGAGCTGGGTTTGAAAAGCGAACCGGCTTGCCATACCCGGTCAAAAGCTTGCGCTATGTACAGAAATACGCTAGAGCAATATTCTTTGATTTTCATATGAAATATAGTCGACAATTCTAAGGCCTTGTTGGACAGTAGAATGCTTAGAGTGGAATTCAAACTGGGTGTGAGGGAATATTTTGGGATTCGAGGATGCGTAAAATGCGTTTAAGCAGGTGTTTTTCAAAAAATGTTGAAAGGATTGGAAAAAGGCTGATCGGTCGGTAAGATGATGGATTAGAAGGTTTGCCCGGTCTCAGAAAAATGATAAAAATATAATGTTCCATTGCAAAAAAAAAATATGTTGTTTAGAGGATGCAATTATATAAGCAGGTATGAAATATGACTGCTTTATGGGGAAGTTGTCTGAGGATCTGTGAGCTAAGGAGATCATATCCGGCTGATTTACGGGTTTTTTTCATTTTCTTAAAAACAATTTGACCTTAGAGGGGTTAATTACCTTAGGAGGTAAGGATAGAGGAATCAGCGAATCAAGGAATTCATGAACCGTTGTTGTGTGGGTGGGATTATAATAAGGATGAGGAAAAAATATACTGGAGAGGTGCTGGACAAATTATTCGGCTCTGTTTTCTTCAAAAGCTGCCCATGAACTATCTTCTTGCCGGAGGGGATGGATTGATATTTTACAATTCTTTTGTATTAATCCACATGGAGTTATCTGAAGCAGAGAGTAATGAATTATAGGATTGGGATCTGAAGGTAGCCATGTTTTTTAAAGAAGTTTTGTAAAATATTTGTAGGATTTCCGATCGTCAGGATGCCTGGTTCTAGGCCGAATGGCTCTGGCATGGCGTTTGGATCGGATAAAATCACGTAGGTCTTGGGGTAAGGATTTTAGGATTACTTCGATCTTTAGAAGTGTAACGAGGTGAGGATGCAGCCCAGGCTGCTTGCTGGATCATGTTTGTAAAGGAATTAGTTGCATTGTCAAAAACTTGGGAGGTTTTAAGGTTTAAAGGTTTCTGAGGTCTATAGTGTCGGATATTATTTGACGGAAGTGGTTCTAGTCTACTGTCCCTCTTATAAATGATGGGGGAAGAGGATTTGGAATCGGAGTGAAGGAAAGGGTTAGAATTAAAGGACTATGGCCGCAGAATAGTTCATCCAGGCGTTTTATGTAGTAATGGAGGGGTCCTGACATTAATGTAGAAAGAAATCAAGAAGGTCCGGGTTTCAGTTAGGATCTGTGGGCAAATTTGTAGCAGTGCCGGAAAAAATGAAATGAAATCTTCGGAAATTAAGTGCAGACTGCAATGCTCGCCCACGGGAGTATTATTTATTAATTATTGATATTACTAATAACATGTTGATTTCTATAAATAACTCGATTATCTGTATTTAATCACATCATTTATTTCCATCAATTAGTTATTGCAAATATAATTAGAATTCATTACGTTCAGAAAGTTTAATTTGACTGATTATTCTTATTATATTTACTGGTATATTCGTACCTAATGAGAAAATGGGTTCACGTGAGTTGATGCAAATTAGTTTGGAATAATTTTAGGATATTTTGACTCTACTAGATAAAATGTAAAAAAAGGTTTTCATATCAGTTAATTAAATTTATCTCTCATTGAGACGACAGTTTGAGCTACTTCTCTTATAATTTTTAGTTCTCTTACTGAAACGATCTTAATATAAGAAGTAAAGATATATATTAAGTGTGTAACAAATAAAAATGACTTTTTTTTTTTTTTTTTTTTTTCAGAACAATTTTGAGCAAGAATATATTTTTATTATTTTTATTATAAGAAAAGTTGTATAAGATTAAAATGGGCTTTATATAGTTAATATCTTCTATGAGCGCATCATACACATACTCTCAAAAAATATTTTTGTAAATATTTTATTTGTTAAAACTTTTACAATAAACAAACATCGTTTTTTTCAAGCTTGCTTGAGGGCTTAAAAATATAAATTAATTAAATTTTGCTAAATAATCTAATTTATTCCTGAAACTTATATACCAATAAGGGAGTGAAAAAAAAAAATATTCCTGCGGTAAAATAAAAAAAACAAACATATTTTTTGTCGACGTTTCGAGACTACATTGTTCCCATAATCATGCCCTACAGTGAAAAAACAGGTTACAATAAAATTATATAAGTTATAAAAGTTATTATATTATATTTATTTAAAGCCGGGAATAGAAATTAAATATATATTAAACAACTTACAAGAACTTATTAATGACATAAATCTTTGGCATGAGGGCAATATAATTCTCGGTGGGGACCTAAATACTCGTATAAGCAACTTAGATACCGGAAAACACGAAATTTTTGTAGGATCTAGCCTTTATTTGAATCGAAAATCACAAGATAGAGTAATTAATGCCAGAAGTAAAAATATATTAGAGTTTATAGAGGAAAACGACTTAATGGTAGAAATATATCTGGTATTCAAGTCCTTCAAGATCAAGTGTTATTGACCTAATCCTTACTAACTCATTAGCTATTCATAGTATACTTGATATGTTTATTTCAGATCAACTACTTTTATCTGAACATCTCCCGTGCGTCCTAACGACCGATTATACCCAGCACAATCCTAATCAGAGAAAAAGAGTCAACCTAAGTAAGCAAATCATTAGATGGAATCCCCTAACGTATGAACTTTTTAAAACAGAACTTACCAATTCAACATTTCCTAAGGAAAATACTATTGATGAAATATATTTTCACTTAGAAGAGAAAATGGAAAATGCAATTAATTATGCTGGAATGATAGAGACCTTAAACCCCCATAATAATAATAACAATAATAAGCAACCATAGTATAGTTACCAGTGCTTTGAAGTAAAAAAAACAATTGAACAAATCATATAAAAAATTTCAGAAAAGACAAACAAATATAACCCGGGAGGAATTTCTTCTGAAAGAAGAACGAAAATTATATGCAATCACAGAAAAGCCTTTGATTCTGTCAATCAAGAAATTTTTTGGGATAAACTTTATAAATTTGGATTAAGCCGGAAAATAATAAGAATAATAGGAGACTTATATAAAAAATCCAATATGAGATATAAAATAAATGAAAATACTACGGACAGCTTCCCAATTATCAAAGGAGTTTTACAAGGAGACCCGATGTCAGCAGCCTGCTTTGCTATCTATAGAAATGATCTAGAAAACTACTTAACATCACAGAACTGTAATCCAGTATCTATCAATGGTAAAAATATTATCAACGCAATCTTATTTTCCGACGACTTAATTTTGTTTTCAGATACGAAACGGGAAACCCAAAAGAAATTAGACGCATTACAAAAATATTGTTTCCATAACAAACTATCAGTAAACCATAAAAAAACAAAAAAAAAATTATTATTATTTTCAATATAGGAGGAAAAAAATCAAACAAAGATGTTTTTCTACAATTATGAAATAATAGAAGTGGTAAACTGTCATAAATGTCTAGGAATCATTATTTCTAGATCAGGATTATTTCATCTTCAAGCTAATTCTGTCATTACCAGAGATAAAGCAGCAAATAATAACACACGGGCTATATTTTCAAGTCCATACAGTTCTCCCTGGGAGGCAAAGATCAAGTTTTTTCAAAGCCTAGTAGAATCACAAATATTGTACACCAGTGAGTTATGGGAATTAAGGTATTTAGAGGTAGTAGAAAAAGTACAATCTAACTTCTTAAAATGTTTATTGCATTTACCTTTCAATACTCCAGGCCATTACGTAAGACTCGAAACAGGTCAAGTGAAAATAAGTTTAAAAATATCCTCACATCACAGCACATCCTCAAGAAATAAAATATAACTGGATTGGCCAACTAAAAAATTTACTACTGATATCAACCAATACTTATTTATGGGTAAATCAGGATCCTGTCCTAATAAAGAAAAATTTAGGAAAAGCTGTTGAAGAATATAAAAACATGTTAATAGCTCAGGACTTAGAAAGGGTAAACAATTCTCCCTACTATAAAGAAATAAAACCCACACACATTACTGGTGCCAAATACCTCCTTTCAAATGCCCCATTTTAAAAAATAAGAATAATGTCACATCTCAGATTGCCTCAGATAAAAAAATACAGATTTATTATAAAGATAATATGTACAAAATAGACTCCGAAACCATATGCAATGTATGTAATAAAAATAAAAAAGAAAGCTTAAATCATATTCTATTCAACTTTCCCCAATACCTAATACTCAGGCGGATTTTTGTAATTAACAATAAAATAAAAAACGTGCTCCATAATATATCCACAATTTTAACAATTGAAGATGAACAAAAAATTAACTTATTATATAATCTCATTACAAATGTTATTAAACTTAAAACATTCCTTTTGAATGAATAATGACATAACACCTAAGAGGATTAGTAACTATAACAAGATGTTATTTTTTGTTTTTATTTTAAGTTTGATTTGTTGGTATAATTTAAATTGTTTACTTGTGCATAATAAAACCACTAAATTAAGTAGGAAATCATATCAAAAAATATTGTCAATTAAGAAATTTTGTTTTATATGTCTAAAATCAACTGTATCTATATTTTATTTTCTGGTAACTATGTACCTACACATGTGTATTTTGCTGTATAAATGAAACTAGATTGGCCAAGCTCTATTGTAACAAGTGTAACGCTTATTCAATAAATAATTTCATTCATATAAGTTGTAAAAGTTATTTCAAAACATGAAGTTATATAAGCATACAATATACAATGTACAAGCATAGCTACAATATAAATATATAAAAACATGCGTTAGAATTAATTAACTGTATACAGTGACTCACGAAATTAATTAAATCACATATGATTGGAGATAGATTTTTCATTTCGTCCTTTTCATATTTATTCTTTCACGTCTGACCCAAATATATTAATTTTGGTTTCATCAGAATATATAATATTTGACTAATCATTTTCAGTATAGTGGGAATATTTTTTGGCAAATGTGAACCTTAGTTTTTTATGCCTATTTGTTAGTACTGGCTTTTTATCTTTTTCTTTATCTCACAAACCAGCTTGTCTCCAAACACAGCGCACTTCTTCAGGGCTGATTTTGATATTGTCAAACCGTCTAAGCTTCCGTTGTATTTAAACGGCATTATCAACTTCGCCTGACCGAATTGGTCGTTTAATATCGCGCTTTACAGTATCTAAGAGTAAAAGCTTACGACCTACTTTATTCTTTTCAATCCCTTTCAAATGAGTTGCATTCATTTTTCGAACGTTACGTACGGTCCCTACTGAGCATCCGTATTTAATAATTAAAGAACCCCAATTTACAGCTGGTTTATAATTATTTTCTGAATATTTTCTGATGTTGGTTTCATTGTAGGCAAAAAAAACAAAAAACAAAAGAACAACTGTAATTTTTTATTATTTATTGGATTCAGAAATGACAAAAAAAAATAAAATAAAATTGTTTCGTGATGATTTTAAAAGCACAATGTAAACTTGCAAAATTGATCAATTGGTCTTGGGAGTCTTGGAAAACGACTAAGTGATTGATACAAATTGATACAAAATGGTGGTTTCATCACTGGAGAAAGAGGTGGAAAATGGAGAAAGCTGAAGCATTTGCAGATATTTTGAAAATACATTTTCTATCCCTACAAGTGAAATAAGTTCGTCAAGAAGAAATTTAGCATATGATGAGATTGAGGAATTTGTAGCATTACCAAAAGCAACAGCACAACGTCCACTGAAATATACTAACTTGTTACAAGACTTAAAACAAAAAAAAGTCCTGGTCATGGTCTAATTCCAGCCATTGTCATTAAACAATTACCGAGAAAAGCTATCATTTTAATAACATCAATTTTCAATAGTTGCTTGTGGACAGGTTATTTTCCTAAAACTGGAAAAAGGCTGAACTGGTAGTTATTCACAAGCCAGAAAAAAAAAACGCTAAACAAATCAGTAGTTACATACCTATAAGCCTCTTACCAATATTAGGAAAACTTCTAAAATCAATTATAAAAAGGCAGCTAACTTCTTTTTTTCAAGAAATAAACATTATTCCAGATTTCCAATTTGGATTTCAGGTCAGTCATTCCACAGAACACCAACTATCGAGACTAACAGAATTCATAGTAAACGGTTTTGAAATGAAAAAACACACACTTGTCACATTTTTAGATTTTCAACAAGCATTTGACAAGGTAAGGCATCAGGGTCTCTTATAAAAACTGAAGCCAGTAGATACTCCAAAATATCTATATAATATTCTATATTCCTTTCTCAACACACGTACTTTCACCGTCCGAATAAACAACACAATCTCGACCACCAGACCTATCAGTGCTGATACTCCACAAGGATCAGTTCTATATCCCATCCTCTTCAACTTCTACCTTCACGATATCATACAATCGTCCGAAACCTCTATAGCCATGTTTGCTGATGACACTATAATCTATATATGGAAATAGAAATGTATATCCTTAACGCTGTACCTAAAGAAGACAATGAACTCGAAATAATTTTAGCCAACAAGAAAAATTATCTATTTATCATATGTAAAAAAATTTCGAAATTGGGTTCATTCTCTATTATTGCTCCTTTATCACTGCTCTATTAATTGGCATTGTAAATTATATTGAACTATTTACCTAAAGCCAGTAAAAACCACAATATCACTATCAAATTTAACAAAGACGGAAATCTGTTGAGAATGAGAGTGGTGTAAGTCATTAGGTATAGTTTAGGCGTATACTAGAGTGTGGTTGAGTACACAAAACTAGCGCACCTATATTTATCTTCTGATTATTGTTCAGGGGGTCCTACTGACCATGAAATTGCATGTTTGTACCCGGGAGTGTGGTAAGTTTAGGCGGGAGGTGGACGTGAATAGTCGATCAAGCATGCTCTTATAATATCTATAACTCATCTACTAATCGTAATGAAGACTTGAATTTGGTGTCATATTGTTCATATTTTTATGTTGAGAATTCTATATTTTTTTTTTTTTTAAATGAAGTCGGGCACAAGTTCAACAAGTTCTGCTAGGCACCTCTCTAAATTTGAATCTCCTTTTATTTTTTCCTATTTAAAGAGCTGGAGCAAATCTTTTTCATATAACCACCTATAATTTTCTACGTTAATTTCGGTTTTGTAAATTTTTCGCACGTGCGTATCGAGCAAGAATGCGTAAATGTGCGCAATTGTAATCAAGTTTTTTTTATATTGTTATTTTTTATTATTTTTTAAATACATTTATTAAAATTTACAACTGTACAGAATATATAAATCTAGTAAATGTTTTGACAATGATTATAATGACATGTTAAAACTTGAAAAGAACTACTCAGCAGTAGCACTTTATTAAAACTTCTACACTAGAAGGTCTCTAGGCCATCTTCGTTTCAGACGCCTCGGAGGATTATCAGGAATGGAGTGGGAAACAAGTTGAGAAACTAACCGATTTGAGTGATTATGGGGCTTACTATGAAAGAATAGGTATCTGGTGTTCAATTATCCATATAAACCTATGAAGAAATGAATGCCCATTGGTACAACATCTAGTGTCCACAGGTACAAAGGGGGAAAGTACCTGTGAACTCTAATCAGTAAGTTACAGAACATTATTTTCTGTAAAAATAAAATTACTTTTCAAAATAAAGACCCCAGGATTCAATAGCCCCATAAATTTCTTATCTTATGGTACAATAACCACTCAGATTAATAAAGCACAGAAAATTAGAAAAAAAAAATTTTTTTTGTTTTTTTTTATTTATTGATATTTACAACTGTACAGAATAATATACAACAAGTAAATGAGTTGACAGTGAATACAATAGCATGTAAATAACTCGTGAAGAACTACTCACTAGTAGCACTACAACAAAATCTAATCTAAAAGGTCTCTTGGCCATCTTCTTTTCAGACGCCTCGGTGGATTATCAGGGATGGAGGAGGAAGCAAGTTGGGAGACTAGTGGATTGGAGTGGTTATAGAGCTTACTATAGAAGGATAGGTATCTGGTTTGGGCTAAATCAGCAACATATGGAACATTAGGATCTTTATGGAAAAGATGATTGGTGACAAAGTAAGGACCATTGAGGACTTTACGAAGGATTTTAGATTGTAAGGATTGAATACGAAATGAATTGGATGGTTTAGTGGAGCCCCAAAGCTCAACTCCGTACGTCCAAATAGGTCTAATCACAGTCATGTATATGAGTCTTTTGTAATTATTTAAGAGCTTTGACAGTTTGTCTAGTAAAAGTTGAAGTAGTCTGAAATGACGGCCAGTTTCTTGTCGTTTTAGTCTTGTATGTGGATTCCAAGTTAGTCGTTTGTTCAAGTGGAGTCCTAGGTAGCGTATCTGTTCAACAGGGATTAGTGAAATATCATTAAAGAATACTGTAGGACAGAAAGTCGTAGGTTTACGACGTAGGGTAAACGTTATTTAGTGGGATTTGTTTGGATTTATTTGATTCTCCACTTTTGACACCATTCTTGAAGGTTTAGGATATGGGATTGGAGTGTTTGAGAGGCAATGAAGGGATCATTGTTTACTGATAACACAGATGTGTCATCAGCGTAAGTAGTGAGGACAGTGGTAGGATGAGTTGGGATGTCAGCTGTATAGACTGTGTAGAGGATAGGACACGGGATACTTCCTTGAGGAACACCGGCAGATTGGGTAAAGAGAGAAGAATAGGAAAAGTTATGATTGACTTTGAAGGTTCTATCACTAAGATAGGGACAGATAATTAGGAAGTATGTTGAAGGAAGGAATCTACGGAGTTTGTATGGTAAAGTAGTTCTGCGTGCAAGACCCGGTCAAAAGCTTGTTCCACGTCGAGAAAGGCATCTGTACAGTACTTTCCGCGCTCCAATGCAGAGGAGACAACGTCCACCACACGATGACATTACTGGATTGTGGAGTGTGATGTTTTTAAAATTAGTTTTTCAAGGATTTTACCCATGATTGGCAAAAGTGAAATAGGACGGTATGAGGATGGGAACTCAGGTGGCTTTTTGGGTTTTGGGATCATCTTAACTATAGATAATTTCCAGGATTCAGGAGAATATGTGGTACGGGGGACAGCATTGTATATGTATGTTTGGAATAGGATGGCATTCTGAAGAAGGAGTTTAAGAATATGGGATGTAATTAGGTCATGTCCAGGGCCTTGCTTGAAGGTAATCTATGAATGATGTTTGATATTTCTGAAGGATGGAATGCTTTAGGGGGAGAGGACAATGGAATTAGGATATTAAGTTCTGCTTCAATATATTCTAAATGAGTAGGATTAAGGATATCAGGATGTGGGTTTAGAGTTTGGAAAAGGTGCTGGCCAAAAATGAGTGATTTTTTTTTTCATCAGATTTTGACCAGGTTTTGGCTTCGGTAAGTAGGGGATGATTATAGTTTCTGTAGTTTAGTAGTTTTTTAGTTGTATTCCACAAAACTTTGTCGGTGGTATTAAGTTTTTCTGTGTAGCCTTGTAATTTTTGAAGATTGTATTTCTTAATTTCTGTCTTTAATTTTAAGTTTGCAGTAATTATTTTTATATGATGGATACCTAGTCCTGTGCCACTTCGCTCATGCTCTACGTTTTTCTCTTAACAAGACGCAAATATGCTGTGGTAAGTCAGTCTGAAGAGAATTATTTTTTTTTTCCTGTGTGATGTATTTTCGTTAATACTGCTTGATATTGAAATGGTGAGTTTCTCTATGGCAGTGTCAATATCATGTTTTGTTTTTAGTGGAATTTTTAAGTCTAATTTCTTTTCTAAGTCATAACGAAATTTGTCACAGTCTATTCGTCCTGTGATTAGTCTAGGAGTTGAGGGTTTAGGGACGGGATTTGAATGCAAGAGGAGCAGAACAGAGCTATGGTGTGATGAAAGGTCATCCAGGGATTTGACAGAGTTATGAGAGGGGGAAATTCGGGAAGAAATGAATATATCGAGGAAGTCTAGACGTTTTTGGATAGATGTAGGCCAATAAGTCGGATTTAAGGCAGAAAGGACAGAATAACAGTTGGAGGATGAAACTCGGGATAAAATGCTGCCACGGGAGTCAGATGTTCTACAACCCTATCGCTGGCGTTTGGCGTTGTAGTCTCCAACATCAATAAAGCGCGGGCCGAGGAATCGGAAAAAAAGGAATCAAGATGGTTATAAGAGAGGGAATTTCCAGGAGGACAGTATACAGCTGAAAACGTTACATTGAAAGGACGATTGGAGACGGATACTGAAGTGGATTGAATGGTGTCAGTTGGAGTAGAAGGGATAAGAGAATGAGGTATTGATTTATGAATAAGGATGCAAGAACCGGCATGGGCTGTGTTGTCTGGGTGGTGCGTTCTGTAAGTGATGTAGTCACGTATATGAAAATACGAACGTCTTGTAAAGTGTGTTTCCGTCAGTAGGGCTATATCTATGTGATTGTCATGTAGAAATATGGCAAGTCCGTCTCGATGGTTATGAAGGCCATTTGCATTCCACAAAATGACAGCTAGGGGCTTATTTCTCAATTTGGAATGTTGAATGGAACTTCAGAAAGGACTCTGGTGAGAATGGAAATGATTGGTCTTATTGTTTCTTTCAGTTCGGTTAAGAATGATGAGAGGATGGTGTTTATATCAGCTGGATTATTGTTGATTTGATTGGGAATAGAATGTGAAGGATTTGTGAGCCCGGGAGTGTTAGCTGGGGAGGGAGCCCACCTCGGGGTGTTTGGAGTTGTGTGGTCTTTTGAGGTTGAAGAGTAGTCTGGAAAGGAAGTACATTTTTTGCAGAAGTATCACGAGTCTTCAGACACGTTTCTGTGGCATGTGGACCTGCACCTTTTACGCACCTTGGCGGGTGATAACAATATGCCTTTGTGTGTCCAAGATTTTGGCATATAGTACATTGCACGATTGTTGGTCTCTGTCTAGGTTGTTCGAATCGGACGACTGAATAGACCTGCCAGGTGATTTTCATATACTGTTATTTATAATGTTATTTTAGGCTGGCTCCAAACCAACAAAAAATAACGGAAGTGGATACTTCTCTGTGGGATGGAGAACATTTGAAATATTTCTTTCAGTGTAATCGATTTCTTCTATATCTCTTTTATTGCCTGGGTCGAGGTGCTGCTATGGAGGCCTCCCAATACGACACGACTTCCCTTAGTTGACAGCAGTGAAATTCGTAATTTTTGGCCGATGAATGATTAATTAGTTTTTTATAATACTCTTTTTTTTGGTGTTTATTTTTATATCTTTCACCCTTGAAAAACATTTAAAATTGGTTTGTCCGATCAGGTTGGCCATTTCTTGACCGAACGACATGAAATCGTTAATATTTGATACAAATATTGGTGGTGGAACAGGGTCCTGAAATGGTTTGTTGTGGCTCTGAGGTGTTGTTGTCCAGGGCGGAAAATCTATTGTTGGTAGGTATGTTGACTATTACTTCTATTCTTTTGGCTACAATTAGTTGATTTACTGCGAGTTATAGGTGGTGAGGTTGTTTTTTTTTTTTTTTTTTTTTTTTATTTGGTCCGGTTCCAGCGGAACCTGGATTAGCATTTCGCTGACGTTTTTGTAGTTGCCTGCGCTTTAAATATCGTGCATCAGTCTCACTTACTTCAGACATTGGAGTCTCATCCTTTGATTCAGCTCCTGATGAATTATCTAAAGCCATTTTATTGTTATTTTAGATTCTTATTCTGCTTTAAATTATACGAAGAATCGATACCTTGCTGAAGTCTTAATGTGGCGTCTAGCACGCCCAAAGTGCATCTTATGAAATTTCTCTCAAACACAAGTGACACGTAATTTTTGCACTCTAGATCATGTGGTGGATTGATTTTTTTTTTTTTTTTTTTTTTTTTTTTTTTAATTAGTTTTCTTGAAAACATATCTATAGCAAAATAACGAATATTTAAATAAAAATAAACTTTATTTTTTTTTTTTCAATTTATTTTTTCCTCCGATTAACCTTTTCCATATATCTTGTTTTGACGAAAAGATGGTTAAAACAATTTTAATCATTGGTAACTCCTTATCTTACTTTGTTAATTATGAGAATGGTGTTAAGTATTGTATTTTTTGCTTCGGAAATAGTTATTTAAATCATAACTTTGTGTTGTTATGGAAATGGTTCACGACTTATAAAAATAAAATAAAATAGAATACAAAATTGAAAAAAATTAAAATTAAAAAATCGAGCCTAAGTCACAAAGGAAGCCCGTGACTTTTTAAATTTAATTTATGTTATTTTTGGGTATAATTAGAACATTAACAAAACATTGGTTTTTTATCCAACTAATGGAAATTTGATTTACAACACTATCACTCTCAACGGATTTCTATTACGTTTAAAAATGAAACTGGCGCAATGGATTTTAGCCCGTTGAAACCAATTAATTTATTATCATTAAAACTTGCATCAAATTTTTTTTTTTTTTTTAATTTTAAAGTATTGTCTAAAATTAAAACACAACGCATTCAATATTGCTTATCTAATTTTTAATAAGGATGTTTATAAAACCTTTATTTTATCGAAATGAAGGAAACTTAACTTACAACACTTTCATTCTTACCGGATCATATAGGGTAAACAGGTCCATAAACCTATCCATGTTACTTATTGCCCTCTTTGAGGCATATTGTAATACTTTCTCGATAAAAGATTATCATCATAAAAAAAACATACTAATTATTATTTTATTATTGTTATTTAAAAATAATTTCAACATGGAATTAGAAAAATCTTCGTGTTTCGATTCTGATGAGGAAATGCCATGTTCTGACTTCAGCACAGAATACGTAAAGGAGTAGAAGCGGCAATGCAAGGGAAAGAGTGGCACAAGCTACCCCCACTCCAGCCGCCCTCTCGGCACATGACGGCCTCGCTGTTGTCCACGCTCTGTTTATGTTTTGATTGTTTTGAAGAGGTTTTACAGTTACTAGTGAAATGCCGTGTGTGTAGCTTTTGGTTGCAGTACCAAAGCCCAAAATAAGAATGCTATTCCTCCAATTACCTTCCATTTATAAGTAAAATTTTCTTAAAACTCTAATTAAGTTCTTTATTTTTTCTGAGCTATCTAACGAAATATATTAGATTCATCCTTAAAATTTGATTTTTTTCAGATTGGAACGATTCCCTATTTTCAAGTGTATGACTTAATGAACTTCACAACGTTAGTAACACAAAGTAAAAAACTAACGTGAAAGTTTTAGTAATTAAAACGTAACGTAAACGTTAGTAAACGAGATAGGAGTTACTAAGAGGATACATTAAATGCACTGATGATGAGCCGAATGATTTGAAAACGTTTTGTTGCAATCAAAAGTATTTTTCTTTATTTGTTAGTAATACACTTGAAAAAAGAATTCATCCGGTATCATTGGACGGAAAGATAATAACAAAGAAAAAATATCAAACCTCTGTCTTCATTTGATTAGTCTGTGTTTGCATAGCGCATTGCTCTGAAGATTGAAAATTACTGTAGTTGAACCATAACTTTAAATATGCTTTATATTGTATAATAATATCATATTTTATTTTTGTCCCTAGTTTTCCCCTCGGATAAAGATGAACGAGTTAAATGGATTAATGCCGTCAGACTAGAGAATTGGAATCTAACAAAAACCAGTTGCTTATATTCAAAGCATTTTAAGGAAACCGACTTCGACCAATCCTCTCCTTTTCTCACAAAATTGAAAAAAGGCGTAGTCCCATCAGTATTTGACGGATTTCCCGACCATTTAAGACCAAAAGATAAACATGTTCGTGAATTTTTGTTATATAATATATAGGTTTTATTTTTTTTAAAGGTATTTTTATTTATTTATTTTTTACCACAATAGAGCCACTATTCCCATAACTAATTAATTTTAGAAGAGGATATGCATAAAAAAAAAAAAAAAAATAGGAACCAATTTTCTCGTCAAGTAATACTCTAACGTTGCCAAAGGAATCATTCAGAATTTGAGGTGCCGATTTTATTTTTAGTTTCTATTGTTGACAGAACACCTGACATTTGGACCGTTTGTAATCGTGGAGCATATTAGGAACAATCTTCTTTCCCTTGCTTTAGGGGCTTCATTACTGTGAATAGCTTGTCCTAAATCAATAGAGTCAAAATACTTATAGTCCGATAGCCATTACGAAAAAATTGACATTATTTGAAGAAACCTACGGCTTCAGTGTTTTGAATCCTTATAGTATTTACAATCAAAAAATGAATCTACCAGTCAGATAATGCTACATGATTCAGCCAATCATAATTATATTAGCTGTAGGAAAAGGGGCTGTATTGTGGTAAAAAAGTAAAAAATAAAATAATAACAAATTTCTTTAAAAAATAAAACCTATACACATTGTATATAAATCTTTACATTTGTGTAAATGTATGTGCTCTAATATTTATCAGATGCATATTAGAGGTTTCTTTTATACATTTTTTTTAAATAGGAGAGAAGAGCGATAAAAAGACATAGTTGTCCTACAACAATCACCAAATCTCCTGACAAGAAAAAATTGAAGACAATGTTGGCAAATGCTAGAAACGACGTAACAAAATTACTAACACAGCTTAAAAGTACTTCAACTGAATTGAAGCAAAAAGAAAAAGAAATTGATAAATTTGAGACGACAGGCTATATAGAAAATCAAAAATTATCATTACAAGAAATCAAAACATTATCATAGTCAAACTATAATTTTTGCTAATGTTTCATGTCTGAAGGTCTTAGTAATTAAATTAGACGATTACATCAATAGTACATACATCCTTATAATTGGAGAGCGTCGGGTTGGAGGGAAAGAAGATGGTAAAAGAGTAGTGTTTTGAATGTTCCAAGAGAAGAAGCATTGCGGATATAGGGGGGGGGGGAATTCCAAAGAGTAGAGGATCGGACAAGGAAGGAACGTTGGAATACAATACTTCTGTGGGATGGAGTATAGAGATCGGAAAGACGAGATCTTGTATGCAGTGATTTGATAGCAGTCTTGAATTTCAGGTTACTGTAAATAAAGGGAGGGTGACGGGTGTTGATAACTTGGAATAGGTGGGTGCCTAGGAAGTATTTTCTGCGGAAGGAGGGGAAAAGCCAATTTAACTCAGTGTAGAGATGCGAAACATGGGAACGTCTCGAAGTTCCGAAGACAAACCTAATGAAGCAATTCATGATGCGTTTTAATCTGTCTTCAAGAACCGTCGAGAGCCCGCCATATATCACGCAACCATAGTCAAATTGGGGTAAGATAAGGGAGGATACTAGAAGTTTGCGTGTGGGTAGGGGAAGGAGGTGACGGGAGCGGTGAAATAGTTTTAGGATACCGATTGACCTTCGGGAGATTTGTGCAATATGGGATTTCCAGGAGAGGGTTTGATCAATAGTTAGGCCTAAATTTTTAACAGAGGAATGGAAAGTTATTGGATGACCATTGAGGAATAATGAGGGAAAGTTGGCATTTGAACAGTGAAGGGAATGTGATCCTATGGCAATTGCTTGAGTTTTAGCTGCGTTTAACGTTAATGTGTTCAGATTTGCCCAGGCACAGATTTCGTCTAGGTCTTCCTGAATTTTGGCAAACGCAGGTAACATATCGGATGGAGGAAAGGAGAAGTAAATCTGGAAGTCATCGGCATAAAGATGGTGGGAACAATGGTGAATTGAATGGGGAAGAGCATTGATGTAGAAATTAAACAGTAGAGGGGAAATGCTCGAACCTTGAGCTACTCCTAACTGTAGAGTGAGGAAAGAGGATAGATAGGACCCGCGGGAGTGGTGGGTGGTATTGAATGGTACAATAAAAAGGTGAAAAAAAAAAAAAAGGTTTTCAAGGTAGATTTTGTCATAGGAGTCAGATAGGAGATTGGCATTCAGGTCACCGGAGATGATTATATTGGAGTAGAAAGGTACATAATGGTAAAGGTTAGATTCGAATGATTGGTCAAAGGGAACATGTGGGGGACGGTAAACCACTACATACAGGAGAGAATGGGCATTAATGGATATTTCTAAAAATAAGGACTCAATGTTTGGGAGATTTGAAGGAGGTGAAAGAATAAGGATACGAGACTTCAGTCAATCATGGACATAAAGCGCTACTCCACCGCCGGTCCGGTTAACCCGGTCATGACGAATGACGGAGTAATTAGGGAGAGAAACCGAGGAAGAAGGAATGTAGGGTTTAAGCCAGGGTTCTGAGACTGCAATGATGTGGTAAAAATTTTGGGTGAAAAATTCTAGGAACTCATCGTAATGGGCTTGTAGGGATTGTGAGTCTATGTGACAGGCGGTTAGTATGTTAGTCATATTGGGTAGTGTAGGACCGTAAATAAAAGGATGACGCTATGATGAATGAGATTAGGTTGTAGATGCCGTGAGAAAGAATATCATATTAACAATAGGAGGTTAAGTAAATATGATAATGTAGAAAAGATGTATAAATACCTAAATGCATATAATATAAAATTAAAATATGAGTGGTAATTAGCAGATGAATAATTATAATAGAAAATTAGGAAATTATAGATATGTAAATGAGTGATAAATGAAAGTAAACAAATAAGAATAATAAACATTAAACAATTGAGAATGAAAGAATAGTTATACTGCTGGGCAAAAAAATGAAAGCTTTCTTCAAAATGGGACATGACAAAAGAAACAAATAGAAATAAAAAACACTTTGAATTCAATGACAAAAAGCAAAAAAGACTGTGGAGGAACGGGTAGGTGATGAGTACCGAGAGGTCAGCCGAAGACATCCTAGGTCCAGAGGCTGGTCTATGTAGATCACGGGCTGGCCATCATCCTTCCGGCAGCGAACTCTTCCTCCCGCGAACCACACGTACTTCAATTTGCCGGCTGATCTCTTCTGTCGGGCGAGCCAGTACAGATGCCTGTTGGTCGGGGTCATCTCCTCGTAAAGATATATCCGGTGAGAGTCATTCTCCTGCCAGCCTAAATCGCGCGTAGAGAAGTCCCTCTTGACTTTTCTCTTCTGTACTAATTCGTCCCTTACAGTTTGCTGAACGAAGCGCGCTATCACGGGCGGAGGTCGCGGGTCATCTTTTCTGCCCCTTCGGCGTTCTACCAGGTCAAAGTCTTCGACACTGAGCTTAACGCCGAGACGGGCACCCACACATGTCACCAGGGCTGCATATATATGGATTGATTGCTGCGAAGAATCGCGGTGGATTAGTTTTGCCAGGAAACGACGTGGTCGAAATTTGCCTATTTTGTAAACAAATTTTTCGTGGTAAAGAAAAAGAGAAAAATGTGTTGGCTTCAATAGAATCCTGGATCTCTCATTTGCTAAAAAAATGTATCGGGAAACAATTTTTTTCTTGATGAGATCATTTTTTGGTCGACGAATCTCACTACTCACTACTAATTAGATCGATAGTTTGTACTTTCGAACTAGAATTTTCCATCATGTAAAAAAATTAATGAAGATCTTCACATGAAAAAAATTAGAAGTACTAATAATAAGCATATTCTTTTCAGTGGCCAGTAATAACTGTTCGTGACATTTTAATTTGCCAACTTGCCAGTCATTTTTTGTTGTAAAACAGTCATATTGTTGTTGTAATGTCAGTTTGGCAATGAATAAAATAATTTTAAATATATTGTATAATTTGATTTTCATGGCTATTGTTTATTTATATGGTTATTTCCAACTATCAAGAAACGACAGTAGTTATGCGAAAGTGTAGAACTAAAACTAAGTAATAAATCAAAGATGTAAACAGAACACCTTGGTACGAGAGGGTGGCTGTGGTGGGGACGACCCGAGCGCTAGGGTGACACAGTTCCCTCGCCTACTAGCCTTGGATGCCGCTTCTAGTCCTTAATGTGTTCTGTGGACTTCAGTGAATCGGACTCCAAGTTTCTTAAGGCTATAACTTTGTCTAAAAGAAAAAGGAATACTGCTCTTGATTTTACTGGGAACTCCCCCGACAAAAAAACAACAACAAAAACAAAAAACAAAAAGATAAGAAGTCGAATGTATCCACCACACTACCACGAACCCGCAGTAAGACTATAGTCTCTGCAGTCACACCCATAGAAACAAACAATAGATTCGAACTACTAACAAATATGCCAACTGACAGCTCAGCACCTCAACCACTAAAACCTCCCATGGATTTCAAACCACCTCCAATCTACGTCACCGACGTAGAAAATTACTTACAATATTGTCAAAATATATCCGAGTTAACTAGTCAAACCAATTTCCAATGCTTCTCCAGATATGAAGACATCAAAATAAATAAAGAAACAAAAGAAACTTACAAATCACTGATAGCGCATCTGAAAAATAATAATATAGAATTTCCTTGTTATCAATTAAAAGAAGAATAGGCCTACAGAGTAGCACTGAGTGGACTTCATCACTCTGTTCCTCCCGACGCTATCAAAAGAGACCTAGAGGGAGTGAGGTCATTCTGTGAGGCACGTCGCCAATGTTCTCCACCGTATTGATAAGCACTAACTCTCATTGTTCTTCGTGGATCTGGAGCCGGAAGAGAACAATATTGAGATTTTTAATATCAAAACATTGGTATATTCCGTCGTAAAATTTGAAGTACCTCGACTCAAAAAAGAAATAGTTCAGTGTACCAGATGCCAAAACCTGGGCTACACAAAGACCTATTGCAATCGGCAACCAAGGTGTGTTAAATGTGCAGGACCACATTTAATTGAATCATGCTTAAAAACAGGAGAAACACCAGCCTTGTGTGTCCTCTGTGGTGAGACCCATCCCGCTAATTATAAAGGTTGCCAGGTATACAAACTTAGGCAAAAGCAAAGAAGCACCAAATCAGCAACAAATAGAAATTCAGTTCCTCATACATCCGTAACTGTAGGATCATCCTCCCAGAATCAAAACATCCCAGCCATCAAAAGCTCTCACAAAGACTTCCCTTCACTCCCTTCAACATCCAAAGCACAACAGCCACAATATCAACAACCCAGCCATTTAGCCGTTCACCTCCCATAACCTCAGCCATCAACCTCAGCCATCAACCTCAGCAGCAGGGTCATCTCAGACTCAACCAACTAATGAATTCATGACGGTCGAACGAAGAAATTGACGGTCACAAAATCAGACGCCTCAAAAATCCTTTCCATCCCGACCTCCCAAAATAATCAATCCTTCCCCATCAACTAGTCAACAGACACCACAACAAGTGAACCAACAGATCAAGCCTCTCCAGTACAAATACAAGGGCAAACCATATCTCCTCAACAATATCCAAGCCAAATCCCATTCCAGGTACCGTCTTAAAGACAGTTTAATCATCTGTTTCAAATATCAGAACCCTATCCTACTTCCTCCCAAATTCTTGGTTGATATCTCATCGATTCTTTCATCCTTCCTCCGTGAACTCCAAGAAACTATCAGACCCTTAGTTACCCTTCTCACAAGAGCCCTGTCAAAGATCACGTCCATTGTTTCTCGATGATCCGAAACTTCTTGGCAGTTCTTTTATGGAACGCAAATGGTTTGCTCAATCACAGAAATAAACTAGACATATTCGTACACGACAATAACATTTACATTGCCCTAATTACCGAGACCCACCTGACGCCTACCTCTTATTTCCACATCAAAACTATATCACTTACAGAACTGACCACCCGACAAAATAGCCCACGGTGATACTTGCATTCTTATCCATAGATCACTAACCCACACCTTGATTCCTTCCTCTCCAACTGACACCATTCAGTCTACCTCACTAATCCTATTCACCCTTCCATTTAACCTTACTATTTCAGCTGAATATTGTCCTCCAGGAAATAGCCTTTCCCAAAATATTCTGCAATCCTTATACCAATCCTTTGGGCGGCGCTTCATTGCAGGTGGAGATTACAACGCTAAACACCAGCGATGGGGCTGTAGAACATCCAACTCCCGAGTTAGTGAACTTTCCCGTGTATCATCCTTAAACAATTACCCCATCCTTTCACCTAACAGTCCTACCTACTGGCCTACATCCCTAAGAAAACGCCCAGATATTCTCGACATATTTGTCACCTCTCAAATTCCTACTTCCCAAACTACAGCAGATTCCTTAGATGCCCTTTCCTCTGATCATAGCCCAGTTTTGCTTATATTACATTCAACTCCTATTATCAAACCTTCTCCTCCATCCTTAATAACTGGACGAGTAGACTGGGACAAATTCCGTTCGGCTTTAGATAACCAAATTGACTTAAAAACTCCACTAAAAACATTGATTTTGACAAACGCTTCTAGAAAGCTATAAAGTACAATAAACTTATCTACATTCAAGTAATCAGGCCTGTTCGGACATATATTGAGCACTTTTACTCCACTAAACTATTCCATGCAATTTGTAAAATTTCAAATCCTCCATAATTCTTAATTAGTCCAAAATTTAAGATTCGACATATCTATAAAAAACAAAATAACCCATCTAATGCTGATTTGACCCAAACCAAATACCTATCCTTCTATGATCAGCTTAATATGCACTCGAATACATCAGGTTTCTTGCTTCTCATTCTACTTCCCCGATGTGTATGAAAAGACATTGGCTTCGGTACCGTACAATATTGAACTGCTACCGTTGTTTAATTGCTTTAAAAGCCATTGAGATTTAGCTAAAATCAATATATTAATGTTTATAAGATGTATGTTTTGTGTACAGTTGTATATTTTAATCAACAGATTACAAATATATAACTTATTTATTGTGTCATACGTTTCATAACTTTCTTACCCTGTCCTCTATTCTCTAGAATTCTTTCCCTTTTATTATTCGGATTGCTTCTTACCTCGGAACATACAAAACACTCTTTCTCCACAACATTCTTATCCCTCCAGACTAACCCTCTCTGATTATATGAATTATATGAATGTTATATGTATGTCATTCTAGTGTTACAAACTGAAAAAACTAGCCAAAATTTGTAGATTTCTTATGTTAATGTGTTCAGTTTTGTATAGATAATTGTGTTTTTTATTTTTTTAAAAATATTTTTCACTATCACTCTTTCAATTCTCTATTCATACTTTTTTTTGTTTATCTACTATATTTTTGAACAAAGTGATTATAACTTTATCTATTTTTCATTTAAAATAAATTTTATTTAGTCTACATAATAATAAATTACATCACTTTTCGCGGCTATACATTTATATCATATAAAAATCGATTTCTATTTTATGAGCACAGACAATCAATAGATCAACTTGAGATGGTAACTTCTATCTTTTACAACTTACACGACTTTTTCAACACTGAATCATGGTGTCATAAAATATAAACTTTTATGACGTAGTAATGCTAAACAAATATAATGCGATTAAATATATCTGTTATTATTTTATAAATGTTTATGGTATTCGCCCTATTATAAAATATCGTAACCTATCAAATACTACATTCTTTACGTGCTGCCACTACCTTGAAGGGGAGAAAGAAATGGATTTTATTTTCGAGCAATAGTTATAATTAAGGAATTTTTAAAAGTCATTCCGTTTGATGAAGGGACGCATACTAAACTTAGCAAGTTCTGAAATGCGTGGTGGCATATGCCTCTAAGACAAAGTATGCGGTCATCATGACATGAACTATGTGAAACTCATATCCATCCTTAACTAGTACAAACATGCACTTTGACTAAACTTGATGAGCAAGCTATACCGGTGATCAAGGAGATTTTGCTAAATAGCCCGATCGTTAAATTAATTTAAACGTTTAAATTATAAAAT
Source organism: Euschistus heros (assembly GCA_003667255.2). Taxonomy (NCBI): domain Eukaryota; kingdom Metazoa; phylum Arthropoda; class Insecta; order Hemiptera; family Pentatomidae; genus Euschistus; species Euschistus heros. Next base: position 819,878 of record RCWM02000248.1, read on the forward strand.
GCAATTAAAAAAAAAAAAAAAAGATTGAATCAATTATATCTATATGGTTGGTAAAAACGGAAACAATATTGGTGATATAGATATAGCAGGGATTCAGTTTAAAATTCTTGGAACTGGATTAACCGATGTAATTGGGATCGAGATATAATATGCTCGGATAACCTATCCTTAGCTAATCAAGACCCTTAATATGTAAGGAAACCACATTAAAAAAAATTAAAATTGAGCAATTGATATTTATAAAACACACCTGATAAATATAACAATAAAAAACTTTTTTTACAAACATTATACTAAACATTTAGAGGTACTTAACCCCATCTGCATTTAATGCGTTAATTACTAATAAATAAATATATTTTAATTGCTTTACATTTTTAACAGTTATTCTAGGGTCACCTCGGGGCTAGGTTTGGGTAGGAGACAATCGCTCAAATTGTTCTGCCTCAGTTTTTGGAGAGCTGAACAATCACGCTAAAGGTGTGTGATATCATTGTTATTATCGATATCATAAAATTCACACGATTTAATTTGGCTGAATTTTCTGATGGTCATTATACGATAATTGTGTGTTATTTTTGCAGGCCATCCTCAGTAGAGCAAACATTCTCTGTTTATAATGCGTTCTCTGTACATAATGCGTATTGAAATGAAGGTAAGCTTGAGGTGTTCCAAAGGTTGTTGACATTTCTATAGTATATATTGAACTCAAATTCCTCAACTCGATCGAAATCTAGACTTACTGGATGGTTCTCTTTTGCATCTTCGAGGTAAACGCTACACAATGTTTTAGAATCCTAATCTAGCTGACCAAAATCATTGCCGCTCGTATTTGCATCACACAATATTTTAAAAATATGTCTTCTTTAGGATTTTCGACGCAGAATACGGAAATGTAGTCAAAATTGAGCAAGGATTTATAACAATGGAGATATTACAAGGGTTCGTAAAAGTTTCAGGAACATGTCATTTATTTTTTAAATAATATGAAAAGTCTTAATGTAGGAAAAATAATAGTAAATTAATATTGTTTGTGAAGCAGAACAAACACTAAATGACCGACTTATATGATTAATTAATTTTGAAAAATAAAATAATACAAAATATACAATATGAATAGTCTGTTTATTGGTGACTATTCGTTATAGTAAACTCAAACCCATTAATATTTTGTCGCAGGTTTTAATTAAACAAACCTCTATAATTGGATTAACTTTACTTGTTGGTTATAATTGGGTTATAAGGTACTCAGTGTTGCCAGGTTCACTTAACACACTTTCTACTAAACTTAACTCAGTAGAACTTAGCAATTAACACTTTCTACATCTAATAGTAATAACAAACAGAAAATGATGATAAAAGAACTGTTAAAGCCCGATAATTTAATATCTTATTTTATTTTATTTTTTTTTTATATTCTCATCTCCTATAGTGAAGAAACCGCATTTAACTTATAATGAACAGTAAATAGCGTGTTTACGGTTCAAGTTAAGTGTTTATGGTTCAAGTTACGTATTTACGTACGCCTCGGGAGATAAGAGACTCAACGGTCAGTCTGGGCCAGACCTCCCTGGAAGAAGCAGTTAGGCACAAATCTCACCAACTTCATCCTCAAGACTCACCAGCAGGCTGTTTTTTTTATTACTCACCCCTGCCCATGGAATGATGAAGCAATGCACCAGGGACCCTCAAGCACAGTAACACGTAACTTGAACCAATATATAAAAAAAAAAGGAAAAGAGACATTTAAATTTTTTTTGGTATATATTTTAATTTGGTTTCTTTTTGTAATCACAATAGGGGATTTTCATTATTATTAGGAGAAACCTTTTTTTTTAATTGGTTTATTTCTAGTTTTACACTTAAATTTCTCACCACGATATTTTTAATGTTTATATGTATTTATATACTCACTCATTTAAGAAAATATATTTTTAATTTTTGGTGTTCATTTATAGTTTCAATTTTCTTTGTTTTCTTGTCTTTTTATGCCATTAATTCTTTTCAGGTTTCCCAATCTTTAAAACTTATGTTTGGGCATTTTTCTAAGTAATTCTTTACCAGCATTCATTGGGGTTGGGAACTGTTTTTTTTTCCAAAAGTGAAAAGCCCCCCTCCCCAACAAGAACCATAAACTATTAATAGAATAATAACAACAATATCAAGCGGTGAGATATTCTCCCGCCACATAAATTGCCATTTTTTTTTATTGACCTTGTTGCCCATCTAATGGGAGAGGACACAGACGAATAACAGGTTTATAAATGAAACCGGATTGTGTACGTACTCTGGCTACTCAAGATTTATGATCTTTGCTTTGTTATTTGTTATCTTTAATTATGAGGACAACGTTATCTATTTTAGGTTCACGGGGTGGAGTGTTCCATTTTTGCCTTGTCTGCAGGTCAAACAAATTGACTTGGAAATATCTCTTCCAACGATACCAAAAAGATTCCACTGATTGCTTAACAAATGTCCACTTCGGAGCTAAACGGGAGTTAAATTAATTTTCACAAGGGGGTTGGACTAAGAAGTGCGCTGGAGTTAAGGTTTCAATGTCGTCTGGGGATCCAAACAAATGAACGAGAGAGCGTGAATTAAGTATTAAGTATATTTTTATTAAGATTATATAAAATGTAGTGAACAAAGGGGATTGGTTCCTTAAATTTATCTTTAATAGATGCTTGGATGACTTAACAACACTCCCCCACTATCCGCCCAATCGTGTAGAGCACGAGGGGGTATAAACTTTCATTTAATTCCCCAAGCAGAAGTAAAATCGACGAGGCAAGTTTACGCTTCATGGTTCATTTCAGTTTTTAACTGGTGAATATAGCCTGCAGTACCCACGAAATTAGTTCTATTATCAGTCCAGATAACAGATGGCAATGAATATTTACAGAGAATGGACCAGTGAAATCTATGCCAACTTGTGAAAAGGGATAAGGGTAATCTAACCTATCATTGGGCAACTGACCCATTATAGGTTGAAAGGGTTTAGGCGAGACAGAAAAACTCTTTGTCAATGCTTGCTGTATAGTGTTGCGCCCATCAACAATCCAAAACCGTTGTCTCAAATATGCTGATGTCGCCCGAGGGCCTATGTGCAAGCAGTCTTCATGGGCTTGTGAAAAGGGATAAGGGTAATCTAACCTATCATTGGGCAACTGACCCATTATAGGTTGAAAGGGTTTATGCGAGACAGAAAAACTCTTTGTCAATGCTTGCTGTATAGTGTTGCGCCCATCAACAATCCAAAACCGTTGTCTCAAATATGCTGATGTCGCCCGAGGGCCTATGTGCAAGCAGTCTTCATGGGCTTGATTGATTACTAACAGGGTTAGAGGTGACTTTTTTGGGAGCAACGCGGGATGCTTTGAATGAAACGGTAGACTAGAATTTTGTAAACGTCCACCAACACGGATAATAGAATGACTATCCTGGAAAAGACCAAGGACCTTACAGAGTCTAAGCTTTGGTTAAGCCGATTGTAAATCTTTAATCAGGTCTAAAAAATAGGTTTGTTGATTGGCCCTAATATTAGCAGTTTCAGAAAAAAATTTTGTCCACCACTTTCTCGTTGTCTTATCCTTCGCCCTTCCATAGATGTAGCATCGACCTCTTAATCCTTTTCGTTCCACTGGTGGAGAAGTACTTACCATATCCCCCAGCAATACGTGGGAACGCCCTTTTAGTTCATTGGGAAGTAAAGTGAAGGCACTACTACGTTTAATTTGTGGTTTTACCAGCTCTTTCTTCTACAAAATCTATTCGTTGAACTTTTATGTAAATGTTAATAGCTTTCTATATAACCAGGGCATTAAACGCAGATATATTAATTAAATCATAAAATAGTACCATAGGCCAACGTCTCATGTTCCTAGACACATTATAATTTTGACACAATTGGTCTAATACATCCACCTCGACTTTCGGGTTGTTATAGAAAGTGACTATTTCTGGTTTTCTTGCGGCTCCAATAATAAAATAAAATAAAACATCTGAAATAAAAAAAAGAATTGAAAAGTGTAATTAAAATTTATTGACCATGGAAATGAAAAATCAAATAATTCATATTTGTTTTACATACATATTTGATTTAAATTATTTTTATCTTAACTAAGATAAATGTGTATTTATTTATTGTTTAATTGAATATTATTATTTACACATATTGAAGAAAACATTAAATATAAACATAAAAAGAAAAGTAGTTACTGATTTTATTCACTGGCGAGTTTTGACGCGCGGTTGACAACTGTCACCCATTAAACTTTGAAGGGTTATCGTTCGTTTTCCTTGCAATCTAACCTAACACTGGCGACAAGGTCGTGTAGGGTACAGTGCCAGAGGAAGGTAATAGGAGCGAGACTAATCTAGGTGAATCCATTTGAACTGATAATAACAAAATTATTCTTGTGGGTGATAGTTGTCCTAACGAAGGGTTAATTCCCATCATTTCTTGCAATAATAAATTTGTCTGTTCCAATAATGACTTCGTCGAAGTGGCATGAGAAACAGAGGTAGCAACTGTGGGTCGACTGGACACTTTTGGACAAAGATGGACTCGGTAGGGGACAATTTAAAAATGTTCTTTCTCTCCAACTGAATGACGGTAATTGCTGAATAAAGGATCTCGAGGAGAATCGTTGTTTACTGACCTAACAGTAGCAATACATGACAACCGACGATGGCGAGAAAATCTTTGTGGCTTAGGGATTTCTCACAATGAATTTAAACGAGCATGGAAAACACTAATATAACTTTCTAATTCATGGGTATCAATCTGGCCAGTGTCAGAGTTTTTGACAAGGACGTGATCAAGTTCAGAACGGCTTAAGTGGCTAGGGATATGTACACTTACAAATTGAGATTTGTTATGATTAGTAGCAAAGTTGTTTGAATTAGTACCAAAAGCATGCTGAAAGCACTGTACTTCAGGTAGACAGCAGCGTTGCACTGACAAATTACTTGATTGGAGACGATATTTCCTAATGCCAGCCAACCAAAACAAGAATTATGCAAGCAAGGAGAAGATCCTACAGCCGTATTTTGTCTGTAGTCCAATTCGACGCCATCTTTCGATATACGGAAGACCCTATTTCAATTTTCCATCTCATCCCGACTCCTGAAATTCTCGCAGTGTACCCTCCTACTCTTTTCCACCACGAGCTTCTTCCGAGTTTTTCCCACCACTCCCCAAGCGCCACTCTGTTTGTCACTAAAAATACCACAAACTCCTTATCTACTATTGCACCACGGCTGCCCCTCTTACGTTTGCGAAATCGGAATAACATCTAGAATGGTGAGAATCCCGTCGCTGAATGGATTGAGTGGTATGTTACTATTACCTTAGGCATTGCCATAACCTCCTCTAACCCTTTTTTCTGCGTAAAAGACGCGAAGGTATTCTGTATGAACCGTTGTATTCCGTCCGAATACTTCTGCTCTATCGCGTTAACATGTAGGGCTCGCGATAGCCAGTCGGCCACGACGTTTTTCCTTCCGGGCATGTATATCACCTCCACGTTATGCTGAATAAGGAATTCTTTCCAACGAGTTATACGCGCTGATGACTCCTTCAGTTTCCCCACACAGATTAAGGGACGTTGGTCCGTATGTACCCTAAACATCCGTCCAAACACATACGGCCTGAAGTGCTCTATCGCCCATACGATCCCTAGCAACTCCCGTTCCAGCGCACTTTCCCGAGTTTCATCTCCGTGAGACGTCTGCTGTCATATGCCATGGGTTGAAATGAGAGAGATATATGGTTTATTGAGACAATTAACAATAGTACTGCCCAACTTTATTGGGTTGCTATAAACACAGCATACTCATCTATCCAATTAAAGACAACACTGTAATTTATAATACTAGACAAACTAATAACATTTTTTTTTCTTTTTCACCCTTTTTCACCCTTTTTTCCTTTTTTTTCCCCTTTTTCGCTTCTTTTCCTCTTTCACTTTATTCTTCCATTTTATGTTATCCCCCCCCCTAATATTCACATATCTACCACACATTCATATACATAAATGCACATTTAATAACTGTACATTACAATGGGCCATTCTATGCACCATGTATGTGGTGGTGAATAATTCCCAGGGAGTCCAATATTATATTTTCGGCCATTATCGCTATATCCCTCACCTCCACGCCAAGGTCCTCCAAAAAGCTCCTTGTTTTTTCCGGGATGACTCCGCGAGACCCAAACCATAATCCTTTCACGGAGAAATCTCTATTTCCGAATGTCTCGCGGAATTTCTCTTTAAGGAAAGGGATACATTTTTCATAAATATCCATTTCCTCCATTTCTACTTCACCTGATTGATCGAGGTTATTATTTTCATACCTTACAGTAGGATCCATGAGCGCTGTCCGTCCGTTCTTCGGAAACGCGACAATATTCGCATACCTCGTGGACCCGTTGGTATCGATGCAGTATACCTCGTCAAAGCAGGTAAAGCCTTTATTCTTGAGGAGCCTTATCAATTCATTCTTGACCCTGTGGTGACGGCGTGTGATCAGGAGTGAGTTGTTAGGACATTTTCCCAGCACATAGGCTGGTGTTTCGGACTCTTGCCGCACTTGCGAGTTTTAGGGCGTTGGTCCATTCAGACCCCGAAAGAATTTGTTTTTCACAAATATATCGATTAGCTCTCGGTGTCTCCTTAAAATGAGGTACACCAACCCCTTACCACCTGCAAGTGGCCCATTCCTCAAAAGCGCCCTCTCTCAGCGACAGTCGTAGAGCTCTCACGCTCCGGTGGCTCTGATCTACACCCAGTCTCTTAGCACATTCAGTAATCTCTTTTTCATAATGGAATGTGGACTGGAACAGAGCGTCCGGAACATTAGACAGTCGCTGAGCAATGGACCTGTACTGCAGAGGAGCCTCCCATTGACAGCGGATCAGTCCTAACCCACGGTACCTCCGCGGAGCGTAGAGCATCGCAGTTGAGGTGTTCGAAGGAAGTCCGACAATGGCCTTAATGCTCCTGCGGATCATCACATCTATACCATCCAACAACGCAGGGTGAGCTTTGTAAGGGGTGCAGTCTGGATATGTCAATCCGAGTTGATTGACAAAATTGAGCTTTTGTTCCGGTTTAAGTTGGCAAGAGGTTACTAATTTATCTAAACTTTTATTTAGTTTTTCTATTGATTCTTCACTGAACCTTAGCTCTCCCGAGAATGTGCATCCCAAGTATTTAATAGAGTCATCTTCCTTTGCCGTGTGGATGACATCTCCATTCTCAAGAGAGAGCGTCGTTGCTTGCATCTCACCCCTATCCAACACAGTGCCCATACTTTTCTGTGGATTTACAGCCATACCAATCTCCGCCAGTATCCTATTTTTAATTCTCTCTGCCGCATACTTATTACGTGCAGAGACCGCCTGATCATCTTCAAATCCTGTGAGGATCACACAGTCTTGGTCCTCCCTCAGCTTGTACCCGTAGTGTCTTGAGAAATCATGATCACAAAGGTCTTGGAACAGATGATCAATAGCTAAGTTAAACAGCGAGGGAGAGAGCGGGCCGCCTTGGGGAACTCCTCGCAGTACATTGATCTGGCTAGTAGAATGAGCTCCAACAGTTACCTTAATTTTGTTTGTGGATAGGAGTGCAGCGATAACGTTTCTCAGGTCCAGTGAAACACCTCTTGCTTCTAACGATCTAACAATTTGATCGTGCCCAATGTTGTCAAAAGCGCCAACAACGTCAAGAAAGACCACCGCACAGTCATTTTTTTCTTAATTTTTTGCGTCTTTTATGACTGCGTCAATGATTCTTGCGCTTACGTGTGCTCCCGGAAGGCCCCTAATAAAACCTCTCTGATTCCTATGGAAGGTGACCTGCTTTCCCAGTTCCTGGTCCAGAACCTTTTCTATGATTCGGCGCACGATAGAGTATATCGTAATGGGTCTCCATGATGAAATATTTTTAACATCGCCCTTACCCTTGTATATTAAGATTGTGGGCCCTTGACGTAAAGGTTCTGGTATATAGGCCACCTTCAGCATGATCTCCGCTATTGTCTTAATAATGTGGGATACATCATAGAATTTTATCGTGCGGATTAAGACCCCGTCAGGCCCCGGTGATGTGTCCAGTGACGTAGATTTAATGGCTTTTCGTATTGCCTGGACATCAAGATTCATGACATTTGGCATCGGGGCACATTTTTCATAATCCGCACGTCTGCAGGAGTTCACTTGCTCAAAGAGGTTTCTAAAATGGGCATCGATTTTGGTGACCTTTAAGGGACATAGCTTAGGGGCATCGGCATTCATTATTGTCTGGACGACCTTCTTTCTTCTGTTATAATAATTGTACTGGGCCATCTCATATTGATATTGTTCTTGCCGCCTCCCTCGGTCTGCTTTATTTGCTCTCTGCGGATTCGAAGTTTTACTAGCACTCTTGTCTTTTATATTGTTTTTTTCTTTTTTTTCTTAGTATATAAAATTTAATTGCCGGGTGCTGTGGGCCTGGAAGTTCTGCATTAATATTATTTAAGAACTTGAGAAATTCAACGACCGCTGCATCGAATTCCGCAGTTTCCATATTATTTTGGTTACAAAGATTTTTGAACGTGGCAGACCATTTAGCAATGCCCTCCTTAATTTCAGGTATCTCATCCTCTCCATTTTTAGGGCCCACCACCTTTTTAATTAGTCCTCTTAACGTATTATTATTGGCCTCCCTGGGATGCTTATTGGCAATATGGGTCCCAAGGCCTCTCTCGCCCTTGAATGACAAGCCGCAAATAGGGCAGACTGAATCATCAGGATGAGAGACTCTTTCTTCTCGGTTGACACCAGCCTCCGTGGTTTTAGTGGTTAGTTTGGGTAGCTTAGTGAATACATCCTCAATAGGAACCGTTTTGCCCAATACCACTCCTTCTTCATCACTCCATTCAACTTTAATAAGCTTTTTTTCGCCTCCTCCTTCGGTAGGCACCGATATCACGGAGGCAACAACCGCTTCCTGAGTAGGCCCTTCGGTCCTCGAAACCCATACTGTTTGGCCAATCTCAAAATTGTTATCATTCTGTTTATCTGTTACCTGCATCATATTAGGCCAATTCCAGACAATCGCAACCAACACACATACATGTTCAGTTCCCTGAATTAAAAAAATAAAAAATCAACATAAATGTGCACATATACGTATACTCACATATACTATGAAAATCAAAGAAATGCTAAATGTCTTTGCTAAAATTGGTTATTAAATATACTTGCTAAAAAGTGCCAATAATGACATTAATGTATTAAAATAAATGAATAATTTTGATTTATAAGAATTAATAAATAAATAGGTAAATATTACAAAACACACACATATATATATATAGAAGAAGAAGAAAATAAACTTTATTCTGGGACTACTTGTCCCCTAAGAATAACATATGATTACAGTACATAGGACAATCGTCTGGCTTTGATAATTAATTATAATAAATAATAACAATAGATAATAATAAAAATTGATAAATAATTTAATTATATGTTATAAGATAACTGTGACATATTGTAAAATGATACATCTTATGTATACTATTATAATGTATATTACATAAATATTCACGTTTTACATTAGCTCGGAAGATCGAAAATGAAGGAGGTAAAGGAATAAATGATGTTTAAAGAAAGTAAGAGTGGATCTTTTTCAAATTGTGATGGGCAATGAATTCCATAACGAGGAAGCACGGATAATAAAGGATTTCTCGAAGGATGCAGTTCGATGCGCCGGAGTGTATAGGTTGATGGGTTGGGTTCTAGTATTTAAGAGGTGAATGGAGGAGCGCAGAGTAAGGTCATGGATATAGGTGGGTTTTTTGGTTTTCAAGGTTTGAAATATGAGAGCACCCAGGAAGTATTGACGTCGAAAACCGGGGTACAGCCACCCGATTTCAGAATACCTGTGAGATAGGTGAGAACGTCTGGAGATCCCGAAAATAAATCTAATAAAACAGTTCATTACTCTCTTACATCTCATCTCGAGCTCATCAGACAGTCCTCCATATACTACGCATCCATAGTCAAAGTTAGGAAAAATGAGTGATGATACTAAAAGTTTTCGAGTACTTAATGGTAATGAATCACGGTAATGTGTAAGTTGCTTAAGAATAAAAATAGATTTTCTCGTGATTTGAGAGATATGGCTGTTCCATGTAAGATGTTTATCGAAAGTTATTCCCAGATTTTTAATGGAATTTTGAAAATGAATTGGACGGTTTTTTAGGAAAATCAGTGGATAGTAGGGAAGAGCTTTTAGGTGAGGTTTTGACCCAATGAGAATAGCCTTTGTTTTTTCTGGATTTAGACTTAATTTATTCTCCACTTCCCAAAGGTTAACGCTATCTATGTCTTTCTGTAGCTTACAAGTCGCCTCTAGCCTATTTGAAGGATGAAAGGATAAATATATTTGCAAGTCGTCAGCATAAAGATGATATTGGGAGTAGTGGATGCGATTCGGCAAGTCGTTGATATAAATAGAAAATAGGGTAGGTGAAAGAGAAGATCCCTGGGGTACACCTCGCGAGAGTGGTAGTGAAGATGAGTGAGGTTTTCCAGGTATAATCACTGTTTGGGAACGGTTGGATAAAAAAGAATGAAGCCAGCTTAACGCACTATTAGATATTGAGAGGTTATGGAGTTTGGAGAGAAGGATTGTATGGTCAACAGAATCAAAAGCTTTTGAAAAATCAAAAAGGATCATGATCGTAATATTCTGTTGGCCTAAGGAGTAGTAAAGGTCTTGATTAATTTTTACCAAAGCAGACTGCGTGGAGTATCCGGATCGAAATCCTGATTGGAAAGGATTAAGAAGAGTTTTATAGTCAAGAAAGGAGGTGAGTTGGGTATGTGCTAATCTTTCTAATGGTTTAGATATATTTGATAGGATTGATATACACTGCCGGTCAAAAGTTTGAGACCACCCTGAGCCAAAGTATGTAAAATTAAAAGTTTAATATCTTTAATATCGTTCCGCCTCTCTTTTTCTATCTAATTTTATGTTGATGTTTTTATTTATAAGTAAAAACACTTTGTTTCACTTTTGAGATTTTCTCCGTAATAAATCAATTACGAGCTATTCCACTCAGGAAAAAAAGGAACTTAGTTCATAAATATCTAATTAAATTTGAAATGGCTCAACAAAAATTCCCGCTGCCTTCATTTAATATGAATGGGAGATTTTCGTTTCTCAATTTTTAATTCAAATTTCAAATTTTTTAATCCAAGGTTATTCTGTCGGCAAACGAAATTGTTGGAATTAATATGGAAAATACAGTTTGTTTTAAATTATGTATTGAAAACTTAATTTTAATTTTTCTTCTCTCTTAAAGGTAGATGAACTTTAAAGATCTTGGTATAAACTATATAAATGCGTTTAATTTTATTTAAATCCATTTATTTTTCACCTAACATCAAACTTTTAAATTTACTGGTATCGTTCCAGGGTGGTCTCAAACTTTTGACCGGCAGTGTAGGTCTAAAGTGGGAAACTGAGGAAGGAGAAGGAACTTTACTTAATGGACGGACAAGGACTTTTTTCCAAGCTGTAGGGAAAATAGAGTTTTGTAAGGAGAAATTATATATGTGGAGCAGGGAAGGTAAGATAACAGGAAGGCAGAGTTTGATTATTTTTAAAGGTATTTGATCCAAACCATGGTCATTGGTACGAGATTTAAAAACTGAATCAATTAGGTCATTAGGGGAAATATTAAGAAAATAAAAGTTATTAGAATTAAAAGGGGTTTGAGGAATAGAATAGGATAAGGTGTTTACAGGGAGTTCATTAGGGTGGGGGTCAGCAAAGTAGGAATTAAGTTCATCTGGAGTGAATGGATAATTGTTATCAGATGTGAAACTGGGTACTGCAAATTTTCTCAAAATTTTCCATTTAGATTTAGGGTCAGGCACTTGGGATAGGATATTTTGAAAATACTGTGCTTTAGCACGGCGTAAAGAGGTCTGGGTGAGGTTTCTAAGAAGCTTAAACGATGAATAATCATCTGAATGTCTAGTACGCCTAAAATGTCTCCTGGCAGCATCTCTTCGCTTCATCAGATTTCTAATGTCAGGGTTAATCCATGGAGCTGGTAGTCGTCGGATAATTGAGGTTTTGAGAGGGGCAAGATGATTAAGGACAGTATAAAGATTCGGTGTTAGGCATTCCACCATTTCGTCAATGGAGGGGGAAGAATATATGGATTCCAAGGAATGGGATAGTGCGTCAAGTAAGGGTTCTATTCTATTTGGGGTTATATGTTCTAGATTTCTCCAAGATATTTTCTTAGGAATAAAGTTAGGAACAGATATGTCATAGGAGATTTGGATGAGATCGTGGCATGAGAGGAAAGGTACTGGATTTTGAGAGAAGGATAATGGGTTTTTCTGAGAATCAACAATCATAAGGTCAATTAACGTATCTGTGAACTGGGTGTGATGGGTGGGTTGGAAAAGTACTGCAAAAAGATGTAGAGAATACACCAAGTCCATAAGATACATTTTATCAGAAGAATCTGAGAGGAGGTTAGTATTAAAGTCACCAGCAATGATGACATTATTATACAGAGGTATATAAGTAAAAAGAGATGATTCGAATGATGGGTCGAATTTGACCTGAGGAGGACGGTAAACTATGAGGTAAAGGAGGGAAAATGATTCCGAAGAGATTTCAGTGAACATGTATTCAAGGTGTGGAATATCAAGAGAACTGGATTTTAGAAGAATTTTTGCTCATAGGTTATTGCGAACATATAAACAAACACCTCCACCAGTTCGGTCCGTCCGATCATGGCGAATAAGGGTGTAATCAGGAATAGATATGGAAGAGGTGGGAATATATGGTTTCAACCAAGTCTCAGAAACTGCAATGATATGATAGGTGTTATGGATAAAGTAGTCAGGAAATTCATCGAAGTGCGCTGGGAGGGATTGGGAGTTAACGTGACAGGTCAGTAGTTTACTAGACATAGGAAAGAGGGAGGACAAGGTTACTTTGAGAGATAATGGAAATTTTTAATTGGAGCTTATAGGAACAATAATTATCACAGAACCAATAGGGTAGTAAGAACAACGGGAAAACATAAATGCATCTATCATTAGGAAATTTGAAACACAGAGACAAGAAAAAGAAAAATAAGAATATTACATTGTATAGAGATCTAGATATGTAATAATTAACGAAAAAATTATGGTTTGTCAAATCATTACTAAAACGTAGACAAAAATTTACATAAACTGGTAGAAAAAATGATTTTTTTTTCTGAAAAAAAAAGATAAATCGATTGCGATGTAGGAAAAAGTAAAGATGAATCCATGAAATAAAAATACAAATAAGAGTAAGAAAAAGTAAAAATGAAAAAGAAAGATATATAGAAATATGTGGTAAATGTCAAATATAATAAGCTGTAAGACTAATACCAATACAAAAGCCGAAAAAAAATGAAGATGAGAGAGAATGCTGTATCCGCGAGAAAGACGGGATGGTACTTGCAATCCTGTTAGTCATCCGAAAACATCAAGGTCTTGAGCCTGGTCAATGAAGATCACCGGATGGCCGTCATCTTTCCGGCAGCGCACTCTACCAGCCGCAAACCAGACATATTTCACTTTTCCGGTGGACCTCTTCTGCCGTGCAAGCCAGTATAGGTGCCTGTTCGCTGGTGTCATCTCTTCGGCGAGATATATCCGGTGGGAATCATTTTCCTGCCAACCTATATCTCTGGTCGAGAAGTATCGCTTAATTTTTCTTTTTTACACCAGATCATGCCTCACTGACTGCCTCACGAAGCGCGCGATGATGGGTGGTGGTCGCGGGTCATCTTTTCTCGACCTTCGGTGTTCGACCATATCTATGTCCTCAATGTTTAACTTAAGACCAAGGCCAGCTCCCACGCTTGTAACCAGGCCTGCGGGGGTCTCCCCCGGGCGTACCGGTATACCGCGTATCTCGACCGATCTGCATAACAACCCTTGTTCTGCCTTATTCACCCTAATTTCCAGCTCGGTGACTCTTGTTTTTAGTGCTTTGTTTTCCAGCACCACTTCCTCCAGATGCCTGGATTGGCCATCTAAATGTTTTTCAATTTTTGAGAGCCGATCACTCAGCTCGAAACTCATCTCGGCGTACTTTTCTAATGTGCCTTTCAGATCTTTGGTGGTTTCTTCAATTTTTTTTTATTGCGGACAATAATTGAGACGCCGTCGATTCGGTGTTTTGATCCGGAATCGATTTTAATGAATTTGGGTTTTTTTTTTTCCTCGACTGTTGCTTTTTTTTTTTTGTTTTGTCGCATTTTTCGCACAACCATATTTTTTTTTATCTGTTCTTATGGCCTCAATTTCTTTTTCTTGAAGATTACTGCATTTTTCATGAAATAACATCTTACATTTTTGACAGTTTAATATCTTTTTTTCTTCTCGTGCGATCGACTTTTCACAAATTGAACATACAGCCATTTTAAAAATATTTAACTTAGCGCGAGTCAGTAAATAGATAAATAAATAGATATGTAACCTTGCTTAGTAGAGCAGCAGGAATCAGCGGTAATACAGTGGGGATTAGGCACTCTTGCTTCACCAACTCGTCAACAGTTATCGTAATTATTATAGAAAAATAAAAACAAAACTTATATTTGTAATTTACTAGTTTAATTAATAATAAAAGTTTGAGTAAACAAAATAATGAAAACAATAACAGAATACTAAGAGAATAGAGAGAGAAAATAAAAATGTTAGATTTACAGAAGCAGTTAACGGAGATGTTTATCGGGCAGCGTCTCAAGCGAAACTGAATTTATATACATATAAATATCCGTACATAACTCCCTCTAATTATTCCTATCCCTCTTTCCATAATTACAAAAAAACACATGAATCAATAAATCAATATCCGACAAAAAAACAACGGAAAAAAAAAAAAAAAAAAAAAAATATCAATAATAATAACATTAATGATAATAAAGTTCCACTTAAACCATAAAAGGGAATTATAAAACCTTATCCTACAGCAAACATTTAATTAGATTTTTCTCCTCTTTCACATTCTTCTACGTCATCAATACTTAAATATTTAAATATTTAAAATACATCAAGTTAACAAATTTTAAAAAATTAAGTTAAAATCTTAAAATAAATGCAGTTAAAAAAATCAAAATAAATAAAGTTAAGAAATTAAAATAACAACAGTTAGAGCATTAAAATAACTAGGTACACTATTTTCTTAATAAGTTGGACTACCCCGGTGACAGGAGAGGAGTATAGCTGCTATGATATGGATGACAGCTACATATCTATGAATATTGACACTGACCTTGCAGTAGTGCCACAATGCTTCTTCCCTAGACAGCTGGCCGGAGGCGCGGTGGGGGGCTGCAAGTCCGTACCTATCTTCTGATAACGAACTCGGTCTTGCTGAAATACCGCTTCCTATACTTTCAATTATTGGCAAAGATCCTCGAGCGATTTACTTGAAATTCTATAAATCAGTCCACGTAATCACACTTAACACCTGTGTCAAATTTGGGCACAAACAGAAGAAAAAAACTTAATGAGAGGCCAACGTGGGACCGATGTGTCTCTGTTACCGGCCTGAACCAGACTCCGATAAATGAAAAAAATTTATTCTGGGTACATTGCCCCTTAAGAATAATTATAATGAACAATTAATGGCGGCCTAGCTACAGTATGTATAATTTAGAAATATAATAAAAGAAAGAAAAATACAATGTCTTTCTTTATTTATTTTTTTTTAATTTACAATTTATTGAAATTTACAACTGTACAATATAAATTAAGTGAATGTGTTCAAAACGCTTACTTTGTCACCAATAAACTTATCCATAAAGATCTTTATCTTTATCTGTTCCTTATGTTGCTGATTTAGGCCAAACCAGATTTCAGTCCTTTCATTGGTAAGCTCCATAATCACTCAAATCCGTTAGTTTCTCAACTTGCTTCCTACTCCATTCCAGATAATCCTCCGAGGCGTCTGAAACGAAGATGGCCTAGAGACCTTCTAGTGTAGAAGTTTTAATAAAGTGCTACTGATGACTAGTTCTTTCCAAGTTTAAACATGTTATTATAATCGTTGTCAATACATTTACTTGATGTATATATTCTATACAGTTGTAAATTTCAATAAATGCATATTAAAAAAAAAGTTATTAAATCTACATTATTTAAAATGGTATGAATATAAGGAGCGACATGTGGATTCCAGTTCACTTTAAGAATCGACCGATATTTGGCCATTTCGCAACTGTAGTTTGCAATGGTAAAACCATTAAACCCAGCTGTAACGAATTTGTACTGTAACTAATACCTTCATAGTTTAAGGAACGTTTATAATAATAAATTTTTCTACAGTAATAATTAAAAGTGAGAGTGACCAAATCAATGGCAGCAGTACATTAAAGAATTGTTAAATCCTGAGACATGCAACTATCACCTTCACCAGACGTACCAAACCGACAAGGATGAGGATATTGATGAGGAGGTAACACCTGACAAAGAAGAAAGAACGGAAATAATTCTATCACTAAAAAATAATAAGTCCCCGGGACCTGGGGAAGTTCCGTCAGAGCTATTAAAATACGCAGGAGAAGAAACTTGGGAGGAGATTTTCAAGGTAATATGGGACATCTGGGTAGAAGAAAAAATTCCGTCCGACTAGAGGGAGTCTACTATAGTCCCAGTAGTAGAAGGGAAATGTGAGAGTTACAGAGGCATCGCACTAGTACCAAAAGTCCTGGTCGGTGGCTGGTGGAGAGGAGTGAACAACTACTCGGAGAATATCAGAGTGGTTTCCACCCAGGACAGTCAACTAAAGACCACCTATTTTCTATTAGACAAATGCTTGAAAAGACGTATGAATATAACGTCGATTTGCACCATCTCTTCATTGATTTCAGGCAGTCATATGATAGTGTCAATAAAGGAAAGCTGCTGGAAGCCTTACGGTCACTCGGAATACCAGGAAAACTAATAAGACTGACAAGGATGACATTATAAAGGACAAAGGCTAAAGTAAAAACCAGAGTGGGCATCTCGGAAAGCTTTGAAGTTAATAGTGGTTTGAGACAGGGGGGGGGGGGGGGGGGGGTCAATAATCGCCTGTACTGTTTAATCTCACCCTGCAAGTAACGATTCGACGATTGAACCCAGGGCACACTATTTACAATAGCCTCACACAACACATGGCATATGCTGATGATGTGGTTATCACAGGTAGAACCGAAACAGCACTGGCTGGTGCTGTTAAAGAATTCAAGACAGCAGCTTTCAATTTGGGTTTCGAAATAAGCACGGACAAGACCAAATATATGAAAACCTCGAGACAGAAGGACGGAAGAACAGATACGGTTTTTACTGCTGTAGTACATTTAAATACCTGGGATGAGTTGTGACGTGGAAGAACAATCTGGACATTGAAATAAAGAGCAGAATGGTTGCAGGAATCATATGTTTTTATTTGATGCAAAAAGCTCTCCATTGTAAGACTCTCACAAGAAATACTGTTTGATCATTGATCGTGATATTTTCTGATGCGACTCCTCAGAAATCGCATCAGCCTTTAGGTAATGGACTGTATGTAAAGCTATAAAAACGAGTGTTCGCAATTTCGGGGAAACCTTATTCAGAAGATAACCGAACCAAATATAAAAGAGAAAATCACTCACCTCGGTGGAGCCGCCGATGTACCTCCGCGACTTCTCACAGGCCTCCAAGAGAATCGCGGGCGGATAAATGATTCCTGCAGGCTGAAATACTCGTTCAAGATATCTTCCTCTCAAATCACCACTCATTTGCAGGGGATACTATGTCTTTATTAAATATCATAAGATACACTTTGAAAACAAAATTTAGGAAGGCTAATCTTAGCCTTCGGCATACATAGACAGGAAGACCATAGGGCCTCGGGCAAAAAGTAATTCGCTCGTACTGGTTCACAAGACAGCGATAGAGTGAGTAGGTCTGGTAAAGCTGGGATTAGTGCTAGATAAGGGCTAGTTACCTAGGAAATTTTATAGAGTGCGTCTATGAATTACAAACTACACTTTTCTCCTTTCCCCCCTCACAAGAGCGCCGATTGGCGCGAACAAAGGCAAAACTGTTGATTTATAAATCTATAATAAGACCAATAGTGGTGTATGGCAGTGAGACGTGGACTCTCACTAAAGATACCGCGAGAGCACTGTTGGTATGGGAGAGAAGAATATTGAGAAGGATATTTGGTGCTGCGAAAGGAGTGCTGGTGGCGGAGAAGAAGCAACGCCGAGATTACGCAATTTTGTGCTGAGCCTGATATACTCTGTGATTAAGAAAGGCCGGCTTAGATGGTCGGGACACGTCGAAAGAATGGAGTCCAACAGGCTGCCAAAAATAATGTTTAATAGTACACCAGGAGGAAAAAGAAAGAGGGGCAGACCCAGGCGCAGATGGATAGACGACCTAGAGGAGGATTTGCGGAAGCTGGGGATACGAAATTGGAGGAACATGGCCGAGAGGAATGGAGAAAGATAGTGACAGAGGCCCAGGTCCTTCAAGGACTTTAGCGCCCAAGAACAAACAAATAAATTAATTAAAATTTTTCTCATGGGCAAGAAAAGTGACAACTCAAAAACATCAAATTTTTCAGGAGAGTCAAAAGATATTGTAGGAGTTATTGTAATAATATATCTCATGGGCAAGAGAACCGTCCCAACTCAAAATATGACACTGTTAGCAGTCCGTAAAAGTTACCTTTGTGAAGGTCAAGACACAAGTGAGATGTGTTTCTGTTCCTGCTTCTACCGTTTGCCACCTGAGCGATGGAAAAATTATACATAACGCAATCTTGCGCCCGCCCGCTAAGATACTTTAAGGTAACTTTTCCTGTTGCAAGGCAAACCAGAAACGATCATTATTTTGAAACAAAACGTTGTGACCAATTTATATGTGTATTGGGGTCCAAGGGTACTTTTTTTTTCTTTTATCGAAAGAAATAATATCTTCCACATAACTTCTCATCAAAATATATATATTTACAATATTTACATATGTAGGAAGGCAATCATAACGGGAAACATTTGAGGCCAAAACATCAACTAAAATAATAAACCAAATCATTAATGTTTATACAAACTTATTTAACCTATACTATAAAACATAATACGATAACTGTTAATCAATATTAGAATGCTTACCGCTGGGTTAAGTATTTAAAATAAACGTATAGTGTTCGTCACAACACTGATTTGTTCGGCAGCAAAGACGGTACAGGAGTAGTTTCTTCCTTGATGGCCCACCCCACAGCGCTAGTGGCGGCCAATGCCTTACGAATCTAGGCTTACGAAGAGCTTGACAGCAGAACAAGCCGTTACAACGTAAAATAATTTTTTTTGAGTTATGTCACTTTTCGTGCCCATGAGCGATGTATAGTCTTAAGCGCTAGAAACGAGATTTGCCAAACCGCCATATACTTTTTTGGTTAGAAATTAAAATCCAACCAGATGGGTCGATAAAATTATTTCTGCTAAGTTGGTTGTGTAATTATGCTGTTAAGTAATCTCCAAACACCCATTCAATACAATTTAAACCAGCTTATAAATTACTGCCATGCGTCAAAATATCATTGAAGAAATAATGCTAATTTAATATTACAATTCAATTTTTTCAAACAATATCGATAAAGAAATTCAATTCAATTATTAGTTAAGGCGTCCTAGACATTCAGAAGATTATTCATCGTTTAAGCTTCTCAGAAACCTCACCTAGTCCTCTTTACGCCATGCTAAAGCACAGAATTGTCAAAATATCCTAGCCCAAGCTCCTGACCCTAAATCTAAATGGAAAATTTTGAGAAAATTTGCAGTACCCAGTTCAATATCTGATAACAATTATCCAGTCACTCCAGATGAACTTAATTCCTACTTTGCTGACCCCCACCTTAATGAACTCACTGTGAGCACCTTATCCTATTCTATTCCTCAAACCCCTTTTAATTCTAATAACTTTCATTTTCTTAATATTTCCCCTAATGACCTAATGTTTCAATCTTTAAATCTGGTACCAACGACTACGGCTTGGATCAAATAACTTTAAAAATAATAAAACTCTGCCTTCCTGTTATCTTACCTGCTCTTATTCACATATAAACTTGTTAATAAACCCGTTAATGTTCCATATGTTGCTGATTTAGCCCGGACCAGATACCTATCCTTCCATAGTAAGCTCCATAACCACTCCAATCTACTAGTCTCCCAACTTCCTTCCCACTCCATTCCCTATAATCCTCCGAAGCTTCTTTTCCTTCCTCCTCCTCCTCCTTTTCCTCAAATTCTTTTCCTAGCTGCACTTCCTTGGTCTACACCCTTTGCTAATGAAACCAGTGTACTCGTTATTTTTTTTTGTTTTTCCATTATTTATCCTTGCCAGATTAGTTTTCAGTTTTTAATTTATTGGTGTCACCATGATATTACTTTTAATCAGTTAACGCTCATTTTCCTTTACTATTTTCACTTGTTTATGTTTCTTTATCTTTTATTTTATTTATTTATTTTTTCATCTCTTCTTAACCAACTCATCGCCCTTTCGTTCTATACTATCCACATATATTCACCTGCTACTACTTTCATTTTCCATTATTATAAATATTTCTACTTCTATATATACTTTGTATATATCATTTTACTTTGTTCTTATTATCGATATGTATTTTTTCTTCTTAGCGTTTACTACTGTTTCTCATTATCAGCGTCATCCTTTTACCTACTGTCCTATGTTTCCCTAACTCCTTCCCATTATGACTAACATCCTAACCGCCTGTCACATAAACTCACAATCCCTACCAGCCCATTACGATGAGTTCCTAGAATTTTTCACCCAAAATTTTTACCACATCATTGCAGTCTCTGAAACCTGGCTTAAACCCTACATACCTTCTTCCTCGGTTTCTCTCCCTAACTACTCCATCATTCGTCATGACCGGGTTAACCGGACCGGTGGTGGAGTGGCGCTATACGTCCATGATTGCCTGAAGTCTCGAGTCCTTTTTCATTCACCTCCTTCAAATCCCCCTAACATTGAGTCCTTATTTGTTGAAATATCCATTAATGCCCATTCTCTCCTGTATGTAGTGGTGTACCGTCCTCTACATGTTCCTTTTGACCAATCATTCGAATCTAATCTTTACCACTATGTCCCTCTCTACTCCAATATAATCATCTCCGGTGACCTAAATACCAATCTCCTGTCTGACTCCTATGACAAAATCTACCTTGAAAACCTTTTTTTTTTTCCCTCCACCTTTTCATTGTACCATTCAATACCACCCACCACTCCCGCGGTTCCGACACATGGTTGGACCTGCATGTCATAGATTCTCCAAAAAATCTTCTTTCCTCAAGTCAACGACCTGTTTCATTTCTATCCTCTCATGACCTGATACAAATATCATATGATATCCCAACACCTCGTTTCCTTCCTAAAACAATATCCTTCAGTAACATAGACTCCCTCTCCCGAGATATGATTTTATCCGATCTCGAAGCCATAGATTGGAATCCAATTTACTCCTGCTCCTCAATTGATACCATGGTTGAATTACTCACCACCAATCTCCTATCTATCCTTGATACCCATGCTCCTCTTAAAACCTCAACATTTCGCCGGCGTCGCCCTGCTCCTTGGATGAACCAACACATTAAAGATTTACAAAGAAGACGCGAGGCTGCCCGGAGACGCTTCAGGCGAACAAGGATTAAAGATGACTATCAAGCGTTTAAGTTTCTTAGAAATTTAACTCAATCCACGATCCGGCGAACTAAATCCAATTTCTTCCACGAAGCCCTTTCATCTGCACCCGATCCTAAATCCAAATGGCTGCTCCTCCGCAAACTTTCCTTGTGTGATCCTCCTAGTTCCTCTCCCTCGGGAGACCTTCCTGTCACTCCGGATGAGTTAAACTCCTATTTCGTTTCTTCCACTTCATCTGCCCCTTCTAGACCCTCCCAGTCCTTACCTCCGCCAGCATTTAACGACAATAATTTTTACTTTTCTTATATCACCCCCTCTGATCTAATTACCTCCATTATGAAGTCTCAATCCAACTCATCTGGTATAGACAACATTCCTTTTAAATTATTGAAATTATGCCTTCCTGAAATCCTTCCGGTTCTCCTCTTTATATACAATTTTTCCCTTCAAAACTCAGTATTTCCCACTTCCTGGAAAAAGGCCTTAATTCATCCCATCAACAAGAACCCAAACCCTATATCCCCAAAGGACTACCGCCCTATTTCCATACTTTCCAACCTTTCTAAGCCCCTAGAAAGATTGGTGCAATCCCAAATTTCCAATTTCCTAGAACATTCCAAGTTACTCGATCCCTTCCAATCTGGTTTCCGTCCCGGCTTCTCAACACAATCCGCACTCATTAAAATTATCACTGACATCCAAACAGCGATGGACAAAAAAGAACTGACCATCCTGATCCTCCTTGATTTCTCTAAAGCATTCGATTCCTTAGACCATAATATCCCTTTTTCCAAATTGAAATCATTGAACTTTTCATACAGCTCCCTCCTTTGGTTTCAATCTTTCCTTTCCAACCGCACCCAAGCAGTTGCCACTGCTAACCAAGGCCTATCCTCTTTCCTCACTCTACAGTCAGGAGTAGCTCAAGGTTCGGGCATTTCCCCTCTACTGTTTAATTCCTACATCAATGATCTTCCCCATTCAATTCACCATTGTTCCCACCATCTTTATGCCGATGACTTCCAGATTTACTTCTCCTTTCCTCCATCCGATATGTTACCTGCGTTTATCAAAATTCAGGAAGACCTAGACGAATCCTGTGCCTGGGCAAATCTGAACAAATTAACGTTAAACGCAGCTAAAACTCAAGCAATTGCCATAGGATCACACTCCCTTCTCCATTCAAATGCCAACTTTCCGACATTATTCCTTAATGGTCATTCAATAACTTTCCATTCCTCTGTTAAAAATTTAGGCTTAACCATTGATCAAACCCTCTCCTGGAAATCCCATATTGCACAAATCTCCCGAAGGTCAATCGGTATCCTAAAACTATTTCACCGCTCCCGTCACCTCCTTCCCCTACCCACACGCAAACTTCTAGTATCCTCCCTTATCTTCCCCCAATTTGACTATGGTTGCGTGATATATGACGGGCTTCTTGGTTCTTGAGGACAGATTAAAACGCATCATGAATTGCTTCATTAGGTTTGTCTTCGGAACATCGAGACGTTCCCATGTTTCGCATCTCTATACTGAGTTAAATTTGCTTTTCCCCTCCTTCCGCAGAAAATACTTTCTAGGATCCTACCTATTCCAAGCTATCAACACCCGTCACCCTCCCTTTATTTACAGTAACCTGAAATTCAAGTCTGCTATCAAATCACTGCATACAAGATCTCGTCTTTCCGATCTCTATACTCCATCCCACAGAAGTACTGCATTCCAACGTTCCTTCCTTGTCCGATCCTCTAATCTTTGGAATTCCCTCCCCCCCTGTATCCGCAATGCTTCCTCCCTTGGAACATTCAAAACACTACTCTTTCACCATCTTCTTTCCCTCCAACTCGACGCTCTCTAATTATAAGGATATATGTACTATGTATGTAATTGGCTAATTTATTTATTAAGACCGTCAGACATAAAACATTAGCAAAAATTATAGTTTAACTATGATAATGTTTTGATTTCTTGTAATGCTAATTTTGGATTTTCTATCTTTTATTTTTCTTTAAGTTTCTGTTTGTTTTTTCCTCTTCTGCAATTTTGTTTACAATATTAACCTCTTTTTTGTATATTTATCTTTTCACTCTCTTTTTATTAATAGTTTTTTCTTTCTCTAGTTTTTCTCTGTATTTTTTTTTCATACCAATTTGTATTTAATTTTACCTAAGTTGTTTTATTTTTAAAAGCCTCTCGGCCAGTTTATGATCTTACTTTGTGATATTCAATGTTATTCTTAAGGGACTTTGTCCCAGAATAAAGTTTTCTTTCTAAAGCTTCTAAAAAGAAGATGGTTAAAAGACGTACTACAATAGAACTATAACTGAAGTGACAACAATGGGATGCTGATTCACATATTATTTATTTCCTACACATTTACTTGATGTATATATTCTATACAGTTGTGAATATCAATAAATAAATTTTTAAAAAAGTAATAGAAAATCGAAAATAATCACATTTGTATACTTACCTCTTTTGCTCTTTCCTGGAGGACCCTAAACCAGTCTTCCACCGCACATATGACAGTAGAGATTTTAGACCCCTTCCAGGCCGCATCGCTGGTCTTAATGCTATTTGAGCCGCAACAACCAAAAATAAAGTGCTCTTAAGGAGAAACAAAAAAAAAGTGAAAACATACATTTATTTCGATTTTATACTTATCTTAATTCTATTATGATTTAAGGGGAAAAAATGAGGAAAACTGCTCTTTTTATTACTTATTTTAAATTAAAAATTTCTTTGACTTTCATGACTTTGTGTTTGAGCAATTTTATATACTTACTATAGCAATGGTTCTTGGTTTAGTTGAATTCGAAGATTTAATAATTTAATGTTTCCAATTCCAATTTTTTTTTTTTTTTTTTTAACTTTAAATAATGCTTTACCTAATATTTCCTTTTTGTTTCAGGTAAGTGGAATGATGAAGTAATTATGGTGAGGCCATTTTTATTGAAAATTCTTTTCGGATGATCATTTGACGAATTTGATCGACCAATGATTTCATTTGAAGATTTTTTATTATTTTGCTATGAATGAAATATACGTATATACTCGTACGTATATTGATACGTATACGGGCATATTTTCCAATGGGATCTGAACTGAGAGAAAACATACAAAACTCTTATTTAAACATATTGAAAGATGGCAGTTTGAATAATTATACACGCAAACCTTTTTTTTCCTGAAAGAAATACTTCTATTCACAGTATATGAAAAGTATATATATATATATATATATATATATATATATATATATATATATATATATATCTATGAAAATCTATGAAAATAGTTTCTGATATAAAGATCATTTACGATTCATTTTCCCAAAATTTAGCAACCCTACAATTTCGTAAAAAAAAACTATTAATATATAAGATAACAAACCAACCCCGAAGATATATTTTTCGATCCCATATTACGGTTCGATATCAACCGAAATCGGAAAGGAATTAGGAAAATTATGATATAATTCCGTATTGAAAATTAAAAAACCATTATCATTATCCCATTATCATTATCCCTTTGCCTAATGACAATTAGTCTATTTCTAGCGAAGTGGAATATAACTTACTCGGGATCGGCCAAGAGGGTAAATGGAATTTCTTAACCAAACTTGGACAGTAGATTAAGCTGCTCGAGAAAAGCTTAACTTCAAAATTTCACGACCAACCAAGCACCGGGGCGCCCTCCAGCGAACTTTGAACTTTACATAGGAGTCTATGGTAAAACGAGTTTTTTCAAGCGAGAGAGCATAGAAAACAGTGAGAAAGCAGGAGAGCGGTCAGTTGATGTTAGCGCTTCAAACAATCAACATGTCTGTTTACAAATTAGCCGAGGAACAAGGAAACGAAATTTCGCCACCAGTGTTGGAAAATCCGGAAATTTGTTTAATCAAAGAATCGACAGCAGAAGTGATGCCTAAAAAATAACTCTTCCTCGAATATTCAATAAGTCTAATACTAAACGCTATACGCTTCTACTCTACTAAATAGTATGCTGCAGACTGCCGATAGGGGCGCTGAACACTTTTGCTGAAAAATGTCTCGAAAAAAAGTAGCGTGACTGCTCTCCTTGACGGCCGAAGCGCGACTGACCGCTTTCCTGCTTTCTCACTGCTTTCTATGCAGTTCGTTTTCCCATAGACTCCTATGTAAAGTTCAAAGTTCGCTGGAGGGCGCCCCGGTGCTTGGTTGGTCGTGAAATTTTGAAGTTAAGCTTTTCTCGAGCAGCTTAATCTACTGTCCAAGTTTGGTTAAGAAATTCCATTTACCCTCTTGGCCGATCCCAAGTTAGTTAATGAGAAGCAATTTTAACTGTAATAGCTGTGGAACCTAATACACGGTAAAATCTGGACAACTAAATTAAAAATATAAGGTACGTACAGGGGCATTCAACACCAAGACGCCAATGTCTCACATTCGATTTTTGAGAAAGGTTATGAGTAGAGACCGGATTTCTGAGTTATTGCACATTTAGTTCGCTTTGATTTAGCGCTCTCTAACCCAAGTAGTTATCTCATTTATATAATGAGGATTCTTATTCTTAAATTTTGTTTTGCACGAAATTGCACAAATGAATCAAATTCATCTAATTTTATTCACTTAAACATTCATTTTTTGAACATTTTACTTCGGATTATTATTCAACATTTATAACAATTATTTATATTAAATAGGTTAATATAAATCTCGAAGGAAGCTTAAAACGAATTGAAAATGAAAAGGGAAGATGCTTGTTTTCAAAATTTGAGCAAATCCTTGAGAAAAAAAATCGGCTACATTCGTTAAAAAAAAAAAAATAAATTATTGCATCAACGGAAAGAAAATAAAGCTGATAATCTGGATCCATCCACAATTGCATGCTACAAAAATTGTCCTGTTACGTCCATAGATGTAGAACGTTCCTTTTCTTTGCTAAAGAACATTTTATTAAGTTACAGGCGGCATACTTTTACTGAGAAATATTTTGAAATTTATAATGTACATTTTCACGAAACTTATAAAAACCAATTTATTTTTCAAAAAAATTTAATTACATTTTGATTCAACCTAAAAGGAAATTTTAATAAAGATATTTCTTTTAATTACCAATTTTTTTCATCTCCCGTTTTTCCAAAATTTTAAAGTATTTTAGATTGAATTAACTCTAAAACGAAACGTTTGTCGAAATGTCCTTAAGTTTATTCAAGGCTGGTTAAGTTCTGCATACTTGTGTAAATAAATGGATTACTTCATGTATTAAGTTTTTAAATTCACGTTTTGAGTTTTTTACTGCACGATTTTGCATATTTTGAGTTTTTTACAGCACATTTTTTGATTTTTTACTGCACAAAAATCCGGTCTCTAGTTATGAGACTCTTCAGATCTTTCATCAAACTAAAATAATTTTTTCCACGCCTCGACCACGTTTTAAAAGATAAATGATTCCATAAGCAAAATTCAATATAAAACGCATTTTTAGAATTTGTTAATGCCAAAGACTTGACAAGTTATTGATATGTCACTGTTTTAATTGTACCACGCATTTCCTAATTATTGTATATACCTAAGTAATTATACAGTCGTAATTATCAATCAATAGTTTTAAAAATTTTTTTTTTTTTAACGCGAATATGTCTTTTCTAGGGTTCTATAGTTTTTTTAGAACGTTTTTTCCCCTCTCAAAAATGTACCATTTCGACACCCTCAAGGTTTTTGTTGCTCGGATCAAAAATTTACTAACAGTTTCCGAATGATAAATGAGAAATTTAATGGAGAATATTTTTCGTTATATAACATTTGTCGCTAGTTCCTACATTGCTGCACTAAACTATAGGAGCTATATTAGTTTGAATGAAAAACGTCACGTTTGAAATTCTTCTTTTCTCTCAAATTTGTATATATTGGAATAATCTTTGTTAAATTAATTTAGTTTAAGTAGTTTGATACTTTTAATTCTAAAAAACAAATTGGGAAAAGCAGTACATTATAGACAGTAGTATCCATGTTCTATTGTTTTTCCCGGTGAGGGGGGAAATTGATTTGATTTCGAGATATCGATAATCACTAAAATGTTTTGGTTCAACATCGATTTCAGACAGTCTGGATTTCCTTTTGAACAGCTTGAAGAGGCTATGGTTTATTTATTAAGTACTCAAATGATTTTTTTTTTCCTTTATAAAATCTTTACATCAATACATTTCTATTTAATATTATTGAAATCAAATAAATTTGTTTCATTCCTTTTGTTAAGGAAATGATTCTTACAGGAAATATTGTTACTCTTTGATTTATTTAAGTAAAAGCTGTCAATTGCCTACTAGAAATTATGATCCAATTATTTTTAACAGTGAATGAACATCACATTGGACATCACAATTGGCAGAGTTGTTATTAGAACTAGGAAAAATGCGTTTATCTCTTCCCCATCGGGAAAGTTCGGCCCAATTTATTTTATGAAACGAGGTGATGTGAAGAAAGGTTCTGCAGTGGCCAATATAAACAACAGGGTGCCCGCTGATATGATGAACAAACCACTTTAAGTGATTGCGTTTCTGAATGATGGTATTGACTCAGTGGTAACTAGATGATGTATTTGTTACTGGCCATCAATTTTATTTGTTTCAAATTGTATTGATATTTGTGAAAATATGTTATAAATCCATGGTATTTGAAATTATCCAACGCCTTTGCAAATTAAGGTTCACAGCAGATAGGGATTGAGATCTTTTACCTGCTTGAAATGACTCAAAATATGGTTGTATTGTTCAAAATATTTTTAATTAAAATTAAAGAAATTTAAAAGAAATCCAACTAAAAAAAAATGAAAAATGTACGATTTTATTCCTAACATATTTTTTCAACTCCTACTCATAGATCCAATATAGGCTTTAACATTTCATATACCTGAAAAAACCCCAAATAGTATTAGATATTATTATTTTTTAATTTTCACTAACTTTTTATAGTTGAAATCTGGAAGGATCACTGATAGCAATACCTACAATATACGCCTACATATTCATCTCTCTCCAAGAAATCATATTAAAATTCAAATTTGCAAGATACTATCGGGTAGATGCAAAAATGTAGGTGCTGAATGTTTATTTTGTGTACTAGGCTTTCCAAGTAAACAAAGATAATCTTCTAGTCTAGTTAATGGATTATAAACAATGATTATTAATGTTGTTTTGTCTCAAAGATTAGTTTAGTTTGTTTTACACTTTTTATAAGGACCTCGGGAATTCACTATGTTGAAACAAGATTTTTATCAAACTTATTTTTACGAATTCAAACTGGTGCTTCCAACAAAGTGGTGCTTCCAAAACTTTCGCCTTAGAGATTTTGATCTCGAAGAAAAGGAAAGTGACGGCAGGCGTTCTGTTGTTGATCGCGATCATCGAGTACTTGGGCAGAAGAAAACACTACTCGGGACATCGTCAGAGAAGTTACTGTTGGTTACTCAAGCTTTTAAACCACACGAAATTATAATAACTTTCATTTGTCACATATAAAAACCTTCATTATTTCTAGATCAACCTAATACAATATATGCCTACTTAGTCATCTCTTTCCAAGGAACCACATCAAAATCCAAACTTGCAAGACACTTCCTTACAAAATACTCTACACACTATAGGGTTAATTGCCATGAAAAAGTTTTTAATGTAGGATCAAGTTAAAGTAATACAGATTTTTTTTACAACTTATAAAATAATATAAACAAAATAAAAATAACACTACTTTGTGATATAATACAAAATCAATTGTTTATCAATCACTTTATGGAGGAAATAAGATATTTAGACTATTATAATTTGTGTATTATTTTATAATTTATAGAAATTAGTTTATCAGTCTTCAATTAATGTGTTTTGTCCATTTGTGTTTGTATATTTTTAGAGTTTTCTTGTTGTAATTACCTATTTCTTGGATATTTGGGTTTTCAAATATAGCAGTTGATAAAAATGAGTTTTTTTGTGACTGAATATGTTGTTTAATTGTGGGTAGATTGAGATCAGTGAGCATAGTAGATATTCTTGTGTATCTGGGGTATTGTTTGTGATTCTCATACAAATGTTTTGAAACTTCCAATTTCCTGCAATTTTTATACAAGTATCACTCCAAACATGTACAGGTGAGTAGATTATCATTGGTCTGATAACAGTTTCGTACAATAATAATTTGTTGCGATTGAATAATTTTAAGTTCCTATTGAAGTATGGGAATATATTGCAAATCATATATTTTATTTAATTGCATATTTTATTGGCATATGCCGTAAATGTGAGGAACCGGTTTAGCTCTACACCAATATATGGTGCTGATTGTGCCCAAGGGATATGGTAGTTTTCTATGGATACATAGTGTTCTATTGTAAGTCTTCGTTTTGTGGAAATTATTGAGGTCCATTTGCTTTTGTTGAATTTGCTTTTCCATTTGTTATTATATCTATTAAACTTTTTAAATACGGCTGATAATCGGTGTGCTATGGTGTCTATCCTGTATGAGCTTTTATATAAGGCGGTGTCATCGGCATATAGGGATTTTTCAATTGATGGGATACTAGGGAGATAGAGATAGATATGTTTAAACAAAATTATCAACAAAGCTGTAATAATAATAATAATAATAATAAAAAGGTTTGTAACAATTTTCGTAAAACATTTTAATACTTATTTATAATCAGTGTGTTATTTATAATCAGGAACATTTTTTTTTTTTTTTTTTTTTTAATGTGGTCTTTTACAAATGAATCGAAATCTTTACTTAAACTTTTTTTAAGAAATAAAAATAATTTTTCTCAGTATAATGTTAATAAACGTTTCATTTAAAAAAAGTTAACTTTTGTCTAATTAAAAAAAAAAAAAAAAAAAAAAAAAAAAAAATAAATAAAAAAAAAAAAAAAAAAAGCTTGAAAAAAAATTTAATTTAGACTGTTAAAAAAACGACAACATATTTACTAACCCATAATTATTTTAAAGCTAATAATATTTATTGCAAAAGAACTTAATGAACCACTATAACTGCTCAGCCAATAAGAACAATTTTTGTACAGAAAAACCTATCTTTTTCATTGTTTCCGTCGACTTCATTGCACACTATGTATCTACCATTATTTTTATTCGTTTTCAACCGACTTCAGAAAAAAGGAGGTTCTCAATTCTCAATTCTCGTCTGTATTTTTTTTATTTTTATTTTTATTTTTTTAATTTTTGTAGGTATGTTTGTTACGCGATTACTCCGTCAATTATTAATTGATTTTGATGATTCTTTTTTTTTTATCGGTAGCTCATACTTCAGATGTTGTCCCATAAGAATGTTATTAAAATCAACACAATGCTTTTTTTAGAAAAAAAAAAAAAAAAAAAACGATTAAAAATAAATCACTGTTGTATAAACTTCTACTATAAACAATTTTCTCCGTGGGGACTAAATCTAAATTATCAACAAAAATAATTTAAATATACAGTCAACTCTCGATGTGTCGAACTTCTATAAGCTGAATTCTTAAATAAGTCGAACAAAATATATGGTCGCAAGTACATTACTGTTAAATTTCGAGCTGAAAATAAGGGTCAAAAGACGGGAATTCAAAGATTTTCTCTATAAGATACCTCTATGAATCGAACTATTGGTAGTCATCGCTTCTATATCGAACTCAAATTCAAAGAATTCCATGGGTAATTTGTTTTCCCGTTTTCTGCCAGTGTTTACCTTTTCAGTTAATAGGAACAGAAGTCACTTATTGGTTATTCACTCGAGGGGTTATACAATGGCACTGCGAAAATTGAAAATTCTTTCAATTAACGAAAAGTTAAAACTGATTCGAGAAGTGGAGAAAGGAAAAAGAAGTTGAGCGGTTATTGCTAGTGAATTCAGAGTTCTCTTTTAACCATCCTAAATAATAAAGAGAAGATCGAAACTGGTGGAAGATAGTAATCTGATTTTAGGTTCCGCCAGAAAAAAAAAACGCAGTTCAGTGATCTAGAAAGTTGTATGATTAACTTATTCAGGGTATTTAATGTTCTGTTTCAATGACTTTATATGTATTTACAAACAACATACATATACATATTAGTGAAAAATATGTGTAATGATTTCAACTCAAATTTTTTGTTCATTTTTCCCATTTACATGAAGATAAGTCGAATGATAACCTCGATAAGTCGTTGTTCAGCAAGTTGGACTATTTTTCAAAGTAGCTTGAAGAAGTTGACTGTATAAACAAAAATATACTAAAAAAAAAATTGAAATGAGCAAAAACCGAATTTAAGACTAAACCTACATGTACAAACTTGAACTAATAAGAAAAAAAAAATAACTATCTCGAAACAAAGAGCAATAAATAACAATTAACGAAAATATGGATACTTATATACCTATTCACAATTTGTGATCAGTTATTAACATAACAAACAGAATTCAAAAAAAAAATAAATAAATTTTAATTGTAAAGATTCCCCACTATTTCATCACCGTTATATCGCCGTCTCGTGCCATTCGAGAGTTGCAAAGGCAGGATTAACCTAGGCAGGTTAATGCAAGGAGGGATCCTTGTCTGGCACCGACTCCAAAAATACCTGATCATAAGTTGTGAATATGTTTATAAGTATTAATATTTATGTTGATTGTCATTTATTGCTCTTCGTTTCGAAGTAATTATTTTTTTTTTCTTTTTAGTTCAGGTTTTTTGATGCGTGTTTAGTCTTAAAGTCGGTTTTTATTTTTTTTCAAAACATTATTTTTATTTCACACTTAAAATGTAACAAAAGATATCTACAAAAATTTGGTAAATCACCTAACCATAAAAAACTACGACTTTCATTGTTACCAATTGAAAGAAGAAAAATCGTATAGAGTGGTATTGCGAGGTCTCCATTCCACCACCCCAACGAGCGCAATAAAAAACGATTTGGAAGCAATAGGTCATAACGTGAGGCAAGTGTCTTGTGTGCCTCACCCCAAAAGAAAAATATCCTTTGCCATTATTCTTCGTCGATATGGAGCCGGCCAGAAACAATGATTTAATATTCAATGTAACCAGGCTGGTATATTCAGTCTTAAGATTTGACCAAGAAGAAGAGCAACTATAGTCCAGTGCACCCGATGTCAAAGCCTCGGACACACCAAGGCGTACTGTCACCACAAAGCCAGGTGTGTGAAATGTGCTGGCCCTCATACAACTGAGTCATGCCAAAAAACAAGGGATACCCCAGCAATATGCGCTCTCCGATAAGATCAAATATCAAACTCGACGTCAGGCGCCTCCAATCTCCTATTCACATCCCCAGACCTCCCAACCTCAACCTCAACCCCTTGAAGAGAACACTCCTGTTAATAATTTGCCTTTAAAAGTCAAATTACCGTCTCAGAAGGAACACCCACTTCCAATCCAACCATCTGTTCAGAGCAACTCTTTACATCAAATACCATTACTGGTAGATTCTGCTCCTCATATTCTAGGAAGAGTCCAGCCCCTTACCAGTGCTCCTACTCAGTCATATAATCCCTACCAAGCTCCAGATTCATTTCCTCATCCCCATCCTTGATGATATAAACGCCATCCTTTCCTCATTCCTTTCTGAACTGAAGGACACCATCAAGCCCCTCATCACCGTTCTTACCAGAGCCCTTTCCGAAATTCTATTCAATGTCGCTAGATGAGCGCTAAGCCTCTGGCTGTCATTTTATGGAATGCTAACGGACTACAAAACCACCGAGACAAACTTGCCATTTTTCTCCATGACAATCAAATAGACATTGCCCTGCTGACTGAAACCCATTTTACTCAACGGTCATATTTTTACATACGAAACTACATCACTTACAGATCTGATCACCCAGGCAACACCTCCCATGGTGGATCCTACATTCTTATCCATAAATCAATACCACATCCCCTTGTCTCTTCTACTTCAATTGACGCCATTAAATCCACCTCAGTATCCATTTCAACTCGTCCTTTCCATATAACATTCTTTCCTCCATCTAAAATTTTCAGCCGTATACTGCCCTCCTGGAAATTACTTTTCTCATAACTTCCTTGATTCCTTATCCCGATCCCTCGGACCGCGCTTTATTGCAGGGGGAGATTACAACGCCAAACACCAGCGATGGGGTTGTAAAACATCTAACTCCCGTGGCAGCATTTTATCCCGAATTTCCACCTTCAATTGTTATTATGTTCTCTCACCTTTAAACCCTACTTATTGGCCAACATCTCCCAAAAAACATCCCGATATCCTCGATATATTTATTTCTTCCCAAATATCCACCTCCTCATACCTTTGTCGAATCCCTCGATGACCTTTCATCAGACCATAGCCCTGTTCTGCTTCACTTGCATTCTATTCTATTTTATAGAATTCTATTTAGACTAACTTGCCACACCATATTTGCGACTTAATAATAGAAAAACGTAGAGCAAGAGCGAAGTGGCACAGGACGAGATATCCATCAGATAAAAATAATTACTGCAAACTAACAAACTAAAGACAGAAATTAAAAAATACAAAATTCAAAACTTACATAATGATACAGAAAATCTTAATACCACCGACAAATCTTTATGGATTACTACCAAAAAACTAATGAACTACAGAAACTGTAATCATCCTCTACTAACCGAAGCCAAAACCTGGTCAAAATCTGACGATGAAAAATCACTCATTTTTGGCCAGCACCTTTTCCAAACTTTTAACCCTCATCCTGATATCCTTAATCTTGCTCACCTAGAATATATTAAAGCAGAACTCAACACTAGAGTCTATATCTCAATTTTGGGAGGTGGACTAGGTAGGTGGAGTGGGGGTCCATCGGGTTCATTCGGAAGTTGTCGGCGGTCATCGGCTTCGGCATTGTTCTTGCCTTTCCGTTGTCAACACTCCTTGAGTTAGGTTATTTGTTTTTGCTGCGACATGGATAAATGGTCTTGTAAGATTTGTGATAAATCATTTCACAACAATAGCAATTTAAATCGCCAATACAAAACGAAACATACAGGACAAAATTATTCTTGTACGGAATGTTTTAAAACATTCTCATGTTCATTTACTTTGAAAAGACATTTACGAATTCATAGTAATGAACTTCAATTTAAATGCCCTACATGCTCGAAGATTTTCCATCCGAAGGATAATCTGTTCAAACATGAAAGGAACGTAAATTTTAACAAATCCAAAAAGATCCTAAAGAATTGTCCAATTTGTAATTTCAGTGGGCCAAAAGATTCTTTAATTAAGCATTTTCAGATTAGTCATGAAATTAAACTTTGTTGTGACATATTTTCATTTGATAGTGAAAACGATTTTCAGAGGTGGAAAAAAGAAATTCAAGAAATTCAAAATGAATCATTCCTTTTGTACCAAGATAATAAACGTGAAGATGGTTCACGGGAAAGAATATTTAAATGCCATAGAAACGGGAAATTCGTTCAAAAAAGTCCAAGACTAAGACATTTAAAAATGCTTGGGACCAATAAAATAAATGGTTTCTCTCCGGCCCAAATGGTGGTGATCTCTGAAGAGACAACAGTCAAAGCAAGATACCAAAAAAAAAAAAAACACGTGGGCCATGCTTAAGAAATGGGCAAGATCCGATTATCACAAAATTTTCGTGAAGAGGTTGCCAAAAAAATTGCATTTAAAATTCCATTTGAATGTATTCTCAATAATGTCCGAGAATCTATTTCAACTGCAAATTTTCAAAGGAAGCATCATTTAACTAAAAAAGACATTTTTAATATAGAAAGGACTTTTAATATAAATACAAATGGTCAAAGGCATAAAAATGATTGTGTGAGTGTGAATTTTTGGATTTCTGAAATGCTTGAGACATCAGATATCATAAGATTTTATAAGCCACAAGGAGAGTCAGCCACTTCTCATCCACAGCTTAACAAAGATGACTTTGTGCTTATTTTCGCGAATAAAGCGCAGTTATCACTCTTATCTATATATGGATACATACATATGTTTGGATGAAACGCACGGTATGAACAACTATAATTTTAATTAAATTACACCGCTAGTTCTTGACTATCTTAGACAGGGATTCCCGTGCGCTTTCATGTACTCTAATCGTTGCGACCAAACAGTCATGGAAATATTTTTTAGAAATATACTCCATGAACTTGATGTACCGATTAAGCCAAATAATTTTATGAGTGACATGGCCGATTCTTTCTTTAATGCTTGGCAAAAAACAACCGAATTCTCCAACCCCTTGGTTATTTTGCAGTTGGCATGTGGACCACGCAGGGCGCAAAAATTTAAACAAAATTAAAGATCCACTTCAACGGGCGGACACTTACAAAGTGCTGATGACTTTATTGGAAGAAACCGACAAAGAATTGTTTGAAAAAATGCTTCCTGCCGCCATCGCAATTTTGAATGAAAACCAGGAGACCAAAAATTTTGGACAATATTTTCAGAAACAATACGGAGCCACAGCAAGTTCCTGGGCTTATTGTTTTAGAGTGCATGCCGGCTTGAACACCAATATACACCTGGAAAGGATGCATAAAACCATCAAATATATTTATTTACGCGGGAAAAAAGTTAGACGATTAGATAAATCCCTTTATGCTTTGATGAGGGTCATCAAAGACAAATTGTTTGACCGCTTGATAACCTTAAACAAGGGAAAGGTTACTTCGAAAGTTTCTGAATTAAGAAAACTTCATCTAAGTTCCTTAAAATTAGATCCTTTCTTAATCCATAAAGAAAATGATACATGGAGAGTTCCTTCATCGACCTCCAAAGCTATCTATATCTATGATATCAGAGTACAAAATATTGGCTGCAAGTGCAACTTAGTTTGTACCAGTTGTGGAATATGCATTCATGCTTACACATGTTCCTGTCATGATAATTCCATAAAATGGAATAAGTGTAAACATATTCATTTATTAAGTAGATTTTTAAGAGAATCCTTGCCTAGTACTTCGAGAGAAAATGAAGATATGATGGAACAACAATTAATAATTGAGCAAATATCTCAAACTAAAGAGCAATCTACTATTTTAAAACAGCTAACTTTAAGCGAAAAACAAATTGACGCTTCTGTGGAGCAGTTGAAACAAACTGCTATTGATCAGTGTTTTTCTCTGATTAATATTGCAACAACCGATCAAGAAAGGTCAGGTGAGTTTTTAAATTTGGTTTTAAAAAATATAATCCCTACAAAAAAAAAAAAAAAAAAATGGAAGCTGCAATGTCGTCGAATTCGAAGCAGCCACGATTAGTAAACAGACAAACGAAGAAAAAGAAACAATCACTCTAAATATGATTCTAAAATCAGAACCTACCAACCATTCAGATGCTAATTGACAATGGCCATTCACGCTTAGTTTTCTTCCTCTGTCTTTTTATTTTGCTGGAATTTTCAACTGATCTATTACTGTATATAACTCAATCAATTTCCCTTTTCTTGTTTTTTAATATTTGTTTTTTATTATTATTGTATATACCATGATCCATTGCATTGTTTTTTCTTCAACTTTAGTTTCTTATTTTTGTACATAGACACCTTAAGTCACATTTATTTTTGTTTAAATGGCATAAAAACCATGGTTCTCTTTAAAAAAAAAAAAAAAAAAAAAAAAACATGAGAAACTAGCAGATACCTCCTCGTGGTGTTTCTCGGGTTATGCTAAAAGCAGTGCAACAAATTTACTGTTTTATATTTTAAAATCATAGTCAAGGCACAAGTGACCATAAGTTTTCATTAGTGTGTGGTTAAGCCTGAAATTTAGCGCAACACAATCAAGAATTGATCACCGACGGTCACTTGTGTCATAACGTTTAAAGTGATCCAAAAAAATAATAAATTGACTGCTTGATCATTTTTAAAAATTATGAAACATCTCAGGTTGTTTCCTCTATGTCTCAAGACATACAAACCAATTTTTTAAAATTTTTAACTCAAACAGTTTATTTACGGTGGCAGTTTTCGTTTTGCTGCTCATAAGGGCGATTTTTCAACACCTCAATTTGCGATTATAAGGGTTTATAACATTCATAACTAGTAGTTTATTTACCTATCATTCCGTATTCTATGTGAAAATCACAGGACAAGTTAAATATAAAATCCATCGAAATTCTACTATTTGTAAATTTTTTTCAAGAGAAAAAGAGTCAAATGCAATGTGATTAATTTTTTTATTACTTGATATAGGTTTGTAGTATAACCACAAACAACGTCAATTGTACAATAAAGCCCCTAATTTTTTTTTTATGAACTTTCAAAGAATCAGTCTTTATTTTTAAATCGTTCATTTTGCCTTTCAATAGCAACTGGACTGGAGAATAAAGTCTAAAAGTTACACTAATTGTAGTTCTTACGTCCATGTTTCAAGAGAATAAAGAAACTTGTGTATTTCACTAAGAAAAAAGTTGTAAGAGTTGACTGTAGTTAGTTCAACCACTTCAGTGACGATAAAGACGCAAGTGCCGATGACCGCCGACAACTTCCGAATGAACCCGATGGCCCCCCCACTCCACCTACCTAATCAACCTCCCGAAATTGAGATATAGACTATAGTGAACTCAACATCCCACTCTAAATGTCTCCTCCCCCTAAAGCATTCCATCCTTCAGAAATATTAAACATAATTCACAGATTACCATCAAACAAAGCTCCTGGGCACGACCTAATTACTTCCCACATCCTTAAACTCCTTCCTCAGAACTAAACTCCTCCGCCATCCTATTCCTAACATACATATATAATGCGGTGTTTCACACAACATATTTCCCTGACTCCTGGAAATTATCAATAGTTAAAATGATACCTAAACCCAAAACGCCACCTGAGCTCTCATCCTCGTACCGTCCTATTTCTCTCTTACCAATCATGGGTAAAATCATTGAAGAACTCCTTTTAAAACGTTTGTATCCTATCCTAAAATACCATCATGTAATCCCAGATCACCAGCTTAGATTGGATGTCCCATCCTCTTCACGCTGTATACAGCTGACATCCCGACTCACCCTACCACTGTCCTCACCACTTACGCCGATGACACTTGTGTGTTATCAGTAAATAATAATCCTTTCATTGCATCCCAATCACTACAATCTCATATTACTAACATTCAAGAATGGTGTCGAAATTGGAGAATAAAAATAAATCCAAACAAATCCCATCCAATAACCTTTACCCTTCGTCGTAAACCTACGACGTCCTGCCCTACAGTATAGACCCCTGTTGAACACATCCGCTACCTAGGACTAAACTTGGAAAAATGTCTTACTTTAATCCACATAAAACGACAAGAAACTGCTCGTCGTTACAGACTACTTCAACATTTACTAGACAAACGTTCTAAGTTTCCAATAAATTACAAAAGACTCATTTACATGACTGTGATAAGTCCTATTTGGACATACGGAGTTGAGCTTTGGGGCTTCACTAAACCATCCAATTCATCTCGTATCCAATCCACCATGACCATAAACTTATCCATAAAGATCTTAATGTTCCATATGTTGCTGATTTAGCCCAAACCAGACAGGTATCCTTCCATATTAAGCCCCATAACCACTCCAATCCACTAGTCTCCCAACTTGCTTCCCACTCCATTCCCGATAATCCTCCGAGGTGTCTGAAAAGAAGATGGCCTAGAGACCTTTTAGTGTAGATTTTATTGAAGTGCTACTAGTGATTAGTTCTTCAAAAGTTATTTACATGCCAATGTATTCACTATCAACACATTTACTTAATGTATGTTATTTTGTACAGTTGTAATTATCAATAAATGAAAAAAACAAAACAAAATATGCAACATTTTGACACGCCATAGAACTGTAGGTGTTGCTTTGATCAAAATTTGAGGACAGTTCACATGTCAGAAATCAATTGGAAAATATTTGTCGATATAAAACATTTGTCGCTAGTACCTACAGTGTAGAAGCTATATTGGTTTGAATGAAAAAAGTCACGTTTGCCAACATTTTATAAGCGTTGTTGTTGTTGTTGTTGTTGTTGTTTTTTTTTGTTTTTTTCACCCACTAGCTCTGTTGGTGTTGCTCGGATTGGAAATTTGACGACTGCTTCCGCACTAAAATTTAATGGAATATATTTTTTGTTTTATAATATTTGTCACTAGGACCCACCGTCTGGGAGCTATATTGGTCTGAATGAAAAAAGAAACGTCCACTTTCTCTGAACTTTGTATATTTCGAATAATGATTAATTGTTAATTTAATTATTAGTTGAAGTAATTTGATCCTTTAAGTTCTAAAATATAACTTTGAAAAATCAGTAGATTATAGATAGACATACCTATGATCTATTTTTGTTTTACCCAGTCAGTGAGGTATTCGGTGTTATTTTTTTTAATTGAAAAAATTCTTACCTTATTGTTTACAATAATTTATTAAAAAGAGATAAGCTGGACAAAACAATATAATGTATAAAAATGCTTTAAAATATAAAGGCTTTGGAATGTAAGTTAACCGAATAACGCAAGTGGAAGAAATTTAAGTCCCTTATTATGAAGTCTTAAAAAGGTCTCATGAAACTTAATTGTTATTCTAGGACCCTTATAAAAATAACAAGCTAGCATGAAAAGAAACAACAAAAATTACTGCTACATTGGGCCTGTTAAATTTTACAAAACACGGCACAGTTAATCCATTTAGTTTTTTTTTTTTTTTTAAATAAATTACAAAAGCATGCCTTGGGACAACAAAGAAGGTTTTGGGCCATAACTGTAGTAAAAAGCGCGACGAGAGCCTTCCTCGATGACTGCAGCTCCACTTCACTGGGAAAATTGCCCATTCGAAAAAAAACAACAATATGATAGCCGTACAATCTTTAGTTTATTATTAAACCTATTTATGATAACTGATGAAGAATAAACCAAGTGAATTTTCAATATTATTGTTTTTTTTATAATATATTTTTAATTATAATATTTAAAGTATCACAGTAAATTTTTTTTTTTTTTTTTTTTTTTTTTTTTTTTTTTATTATTTTATTTCCAGATCGGCCTGGTAAGCCTTACATGGATGGTTTAACAATATTAATAATGTGTTAACAATAGTAGAAGGGAGGGTATAGTCCCGTGCAAGAGACACCCATAACAATTAAGTTTTATAATAATTTTAGAATAATTGTAACTGTAGAGGAAGTATATAATAACAAAAAAAAAAAAAAATAAATAAAAGACGTAACAATAAAAAGTAAGTAAATAAAATAATAATGATAATAAAATAGGGGAAAGTAAAAAAAAAATAAAAAAATAAAATAAAAAAGAAATAATTAAAAGAAAAAAATATATATAAAAAGAATAAAAATAAAAAAAATTAAATTAAATAAAGGAGAAGTTATCATAGTAATATACAAATGAAGTAATTAACAAAAATTAATAATAAAAATAACAGACAAGTGTATACACAAAAAAAATAGTAATAAAAAAATAAATAAATAAATGAAGTAATACAATCAAATTGTAGTAACAAGAACAGTAATTGGAGTTAAAACGAAAAAGTAAATATTGGATAAAATAGTCATGGTGTTTACATTAGGACGTCTTGCATGAGTCTTGGTTTCAATCTGCGGGATGTTGTTTGAGCTCCTATGTTGAAAGCTACTGCACCTTTAACCGCTGGTAACTTGCAATGAAACCTGGTGTAGCATTTTTTGATGTAATCGTCTATTGATTCTATGTCTAATTCACGGTGTAGTTAAATAAATAACTGGAACCACTAATTCACTTTTTAAAAACTTTATTTAAAGCAAACTTACAAATAGATCTTAAACTGTAAACAACTATGTACAAAGGCTATGACTGAACTGATTAAACTGATTGCTCTCTCCTAGATCTGAGGAATATATATACTAGATCTCTGAGAATGCTGACTAAGAGGTATCTGAGGACTAGGTGGGTTCATAACTCCTCCCTTCTGAAAATTCGAACTCTGAGAGAAAATTTGGTCATTTTGGACAAGAGGGAGATTTACAGGTGGGCTTGGAAATCCTCTGTTTTTACAAATTTTCAGTACCGTATAATATAGTTGAATTAAATGAATTACAATAAAATGAG
The DNA here is from genome assembly GCA_003667255.2 of Euschistus heros. NCBI lineage: Eukaryota > Metazoa > Arthropoda > Insecta > Hemiptera > Pentatomidae > Euschistus > Euschistus heros. The sequence continues at coordinate 861,684 of RCWM02000248.1, forward strand.
ATGGTAATATATACAAGCAATAATGGGGTAGAATACAATATTGGGTGATAACTAGTTTCTAAGGTTTCAAACTCTTCATGTGATATTACAGGTACATCTATTTTGTCAAATGTAATATTTAATATTTTAAAATTAGTGAGCTTATGATTAATAGATAAAGTATCAGAATTTATATAAAATTTTCTAGTTTGGTTTACAATAATTTCCTTATTATCTAACTTAATAATAGAAGTAGTTGGTAAATTAACAGGAAACGTTCCATTGCTGGATATGATTACATAAGATATATCAAAAGTTAAATAAACATCAATAATGTCAATATATTTAATAATAGGAGAAGGATTTATAATATTAGTAGAAATACATTGTGAAAGATTATTCCTTAAAGCGCTAAAGATACAAGTGTCATTAATTATCCTAAGGTTAGTACAATAGTAATTAGTTTTAATAAAAGTACAATTAGCAGTGAACATTTCATGAATATTATACAATATAAGATTATGCTTAACTAGGGTAGTTATAACTTGATTGTTGTCCTTAATCGGGACTGATAAAAGATATATCGTATTATAGACTTGAGATAGTTTTGGTATTGATATTATATAATGAATTATATTTTGTCTGATTGTACAAGAGATTTTGCTAGTCAGCCAGGTAGTTTCTAAATCATTTGAAATTAGGGTTTTATCATCAATATCTGTCTGTTTAATTATGTTAGAATGAGGGATTCCCATTCTGCACATTCCCAAAGAATTTTCAATGTCAATTACTTGAATAGTTAAATAAGTAAGAACATTATATAGTTCGTTATAATACAATGTTGTCTGCAGTCTGTCCATTGTATTGGTGACTTCACTTAATTTAGCATTATTTTTATTTAATAACTTAACATCTTTTTCAAAAGTTTCTGTTAATTGTTTACTAGTTTTTATTTCACTAGCAATGTTATGCTCCATTCGATAGTTGTTATGTTCTAAAGTTTCAATTATTTTATCGTAGTGGGCTTTGTCTTCCGCATCCATGTTCCCAGTAAGCCAGCTGATAGCGCTGCCTAAGCCATTTATTATGCCACGCCTGGTTCTGTTACCTCTGGGTATTATATTGTTAATTTTATCCGTGAGGAAATTTAATTGTTTAAAAGCCATTTCTTGTGCAACTGTATTATTTTTGGGTTTTAGGGCAAACCTAAGTCTACTTAATTCATCAATTAATTTCGATAAGTCTAAAAAATGTATAATAGTTTTATATTCTGATATTACTTTCGATTCCGGAACTTTAAATGTTTTAAGTCCTGACGAATGCTGAACATTGATTACTTTATATGCTGAAGTTACTATCAATATCGCTGAGGTCACTAGATACCATTTCTCCATCTGAAACAGTTTCAAATAATTTTTTCTTGCGATTTCGTTTAGATTTTCTTTTTCTAGCAACATTGTCAGTATGAACTTTTATGGTTTTATTTCTATCTATAAATGGTATGACAGGTTTATAAACATTTTCAGATTTATCCTTTATTCTTTTTTTGACATAAGGTTTATCTTGTTGTATCACTGGATCCTCCCGATTCTTGTTTAATTTGTCGGTTCTTTCCTCTTTTTTTTTTATTTATGGCTATCTTTAATTTATTATGAACAATATTCATGTTTTTGTGATATTCACTTACAAGCTGTTCCTTAATTATTCCTTCATTCTTTTCAGGGTCTTTTATGATTCCGTAGGTAATCTCGTTTGGAGTAAGTTTAAGCGTTTGATTGATTGAATTATTAAAAGTTAGTGTTGCTAAATTTAAATTTATTTTTAAATCATTTCTTGGATTTACTTCTTTTAAAGCTCTTAAGATTTCAATCAAAGTTGATTGGGCTCTATTTAAGAGTCCTAGGGAGTTAGGGTGGTTAGGCGTTGTATAGTAAGCTTCTATTCCTAATGATTCAAGGAAATTTCTGATTAAGTTGTTACTAAATTCATTTCCGTTGTCCATTTTTTTTTCTAATGGGATTTGGAAATAGGGCCAAATATTCGGTTAGTACCTGAAATATATTAATTGCATTTACATGTTTACATAATCTTGCGAAAAGTTTTTTTGAAAAGGTATCAATTATGGTTACTATATTATGAGAGTCAAACTTTAATATGTCTATCATTACTTCTTCAAAAGGTCTTTCCATTGTTGGGGTTATTTGATATTTAGTTTTAATAGGCTTTCGCTCATATTTCACTTGCCTACAAATAGAACATTTGTTTATAAATTCAGATATGTCATCTTTCATATTGGGCCAATAATAATTTCTTTTGAGTTTCTCAAATGTTTCTATTATACCTCTATGGTATGATTTTCCTGTATGGTATGTTTCTAACAGTTCTTTTTGCTCATCTCTTTCTAATACGTCGATTAGTTTTCTTTTGTATCTTTTTATTTTTACGGTGGGGAATTTATTAATTATTATTTCGATGAATTTGTTGTATATGGCTTCAAATTCAGTCCTTACAGACTCAACGTTTGGTTCACAATAGACACCATACACGGTTTTTGGTTTTATTAGTTCAAGAAGTGTTTCTTCTAGGTTATTTTTCCAAGGGTATGGAGTTTCTAAATAAATTCTTGTCTTACCGAAGGGTTTAGTAATAATGGGTTTGGCTGAACCCCTTTGAATTAAAATTTGGAATTTTTCAACATTTATCTTCTGGTACTATAAGAATCTGTTCATTGCTTGAATCTTGAGAATGTTGGGTTGGAGCTAAACTTAATTGTTCATTTTGAGGGGGAGGTAATTCTTGCAAAATTTCATCATAGTCTTCTGGAGGTATTGGTGGCAATTCTACATTACTTGTTTCTTGTAAAATTTTGTCTAGTTCTTCATCTGGATCTATATCCATTTCATCAATTACATTTAATTCATATTCATTTTCTATATTAATTCTACTTAGAGCGTCGGCTACAAATTTGGTTTTTCCGTCAGTATGTTTTATGTCAAACTGAAATTCACTTAATAAAAATATCCATTTCATGATTCTTGTATTGTTATTTTTCATCGTAAACAACCACTGTAATGGTTTATGATCTGTGATTATTGTAAATTTTTGACCGTACAAATATGGTTTGAATTGTTTGCAAGCGTACACAATGGCAAGGAGTTCCTTTTCTATAGTGGAATATCTTTGTTCAGTTGCGGAAAGAGTATGAGAGGCGAACGCTATAGGGTGATCCCTCCCTTCTGAAATTTGGGAAAGTACTGCTCCCAGTGCTGTATTACTAGCATCTGTCGTTAGTAACATGGGGGAGTTAAAATCTGGGTATTGAAGTATCGGGGCATTTATTAAATGTAATTTAAGTTGTTCAAAAGCGTTTTTGTATTTGGTAGGGTCAATATTACTCTCGTCTCGTAGCTGATTAGTTAAAGGTTTTGCTATCTGAGCATAATTTTTTATAAATTTTCTGTAATACCCTGACATTCCCAGGAATTGTTTAATTTCTTTAATGGTTTTTGGCAAAGGAAATTTTTCTATCGCATTAATTTTTTTCGGGTCGGTTTTAATTCCATCTTTTGTTAATATGTGCCCTAAAAATGATAATTCAGTTTTCATAAATTCTGTCTTATCAAGTTGAATAGATAGTGAATGTTCTTTTAGTTTTTTTAATATGGTCTCAATATGTTTCAGGTGATCTTCGGGAGTTTTAGAATAAATAGTTATATCATCCATATAGACGAGCGTGTTGTCGGTGTTAGATAGCATTGAGTTCATTGCACGCTGGAATGTAGGAGGTGCATTGCTCAACCCGAAGGGCATTCTTAGAAACTCATAATGACCTGTGTCTGTCGAGAATGCAGTTTTCTCAATGGACTCGCTCGACATCTCAATCTGGTGGAATCCTGAAGTTAAATCAAGTGTTGTAAAATATTGTGATCCATGCAGTTTATTCAATAAGTCTTCAATATTAGGTAGAGGGAATCTATCTGGTATTGTTTCAGCGTTTAGTTTCCCATAATCAATCACCATTCTAATTTTCTTTTTACCCGATGCATCTTCTTTTTTTGGGACTATCCAAACTGGGCTGTTGTAAAGGGAATTACTCTCTCTGATAATACCATTTTTTAACAATTTTTGATTGATTTCTTCGTCGACCTTTTCCTTAAAATATTGTGGGTATCTGTAATTTCTGGTATAAATTGGTTTATCCGTCTTCAATCTGATTTTATGTTTCAAAAGGTTTGTCGGCTTTAACTTTTCGTTTTCCAACTTAACAATTTCTGGATATTTCATCAAAATATCAAATAATTTTACTTTAGAATTCTTTTCTATGTGATCATGTCTTACTAACTGATATAATTCTTTTTTATTATTAATAATATTCAATTCATTGCTATCAATATTCATTGTTTCACCATTTAATATTTTTATTTTTAATTTATTAAATTTAATTTCTTTTATATCTTTTGTAATATTAATTTTAGTTTCTAATGTTTCCATTGTATCCATTCCTAAAAGCAATTCATATTTTTGACTAAATTTAAATATCTTAAATCTAACTAAAAATTCATCTCTCAACCCTAGCCTAGGGGCAAGATCAATTAGCACTGAGCCATTTCCTCTCTCACTTCCTACGGGGGTGAAGACTATGAACTCTTCCGACTTAATTTCAGTTCCTACGGGTACGGAACGGGGGTTTATATAATTAATTTCGGATCCTGAATCCACTAACCAATGGTCGCCAGTATTGTCTTGAAATGAAGGAGAATCATGTAAAAGATTTAGATGGTATACTGGGCATTGTCTGGTGGTTCCATTTTTTGTTCTCCTACTCCTAAAACATTTTCAAATTTCGTTTCCAATTCCGCCAATCTTGTTTTTAATTCCTGATTTTCCTCTTCCAGGTGATGGAAGTTGTTACTTTTCACTGTTCTCATAGAAACTGTATTTTGAGAATTTGGATTTTGATGTTGGGGTTGGTTATAAGTTTGTTGTTGGGGATGATTATAAGGTTGTTGTTGATTATTAAAATTAAAATTTGAGGGGTTATATGGGTTTTTTATTTGGTTACTATGACCTCTATATGGCTGTTGGTCTTTGTAGTAATTTTGAGAGTTATAGTTTCTATTATATCTCTGCTGAACAGATCCTTGGTGGTAATCGTTCTGTGGTTGATGATATTGGGGGACTTTATTGTAATTAGGATGATTGTAATTATTATTTGATGGGTTTTGATATTTTTCGGGCTTATTTTGGGGTTTGTTTTGTTTATAATGGTGGGGCTGGTAGTTTCTACCATGACCTTGGGGGTATAAGTCTTCCATGATTATTCTGCATTCGTTGTACAGAATATTTTTCATGTCTGAAAGTTCTCGAATAGTAATGTGATTCGGGTGTCTTTTAATCTAGGATGTAAATTCCTGATCACGTGATCGACTAATATTCTCATTTGTGTGGCGGTTTCCTGTGGTTTATTTTCGATAGATATGTCAACTAATATTCTATTTTTTATTAGTATTTTATAGGGGATTACCCGGTTTATATAGTCAATTGGGTGTTCATTCCGATTAATGGAAATTTGTGATGCTTCGTATTGTAGGTGCGTTGTTGTCCTACTGTCTCTAAACTGATTTATTAATCTAGTTTTGAGATATTTCACGGTCATAAAATTTTCGTACATGCATAGATGTCTTGCCGTACCTTCTAATCGAAACAATGCTTTTTGTAATAGCAATTGTTCATTTTCCTCCCTATTAAGTATGTTTTCGATGCAATTGGCATTATAAATAAGTTCAATTGCTTTTATAAAAAATACGAGTTGTGATGGGTCACCGTCATAATGTGGTAGGTGATCGTAACATTCTTTTGTCATTAGTTTAGTAGTCATTTTGTTAATTTCCTCTTCAATTTTTTCTAACTCAAACCTATTTTTATTTAATATCTTTTTTAATTTACCCTTACAATAATCTTTTTGCATAAAAATTAAATGTTTTAAATATTAATAATGATGAAATGTTAACAATAATAAAAGTTTAAAAATGTTTACAATGAAATGTTTACCTTAAAATAAAGAAGTGTTTTATGGTGAAGTCCAGTATTTAATATTTTTCTTGACTGGCGCTGAAGTATTGAAATACACCTTCAAGTGAGCTGCTCCAGATCCTGTTCAATATTTCATCGGACCTTCTTGACCAGTTCTTCAGAGTGGTTGGCGAGTATCCCAAATCCTGTTGACCAATGGGTCTATTTCGTCAGATTTTCTTGAATATCTTTGCCAACCTTCTTCTCTTCAAACTTGAAGTGCACCAGTCCCTATTTGGGCGCCAAATAAATAACTGGAACCACTAATTCACTTTTTAAAAACTTTATTTAAAGCAAACTTACAAATAGATCTTAAACTGAAAACAACTATGTACAAAGGCTATGACTGAACTGATTGAACTGATTGCTCTATCCTAGATCTGAGGAATATATATACTAGATCTCTGAGAATGCAGACTAAGAGGTATCTGAGGACTAGGTGGGTTCATAACTGCTGACTATTTCTTACAAACCAGGGAGCATCTACAGCAATTCTCAGGACTTTGTTTTGAAAACATTGTAATTTTTTCCGTTTGGTAGAGGATGCAGCATCCCACACTTCACAACCGTACATCATTAATGGCCTGAGTATAGTTTTGTAGACTAAAATAGTTGTACTTGGTTTAAGAGTCGATTTTCGGTTTATTATCGGGTACAGCATTGCCAGGCTTGCGTAGGTCTTTGTAAGTTTAATATTGATGCGGTGATTCCAGGTAAGGCGACGATCGAGATGAACACCAAGGTATTTCACTGCCTCATTAGATGGATTCCACTGAAGTCTGTTACCATTTAGAACCAGTTCCGGTGGGTCTGTTGGTCGTCTAAGGGTAAAAATTTTGGGTATGCATTTTTGTATATTTAGGTTAATCATCCATTTCTTAAGATACTTTTCTAGTTCGTTGAGGTGAGTTTGGAGCGTATTTCTGGCTATTGTTATATTTTCATGTTGAGAAAAAACTGCCGTGTCATCAGCAAACATGGCTATAGAGGTTTCGGACGATTGTATGATATCGTGGAGATAAAAGTTGAAGAGGATGGGAGATATAACTGATCCTTGAGGAGTACCAGCACTGATAGGTCTGGTGGTTGAGATGGTGTTGTTTATTCGGACGGTGAAAGTACGTTGGTTGAGGAAGGAATATAGAATATCATACAAATATTTTGGAGTATCTACTGACTTCAGTTTGTATAAGAGACCCTGATGCCATACCTTGTCAAATGCTTGTTGAAAGTCTAAAAATGTGACAAGTGTGTGTTTTTTCATTTCGAAAACGTTTACTATAAATTCTGTTAGTCTTGAAAGTTGGTGTGCTGTCAAATGACTGACCTGAAATCCAAATTGAAAATCTGGAGTAATGTTTATTTTCTGAAAAAATGAAGTTAGGCGCCCTTTTATAATTGATTCTAGAAGTTTTCCTAATATTGGTAAGAGGCTTATAGGTCTGTAACTACTGATTGGTTTAGCGTTTTTTCCTGTTTTGTGGATAACTACCAGTCCAGCCTTCTTCCAAATATCAGGAAAATAACCTGTTCGCAAGCAACTATTGAAAACTGAAGTTATGAAAATTATGGCTTTTCTCGGTAATTTTTTAATGGCAATAACTGGAATTAAATCATGACCCGGACTTTTCTTTGTTTTAAGTTTTGTAACATGCTCAAAAATCTCTTTCGGAGTTGTAAATTTCAATGGAAGTTGTACTGTTGCTTGTGGTAATGCTACAAATTCATCGATTTCATAATATACTGAGTTTCTTCTTGACGGACTTGTTTCTCTTGTTGGGATAGAAAATGTTTTTTTCAAAATAGTCTGCGAAGGCTTCAGCTTTCTTTACGTCACTAGTGATAAAATCACCATTTTCTGATAGGCTTGGAATTTTTTCTTGCTTGTTTAATAGCCGTTTTGTAGCCCTTCATAGGGATTGGTCATTTTGACCCAGGTTTGTGACATAGTTTTTATATTGTGCTAATGTGAAATTATCTAATTCTGTTTTGATAGTACGTCTTAAGTTGTTCCATATTGTTTTGAATTTCGGATTTTTAGTTCGCATCCATTGTCTTCTAGCAGAATTTTTTTCTTTTATTTTTAATAGGATAGAATTTGGAACATTGCTTGAAAAACTATTCCTTTTTTTGTGGAATGGTTTTACTGTGGAGTCATTTATGCATCTAGATATATTTTCTGTAAATTGTTTTATGGCTTCATCAATTTCATTTTTGTGTTGAATCTTTTTTTTTAAACAAATATTTTGCTCTATCAATTATTTGTAAATATCCCAGTTTATGAATCCTTTAATCATAGAACTTCGAGTGATAATTTGAGGAGTTCCGGTTGAGAACTGAATTGATATTAAGATGTGGTCCGAATTTAGAGCGTCTATTGTTTTGGTTGTTATAGGTAGGTTGATATTTGTTGATAGCATAATGTCTAAGATGTCTGGCGTACACCCTCTTCTAAAAAATGTAGGTTCAGGAGGTGCTGTGATTTTAATATTATGTCTAGAACAAATGTCTAGTAATTTAATACCATTTGAGTTAGATTTTCGACACCCCCATATGTTTACAGTTTACATATGTTTATTATGGCCTCTGAAATAAAAAAAGTTTGTAAATAGTTTACATATGTTTACAGTTCATGTCACCTAATACTAAAAAAGTATGTTCATTGAGAGGTAATAATTTTAGAATTTCTTCTTCTTTGAGTTTTTTATTTGGGGGCTTATATACTGCTGTGATAACAGTGCTGGGAGTAGAGTTTAGACGAATGGATATAAATTCGATATTTGATATGTCGAGAATAATATTTTCGGAGAAACTGATATTATTTTTGATGATAAGAGCTATTCCGCCAGAGGCTGTCGAACTGTTCCTGTCTTTTCTCAAAAGTACATAGCCTGGTATATTAAATTTAATATTACTTGATAAATGTGTTTCAGATATATCGATGGAGTTTGATTCAAGAAATATTTTAAGTAATTTTTCTTGATATAAATCAATATTATTAAATATATTATTTTATTTTTAATGAGAAAAGATTTGACCGGGTCAAATCTTTTCTCTTCAAAAATAAAAGAAATATTTTAAATTCGTTTTTTTGTGAAAAAATGCCATAAGCATTCCAGTTTAACATATTTATTTTTTTTATTTCAGAGGCCATAATAAAATAATATAATATCATTAGGACTGTAGAAATAATGATAAAAATAAACATATTTATTATAACAGGTGGGGAAGGAATTAGTAACAGTCGATGGGCTGTTGTTTACACTAAGGCCCAGTTGTAAAGAAGGAGGTTACTAACGAACTTAAATGTTTCATTATTTGTGATAAATATGGTTTTATAGCGTTGATTATTATTTTTGTAATAGCGGTCAATATGTTTTCACTGTTGTCGTCGGTATTATTTTTTTCTTGTGGTTGTTGTTCAGGTGATAAGGCAGAAAAATACGGAAAATTTGGTGTGACTTTACGAAAAGGTTTACGATTTGATGGAGTTTCTTCATTTTTGTTTTCGATATTGCTTGGAACGGCAGGTGAGTTTGTTTTGTTTTTAATTGATTGGTAATAAGGGCAACCTCTATAGCTAGCTGCATGTGCTTCATTACAGTTGACACAATATGGTTGTTCAGTGAATTTTAGTTGGCCTTTTGAAAAATGATGATTTTCTTTACATTTAACACACCTTGGTTCTAGTCGACAATAATTCTTCGTGTGCCCGAGCCTTTGACAGTTGGTACACATGGGGATGTCATTGTCTTTATTTTTTGGTTCCACTGAAATTAGAGCGGATAATAAATTTTCGAGTTTAAAAATATCTTTTGCTTTTGTATTATTTATTATTGAAACTGAACAGAGAGGGGTGGGTTTTTTTTCTTTATTTAATATTCTCGATACGTATAACACATCGAAATCTTTGGTGATTAGTTCGGATTTTAGTTCTTCATCCGTAATAGAGTATGGCACCTTTCTGATAACAACATTGAGAGTTTTATTTTTCTCTAAAGAAAAAGTATGATATTCGATTTTTTCTTCATCGTAATATCGAGTAATTCTTCTATAGTCATCAATGGAAGAGAGCATTATTTTGGTGTCTTTACCGGCTAATTTTGTAGAAAATGGATTCATACATAATGAATTTAGGTCATTTATTAGGAGTTGGTGATTATTGGCATTATGTAAAAATATCGGAGGGATTTTAGGTGTAACCTGTTTATTTTCAATAATAATACTCTCTTGAGCGGTTGTTTGTTTAGAAGAACAAGGTCTATTGGTTGTAAGGTCGGTTTCAGATAATATTTGGAATCTATTGCTAATTTTAATAGGTGAAATTTCTTGATAATATTTACCCATTTTTTTACTGGTGATTGGTTTAGTGGAGAGCCTTCGAGATTTCTTTTCTTCGAATTTGAGTCTTCTATAACATCGTGGCTATTTGGTTTAGAAGAAAGTTGGCAATTTTGGGAAATTAATGAAATAACACCTACCTCATCTTCCGATTTCATTAAGTTGTGTATAAAATTATTTTAGCTAACATGAGATAAAACAAAAAAAAACGATAATAAAATTAACAGTCACAAGAACACTAAAATTTTTCTTGAGTTATGCTTAGAACTAAAACTTTTTTTTTTTTAAACTGAGATCATTAAATTAATATTAAATAAACACATCCATACAATATATAAGAGGAAAATTACTACATATAAAAATATAAAAGATAAAATAAACAATAGAAAAATATATGAAATAAAATAAACAAAGATTTTTTTTTTATTTATTAGTATCTAAATACACACACACACACACACACACACACACACACACACACACACACACACACACACACACACACACACACACACACACACACACACACACACACACACACACACACACACACACACACACACACACACACACACACACACACACACATATATATATATATATATATATATATAAAAACATTGGCAGATAAAAAATTCAGTCAAATTGATTATATATGATAATTATATATGAATATATGATAATTATTGGAATTATTCAAAAAATAATTAAATAAAAGCAAGTAGTATTAAAACAAAAAAATACTAAGCACAACTTTAAATTCAATGAATTTTAAATTTATGAGGTTTATATCCGTCCCTTGCGTTCATTAGGTCTTGCATTCGATACGGCATATGCATGTCTAATGTGATTTTAAATAAATTCGTGGAGAACATGCTCTATAACAGTAATAAATTAATAACTTTAATATCAATTTAAAATTTCGTAATTTATATTAATGACATAGCGATGCCTTGTAAAGCAACAACCTTTAAATTGTCAGCGTTCAATAAATTCCGTTCTATATTAGAAGAAGCCTTAGAGTGTACTCGGCTTTATGATAAGGAGCTTTAAGAATTTAGGATTATAAGGATTGAATGTAGGGTCATTTGAATAGTTTAGTGTAGCTCAACTCCGTATGTCCAAACCATGGTCAAATAAATGATTTTTTTGTAATTACTTAAAACTTTAACATTCCATCGTGCAAACATTTCCAGTTTGCTCCGATAAAAAATTACCATTATCAGAAAGCTTATACTACTACTTAATATTTCTATAAATTTCATTGACAACTAACGACAACTGAACATAAAAAAAGGATTGTTTAAAAAGTTGGGATTAGTAAGTTCGTGGTCTCTATGTTAATTTAAATAGTTACTTTCTTCAAAGAGTATGTTTTTTTTTGTTGTTTTTTTTACAGGGATGAATAAAAAATTCGAGCAGTGGTGGCTTCGTGGGTGCAATTTACCATATTTTTTTCATTATCTAATAAGGTGTAATTAATAAATTTTTTAGTGTTTTATCAGCATTTATACACACACGTGTCTGTGCTAAAGCTCTTAACAAATGCAAATGTAGACCATCTGATGTGTAAATGACGCTTAATAAATTTAACTATATTTTCAGGAATAAGCAATTTTCTGTAGATATCTACACACGATTGACTTACTTCTTTATGTAAGGTTTTTTAATGATTTTCAATTGATGCTAAACCCAAATTTATTCAACATATTGATTAAATATTTCGATCGAGTCAAATGATGAATAGATTGAGCTAAAGTTACTTTGTAGTCTGCTTCTTAGTAATGGTGAAATATATAGCATGAAACACTGGTGACGCTCGTCGATATAATTATCACTTAACTTTTTATTCTTAGTACTAAACAATGAATACATAAAAAATTGTCCAAGTATTCAGTAGTTGACCTCTATCTAAAAACATTTCAATCAATTTTTTTTTTTTTTTTTAATACTTCTTGATTTTATTTAAACAATTCTAATACATTTCATATTGCATAAGTAAAGTATATAGCGACGTGAACCTCTAATAAAGAAGAAATCATTTCCCCGAAAAAATCAGTTTGGCTGATTTTTTTACAAGACAGTGCATTATTTGTTTATTGTGTTTCAACTTCCTAATTTTCTTTAACAAGGGTAGAAACGACGAATTCTTTTATCATTGGATATTTTAAAATGAGGTCTAGATGGGGTCACTGGAAGTCCTGGGTTCGAATCCCACCTGAGCGGATTAAAATTTATTTCGTGGCGGATCTACAGAATAAGTCTTGACCTTCCCACCCTGGCTAGAATATATTGGTAACCTGTAGGATAACCCGTCCTTCGCGCCTTAGCTGGGGTACATAATGACGTTAAGCCCAAATTAAAAAAAAAATATATATATAAAAATAGTTCAATAGTTCAATCAAGGTGAAATTTATATTATGTATCTTGTACCACTACTTGTACCTGATATAAAACGACTCTTAAAACCCATCTTAGCTGCCCAAAATAATCTTGTAATTCAAATACTATATACATCTAAATTCATATAAACATAAATTGAGACATATGAATAGGTGAAATAAATTAAACATCAATTAGTCCTTGTTATAATAAGATAATATAAGATTAAATTAATTACGTTGTAGCCCATAATATTTTTCCCAACAAAACTTTCATTAAAATTTTTACTTTGACTAAGGCCTATTAATGGTCCAAGCTTAATAACTGGCCTTATTAAGTGTCACTAGGGGCGGGGAGAGTTAGGGCGTAGCACTCCTATGGCCCTTTATGGGTATATTCATTCTTATGGGTTTTAATCACTTGTGTTACTATAGTATCACCATGAATTAATATTATGGCTTCATCTTAAATTTGGAAGGTGGTTTTTAAAAAAACCAACAAAAAAAAAAGGTTAATAACAAGAAATTTCATAAAAAATTAAAATTAAAAAAAAAATTATGAATGTGTTCTTAGAGCACTAGTACTTATTGTCGATGCTGGTTGCAAATTGTTATAAACTGAACGCCAAAAAATTCCACCCAATTGATTTTTTAAATTTTCTTGGCTAGAAGTTTCATTTTGTTTAAGGGGTCCAAACCAAGAAAGGGTATTGGTCTAATCAGATTTTAAAACAAAATGGTAGGGATAGTTAAGGATGGCCCAATAAAACGTGTAAACTGTCCATCAATCCTTAATCAATATCTATACTATTATATAAAAGCACAAGACATTTTTCGTTTGTGATCACTAACCATTAAAACTACTGAATTAAATTTTAACCACATCGTCTTTATAGTTCCATGAAGGTTTAGCAGTGATAAAATCCACTGATTTTCAATTAACCTTCCGTTACTCGCGGTCGCCGGTGAGGTGATCCAGCTAAAGATTCTGTAATTTACAGAAAAGAGCAGGCGTAAGCAAAGTTTCATGAACTGATATCTGACTCCTGATTCATTCATTTATATTGGTAAATTTATTTAGTTTTTGGTTTTTTTGTCTATAATAAATAATATATGTCGAAAAAAAATTAGGTTTGGGATATATAAATAGATATAAAATTTTCCAATGGTAGACCGAAAAAGGAAAAAAGAATAATAATTAAAGGGAAGATTGTAAAATTTGTTAATGAATTTAATTATCTGGGTGTACTGCTTTCGCGATCTGGTTTATTCTTAAAACAAACAAAAAATTCTGTTTCTCCTGGAAATGCAGCAATAGGAGCGGTATTAGCTACATGTAGGGGAGCCTGAATTCGAGCACATTCAGTCCGGGACAAGCTTAAGGGAGCAATAATTGACAGCACAATCACATACGCCGTAAATATTTTAGGGGTTTGAGGTATTTAGACGAATTAGAGAAAATTAACACTAATTTCTATAAAAAGTTATTCTGTTTGTCGAGATTTACACCAAATTGGCTTGCGAGGCTTGAGACTGGCTCTATCCATGATAGTTGGCTGGCTCTTAAAATAGCTTTAAATTATTTAAGAACCATAGTCCAAATGAGTGATGATAGGCTTCCAAAGTTGTGTTTTTATAACTTAGTCAAGCTGTCTGCATGTAGAAATGCTAATCTTAAGTATAATTGGTGTTTACAACTAAAAAATTTACTGGATGAAATCGGAGAAGGGGAAATAGTTTTCGAATCAAATATAGTTAAACTCAAAGAAAAAAGTCAAACTGTATTAGAAAAATACAAAATTTATTTATTTAATTTGGATCAATTCTCAACCCAGCAGTCGAATTTTAGCACATTCTAAAATAGCATTAATCCAACCGGTTCCATCCCTGTTTACATTAATATACGGATAAATATTATTTTCACTAGAATTATTGCACAGTTAAGAACTACAGGAAAACATATAATAAAAATAACCACTCCAGATAAAATCACACAAATTAATCCTCAGGAAATCTGTATGGTTTGTAACATGAAAACTAATGAAGACCTCGGACATATTCTTTACACTTGCCCAATTTATAATGGTCTGCGTAACACTTATTACCCTATCATTGATTCAAATAACAGTTTTCAAATACTTATTCCACAAAATGAAATAGAAGCAAAAGAACTGGCATATTTTATTATAAATATAATCAAAATCAGAATTTTTTTCACTGAGATATAGTAGTTTTAACTGTAAAATATCAGTATCATGTATTTACCTTTTTGCCTGAGATATGACATATATATATACATGTATATATATTTGAAAGTAGTAGTTTAATATGATCTTTGACAAAGTTTAAAGGTTTGTAAATGACATAAAAATAGTGTTAATTATTTTATTAGGTATTTTTTATTATTTTACGATTGAAACCGACTTAAAAAAAAATAGAGGTTCTCAACTCATCTGTTTTTTTGTTGTTTTTTTTTTTTTTTTTTTTTTTTTTTTTTTTTTTTTTTTTTTTTTTTTTTTTTTTTTTTTTTTTTTTTTTGTGTATGTTAGGCGATTACTCGGTCAATTCTGAATCAATTTTGATGATTGTTTTTTTTATGATGGTAGGGCATACTTCAGAGGTGGTCCCATAAAAAGTATTTTGAAATCGACGGAGCACTTTTTAGGAAAAATAAAAAAAACAGTTAATAAAAATCATATAATAATCTAAAATATCCATGGTAACTAAATCTAAATTATTAACAAAAAAAAAATTTACATATATAGTCAACTCTCGATGTTAAAAATTGTGTAAATAAGTCGAACTGAAAATTGGGTTCTAAAGAGAGAACTTCTAGGAACACCTACCTCCATGAAACGAACTATTAGAAGACACCGCCTCTATAACTCGAACTCAAATTAAAAGAATTTCATTTGTAATTTGTTTTTCAGTTTCCCGTCATTGTTTATCTTTCCAGTTCATAGCTGCACCAGTCAGTTATTATTAGTTATTCACTCAAGTGGTTTTACAGTGGCTAAATCAATTTTGATGATTCTTTTTTAGAACGGTAGGGCATACTTCAGAGGTGGTCCCATAAAAAATATTTTGAAACAACTCAGCAATTTTAAGAAAAAAAAAACAGTTAATAAATATCACTGTTATATACCCTTCCATTTTAAACATATTTAATAAATCTAAATTATTAACAAAAATAATTTACATATACAGTCAACTCTCGATGTGTTGTACTTCGATAAGCTTAATTCTTAAATAAGTCGAACAAAATCAACGGTTGGAAGTACATTCCACTTAAATTTCACCTCAAAAAGACGATTACAGATAGAAAACGTTAAAGTTTGTGTAAATAAGTCGAACTGAAAATAGGGTTCAATAGAGAGAACTTCTAGTACCACCTGTATGAAATGAACTATTAGAAGTCATCGCCTCTATAACTCAAACTCAAATTAAAAGAATTTCTTGTGTAATTTATATTCCGGTTTCCCGTCATTGTTTGTCTTTCCAGTTCATAGTTACACCAGTCACATATTATTAGTTATTCACTCGAGTGAATAATTCAGTGTCCATGCTCCGACAGAACCATCCGGGGATGATGAAAAGGACGCTTTCTACAATAGACTGGAACGACGCCTGGATTCTTGCCCACGAGCAGATATTAAAATTGTTCTTGGCGACTATAATGCGCAGGTGGGAAAGGAGAGAGAATACTTGCCTACCATAGGCCCTCACAGTATTCATGACCATACAAATGACAATGGTATGAGGATGATAAACTTTGCCGCTTCGAAAGGACTGGTAGTTGGCAGCACTATGTTCCCCCACAAGAGAATCCATTTAGCTACATGGCATTCCAATAATTGATTCACATACAACCAAATAGATCATCTGTTAATGAGCGGCCGCCATATCACTAGTTTGATGGATGTAAGGGTCTATAGAGGAGCAAATATTGATTCTGATCATTACCTCACAGTCTCTAGGGTCAGAGCAAGGATCTCAAACGTTAGAAGCCAACGTGTGGCACAGGCTCCTAAAATCAATACTGAAAAGCTGAAGGATCCCGAGGTTAGGCAACTCTTTAAAGAAAATATGAATATCGGATTTAGAAACCTGCACCAGACCGAAGATATTGACCAACAATGGCAAAAATGTAAAGAGACCATGGCAGAACAGGCAGTCACGGTGCTTGGATGCCTTAGACCAACCAAGAACAAGCCATGGTTCGATGAAGAATGTCAAAGAGTAACCAAACAGAAGAACCTAGCCTATAAGTCAATGTTACAAAGGAGACACACAAGAGGATCAGTGGAAGAATATAGGACCAGAAGAAGGGAGGAAAAACAAATTCACCAGAGAAGAAAAAGAGCATGGGAACAGGAACGACTCCGACAGATGGAATGCCTCAGGAATAACAATGAGGCAAGAAAGTTTTATAAAGAAATTAATAGCAACCGAAAACCATTTAAGCCAAGAATAAATGCATGCAGAGATAGCGAAGGTAATCTGATCACCAACAGAATGCATGTTCTGGAACAGTGGTGGAACTACTTCAACGTCCTTTTAAATGACGTAGAAGAAGAGGAAGGACTAGAAACAGAGATGCCTCCGGAAGAACTAGAACCACCTGATATGGAAGATGTATACGAAGCACTGGAGCAACTGAAAAATAATAAAGCACCGGGACTAGATGGACTCCCAGCAGAATTGTTTAAACATGGGGAGAATAATTTGTCCGATATCTATATAATATCATAATGGACATCTGGAAGACTGAAGAGATTCCTTCAGACTGGTTTAAAACAGTGATCTGCCCGATCTACAAGAAAGGAGATGTACTTGACTGTCATAACTATAGAGGCATATCTCTCTTGCCCAATGCTTATAAGGTTTTCTCCCAGATACTGTATAGAAAACTACTCCCTTTTGCTGAGGAAAATATAGGAAGGTACCAAACGGGCTTTATGAGAGGAAAATCTACCATAGACCAGATATTCTCCATCAGAAATATCCTTGAAAAGTGCAGAGAATATAATATCCATACATACCATCTGTTCATAGACTTCCAGAAAGCTTATGATAACATAAAGAGAAACGCACTGTACCAGGAACTTCTTGAGATGGGAATACCACCGAAGCTGGTACGTCTGATTAGGGCTACAATGAAGAAAATAGAATGCACAGTGCGAATCCAGGGAGATATAACTGATAGTTTTGAAACCCATAAAGGGCTGAGGCAGGGGGACTGCCTCGTATGTTTACTGTTTAATCTGGCTCTCGAAAGTGCAGTGAGAAAATCTGGGATACAGGTCGGGGGAACAATATTTAACAAGTCTAGTATGATTTTAGCATTTGCAGATGATGTTGACCTAATTGGAAGAACTCCAACTGATTTGAAAAATAGCTTCCTCAGCCTTCAGGCAGCAGCATCGAGATTTGGTTTGGAGGTGAATGCAGAAAAGACAAAACATATGCATGCTGGCCCACGACTTGATGGGCAGGAGCCGTCAAACTTAGTTGCTGGAGGCTTTTCGTTTGAAACGGTGAACGAATTTGTATATCTTGGTTCACAAGTAAACTCCAACAACGAAAAAAAGGCTGAGATCCAACGAAGAATCATAACTGCAAATAAATGTTATTTTGGGCTACAAAACCATTTAAAAAGGCAGGACGTCTCCGATGGGCAGGGCATATAGTTAGAATGAGCCCAGATCAGATTCCTAGAAGAATTCTAGATGAAAAGGTGTATGGCACGAGAAGAGTGGGAAGACCTCGGCTACGATGGATTGATGGAGTGGCAGCGGACGCAAGGACCATCTTGGGGATCCGCAACTGGAGAGCGGCGGCAGCAAACAGAGAGGACTGGCGGACTAAGGTGCAGGAGGCCTTGACTCTTCAAGAGTTGTTGCGCCATTGATGATGATGATGATGAATAATTTTACAGTGGCTATTGTAAATTCTTTCCATTAACGAAAAGTTAAAATTCATTTGCAAAGTGGAGAAATGAGAAAGAAGTTGGGCGGTTGTTGCTAGTGAATTTCGAATTCCGCGTAGTTCTCTTTCAATCATCCTAAAGAATAAAGAAAAGATCGTCACTGGTGGAAGGCGGTAAGTCAACTTATAGGCACCCTCAGAAAAAAGCGCAGTTCAGTTGAAAGTTATATGATACATTGGTACCGGGTTTTTA
Organism: Euschistus heros; assembly: GCA_003667255.2. Lineage (NCBI taxonomy): Eukaryota > Metazoa > Arthropoda > Insecta > Hemiptera > Pentatomidae > Euschistus > Euschistus heros. The sequence goes on from RCWM02000248.1 coordinate 880,638, forward strand.
ATTTTCTATATCAACGATTTTATATGTATGCACAAACAACATTCCTATTAACAAAAATGTACGTAATGAATTCAACAACAATTTTGTGTTCAATTTTCCCATTTACATGCAGATAAGTGGAATAATAACCTCGATAATTCTTTGTTCAGTAAGTCCAACTATTTTTCAGGGTAGCTTGAAGATTTGAAGAATTGACTGTATAAACAAAAATACACTCACCACTAAAAAGTAAAAAATAAAAATAACTTTTAGAAAAAAAACCAAAACCGACTTCAAGATTAAACCTATATAAACAAACTGGAACTAAAAAATAAAAAATATATTTTAATTGCTTCGAAACAAAAACCATTAAATGACAATCAACGAAATTATCGATACTTATATACCTGTTCACAATTTATGATCAGTTATTTTTGGAGTCTGTGCCAACCAAAACAAACAGAATTTGAAAAGAAATGGTAATTGTAAAGATGCTCCCACTGTTTCATTACCGCCACAACACTGTCTCCGGCCATTCGAAAGTTTATTGCTAAGGCAAGATTAAACTGCCCTTCTTGGCTGGCACCGACTATAAAAATAACTTATCATAAATTGTGAATAGGTATATAAGTATCGATAATTTCGTTGATTGTCATTTAATGGTTTTTGTCTCAAAACAATTAAAATATTATTTTTTATTTTTTAGTTCAAGTTTGTTTATGTAGGTTTAATATTATTATTTGTTTACTATTTGTATTCAATTCTTAGTTTATTCCAAGTTCTTTGGTATATTATTTGAATTATTATCTGTCGAGTATTATAATGTACATAATATTTGTAGTTTTATTAATATTTGTATTTTATTTCATTGTACATAATAAATAGCCGAACTTCTTTGTATAGGGCATGGCCCTGCTTCCAAAGAAAAAAAATAAATAAATAAAAAAAAATAGATATCTATTTACACCACAGTGCAGTAACTGCTACAGTGGGAATATTCCTAAATCAAATTGTTGAGGAAGATTAATTTGATATTTTTATTTAATTTATATAACTAGAAAAACTAATTAACAGGATATGTATTTTTGGCTTTTTTTCAGCTTATATTTTTGGCACCGCATTGTTGTTTATTTTACATTTATTATACTTTATAATTTTTTATTGGTCTAACTTAATTTCAACTAGGTATTAACAGTTATAGTTTTTTGAATTGGTATGTGCATATTTTTCCATTTTACACGTGTTAACAATATTTTTTTGATAAAAATTCTAAAGTACTTCATAAATAATAACGTATCATATTTTTTTTTTTTTAAATTGATTACTACACAAATTATGTTTTTTCCGTTTATCCCCTTTACATATACACAAATATATAAACTAAAAAAAAAAAAAAATCATTGTTTACATTTTTTACTGATGAATCACGTCACAGGTGAGCTACGACTAGTCTTGTACATACAGGTACCTCAAGTAACGGAAGGCTATTTTGATATTAAATAACTGAAAAGATGTGCATAAAAGTGAAATTAGAGAGGTTACAAAAGTACGTAGTTTGCCTACATGAGAGGTTACCAAAGTACGGTGTTGTAAACAGCTTAAAATTGATAATAAAATTTGCTTATATACAACTGAATCATTAAAAAGATGTAAATACGTAGTGCTTTAAAATTGAATTTTAGATGTCCAATTATGCTTTTAAGTAATGTTAAAATAACTAATCAGTGCCATTTTACCGAGGTTAAAAATCACTGCTACGCATCAACATTACATCATTGCAGGCATAATCCTCAATTGCATACTTCAATTCAATTCATACTAAAGATTTTTATCGATAAAAAAAATAAAACTTTAGTTATCAGTTGAAATTATTTATGTTTTTTGCGTATACGAGTGGGTGAAGCCGCAAAGGAGGATTCTAGTATAATATATTTTGAATTAAAAAAAATAAAAATATCATAAATAGAAAAAAAAAAGAGAGAGGTAGTGGAAATGGAGACTATTTCACGATTAAAGAAGAAAAAGTAAAGGATTTTCAGTTGTCTTTTTTTCTTTACCAAATTGAATTTTCAAATAAACGAATTTAGCTTTTATCAATTATTATATAAAATTAAGGAAGTAATCTCATAATACATATAATGATTAAATAATTGTAGTCATACTAAGTCATACTAATTTATCACTTCATAATATCTCGATAGTTTGAAGTTTTTTTCTGACCTCTTAAAAACAAAAATAATCGTTTTTGTTGTTTAGCTTAAAGGGTACAAAACTATCGGTAGTATGTCTTAGTATGACTACAATTATTTAATCATTATATGTATTATGAGATTACTTCCTTAATTTTATATAATAATTGATAAAAGCTAAATTCGTTTATTTGAAAATTCAATTTGGTAAAGAAAAAAAGACAACTGAAAATCCTTTACTTTTTCTTCTTTAATCGTGAAATAGTCTCCATTTCCACTACTTCTCTCTTTTTTTTTTCTATTTATGATATTTTTATTTTTTTTAATTCAAAATATATTATACTAGAATCCTCCTTTGCGGCTTCACCCACTCGTATACGCAAAAAAAAAACATAAATAATTTCAACTGATAACTAAAGTTTTATTTTTTTTATCGATAAAAATCTTTAGTATGAATTGAATTGAAGTATGCAATTGAGGATTATGCCTGCAATGATGTAATGATGATGCGTAGCAGTGATTTTTAACCTCGGTAAAATGGCACTGATTAGTTATTTTAACATTACTTAAAAGCATAATTGGACATCTAAAATTCAATTTTAAAGCACTACGTATTTACATCTTTTTAATGATTCAGTTGTATATAAGCAAATTTTATTATCAATTTTAAGCTGTTTACAACACCGTACTTTGGTAACCTCTCATGTAGGCAAACTACGTACTTTTGTAACCTCTCTAATTTCACTTTTATGCACATCTTTTCAGTTATTTAATATCAAAATAGCCTTCCGTTACTTGAGGTACCTGTATGTACAAGACTAGTCGTAGCTCACCTGTGACGTGATTCATCAGTAAAAAATGTAAACAATGATTTTTTTTTTTAGTTTATATATTTGTGTATATGTAAAGGGGATAAACGGAAAAAACATAATTTGTGTAGTAATCAATTTAAAAAAAAAAAAATATGATACGTTATTATTTATGAAGTACTTTAGAATTTTTATCAAAAAAATATTTTGAGCTAAGAAATTAGAAGCTAAGAATTTAGCTTTTATCAATTATTATATAAAATTAAGGAAGTAATCTCATAATACATATAATGATTAAATAATTGTAGTCATACTAAGTCATACTAATTTATCACTTCATAATATCTCGATAGTTTGAAGTTTTTTTCTGACCTCTTAAAAACAAAAATAATCGTTTTTGTTGTTTAGCTTAAAGGGTACAAAACTACCGATAGTTATTGTTGCCTTTACATTTGAACTCAATTTATCCGGCTTGATAACAATAACAACAGAATTCAAATAAAAATACGCAGGAATAAAACAATGAAGGGAAAATTATATATAAATTTGCTTGATTACTTTAAATCAATTACTTTCAGATGCTGACGAAGAAGTAATTGATTGATGAAGAAGTCAAGAAGGTCGGGGTTTCGGTTAGGATCTGTGGGCCAATAGGTGCTATGCCAATAGTGCCAGGAGAAATAAAATGAGATCTTTGGGAACAAAGTGCAGACTGCAATACACGCCCACGGGAGTTGGTAGTTCTTGAATCCCATTGCTGGTTCTTAGCATTGAAGTCTGCACCTAAGAGAAATCGGTGACCTATGGAATTGATTGAACTGGTATGTGGAAAATGGTTTTTTTTGGGGGCAGTAGGCTGCTGCAATCGCGGCTGGGGCTCATGGAATTGAGTCTGTTGAGGAGGATGTGGCAAGGATTTTCATTCTGGCATCTTTTCCCGTCCAGCATTTCAGCAAATGATTCAGATGAGGTAGCAATTTTCGAAGGCTGCCTTCCTCTGTTATGCTAGCTTTCTTCAGCCTCTGGTCGATTTGATTGGTACCTGTTCCGGAGGTTTTTGTATGTTTGACAACCTTTGTAGTTGGCAGAGTTTCCTTGTTGGCAGAGGGCACAGACTGCTGGGACTTCTCGGGATTTGGTGCATTCGTTTGATTTATGCATTTGCCCACATTTTATGCATCTCGGTATGTGATGGCAATATGTTTCACGTTATATCACGTTTAGGATAAGATTTTTATATTTAGACTGTAGTATAGTAGACTGAGACCTCATAAATATTTTTAACTCCTGGGGTTGGTTCTAGATCCACAAAGAATAAAGGTAATATAGTTTTGCCGCTAGCCTCGGGATACCCCCTGTTATCTTTTACAACATTAGTTATCTGCCGAACTTTATAGCCTATGGCTGGTAATTCTTCTTTAATAGTCTCTGTAGGTGTTGTTGGGTGGAGGTTTCTAATAACTACTCTCAGTGATCGCTCTTCCTTAACCTTCCGAATACCACGGTCCAAAGGCGACACCAAATACCATGGGGGTGACTGAGTCACCCCATCTATTTTTTTTCAAATTTTATACCTTTTTTCTACAATTTTAAGTTATAATATCTTAGTCTAACTTATAATAACACCATCCAATTGACAGATTAGGAAATTAAAAAATTACATCATTATAAAAAAAATTTCACAAAAATACAAAAAACTTTTTTATTTACAATTTTCACATTGTATTTCAACTTTTAGTGACCTATGCCTCTTACATACATACATTTCACATACTGAACATTGTATTTGGGACTTTACATCTTTATCTCTGGAACAAATATTTCACCTTTTTTGCGCTTTCCTTGTGAAGGGGTTCAGTGCAGGTTGATCCGTTCCAGTCTCTTCATCTTGGTCCATTTCTTTACCTTCGTATATTGTTTCTAAAGTTTTTTTCATGCTTTCAATATAATCACAGTCCTTAGGTGATGGCTCTTCTGTTGCGCCTTCATTTCTTATATTCGTAATTCTAGTATTACGAGCAAGGTCGAGAATCAATCTTGTACGAGATGACACTACACTTGCCATGATATTGAATAAAGGACTTCGAAAGTTGTAAAAGTTGAACTTTACAGTACGAATGCCAAAAGACAACTGAATTTATGAAAATAAATTAAAGAAAAAAAAAGGGGGGGCCTTTTATCAATTTCAAGAACATTGCGATGTTTATGAAATGTTGTATTCAGTTCAAAGAAATCGGCGACTTTGAAAAAAAAAGTTATCATTTAATGAAGTATATAATTTAAAAAAAAAAAATTAACTGAGCATTGAGTTTGTAATTAAATCACGATTTTGATACGCAAAAAAAAGTAACAAGAAATAACTTAGTTTTTCCTGAGACAATGTAAAATTTATATAAAATTTTCTGAATAAGTTATTAAAAAACTTTCTGTGTGAATACATCCCAGATAAGTTAAGGGTAAAAGTCATGAAATTTCAAAAAATAAAAAAAAACTATTGCCAAAAATATGCTCAAAAAACAGCGCTTGGGGTGACTCAGTCACCCCCATGGTATTCGGAAGGTTAAGCAGATAGGTGTGAAAATCAGCTTTCGTTTCCGATAAGTATTTTAATATACGGCGATAAGAATCAGGGGAATCCGGGATGATTTTAGTGTCTTTCGTTCTACTTACACGGGGATATTTTCTGGTGTCGATTATATTTTTTAGTTGGCAGCATAGTAAGGAGAAGTTCAAAGAGGTTGTGCACCTATCTATACAATGGCATCCTCCGGACAACGCATTTCCCATTGCTATGGAACCACTCCATCATTAAGCACTTTTTCTAATGCTGGACAAACCTCCCAACAACCCTTCTTTTTATAGACTAATTAGCCTTCTCCCAGACCTTTCAAAATTTTTTGAATAACTCTTTCTCAAGTTAACACTTAACGTGTCCTACCCATTCTCAAATCGCAAAATATTCTCTCTCATCAGCTTGGATTCCGCACTAGTTACTCCACAGTCCAACAATGCCTCAGAGTCGTTGACCACATATCCTCCACACTTGAAAGCAAACAATATTTCTCCGGCACATTGCACAAGCTATTTAAATTCAAAACCTATTTACCTCAATCACTATTCCTAGTTCTCCGATCCTACCTCTCTAACCGTTCCTTTCAAGTTCACTGAGGAACGGAGTACTTTATCTGCTACACAATAGAGGCTGGTGTTTCGCAAGGTAGCGTTCTTGTCCCAGTCCTATATATCTGTATGCTGCAGAGATTTCTACTACTACTGATACTTTCCTAGCAACATTCGCTGATGACACTGCTTTCCTTTTATCCCATCCAGATTTCTTAATAGCATCCTATAATCTCGAAAGCCACTTATCCCTGATTGCAACAAACTGGTGCAATGACTGGCGGATCAAAGGAAATGAATCTAAATGCACTGACGTAACATTTACCCTCCACCGAAAATCTGTTCCGGATATAGGAATATATTACAATGGTATTGCGCTACCTAAAGCTGACACAGTTCGGTATATTAGTTTCTACTCAAAAGGCAAGAACTTAACTTAGCTTTAGCCAATTGTATAGACTACTAAATAGGACATCTCATCTTTCCATTGAAAACATACTTTTCATATACAAAACCATCATATTTGGACTTATGGACTTGAACTGTAGGGGTCAGCAAAAAAGTCGAATATCAAACGCATTCAATCCTTCCAATCCAAAATCCTCCGAACTGTAGTAAATGCTACTTACTATGTCTCCAATAAAACCCTACATAATGATCTCCATATACGATACGTCCTCGACCTCATACCTCTTATATTTTTGAAATTTCATTACAACTTTTCGTTTCATCTTAATCCTCTGGCTCAATCATTATTCAGTTCCCCACACTGTGATAACCCCCCTCGCAGTCTAAAACGGCAGTGGCCCCGAGTCCTTTTGTAAAATTTATCTATGTTGCAGTTCTTGCAATGGCCAGCTTCTCCACTCATTCAGTGAGTGAATGTATAGAGCGCTCTCACTCAGCCTTCACTGGGTTTTTTTACATCAGTGACACAGCTGACTTCTCTGTGCCTGGCTTGTCCCTCCATAAGTAGAGGGATGGGTCTGGTTAGGGGATCTCTAGGATAAATTTAAATTGTAAATAAAGTATAATTGTTGTTTTAACCTTTAATTAATTTTGCCTTATTTTTACTTACTGTTATTTAATTTTTTTTCATATGTATTTTTTTTTATTTATATATTTCACCCAGATGTCTATTGAATATTTTATATTGTTTATGTATATCATTGTTCTTTTTTTTCTTATTATTTTTTTTTAAAGTACATAATGTGTGGATGTAATCACTAAGCTATCTTTATTACTTATTGCACCCATTTGTGGGAGATTGTAATAGTAGAGAGCTACGTTTTCCAGCACTCCTTCACTAGTCTTTTCGTTTAACAGATTCTTCATCATTTCTTGATCTAATCTTACTTCCTTATCCCAATGTACATTTAAAACATTGAGTGTAGGCCTAATTGCAGGGATGTCATTTGATTCAGGATTAATAAGTTTCATTAAACTATTGAAGGACTTAGTAAACGAACTTTGCATATTTTCTGATTCTGCTGGTTTTATTAGTTTTGCTCATATTCATGAAAATACCTTTGAGTTTTTAATGATATGAAATTGCCGAACGTTGAGCGCTAGATGTGGGAATCAGTCACTGAAGGTTTTAACCTTCCGCCGGGCACGTGGGCGGAATTTGGCCGCCTTTTAAAACAAAATCTGTATTCTTGTATTAGCACATTAGGCAACAGATAGCCGGGCGGTAATACCTCTTCTTCGCTAAGAGTCGGTTTCAGTCAGTTCCAAAGTTGAGTACGTCTAGTCAGGAGAGTCAGGGCGGCCAGATTGCCACCGTGTGCCTCTTCGTGAACTGTTTTTTCTTGCCATCCAACCAAAATATAACAATATATTTTTCCAATTAAATCGCATATTCACTGTAATATTATGAACGGTCATTATATAGTTTAGTTTTATAATATTTTTTTGCTCAAAAAACAAACTATAAATCACCAAATTCTTCTATCACACAGGTAACGTTACAGCAAGCCGGATGTTACTAAAACTAGTAAAAACTTTATGTACTGAACTGAACCTTGTTCATTTTGATTTATAATTATTTTTTATATGTATTAGATTTATAAGAATGGCCTAAGATAGCTGAAATACTGTATATCGATAGTCAATATTTTTATTCATATAAAAGAATATATATATGGTATAAAGAATTTTTAAAAAATTATAGAATGTAATGGTGTCTTCCTAATATTTTCCTAAGGGAAACTGCAAACACCCTAGGTGCCAAAAAACATTGTCTGCCGAAATTATGAGGGGGCGTCGAACTGGCAGACAAAATTCAAAATCCACGTTTTTTTTAGTCAAAAAGTGGACGTATTGAAGACGATTTATTTCAAGCAGAAGGGAGTTCGTGAGAGAGAGTTATAGAGAACACATCGGCTCCAGGTGAATTGTTTATAAAATCAGTTGTAGTGGACCTATCAGATCAGCTTTTAATCAGAGAGTAGTGTTGGTGATTAGTGAAAAAAGTACAAAGTATAAAAGAATTTAGACCTGAGGAAGGAATTTTAAAATCAAATTTAATTTGCGAAATATTAAGGTAAAGCAGTCAGTTATCTTAGCGATCTCGACAAGAATTTTGGCGATAGCGCCCCACCAGGTCTAGCTCCTCCCATCTTCCCACCACGACCCCTATTAAGCTGGCCCCCCCCACCATCGCCAAACGAATTAAAACCTATTGCATAGTTTTGTGCTATTTATGTGCTAATTTGTTGCCGTAGTACGGATTTTGTTGCTCGCACCGCTTGGCAGGTATTAACGATCAAAGGTGGGGGGGCTAGCTTAATATTAAGCTAGCCCCCCCACTACAAGAAAGAAAAGGAATTTCAAAAAACTGCTTATGTCGGAATTTGTTGCTCTAAGATGGCATAAAAAAAATTTAAAAAATCAATAATTTATAAAAATAAAAATTATGTCACATACGAGTGTTTACCGCTTACCCGTAAATGATGAAATGTCTTCAAAATAATATCACACTATCTTAAAGACACAACAATGTAACAAAATCTAGTACACATATATAATGAATTTAAACAGTATAAATAAAATTCTTAAACATAAAAAAATAACTATATTCTATTTTTAAGAAGAACCAGTTCCACTGCGTGACTTAACATGACCGCGTAGACATAGTGTCCATTTTTGTTTCCTAAAAACGAGCAACAAATTCAGTTTCATATATATTTCGATTGCAGAAGGTATAATCAATAATGTAATGTCAAAAAGATGTGAGCAACTAATTTTTTTAGAAAACTATTATGGTCTAATTGAGCGTAATACTTATCAAAAACGAAAAAGTGTCGATTTTCGTTCCTTAAAAACGAGCAACAAATTCAGTTATTTATATATTTTGATAGCAGAAGGTATAAACAATAGTTCAATGCCAAAAAGATGTGAGCAACTAATTTTTTTAGAAAACTATTATGCTCTAATTGAGCGGAATACTTATCAAAGACGAAAAAATGTCAATTTTCGTTCCTTAAAAACGAGCACCAAATTAAGTTACTTATATATTTCAATAGCAGAAGGTATCAAAAATAGTACAATGCCAGAATGATGTGAGCAACTACATTTTTTAGAAAATTCTTGTGGTCTAATTGAGCGGAATACTTATTAAATACGAAAAAGTGTCGATTTTCATCTCTTAAAAACGAGCAACAAATTAGGTTACGCATATATTTCAATAGCAGAATGTATAAAAAATAATTCAATGCACAAAAAGATGTGAGCAACTAAATTTTTTAGAAAACTATTATGGTCTAATTAAGCAGAATTTTTATCAAATACGAAAAAATGTCAATTTTCGTTCCTTAAAAACGAGCAACAAATTAAGTTACTAATATATTTCGATAGCAGAAGGTATAAACAATAGTTCAATGCCAAAAAGATGTGATCAACTAATTTTTTTAGAATACTATTATGCTCTAATTGAGCGGAATACTTATCAAAGACGAAAAAATGTCGATTTTAGTTCCTTAAAAACGAGCAACAAATTAAGTTACTTATATATTTCAATAGCAGAAGGTATCAACAATAGTACAATGCCAAAAAGATTTGAGCAACTAATTTTTTTAGAAAATTATTATGGTCTAATAGAGCGGAATACTTATCAAATACGATAAAGCGTCGATTTTCGTTCCTTAAAAACGAGCAACAAATTCAGTTACTTATATATTTCGATAGCGGAAGATATAAACAATAACCCAACGCAGAAACGATGTGAGCAACTAATTTTTTTTTTTTTTTTTTGAAAACTATTATGGTCTATTTGAGCTTATTTATGTTTTTTTAAAAAAGATAAGAAATCAAGCATAGGTACTCACCTTCGAGGTAACTGAAACACTGAATTTTTGAGAAGTAAAAAGGGGCAGTTAGGTTAAGTTTTAGATTTGCAATGGGGTTTCCGTTATGACTCATTGGGTTTTTCCGTTCCTATGGGAAACAAATTTAAAACGGGGCTATTGGATATGTTAATCATATTATTTAAACAAAAATCTGGATCGGTTTTAAACGATTTTATTATTTCTAGTGATTCAAAAGTATTTAATTTTGGGCTATTTTCTACTTGATGTAATATTTTTACTCCCAAGTCTTTATTAAATTTGTGGTTACTTTCATTTAGATGGAAAGCGAAATTGGAATTTTGGGTCTTATTAGTGTATGCTCTTATATGTTCTTATTTACTCTTTGATCGTCCGGTTTTTCCCGTGTATTTTGCTTCACAGTCATTGCATTTTAATTCGTATACGCCGCTTTTTTGGAAAGGATCTATTTTGTCTTTTGGTGAAGGGAAGTATGATGACAACAACAGAAACAATAGAAATTTTAGAAGAACTAATCTTCCGGTATTATCTTCAACTACTAGAAAAATTAGACTTTTACAATTTAAGTCAGTTTGCATAAAACATAATTATTTTCAATTTAACAATACATTCTATAAACAGGAAGAAGGATTACCAATGGGGTCCCCTCTTTCACCCCTTCTGGCAGATCTTTTTATGAATAAATTAGAACGGAAAATCCTTCATTCAAAACTAGCTCAACACATCATGAACTTTAAATTTTTTAGACATAGAAATCTCCATAAAAAATAAATAACACGAATTTAATATATACGGGAAACCCATACATACAGATGTAGTTATAGACAACAATGCCAGGAGACCACTAACACACAAACTCGCAGCATTTAATAGCATGATATACCGCCTTTTAAATATACCGCTAAATGAACGAAATTATAACAAAGAAATAAAAAAAAACAACTATGAATAAGATATACAAAGAACCCCAGAGGAAAAAGCTACCCCAACAAAATATATTTTTATACCATACTACGGCCCAATATCCGCTAAAGTCGGGAAAGAATTGAAAAAAATTAGGTTTAAACCCTGCATTTAAAATAGATAAACCACTGTCATCATACTTCCCTTCACCGGAAGACAAAATAGACCCTTTCCAAAAAATGTAATGACTGTGAAGCAAAATACACGGGAGAAACAGGACGATCGGTAAATCAAAGAGTAAATAAGAACATATAAGAGCATACACTAATAAGACCCAAAATTCCAATTTCGCTTTCCATCTAAATGAAAGTAACCACAAATTTAATAAAGACTTGGGAGTAAAAATATTACATCAAGTAGAAAACTGAAACACTGAATTTTTGAGAAGTAAAAAGGGGCAGTTAGGTTAAGTTTTAGATTTGCAATGGGGTTTCCGTTATGACTCATTGGGTTTTTCCGTTCCTATGGGAAACAAATTTAAAACGGGGCTATTGGATATGTTAATCATATTATTTAAACAAAAATCTGGATCGGTTTTAAACGATTTTATTATTTCTAGTGATTCAAAAGTATTTAATTTTGGGCTATTTTCTACTTGATGTAATATTTTTACTCCAAGTCTTTATTAAATTTGTGGTTACTTTCATTTAGATGGAAAGCGAAATTGGAATTTTGGGTCTTATTAGTGTATGCTCTTATATGTTCTTATTTACTCTTTGATTTACCGATCGTCCTGTTTCTCCCGTGTATTTTGCTTCACAGTCATTACATTTTTTGGAAAGGGTCTATTTTGTCTTCCGGTGAAGGGAAGTATGATGACAGTGGTTTATCTATTTTAAATGCAGGGTTTAAACCTAATTTTTTTCAATTCTTTCCCGACTTTAGCGGATATTGGGCCGTAGTATGGTATAAAAAATATATTTTGTTGGGGTAGCTTTTTCCTCTGGGGTTCTTTGTATATCTTATTCATAGTTTGTTTTTTTTTATTTCTTTGTTATAATTTCGTTCATTTAGCGGTATATTTAAAAGGCGGTATATCATGCTATTAAATGCTGCGAGTTTGTGTGTTAGTGGTCTCCTGGCATTGTTGTCTATAACTACATCTGTATGTATGGGTTTCCCGTATATATTAAATTCGTGTTATTTATTTTTTATGGAGATTTCTATGTCTAAAAAATTTAAAGTTCATGATGTGTTGAGCTAGTTTTGAATGAAGGATTTTCCGTTCTAATTTATTCATAAAAAGATCTGCCAGAAGGGGTGAAAGAGGGGACCCCATTGGTAATCCTTCTTCCTGTTTATAGAATGTATTGTTAAATTGAAAATAATTATGTTTTATGCAAACTGACTTAAATTGTAAAAGTCTAATTTTTCTAGTAGTTGAAGATAATACCGGAAGATTAGTTCTTCTAAAATTTCTATTGTTTCTGTTGTTGTCATCATACTTCCCTTCACCAAAAGACAAAATAGATCCTTTCCAAAAAAGCGGCGTATACGAATTAAAATGCAATGACTGTGAAGCAAAATACACGGGAAAAACCGGACGATCAAAGAGTAAATAAGAACATATAAGAGCATACACTAATAAGACCCAAAATTCCAATTTCGCTATCCATCTAAATGAAAATATCCACAAATTTAATAAAGACTCGGGAGTAAAAATATTACATCAAGTAGAAAATAGCCTAAAATTAAATACTTTTGAATCACTATAAATAATAAAATCGTTTAAAACCGATCCAGATTTTTGTTTAAATAATCAGATTAACATATCCAATAGCCCCATTTTAAATTTGTTTCCCATAGGAACGGAAAAACCCAATGAGTCATAAGGGAAACCCCATTGTAAATCTAAAAATTTACCTACCTTTGTCATTACGTTTGTCGGTACTCTTTCGGTTAAAACTCCAAAACTATTTACCCGATCTAAAAATTTTTTTTTTTATCTGAAAGCTGGTTAAATTTACTGTCTAGTAAATAAATAAGTAAGTAGTAAGTAAATAAGACTCTATGTATTAAGTTTTTAAGAAGTCCCTGGAAACATCCATGCCAGCACGTTAAGAACCCCATACTATTGTGAAATTCTTATTTTTTCGGCACATTTCTCGTATTAACTCCAAAAATATTTGTTCGATCTCGAATTTTTTTTCATCTCAAAGCTGGTTACATTTACTATCAGATACTATATATAAAATTTTAATTAATTTTCGTTAAATACTGTTGCCAGCACGCTACAAGCTGCAAACGTTTATAAAATCCAAATTTTTTTGATTCATTTTCTGTATAGGTAACTCCTAAACAATTTGTCCGATCTTAAATTTCTTTTTTTCCATCTTAAAACTACTTAAATTATCTATCAGGTTCTGTATATCAAATTGTGATTAAATTTCGTACAATATCCATACTTACACGCTAAATGTGTATGTTTTGGAAAAACATGACAGTTCTGATATGTTGAGTGGGCTGGTATGGGTACTTCACGGAATTAATTCAAAGTTTCATTTAATGGATCTCACAGCAAATTTAATCAGCATTAAGATATAAAAACGGATTATAATTCAGGATCAAACCACTTGTTGTTTCGAGTTATAACGAAAAATGTGCCAACAAAAATTCAATTTCACAACATTACGCGGAATTTAGTGTAGTGGAATGGATATTTCACGAAATTTAATTAAAATTAGATATATCGGATCTGATAGTAAATTTAACCAGCTTTGAGATGGGGAAAAGAAAATCGGGATCAAACTAATAGTTTTGGAGTTATAGCCAGAACAATAATAACAAACGTGTTTTCTCGGAAAAGTGTGACAGCCAAATTTTGTCCTTCACAGTTCCAAAAATATTGATCGAATTAAAAAAAAATTAATATAACCAAATTTATTACGAATTTTCTTAGCTTTAATAATATATGGAAGATAATATGTGCTAAAAGTATTGCTTCCCGAGTTACTGTATCTAACTGCTAAAAACGTACAATTTTCAACAATTTCCCCCTCCCCTGCCAAAACCCGATGATCTTTCGAAGAAATCTTTTTAACACATTTAGAGCTAAGGTTAGTGAACAATTTCCAGTAGTCAGATATTTTTTTTCTTAATTCAATTTCCAGGTTTGAAAGTAAATTACCCTTCATTACTATAAACATATTAACTTTAACTACTAATATTTTATTTATAGCAATACCCATTTAATAATAAACTATTCATTTGTGAAAATAAACATTTAAATTTAAAAATAATTTTTAAAAAAAAAAAAAGAAGTTTCAATTGAGATATTAAAAGAAATATATTATATTAAATATAGCTATTAACATTAGTAATAAGGACTGGAATGGTCATCCACAACTTCTTTTGAGATGTTTATAATATATATTCAAAAGATATAGTTAAACTCAAAGGCAGTATAACAAAAATGTTTAACCCTTATACTATAGAAATGTACAAATAGCTAACTTTGTCAACGCTGAGTATTCCGCTCAGTTAGACCATAATGGTTCATAAAAAAAATTAGTTGCTCTCATCATTTCTGCATTAAATTATTGTTTATACCTTCTGCCATCGAAATATATAAGTAACTGAATTTGCTACTCGTTTTTAAGAAACGAAAATTGACACTTTTTCGTATTTAATAAGTGTTTCGCTCAATTAGTCCATAATAGTTTTCTAAAAAAATTAGTTGCTCACATCTTTTTGGCATTGAACTATTGTTTATACCTTCTGCTATCGAAATATATAAGTAACTGAATTTGTTGCTCGTTTTTAAGGAACGAAAATCGATACTTTTTGTCTTTGATAAGTATTCCGCTCAATTAGACCATAATAATTTTCTAAATAAATTAGTTGCTCACATATTTTTGGCATTGAACTATTTTTTATACCTTCTGCTATCGAAATATATAAGTAACTGAATTTGTTGCTCGTTTTTAAGGAACGAAAATCGACACTTTTTGTCTTTGATAAGTATTCCGCTCAATTAGACCATAATAATTTTCTAAAAAAAATTAGTTGCTCACATCTTTTTGGCATTGTACTATTTTTGATACCTTCTGCTATTGAAATATATAAGTAACTTAATTTGTTGCTCATTTTTAAGGAACTAAAATCGTCATTTTTTCGTCTTTGATAAGTATTCCGCTCAATTAGAGCATAATAGTATTCTAAAAAAATTAGTTGATCACATCTTTTTGGCATTGAACTATTGTTTATACATTCTGCTATTGAAATATATAGGTAACTGAATTTGTTTCTCGTTTTTAAGGAACTAAAATCGACACTTTTTCGTCTTTGATAAGTATTCCGCTCAATTAGACCATAATGTTTTTTTTTTTAAAATTAGTTGCTCACATCTTTTTGTCATTGAAATATTGTTTATACCTTCTGCTATCGAAATATATAAGTAACTGAATTTGTTGCTCGTTTTTAAGGAACGAAAATCGACACTTTTTCGTTTTTTATAAGTATTACGCTCAATTAGACCATAATAGTTTTCTAAAAAAATTAGTTGCTCACATCTTTTTGACATTACATTATTGTTTATACCTTCTGCAATCGAAATATATATGAAACTGAATTTGTTGCTCGTTTTTAGGAAACGAAAATGGACACTATGTCTTCGCGGTCATGTTAAGTCACGCAGTGGAACTGGTTCTTCTTAAAAATAGAATATAGTTATTTTTTTATGTTTAAGAATATAATTTATACTGTTTAAATTCATTATATATGTGTACTAGATTTTGTTACATTGTTGTGTCTTTAAGATAGTGTGAAATTATTTTGAAGACATTTCATCATTTACGGGTAAGCGGTACACTCGTATGTGACATAATTTTTATTTTTTTAAATTATTGATTTTTTAAAATGTTTTTATGCCATCTTAGAGCAACAAAATAGCAACAAATTCCGACATAAGCTGTTTTTTGAAATTCCTTTTCTTTCTTATAGTGGGGCCCCGCCACCTTTGATCGTTAATACCTGCCAAGCGGTGCGAGCAACAAAATCCGTACTACGGCAACAAATTAGCACATAAATAGCAAAAAATTATGCAATAGGTTTTAATTCGTTTGGCGATGGTGGGGGGGGGCAGCTTAATAGGGGTCCACCTCACCTCTCCAGTGACAGCTGTCACGCGAGACCCATTCATACGTAAATATACCACAGATACTTATATTTATTTCAGAACCAAATAGACTTGTTATAGGGTATTATATACACTAACCTTTTAAATTTACTTTAAGGTTTCTACAATAGAATAAAACTTTGATATATTATTAGAGAAAATTTCAGGCTTAGAAACAAAATTAGATGAAAATAGAAAATTTCAAGAAGAAGAGATCAAAGATATGAACTCACAGGTAAATGAATTGGCTAGTAATATTCAGAATTATAGAGAAAGAGAGCAAAACAACATTCGAAAGAAAAATATAATATTCGGTTTAGAAAGAGAACAAATAATCAAAATGAATAATACTGTGCTAAAAATATTAAATCGCATTAATTCAGGCTTTAGACCATACGACATTATAGAAATGAGGCAAATAAATTCTAAAAATAAAAATGGTACTGTATTTGTGAAATTAAACTCTATGTTTTTGAAAAGAGATATTATGAAGAATAAATTCCGACTAATGAATTCTGAAGAGTTTAAAATGATAAAAATTAAATATGACATGCCGAAGGCTGTCAGAGAAGTTCGGAAGGAATTGTTTCCGTTAATGGGAGCCCCAGGAAAAAAGGCTTCGATGAGATATGATAAGCTACTGATTGAAGGTAAGCTGTACACTTTAGATGTGTTGAAGTTTTTAGAGGAGCAGCGTAATAAGATAGGTTGGAGTGAAGAGAGCTCTCCAGAAGTTAAAGAAATAAGGGACAATAGCACATTCAAAACACCAGGTCAGAAAGTATTAAAGAAAGAAAAAAGAAATAAATCTCCACAGAGAAGTCATAGTCTGGACAAATATTTATATCCTAAATTAGAAGAAGATAAAAATAAGGGGGTTGGTGGGTCAGATACAGTAGCGGGAAGAAGCCAACAAAGACCAAAGGGAAAGTAGCAAATACCAAGGCGGACCAGGACTGACCTTAAGGAAAACGATATAAACATCTGTACACTGAACGTTCAAACTTTGAGAGAAGAGAAGCATTTGGTAGATTTTGAGGAGGCTTTAGGAGACATAAATTGGGACATTGTAGTACTCTCTGAAATAAGGAGGAATTATTCCACTATAATTGAAAGGATCAATGGAAACCTCTTCACGCACACAACTGCTATTAATCGACAACTTGGTGTTGGTATTTATTTGGCAATCAAATTAAAAAACTCGTTCACGGAATTTCAGGACTTTAATTGCAGAGTGGCCTCATTATCCATCGATATAGGAAGAAGTAGGAAAATTATTTCCGCACACGTTTATGCACCAACAGCGGAATATCCGGAAGAGGAAAAAGTAAATATTAAAAGTAGAGTAAAAAAAAAAAAAAAAAAAATCATGAGAAGGTTAAAACGTCATAAGACAGCCGGGTGATTTTAATGGAAGAGTAGGAATGAGGCTGGACGGAGAAGAACAAATAATGGGCACCAATACTTATGTAAGAAGGAATAGCGGAGGTAGCCGCCTTGTAAACTTTGTTCTACCACAAAGGCTGCACATAGGAAACACCTATTTTAAAAAAAGAAACGCTTTTAAATGGATTTGGCGCTCACCACGGGGACAAACATTTGAAATCGATTATATCCTCACCAGTAAAATTAAACATATTAAAGATGTAAGTGTGATACCTAATTATAATTTCAAATCGGATCACAGAATATTGAAAGCTGTTTTTGTTATTGAGAAATTCAAAAAAGAACGACCTTTCAAAGTAAAAAGAAAATTTTCCATGTTTCAAGAAGAGGACTAAGCTCATGAATTTACAGAATAACTCTTGGAAAAGTTACCTACATGGCTGGAAGGAAAGACCATCCAACAGAATAATGATAAACTGATTAAGGTTTCAGAAAATTTTAGCCCAAAGAAGGATAATATACAAAGCTTTAATAAGAACAACAAATAATCAATAACTACCCTAAAGTTACTGAAGAAAAGAAGAGAAGTCAAATCACATCCGGAAGCATATCCAATGCGTATAACAGCTCAGAATGGCGAAATAAGAAAGAACATTAAAGAAGACAACCAAATACTCGAATATTTTGATAACCGAAATAATCTCTAGGAACAGCTCAACTAAACAAATAAGGAAGGAATTGAGCCTAGGCAGAAACTGGTTTTTGTCTCTTGATAGTAAAGATCATAAAACACAAAAAATAACAGATAAAGGAGTTATGATAGCAACAGCTTCGAGCTATTTCAATAAAATTTACGATTTTAGATAAAGTAATCTAGTACTGGTACTACTAAAGGCAAATATCAAAGACACTGTTCCAGAGATGACAAGAGCAGAGGTCAGGAACGCAATAGACAATATAAAGAGTAATAAAAGTCCAGGTCCCGATGGAATAAGGAGTGAGATGTTCAAAGTAGGAGGTACAATTATGATAGAACATTTAAAAAACTTATTTAACTTAATAATGTTGCAAGAAGAAATTCCCCATCAATAGAAGACAGCCAAGATAATTTTGCTTCATAAAAAAGGCAGCAGAAATAAGATTAATAATTATAGACCTATATATCTTTGTTCAACGGTGTCAAAAGTGTTTGCCTCTATCCTTAAGCAGCGTCTCACTGGGAAAATAATGGAGTTCATAAATGAGTATCAAAGTTGATTCAGAAAAGGGTATTCTGTGACCGACCACATTCAGACATTAATCAGGTCATTGAAAAAGCGAAGGAATACAGGTTTGCTACTTATTTGTGTTTTGTTGATTTCCAAAGAGCGTTCGACAGCATTTTCCATAGACGTATCTATGAGGCCCTACAAGCGATAGGTATAAACTGCAAATATGTTCGCATAGTAATGCAGCTGCACGAAGATCATCATTCAGTCATCAATCATTCATTGCTACTGAAAGAAACGGTCCAAACTTAGCAGTCAGGCGAGGAGTGCGCCAAGGAGATCCTCTATCACCAATACTGTTTACCTTAGTGTTGGAAACAGTATTTTGGCGTATAGATTGGAAGAATGTCGGCATAAAGATCAGCGGAAGATGGCTAAACTGTCTCCGATTTGCAGACGATAATGTTTTCTTGGCGAGCAATGCAGCAGACCCAAAAATGATGATGGAAACTTTATTGGAGATGTGTACAGAAGTAGACCTCTCACCTAACTTTGATAAAACAAAGCTATTGACGAACGCGGAAAACGTGGATATCAAAGTTGTAAATCATAGTTTACAATAAGTAGAAGATTATAAATATCTTGGGCAGTTGGTCTCTTTTACAAATAAATCGTGGAAGGAAGTGCACAGAAGAACATCTATAGGATGGGCTAAGTACTGGTCATTGAAAGCAATAATGAAAAATGATTCCCCGAAAGAGA
Organism: Euschistus heros; assembly: GCA_003667255.2. Classification (NCBI taxonomy): domain Eukaryota; kingdom Metazoa; phylum Arthropoda; class Insecta; order Hemiptera; family Pentatomidae; genus Euschistus; species Euschistus heros. Next base: position 900,498 of record RCWM02000248.1, read on the forward strand.
TAAAAAATAAAGTGTTCGATACCAGTATACTTCCAGCCGTCTCCTTTGATAGTCAGACTTGGGTCCTAACGAAAGCCCAAACAAGGAACCTGATAAACTGGCAAAGAGCAATGGAAAAATATGTAATAAGTAGGAGGGAGAAGGTTAGGAGTTGTGTCATCAGATAGAAGACTGGCCTGAAAGACATAATTCACCATATCGAGAAACATAAATGGGAATGGGAGGGGCACATCTTAAGAAGAACTGATAAAAGGTGGTCAATGGAAGTGTCTTTTTGGACACCCTATAACTACAAAAGGCGAAGAGGAAGACAGTTGAAAAGATGAAGTGACTTCTTTAAGAAGAAGGCCGGAACACTATGGTGAGGAATTCCAAGGGGTAGTATTATATGGAAAGAGAAGTGAATCCAAATCGCGAACCCGGCTTAGGCTGGTCACCTGGGAAAGTCTAGACCTACACACCCTGAGGGAAGGCCCATGTTCAAACTCACAGAAGAATTTTGTTTGTAAATATGATAATGACTGCGGGCTTATTTGTAAATATGTTAATTTTTTATTTTATATTGTATTTATTTGAATTTAAGGATTATTTGTTGAGTTATGGTCATAATAATAATATAATTATTATTTTTATTATTATTATTATTTCAAGCACACAAGAAACTGCATACTCCCTAGATGACAAAAAATGTTGTCTGCCAAAATTTAGAGAGGGCTAAGCACCGGCAGACGCAATTCAAAATCCTCGTGAAGGCGTCATACAGACTGACATTGTTCAGAACTCACACCCTTTTCGTCCAACAGTGAACTTTTTGAACATGATTTCCTTCTTATTTGATTTCTAAATAGTTTTTCTCTAGATCAATTTAGGCAAATTATATTATAATGCTACCTACAGAAATTACAATATAATTATTTTTATATAAAATAGCCTTGTTAATATAAAATTTAATGTTAGGAATGCCAATTAAATTACATGGACAGTCTTAATATAAATATCGGCAACATAATTAAAGAAAGAAAAACATTTTATCTTATAAAGTTATGAAATATATACTACACTGGAACAAAATATGTGGAAAACATGTAGTTCTTCGCAATAGTATGTTCTTGGAAAATCTTATGTTCTTAGTCGTTTGATTGAATAACTCGTAAACCATTACTGTAGCGGCGGCTAGGGGTTCTTGTGAATTCAGCCGAAACCGTCCACTTTTGTGAAGCTGGTAGCTCAACATAATAAATATAGTTCAATAAACATTTCGCCTGTAACTTTATTTCAAATTAACAAGGTTAGTTTTATAAATAAATAAGGCTTATAAATTATTATGATATTATTCAACAATTACAACTTAATAATGATTTAACATTACATACAAATATAACCTTTCATTTTATGATCACTAAACATTAATAAATTACCAAGGTAAAGTTCAACAAACTATGTTTCAACGATGGTTTGACTTTGTGAGTTAATGTATGATAGTAGATGACGTTTAGAGACCCGTGGTGAGTCAAACGATTATAGCTGATACTACATAGTCTCTTAGTACCAGATCTGGATTGTCGGGCCTTGCGCTCCGAATGCAAAAACATGCAGCGATAGAGCTCTCTCGTCCATCATAAACTAACAATGCCAGCACGCTAAAATCCCGTACAACCCCAAAACTTCGTCTGATCCAAAAATTATTTTTCTCAACTGATAGCTATCTAAATTTGCAATCAGACCTATATATTAAATTAATATGAAATCGTGTAAAATACCAATGCCAGCACGCTAAAACCCGTACTGTTGTGAGGTTTATGTTTTCTTTCACATTTTTCGCTATAATTCCAAAAATATTTTTTTAATTCAAAATTTATTTAATTTAATTTTTAATAGGACTAAATTTATAATCACATCAAATATATATATAATTTTGAATGAATCCCGCAAAATACCCACGCCAGCCCACTGAACATGAAAAATTACAAAAATATACACATTTAGTGTGCTGGCGTTGGAACTTTACGGATTTCAATTTAAGTTTTATTTATAAAATGTGATATTGAATTTACCCCAATAGTTTTGGGGTTATAACGAAAAATGTCCAAAAAAAAAACATAGACTTCACTTCAGTACGAGTTTTTAGCGTACTAGCACGGGTACAGAGCTTCATCAAAATTTTATGTTTGGGGTCTGATAGCAAATTTAGTCAGCTATCAGTGGAGAAAAATAAATTTTGGATCGGATGAGTAGTTTTGGAGTTATAACGAAAAATGTACCAAAGAACTTAGATTGCACAACAGTTCGGGGTTGTAGCATGCTGACATTGGTAATTTATATAACTTTATATCAATTTAATATATGAGACTAATTGAAAATTTAGATAGCTATCACTTGAGAAAAATAAATTTTGGATCAAAAGATAAGTTTTGGGGTTATAACGAAATATGTGCCAAAAAGCATAGACTTAACTACAGTACGAGTTTATAGCGTGCTGACATTGGTATTTTATATAACTTTATATCAATTTAATATATGGTACTGATTGCAAAGTTAGATAGCTATCACTTGAGAAAAATAAATTTTGGATCGGACGAATAGTACGGGATTTTAGCGTGCTGGCATTGTTATTTTACATAACTTTATAGAAATTTCATATATGTAGTCTGATAGGAAATTTAGCCAGTTACTTACCACAAGTTAGCCAATCTTTGGTGGCCAAACCGTTTGGAAACTATTGATCAGAGCAAAAGAAATGAATAGTAACAAATTTGTTGCAAATTTAGTTGGCTTTAATAATTTACAGAACTCAAAATATACTATACGTAACGGTTTCCGAGTTATTCAATCAAATGACTAAGAACATACGATTTTCCAAGAACATACGATTCCAAAGAACTACTTATTTTTCACCTATTTTGTTCCAGTGTAGTACATATTTCATAACTTTGTTAGATGAAATATTTTTCTTTCTTTAATTATGTGGCCGATACTTATATTAAGACTGTCCATGTAATTTAATTGGTATTCCTAACATTAAATTTTATGTTAACAAGGCTATTTCATATTAAAATAATTATATTGTAATTTCTGTAGGTAGCATTATAATATAATTTGCCTAAATTGATCTAAAGAAAAACTATTTAGAAATCAAATAAAAAAGGAAATCATGTTCAAAAAGTTCACTGTTGGATGAAAAGGATGTGAGTTTTGAACAATGTTAGTGCCAACATTTTTTGGCACCTAGGGGGTTTGCAGTTTCTTGTTTCCTTTAAATAAATCATCCTCAAACATTACCATTTTTTGATATTTGCTACCCTCTTTCGGTGGTCGCCATTTTGGAACGCCCCCGCTTTGAGTTGGCAGACAAGTGCAAATTAATTGCTGAGGGTGGACATTTTATGGCTTTATGACTAAACGTTTTCTTCAAATAGGTCATTAAATGGGCTTTTGGACTAGTTGGTGTGAGTCTCAATGGTTTTGTTATAATATGTTATGCAGTTACATTTTATATTTTTGTAGAGATAATATCATAATTAGTCAGGTACGATGTATGTCACAATATATCATAAGAAAAAAAAATGACAATATCGATCTATCGTGTATCGATACCCATCCCTAGATAAAGTATTCGATGAATTCTGTTATTAAAGGACTATTGAAAAATATTAGACTTTATTCTAAAAAATATTAGCACAATGAACAGAGTAAAAAAAAGAACATGGAAGAAAATTTTTTTAGCACACAGGTTTTCTAAACCGAATTAAAAGTTTTACCCATAAAGAACAGACTTTGAAACTTTTAGAAATCAAATACAAACTTTACAGTTGGAAATGGGGGATCTGAAAGGGATTTTGGAATTGCCGTCGAAGAGTGTAATCAGCTTGACGATTTAAAACAAAAGCTGGAAAATGATGTTCCAGTTCTAATGACGGACAGTTCAACTGATTTCACAAAGTATTTTAAATTAAATCCTTAACTCGTTGAAAAACATAATGAAAACTTGGTAGGTTAAAAATTCACCCTTCTGGGGGAAATAAGCCAGAGTGAATGCGGAGTAAGGAAATTGAAAATTAAGTTATACTTGTTCAAGAGGGAATGATAGAAAGGTACCGGTTCGCTACTGAAAAATTCTGTAACCAGTTTTAAAACTGAAGAGACTTATAACTTGATCTTTCTTTACTCAGCGGAAGTTATGACTTAAAGAATTTAATTAAATAAATGAAATTATACTTGCAAGGGGAGGACATACTCAGTTTCTCAAGGATCCTTTTTTTTGGAGATTCCTGGTCGAAAAATATGAGACACGTATTTTTCCGTTCTCGAGTTTAAAAAAAGGATATTGACATGTTTCATGCACCAATTTATATTTTTATTTTGGAGTGCAAACTTGAGAAAAAATACAGCCGTATAAAGAAAAATATTAAATTTTCATGCAAACTACCTTTATCGATTTTTGTTTTTTTGTCCGACAAATGAAGTCGGATTCTAAATCAGTAGTCACAATAACCCTTAAATATAAACTATGATTAAAATAGAAACATGAAAATCTTCAAATTTGTCTGACCAAATGGTGAGCAATTTTTTTTTTTTTTTAACTAACAAAAACTTGAATTACGGTAAGACGGTAAAACGTCAAATCAATTTCATATATTTGCCCAAAATATATGGTGGTAATACTCTTGAAATGACTTTAGTTTCATCTTCCTATCCGGTTTCAAACTCAACTTATACATCAAAATGTATTTTGAATTTTCCAACTTTTCAAATAGCTTTCGTCTTAATTTATAACAAAAGGAAGCTGGGACACTCCTCTTTCCAACGATATAAATGAAGTTGAATTTGCGAGGAGTATACCAAAGTAATGGCAATTTGAAAAAAAAGGTTGCCAATAATTGGATTAAAAATTTTATCCCACCGAAACGGGTTAAAAAATTGATAAAATTTGTTTTTATTGAATAAACGTTTTGAAATGTTTTTGAGGGTGCTGAATTAGAATCTGGCGTCATTTTTTGTCTTGAAAAATCTATAAAGGTAGTTTTCTTGAAGATGTAATCATTTTTTTAGAATTTAACTGACCTGAACCAAAATCTATAAAGCTAGTGTATTTTCTTTTAAATTTGCACTCAAAAATTAAACATTTTGGTAGAATAATCATATCGATATCATTTTTCAAACTCGAGGTCTAAAATAAATTAGTTTAATACCATTTTATTTCTCGGCTTCTAGGGACCATTAGTGGGAACGAACCATTTTTTATATTAAAAACCTTATAAATATTTAGATGATTGTGACTCTCTCTTATAAGGTTCGACGCTAACTAAAATAAATTTAAATATTGTATATATTTATGTTATTGCACTCATAAATAAATGCAATATTTACATCTAATTAATTTACTTTTCTCAGTTATAAATTTGATTATTATAAATAATTTTCAATTATTTTAATTTTGTATGTTTCTTTATTTATCATGTATATTAAGTTTTTGTGCGGTTTTTTTTTTTTTTTTTTTTTTTTTTTTTTTTTTTTTTTAGTGTTTTCCTTCCAGCAGTAACCCTGTTGGAAGGGATTTTATTTTTTTCTGTACACACCATACTTGTACAAAGTATACAATGTACATGTAAATATTATTTTTGATTTGATTATAATTTTACATGTGTTGAAAGGTATAAAAAATATAAAAATAAACAAGAAAAATAAAATAAAATAAAACAAAGAACAAGAAGTTATAAAACATAAATAATTTAAAATTCAATAAAAACAGCAACAAAGTTATGTAGAGAAAAGTTTAGGAATATTTAGAGGTTTAGAGATATTTCATATTTATATCCTCTATTTTAATGATTGAATTTGTAAGAAATATTTGGAAATTTTCAAATGAATTGTTCATCAAACATTGACCATCCACCGGCCAATGTCCTAGTTTCGGTACTGTTTTTTTTTTTTTGTAGAATAGTTCTGTAGTCAGTGAGTAGTCTGCATTCATATATGAGGTGGTGTATATTTTGTTCTTGAGTGAAATCACAAGGACATAGGAAAGAATCTCTTATTTTAAATCGATAGAAATAACTATTTACTGCCGCCATGTCCTGTGATTGTATTGTGTAATGTAAAAGTTAGTCCATGAGTTTGATTTAATGTAGGTCCGTAAGTCTGGAATGAAGTTATGTAGATGTCTTCCCTTGTGTGTTGTGTTCCAACGTGTCTGCCACTGGTCTACTGCTTGTGTTTTTAGCATGTGTTTTAAGTGTTCTTTGGATATCATACTATATGATATAGGAAGGAAAGTTTCCTTTGAAGCCTCTTTTGCAGCCTTGTCAGCCAATTCGTTTTCCGGTATGTCGGAATGCCCTTTTACCCACTTGAATGAAATTTGATTGTTATCGTCAGTTTGTAGATGTCTTAGAAATGATCTTATTTTTTCAGTGATGGGATTGTGACAATGTCTGTTTTTTATCATGTATAGAGTACATTGACTGTCCGTTAGTATTGTAATAGTTTTATCTTTTGTCCTCAAATTTTGAAAGTATTCTAGGGATTTAAAGATGGCGAATTGTTCTGCTTGATTATTGCTACATTCTGGGCCGAATACTTTATTACATCTTCTAAAATTTAGTTTTTAAAAATGAGACTAGCACAGCCTACATCATATTCGCCATTCTGGCTTCCGTCAGTATATATCTCATAGTCTGTGGGGTCAGTTAAGCATTCAGTAATACAAGGAAATTCTGCTGGGTGTAGGCAATCCTTGTAGTCGGTAGTATGTTCAAAGTTGTTAGATTTGAAATTTTCGTAGTCAGTGTTCATGGATAACAAATGGAATTTTCCTATGTAACTGTTAGCTAATATACTGATGGGGATCATTTTGGCCAAGACAAAGGCAGCTTCATCAGAAAGTGTTCGGAATCCTTTGGCAATTTTGAGTGAAGTCCTTGATGCCATATTTCAATGCCATAAGTAAGAATAGGCAAAATTGCGCCTTTATACAAAAGTTCCAGAGCCTCCGTTCTCAACCCCCATGGCGTTCGTGCTGCTATTGAAAGTGAATTTATGAATTTTATAAGTTTGTTTTGTAGTATGTCAATATGTCTGTTCCACTTTAATTTTTCGTCAATGGTTATACCTAAATATTTCAAAGTACGTATTCGATTCAGGTTTTTATTTTGTATTTTCACATTTAAGTCCGGACTTAGTCGTTTTTTAGTGATCACCATATAATTAGATTTTTGTGTATTGAATGCCAGTTTGTTTAAGTAAGCCCAAGAATTTATTTTGTCTAATACTATATCGACTACTGTCTGTAAATGTTTAAAATATTTTGATGTTATAATTGCTAATATGTCATCTGCAAAGGCCAAAATCGTTGCGTTTGAAGGTAATCGTTCTTTTAACAGTGAGTCAACAATTAGGTTCCATAAAAGAGGAGAGCAGCACGAGCCTTGTGGTGTCCCAATAGATTGATTTCCATGTAAAGCAACGTTGTTTATCAATAAAGATACAGATCTATTGCTAAGATAATCTTTAATAATCCTGTAAATGTTACGTGGGCATTGATATTTAATAAGGGTACTAAAAATGGACGGCCACCAAGCATTGTCAAACGCTCCAGTGATATCATAACGGTATAATAGAGGTATGCTGGTTATTATTCAAAGCATTTTGGATAATATTTATGGCTTTCATTACCGTATGAACCGAGCTTTTTTGTGGCGTAAATCCAAATTGGTTTTCACTGAGGAGCTTATTACTGTAAAGATAATACGACAACCTGTTATGTATTAACTTTTCCAAGATTTTCCCACTTGTTGGAATAATACATATAGGTCTGATTGAGGAAATATCTTCAGGTTTTTTCCCCGGTTTATTTAATAGCACCAATTTAAACTTTTTTTCAAAAATCTGAAATACGTCCAAGGATGAAGCATTTAGAATATATATTATATATAGTTTGTGGAAATGTTTCGTATACTTTTTTGAATATTAAAGAGTTTACTCCATCTATGCCTGGTGTTTTGTTATCATTGAGATTGTTAATAACATCTGATAACTCTAATTGCGTAACCGGGAGATAGTCAACTGTTTCGGGCAAACTGTTCGCAGAGTGTCTCATGGTGACATGTATGTCTGAATCTGTGGTAGGATCGTCCAATTTAATTAAGTTATTAACAATGTAATCATAGGTATCATTATTGATTGAGGTCGTGTAGGTACCATCTGATTTTCTTAAATTTTGTAAAATGAATGGTTGTGGTACTTTCCCAGCTGCGTATTTGTATGGCCATTTCCATGGATTTCTGGTAGAAATACTCTGGCAGTATTCTTTCCAAGATTCCATTTTTTTGCCTTTAATACATCGCGAATATTCCCGTTTAAGATTTAAGTAATGATGATGCCTATTTGTCCTTAGTAAATCATTTAATTTGGTTTTTTTTTTTGGTATAATCTGCGGGCTCGGTTAGTTGATTTCCGCAGATTTTCCAATTTTTCATCCCACCACGGGTTTAATTTTTGGCCTGAATATTTTTTTGAAGTACTGATATTCATAATTTTGAAAGATTTATTGCAGGTTTTGATTAAGAATTTATGAAACCTGTGTACGAATTGATCGAAAGGAGTTCTATTTAGTTTTGAGGTTAATTGTTCATCTAAATTGATAGTACTATTGATATTGAAACCTTTTGAAAATATAATTTGAAGATTGTTTATAAATTTAGTCTAATCAGCATTTTTAGTTTTGTATAATTTTCCTTCCTTTTTTATGCTGGCCCAATGATCGAAGTTTATAGAGAATCTAATACAATTGTGATCTGAAAAATTTTCTTCATCTTCAATTCTCCAACAGTTAATATTATTAATTAAATGAACGTTTGTAATAGTTAAATCGATATTACTTTGTCCTCGCCTGCTGAAAAAAGTAGGAAGGCCATTATTGACATTACATATATTTTTATTATTGTCAATAATGAAATTTTCTAGAGTCTTACCACGATTATTAGTCAATAGATCATGCCACCATCTAGATCGACAGTTTGTATCCACACCGATTACAATTCCTCGATCTGAAAATCTATCGATTGCGCGTTTTAGGTTATCAGTGTCTTCTACATCTCTATTGATATCAAAGTAGGCGGAGATGAAAATAATCGGAGTCTTATCAATCATAACCTGTACCACTGTAACATCCGGATTAGAAAGATCACCCAGCAACATAGCATCTATTTGTTTACTATTAACAATGACAAGAGATCTGCAATGGGTTAGGTTTACAGAAAACTCTCGATATCCTAAACTTAAACGAATTTTTTCTCATAAATATGGTTCTTGTATTAAAGCAATTTGTATTTTATGTTTTTGTATGTATTCCTGTAATAGTATTTTTGATTTGTAAGAATGTTGTGTGTTTAACTGTGGAATGTTTAATGTTTGTATATTTGTATTTACTGCCATTGTGGTAATTGTAATTTAGTTGAACCGCAGTAGTTTGTATTTTTAATTAGACGGTGGATGGCATTTATATAAGATGGACAACACTTACTTGTTGCTAGATGTTTTGAATTTACCCTAAAGTGTGGCTTGCAATGTCTGCTACGAGTATAATTGACACAATTGATACATTGTTCTTCTTCTTCTTCTTTCTTGAGGCAATCCTGGGTGTGATGTTCCCCGCAACAGATGGTGCACGTCAGCTTGCTCTTACAATACTTCTCAGGATGATTAAACTTGCAGCATTTTTTACACTGTATCGCTGATATGTAGTCCGCTGCTGAACAAATGGTATGGAATAATTTGAGACGATTATTCAACAGAAGGTCACGCAAATTTCGGGTTATTTCCAACAGAGCATGTCGGGGGCTCGTTGGTGTTTTTCCACCAATAATTGTGAGTGATTTGACGTTTTCTTCTGTGATTTGAAGCTCACTATTTTGAGTAATTAGAGTACGAATCAAATTATCTTAACTAACCTCTTCAGGAAGCCTTCTAATTATTATTTTGGGGTTTTATTTTTTTGGGATGTCAGCTTTGAGACTTTCATCACCTCTGAGAACTTCTTCTATCTTTTCGACGTCTCTACTATCTGTAGTTTCAACCAAAATCTTCCCATCACGTATGTTTTTGACACCCAATCCCAAAGATTAATTTTGCATTTAAATGCCTTTTTAGTAACTTCAGAATTAGAATTGTCATTCTTCAATGAGACCATTAGAACATGTGAAGGAGAAGTAATTATAGGCTTGCTCACGTTTTTCACTGCAGCGGAATAGGTTAGGTTAGTATTTGTTTCAATCTTCCTAAAATATTTATTCGAGGCTGCCTCATTTTCCGTAGTGATTTGCAATTCTTCTATAATTGTTACTGTTTCTTGAATAATGCAAGATCGGTCTTTTTTATTTTTAGCAGCTTCTAATGATTTGATTTTTTCAAGAGCACTTTTAATTAGATCTATTTTTGACGCCATCATATGATCTTTTGTGCGTTTATTAAGTTATATAATGAAAGGTTTTTGTATAAATGAAATGTGCAATAGAATATTTCCTATCGCGAACAATTAATATAGAAAATGTACGGTAAATAATAACACAACCACTACAACTTTTTCAAGATTTTTTGTTTGATTTTTAATCAAAAAAATGTTAAAAAACAAAACTATCTTACGACCATTCATAATAATATGAGATTTAATTGGAAAAATAAATTCTTACATTTTGGTTGGATCACAATAAAAACAGTTCACGAAGAAGCGCGCGGCGGCAATTTGGCCGCCCAGACACTCCTGACCAGACGTTCTCAGCTTTGGAACTTAAGGGAGACAATAAGTGTAGCAGAAGCAGAAGCATGGTTGCCATTCCTGTTCACCATCCTGAACAGGAATTCAGGATTCCTTCAATCTGAAAGTGCAGTTGGCGTGAGAAACTGGGAAGAAACAAGGGCTGCCAAATTAGCGCACATTTGTCGAGTGTTCTCAGGAAATGGTTGGATATTGATGAACCAGGTTGGAGCAGAGTGGCGTATAGGCGCTCAGGAACCTATCGTCAACTGGAGACGACACTCCAAATATAAAGGAAAAGAAGGAGCGGAAGTAAGGCTGGGGCGAGCAAGACTAGAGCTTCCGGCAGGAAAGAAAATGCCACGGGTGTGAGAAAGCAGGACACCTCGCAGCCCAATCTCCCAGCACGAAGTGTTTTGAATGCTGTACGGAGGGGTATACAGCCAGGCAATGCCCATATTTGTACCGGAGTGACAATCAAGGGGAGCCGATGGAGGTTAACGCCCAGAAGATATGGCGAAGCAGACACATGGTAACAGAGATGGGAGATTCGGCGCCCGATACTACCGATGTAGCTGGAACATCTGTCTCGGAGGAGGAGGCAACCGAACCAGGAAGTGGAAGCAGAACAAGGACGGGGACAACAGCCCGCGGAGGAAAGAGGACAGCAGCTGAGGAGGAGGTTATCAGAGGGGTAACCGCAGATTAGTGAGTAATAATGTAAGGGGAGGAGCTGGTGGTTTGCCTTTAATTAGAGTTGGAGGGGTGATGTGTTTTGTTTGAAGTGTTGAAGGGGGCCAGAAAGGAGTTGTTGAGAACCTGTTTCTCCACTCCGGCAAGGGGCGGCCTCACGAGGCGTTGGATACTCGAGGATGTTAGCGGAGGTTGGTGGTCCCTTTCCATCAGAGATCACCTCGATACCCAAATCTGTCTTAAATGCCAGGAATACGGGCATATATCCTAGTAATGTAATGCCAAGGAAGTTGCATGCAGATGGTGCACGGGGGTCGGGCACGTAGCCAAGAATTGCTCGGAAAAAGCTAAAGGAACTCCCCATGTTGTAGAAATGGCCACCTTAAAGGCAGAGTGAGGGAAGGAGTCCAGCACTGTACTGGCAGTAAGGAATGCGAGATACATCTGGAGATGATGGACAGGGAAGTGAAGAAGATCCGGTATGCGTAGGCTGCAAATTCTTCAGGTCAACCTGGGCCAATGAAGAGTGGTCGCGGACGAACTAAGAGCTCCCACCCGAAGCTGTGATATCATGGTTGTTCTAGAGCCATGGTGTTAAAGAAATCTGGTCGCAGGATTTGGAGTCGTGTCGAGGGGCGTGGCTCTGAGCAGTAAGACAGAGGAGACACAGAGCGACGATAACCATCGCCAATCCGAACCTCGACGAAATGGAACTTAAACAATACCACAGCGAACCAGGCGGCATGCTACATCATACGGGGTAGAATAGCATTCGCCATCGTGTACTCGTATATGCCGCCGAGACCAGCAAACATGGAAGAACATATTTCCGCTGCGGAGGCTATCGTACTGAAGTACAGGAATACCATAGTCTGTTCCGACACCAATTCCTAGAGCACGGGCTGGAGCTCAGTGCTCACAGACGTAGGAAGTATAGCGGTGGAAGAATGCGTGGCGAAGTTGGTGATAATGAATGAGACCTCTGGTCTCACATTTGTTGGAGCAAATGGCCAGAGCTGGATCGACGTGGCACTCGCCACTGCAGTAATAGCTAGACGCATTGCGCACTGGGCTTTACGGTCAAACACGAGCTCGGACCACCGGGTAATCGCCTTCAGTGTCGTCAAAGAGGAAGGCATAGCCCAGGAAGTGGAGAAGGGCTTTGTGGCGTTGGGACGGCGAACTGTGACAACTACACCAGAGCTCTGGAGGGAATATTAACCGATAGAGAATGGGAAGAGATGGTATCGATGGAAGGTGAGTCACATATCGATCACAGTGTGGAGATGCTGTAGGGTGCCATCAGGGAAGCGTCGAATATTTCCCTCCAGCGCTGTAGGGTGAGAGCGCGTCCGATCCCATGGTGGACGCCGGTCCTAACACATCTGAAGAAAGACTGCTATATGGCTCGGCGTAGGTACCAGGAGTTCAAAGAAGAAGACAGGAGAGCTGCCCTCCAAAGCAAGTACATGAGAAAGAGGGTATACCAAACAGAGTGCGTCAGCAAAAGAGGATATCCTGGGACGAGTTTATAGTCAAGGAATCGGAGAAGAATTCCTGGGAAATACCTTACTGGGTGGCAATAGGCAAGGTAAAGCCGCTGCACCTGATGGTGGCCATTAGAGACGGACAGACCCAGGCAGCCACCTTGAGGACTCAGCTACAATGTATATTAATGCAACACACCCCAGGGATGATCCGTCCCAGGATACCGAAGAGGACACTTTTGTCAGGAGTATACCGTGGTGCTCCTGACAAAAGGCCCCCCAGATACCGACCTATGCCAACCATGGGATAAATAGGACCTTCGTCTTGCCGTAGAGATACAAAGGACCGGTAGAGCCCCAGGACTCGATGGAGTCGACACGGCGATCCTCAAAAGAAGTGCCCCATACGTTGAGGATGAACTGCTTGCCATCCTCAACCAGTGCTTGGATGAGGGGTACTTCCCCAGCAAATGGAGGATCGCCGTTTTGAGATTACTCTACAAGGGAGGAGAAAAGGACAAGGAGACGGCTAAGGCCTATAGGCCAATACGCGTCCTCCCAGTAGTGAGTAAAGTCCTGGAGCACCCGATTGTTACCAGCCTCAGACCGGTCCTCAGAGTCATCCACGGCCGTTCGGTTCGACCCGTGGCAGGGGAACAACGGATGCGCTGCTGAGTTTTCTACAAGACGCAGAAGGGGAGGTGGAGAGTTAGATACCAATCAAAATAATTTTTCTCACTCTGAATATAACATTTAGGTTTTTCTATTTTATACAAGCATTGTATCAAAAGAATCAATATATTATTTTATTTGCAGAATGTTTTCTTATTTTCCTGTTTATATATTTAATTAGTATCTATGTAAACATTATCATTGTTATTTTATTATTTCTTCTTTATTTTATTTTATTTATTTTTTCATTTTTTTTTTTTTATGCATTATGTCTCTGACCAGATGTAACTAATTTTATTTATTTCTGTACTAAGTTGTTATTCTTAAGGTACTTGGTCCCAGAATAAAATTTATTTTGAATTCTATTCTATTCTATACATTGAAATTACTTACTTACTTGGATGGCTTCTACAACCCAGAGTGGGTCTTGGCCTCCTCTAAGAGCCTCCGCCATCGAGCTCGGTCTCTTGCCGCCACCTTCCAGTTCCGTTGTGAAGCACTGACCTCACTTCTTCGGCCACACCGTCGATCCATCTCAGCCTGGGTCTTCCTCTTCTCCTTGTTTTGTCCAGTACCCCCTCCATAACTTTTCTCGGCATTCTATCCTCAGCCATGCACGCCAAGTGTCCTGCCCAGCTGAGCCTACCCACCTATGGTAGATGAACTGTACTACGTCGATGTCTCTGTACAAGCTGCAGAGTTCCTGGTTCTTCCTTCTTCTCCACACTTTGTCCTCTCTAACAGGTCCGTATATTCTTCTTAATATTTTTCTTTCAAAAATTAGCAAACCCCTTTCATCTGCCTTAGATAGAGTCCAGGTTTGGGTAGCGGTAGGTAAGAATTGGCCTTATGAGTTGTTACCTAAAATTTTTGTAACATTATCGTGCCCAGCTCAGAGAAGACGGCCAGGGTTCAAAAATATAATAATAAAAAATATACATACAAGGATAAACATCACCAGCTAAATTAATTATTACCAAAGGTGGCAAATAATTTTAACTTAGTAATAAAGGAATTAAACTATAAATTAAAAATCATTAAAAAAAAATCCAGTTACAGTGAGTTTTGAACGTGGCTCTTTTACTTGGGAGTCCATTAGTCTATCTTTCAGCTGTGCCACCTGCTGCTGTCTGAGTACCTTACATTTATACTTATGTCAGTTAACCAATTATATTTTTTACAGAGAGAGATTTATTAGTGATCCCCCCAACATTTTATCTTTAAATATATATTAAAAAAAGTAAGGAAAAAGAAAACAAAAGATACATTTCTTCTAAAAACACACAAAAACAATACAAATTTATTGAGTTAAAAATAAAACAAAATTAACTACCAGCTGGTGTAAGAATAAAAATTTGAAATTATACTCCTTAATAAACAAAATATAAACTAATATATACAAGTATTTACTGTCCTGAAGGTGGTATCGGCTCCCCTCGGCTCAATTGAGTGAAGTTCTCTGGTGAATGTTGGTTTCCTGGCCCCAATCTCCTTTCTGATTTTTCATTTCTTAACCCGCGGGTATTAAATAAAGACAATCGTCCAAGAACACCGTTTTTCTCCGGAAAATCGGTAACCATAAGTCACACACACACCTGACCTAGCCGGCCAACCTCTTATCTCTTTCCTTGTCTTTTCTTGTCGACCCCCTCTCGCTACGCCAGTAGCTCCGGGCGGCCCCCCTCACTACAAATTTTATATCTCACTTTTCACTATTTTTACACTAACTTACATATAAATGAAGTGTACATCCTGCTCACTTTAAACATTTTAACAAATAATAATAATACAAAATATTTCATATGTTATTGTTCTTCATTATCCTAATACAATAATAAAATACTAATTATAAATAAGGAACAATTAATCAGGAAATCTATCTTTCTTTTTTCCTTTTTCCTTTTCCCTAATCACCTAACCATTTTTTAAAATTTTTTTCCTATCTATTTTTTTTTAATGTAACACAGTGTCTTGTACAGCTGTGCCTTTGTTTCTCTGGTGAGCAGTTTCCCTATCCCGTCAAACTCTTTAAGTGAAAATTACCGAAGCTTGGCATGTTTGTCCCTAATAATTAGTCCGTGAGAAGGGCCAGTGTTTGGTATAGATACCGCAATAAAATAAGGATTGCATGAACATTTTTTTTTTTTTTTTTTTGGTAATAAATAGACAAAGAACACATTTGATAAATTTAGCAAAATATATATTACAACTTTAACTTAGCCTTTATCAATTCAAAAAATTATTTTTTATTTCCCTATTCTTGCTTCTAAAAATGAGAAATTTTTTATAGACTGAATCTGACAACACATAAAAAATAATAATAACTAGAAAAAAAATCATACAATTTTACTTTGGCTTTTCACAAACCGAGAAATACCTGTTAGTAATACCTACCTAAGAGTCATTTCGGTAAGGAAGAATGTGTCATTCGTTTCAGTAAACGTTTCGACAAGTGGCTATAACCTGTCAAGGAAAGATATGCATCTTGTTTGAGTCAAATCTGCATCATATGGGACATTAAGATCTTTATAGATAAGTTGATTTTTTCGAAATAATAAGGATCATTAAGGGTTTTACGAAGGGTTTTGAATTGTAAAGATTCGATACTAGAAGAATTGGAAGGTTTAATAGAGCTCCAAACTATTATTTGAAATTAATACTTTTGAACCTAAAGTAAACTTTATGTTTTCTAGTTCTACAGAAATTTTAATACATTTATTAGTGCTTGCCAGCTCAGACACCAGGGAACTTAAAATATAAATATATCTTTTGAGTGTTCTTATTTTATGATAGTTTTATCTTCGGTTGATATTTTATATTTACAACGAGAAAACCATATTTTTTGCAAAAATCTAAAATATACCACACAACATGAGTATAGCATTATTATATCTTAGCACCTGCTAAATGGGGTGAAATGGAGATTACTTAGGCTAATATTTGTGTTGAAGTGCCCATCTTGAAGCTCGCTTTTTTTAGTTGAGCTCGCAGCTGTTGTTGTGGCCAATTTTTCTTCGAACATTTTGTCTTTTGTTTTGTCGGAAAATTTAGCGGAAATTTTATGAACTATATATAGCCCTATGTAGCGTATTCAGTTAATACGTTTAATATATAAGTATTATTTGAAGAACAGTTTTGTGTGTTTCTGTAAGTAGCAGAGTGTTCAGTAATGATTACCAGAATAATTTTAATAAACTGTCATTTACCACTGCATACCGTAGTTACGATAATTTTGTTTATTGAAGGTTTCTAAAATGATAACACATTGTTTGACATGCCATGAAGGGACCAATACCTACTGATAAAACGCATGTGTCATCAGCGTACCTGCTAAGGACGGTTTAGGGATAGGTCGGGATGTAAGCAGTACATTGTGGAAGGGATTGGACCGAGGATACTCTGCCCTGAGATGAATAGGCAAAATTATGTCTTACTATCGACGTTGTGTTGTTAAGATAATAGAAAATAACTTATTTTATTTATTTATTTTTTTCAATTTATACAGATATTAGATATTTTCTACTGAATAGAATGTAATCAAGTAAACATGAGTTAATATGATTACAATGACACTACCTTTGGTAGGACTTAATAAAATATACATTATAAGGTTCATTGGTCATCTCCTTTTCAGACGTCTCGGAGGGTTATCACCAAGTGGGGGAATTTACAGGTTCGAATGTGTATGAAGCTTATTATGCATGCATAGGTATCTGGTTTGAGCCAATTCAGCAACATACACAACATTATGATCATTATGGTCAACTTTGTTTGCAATATAATAAGGTGTACTGAAACTTTTGATAGAGTCTTTAAAATCGTTGTTAGGATTGGATGTGGGAAGAATTGGAAGATTTAGTGGAGCACGGAATCTCAACTCCTTTCGTCCAAATAGGTATACTTTTTGTCATGTAAATGAGTCGTTTGTAATTTGTAGGAAGTTTAAATCATTTGTCCAGAAAATTAAAAATTTAAATTTAAATCACATACAATGGTTAAAAGGTAATAAACTGCTCGTCGTTTCCAACTACTCCAACATTTACTAGACATCCTTTTAAAAATCCCAATAAATTACAAAAGACTTATTGACATGGCAGTAATTAGATCCACCTGTATATACGAAGGTGAGCTTCGGGACTCCACTAAACCCCCCAATGCTTTTCGTATCCAATTCTTACAATCCCAAATCCTTCGTAAAATCCTCAATATTTCTTATTATGCCACAAACAAACTTATCCATAAAGATCTTATTTTTCTATATGATGCTGAATTGGTCCAAACTTATCCTATTCACAGTATTCCCTACCTATCCTTTCACAATAAACTCTATATCTACTCGAATCCACTAGTCTCCTAACTTGTCTCATACTATATATCAATAATCCTCCGATGTGAGGAGAGAGACCTTCTAATGTAGAACTTTTATTCAAGTGATACTAGTGAGTAGCTCTTTACATGGCATTGTAAGCAGTTGCTCAAATTTGCTTGTTGAATATAATGTATACATTTGTAAATATAAAATAAAATAAAAACATTTAAATCTCTTTATAATCTTGTAGATACTATAAGAGACATTGACAAAATGACATCGTTATATGATCTAATTTTAAATGGTTATTTATAAATGTTTAGATTATATTATATTAGTAAATAT
The DNA here is from genome assembly GCA_003667255.2 of Euschistus heros. Classification (NCBI taxonomy): domain Eukaryota; kingdom Metazoa; phylum Arthropoda; class Insecta; order Hemiptera; family Pentatomidae; genus Euschistus; species Euschistus heros. Next base: position 918,754 of record RCWM02000248.1, read on the forward strand.
TATTAACATAAAAAGCATACGTATGAAAAATGAAAATAAAAATTACTTAAAATTACTTAAGGTACGCATGATGATATAGAAGGTTCAATACAATTAGGATTGATGAATTAAATGCCACTTCTATTGAGGTTAATTTATTTGAAAACTAGTTTCGAATGCTAAACATTCATCTTCAGTTCTAAAACATACAATAAAATTTTCAACACATCAGTATCTATGTATAATTATAATTATTGTATAATCTATGTAACATAGTACTGATGTGTTGAAAATTTTATTGTATGTTTTAGAACTGAAGATGAATGTTTAGCATTCGAAACTAGTTTTCAAATAAATTAACCTCAATAGAAGTGGCATTTAATTCATCAATCCTAATTACTTAAAATTGTTTTTCAATGGACTGAATTGTTATATATCTTCTAAAACCACGATTTCCTCCATATTTTGATTTAATCGCTCATAAATAATATGAGCTTCATGAGAAAACATAATTAAAAATTTGGACTCAAAGAGCTTAGAACTGAAGAGGTAATTATGGAGCGCCGCCTCTGAATCGCTTACACTGTTACCTAGTTTCAGTAATATTACCAAACACCTGTGGCCCGATCAAACTGACACCATTTCCTTTTCCCTCACAGATTTAATCCCACTACCCTTCTGAGGATACTACTAGCTAATGGTAATCATCAATGCTCTCTCTATGACTGAAATGTATATATATTTTAAATGAAATTTTCATTGAATATAATAAAAAAAAAAAAGATTTATTCTGAGATAAAGTCCCAAAATAAGAACATTAAATACCAGAAAGTAAATTCATATCTGACCTAATAATTTAACCTTTCAGCGGGCACGCGGGTGGCAATTCGGCCGTCCTTTAAAAATATCTTTAAGGCTAAATGTCCCCTCACTCTAGTGTGTTTCTGCCTCAAGAGATCGCAGCACCTACGGGGTCAATTTTAGATTCCTCTTAATTAAAAAACCAACAGGCATTTTTTAGATCTGAAAACGAATTTACTAATAAAATGAACATAGAATTTGATGTATCTATTTTAGAAGGCCATATATGTGACATTTACAATTTTAGGTCCAAAAAAACTACTTTCTAGTATTTTTTAAAGAAAGGTCAACTAATAGGCAAGTGTAGAATAATAAAATATAAATATTGGCGAACAATTTTTTTAATTATACGAACAAAATCGGCCGAAACCCATAAATACGAATTTCTATGTTTTTTTTTGTTTTTTTCAGGTAGCATCTACATCTGTCATGACTAGAGTAGCCTCAAACTACAAATCTAAAATTACATCTCAATCAAAAAGTTGTTTTGGAACTCAAAATAGAATTTTCACTATCCAGCTGAAAATTTCGAAAAAATATTTTTTTTTTTATTAATTAATATGAATCTAGTTAAAAAAAAAAAAAAAAAAAAAAAAAATCCACAAACAATAAAGTATTATCTATTCCTATTACTAATAAAAAAATTAAAATTACTTATGCTATATTACTTATTATATTACTTATTATTTTTATATAAATGTTGCTTATTCTTCAATAAGGAATAATTATATTATGAGTTGTATTCATTAAAATTATTTACATTTTTAATATCCAAATTAAAAAACTTTAGTACTTTTACTGATTTCATATAAAAATGATGAGTACAAAATGTTATTGATTTTTTCAATTGAATGAGTTCAATAAAATAACACCAATATGGAACACCAACGCACAGAAAGGTAATATATATTACCAACACACGTTTCCTATATATTTTGTGTTGCTGATTTCGAAAAAAATATTGTATAAAAAATAAAGGATCTTTGGTTTTTTAAATATGATGTTAACCTTACATATAATTAACAATACTATCAAGTTTGTCTGGGCTTTGCAGCCAGTTAAATTACTTTAACAAGTTTGGATTTCAAAACAGGTCGCGATATTTAGTGTGCTGTTATGGGTATTTTACGGAACTTGATCATAACTTAGTATATAGGTTCTTATAGTAAATTTAATGAGCATTCAGATGAAAAAAGAAATTTCGGATCGAGCAATTAGTTTCAAAGCTGTAGCCAAATGACTGGTCATAACGGTGTTTTCGCATAGAAGTGCGAAACTAGTAAAAGAGTGTTGAAATGAGGGGTGTAGAGTTCATGAAATGTGCCATAATTTTTGACATCATAGCTTCGCTAGGAGTAATTAGAAGGTAAACATACTAAAAGTCACTGACCCTGGAGGTTGAGCTACGGGTAGAGGAAGGGGAGAGGTCCCAATTTCGTATTTTTCGATCTTATCCCGAAAACAGTGGACTCAAGAAAAATATGTTACAAATCGAAATTAAAGCTAATTGAATTTCCTATAAAATTAATTCTATACATATTTGTCGAAATTCCAACGAATTTCAATAACGTATGTCTTAAAAACCATTAGAATTTCGACAAATTTATACAGAATCAATTTTATAGAAAATATAATCAGCTTTGATTTAGCTTTGAAACATACTTCTCTAGAGTCGACCATTTTCGAGATATAGTCAATGTGAAAAATAAAGTACGAATTTATTTTCGAAATCAAACGTTTCAATATGTTTTTAATAACTTTATTCATATACCTAGCCGTTTTCTGATTGTAAGCATGCAAATATCAATATATATCCTTTCAACAATTTAGTCACCAAACAGAAAAAAATGGAATCATAAGTGGGAAAATATACTTATTTCGCAGTAAAGGAGTTTTAAAACGCACACACTCCCTTTTTGCGATCCCTAAGAGACCATTGTTGTTTGTACCTACGGTAGCATTGAAAACGTTGATATTTCCTTTGATCCTATGCCGTCTAGGGATTTTGCGTCTTTTCTACCTTCTTCTTTTTACCCGAACCGAGCATAATTTTGACTGTGGATTCCTATGGCAAAACGTAAGATAGAAAAATGAATTTTATATCTCAGGAATATGCGCGGTAGGAAGGGAAAGAAGGAAACTGCCTATTTAAACTAGCCTAAAAATTAACACTGTAATTGATTTGACTTATAGCCCAACAAAATCAGTTAATTATTTATATGCTAAGGTATGTGGGCAGGTATGATAAGGTATGGCCACGTAAAATTTAGCGGCAGAGTTATGCAGGTAGTTCAATAAATTATAAGCGTTTTATTAGAAGTCGGCAGATAACTAGTCTGATTGATCTATTAAAATTTTATAAATATTAAATTGATTTAATCATTGTGTTAGTTATGGGAAAAATAATTTCTTCATGACTGGGAAAAACTATACATCATGGATATGTATACCTACATATCCTATAACCTACCACTTTTACCAGTTTAAATTTTAGAATAAAAAGAATCAAGTCATATTGAACAATTAAATTAAATTATAATTAAATAAATAAAGCCCCAACACTTATAAATTGCTCTTCTTTTTTTTCATTAAACCAACATAGCGTCTAAACGGAATTTCCTAGAGACAAATATTATATAAGAAAAACTTTTCATTAACTTTCTGATTAGGTAATAATTGGCAAATTTTCATTTCAAGAAACACCAACAGAACTAGTGTGCCAAAAAGCTCAAACACTTAAAACATTATGTCAAACCATGACTTTTGTCATTCATACCAATACAGCTCCTAAATGGTATGTTCTATTTCTACTGCTAGCGACCGGTGCACGGATGGGTGAAGTTATAATTTAGTTAACCAAAATTCAGTTTCACAAAATGCAGCGGAGGTGCGAACACTAAGGTTAAGGCTTTAAAAAAAAAAAAAAGATTTAATTTAATTTTTTAACCCAAAAAATGATGCTGTATTCAGCTCATAATATAATTATTCCTTATAATTATCATAGTTTTATACAAATTAATAATAAAATAATGTTTTTATTTATATCCTTTTCCCGTTATATATTAAAATGTTATAATTCTGCCAATAAAATTATCATTGGGGAAATGAAATAGAACAAAAGTTGTAGGCCCTCCAAAATAAGGGCTTGAGGATGTCTTTATACCAGGCGGCGGAAGGTAGGGGATTAGTGTTAATAATCGCTTATCCTCTGTCATACTTCGAACGTGATTTTTTCTAATACCTTCTTATATTTTGATGCACCCCGCATTTTTCAATAAATTTTTCAATTTATTTGCAATAAGTATGCAGCGTTTTTGGGTATATAGGTCCAGTTATTGTTTACTTTTATAATTTTTCGACATTTTCAGTTTGGATCGTGAAAATTATATTTTAAGTTCCAAAACAACCTTTCGATTGTAATGTTATTTTAGATTTGTAGTTTAAGGCTGCTCTAGTCATGATAGATGTAGATGCTACCTGAAAAAACAAACAAAAACATTTGCATAGAAATTCGTATTTATGGGTTTCGGCCGATGTTGTTCGTATAATTAATTTTTTTTTTCGCCAATATATATATTTTATTATTCTACACTTGCCTATTAGTTGACTTTTCTTTTAAAAAATACAAGAAAGTAGTTTTTGTGAACCTAAAATTGTTAATATCACATATATGGCATTCTAAAATAGATCTAAAACAAATCAAATTCTACGGAAATATCGAACAAAATTAACTTTACAGAACCAAAATCAGTTGACCCGTTGAGATTTGAGAAGGGATCGAAATTTTGGCTCGCTACGTGGTGGCAATATTTGGTACTACAGAGGGGACATTTAGCCTTAATGTACTGTCAATAAGCCAGCGTAGCACAGCAAGGCCCACCGGTATTCCTATGTAAGCACATTAGGCAACAGGAAACGGGTCGGTAATACCTCTTCTTCAAAAATAGTCTGTGTCAGTCAGTTCCAAAGTTGAGCACGCCTGATCAGGAGTGTCAGTACAGCCAGATTGCCGCCGCGCGCCACTTCGTAAACTGTTTCTCTTGCCATCCAATCAAAATGTAAGAATACATTTTTCCCATTAAATCGCATATCCACTGTAACATTAAGAATGGTCGTCAAATAGTTTATTTATATAATATTTTTTGCTCAAAAATCTACAAATTCTTATCTCACACAGGGAACGTTGCAGCAAGCCGGAAGATGTCACCGAAACAAGTAAAAACTTTATGTACCTTGTTCATTTTTATTTATAATCATTTTTTATATGTATTAGATTAATAAGAATACCATAAGATAGCCGAAATGATGTCTATCGATATTCAAGATTTTTATTCCCATAAAAAAATATTAAAAAAGTGTTAAAAAATAAAATATAGAATATAATGGTTTCTTCCTAATGTATCTGTTAAAAAAACAACGATAAGTAATACAAACACACCATTTATATACTGTGAAAATGGTGAGTCTCAACTGCGCGCCCACTGGAAGGTTAAAGAACGAAAAAAAAAAATGAATACAGTGTATTAGTTCAAATTAATAGAAAAATCAAATTAAATTATGTAGGTATAAGAAATATCTGAGGAATATTTTCGATTTTATATATGTGTACCTATATCTACCTATATCAGTCTGGCCAGAGACGGCAAACAGTCAACATCTCTTTACTCTTTTTCCTTATCTTCTTTATTTTGTGTTAGTTTTCTTAGTTTTTTTTTTGTTTTTCTATCTGCATATTTATAAACCTAATTAGTGAAGTGACGCATCATAATCCAGTACGATTACTTCAAAATAATAGAATAAAACGGAGTATTTAGTTCACAACTCACCCGGAGCAAGCGGCTAATCCTCATTAAGTGGCTTATTAAGTGGCTGCCCACTGCTGCTGTAAGTAAATAAACATTCATTCACCTTTACATTTACCGAATCAGCTGATAGAACAAAATTACGTCAAAATGGTTCAATGCGCGAAGTGTAAAACCTCAATTTCAAGAGACGACAAAAATAGTATATTTTGCTCTAAATGTAAAGGGATTTTCCAAGGCAGATGTTTCAACCTCCTAGACAATAAAATTGAAGCGCTGAAAAATTCCCAAAAACCATAAATTTTTGACGGGCGAGCCAATACAGATGCCTGTTGGTCGGGGTCATCTCCTCGCTAAGATATATCCGGGGGGAGTCAGTCTCCTGCCAGCCGATATCGCGCGTCGACGTTTCTCCTCTGTATTATATCGTCCCTTAGAGACTGCCTGACGAATCGTGCGATTACAGGCGGTGGTCGCGCATCATCCTTCTCGGGCCTCCAGCGCTCCACTAGGTCAAAATCTTCTACATTTAGTTTGATGCCGAGACCGTCACCAATACTTGTAACCAATGCCGTGGGGGTCTCTCCTGGGCGTACCGGGATGCCCCAAATTTCCATTGATTTCCGATGGAAATCATTGAACTTTTCCTACAGCTCCCTCCTTTGGTTTCAATATTTCCTTTCCCACCGCACCCAAGCAGTCACCACTCCTAACCAAGGCCTATCCTCTTTCCTTAATCTGCAGTCAGGAGTAGCTCAAGGTTCGAGCATTTCCCCTCCACTGTTTAATTCCTACATCAATGATCTTCCCCATTCAATTCACCATTGTTCCCACCATCTTTATGCCGATGACTTCCAATTTTACTTCTCCTTTCCTCCATCTGAAATGTTAGCTGCGTTTACCAAAATTCAGGAAGACCTAGACGAATCCTGTGCCTGGGCAAATCTGAACAAATTAACGTTAAACGCAGCTAAAACTCAAGCAATTGCCATAGGATCACACTCCCTTCTCCATTCAAATGCCAACTTTCCGACATTATTCCTTAATGGTCATCCAATAACTTTCCATTCCTCTGTTAAAAATTTAGGCTTAACCATTGATCAAACCCTCTCCTGGAAATCCCATATTGTACAAATCTCCCGAAGGTCAATCGGTATCCTAAAACTATTTCACCGCTCCCGTCACCTCCTTCCCCTACCCACACGCAAACTTCTAGTATCCTCCCTTATCTTCCCCCAATTTGACTATGGTTGCGTGATATATGGCGGGTTTTCGACGGTTCTTGAAGACAGATTAAAACGCATCATGAATTGCTTCATTAGGTTTGTCTTCGGAACCTCGAGACGTTCCCATGTTTCTCATCTCTACACTGATTGTGAGTTAAATTGGTTTTTCCCCTCCTTCCGCAGAAAGTACTTCCTAGGCTCCTACCTATTCCAAGTTATCAACAACCGTCACCTTCCCTTCATTTACAGTAACCTAAAATTCAAGTCAGCTATCAAATCACTGCATACAAGATCTCGTCTTTCCGATCTCTATACTCCATCCCTCAGAAGTACTGCATTCCAACGTTCCTTTCTTGTCCGATCCTCTACTCTTTGGAATTCCCTCCCTCCCCCCCTTTATCCGCACTTCTTCTTCCCTTGGAACATTCAAAACACTACTATTTCAACATCTTCATTCCCTCCAACTCGACGCTCTCTAATTTTAAGGATGTATGTACTATGTACGTAATCGTCTAATTTATTTACTAAGACCGTCAGACATAAAACATTAGCAAAAAATATAGTTTGACTATGATAATATTTTGATTTCTTGTAATGATAATTTTTGATTTTCTATCTTTTATTTTTCTTTAAGTTTCTGTTTTTTGTTTTTTTTTTTCTCTTCTGCTATTTTGTTTACAATATTAACATCTATTTTGTATATTTATTTTTTCACTCTCTTTTTATTAATAGTTTTTTCTTTTTCTAGTTTTTCTCTGTATTTTTTTTCATACATATTTGTATTTAATTTTACCTATGTTGTTTTATTTTTAACAGCCTCTCGGCCAATTATGATCTTACTTTGTATTACTTAATGTTATTCTTAAGGGACTTTGTCCCAGAATAAAGTTTTATTTCTGTTCTATTCTATTCTATTCTATTATATATATATATATATATATATATGCGTGGTATAAAAAATATTTCAAAATTATTTATTTTTTTTTTTTTTTTTACACGTAACGGCCACTCAGGACCACGCGAATAGCGTTGGTTATGCTGTTTACGGGATCTTGACTTCCTTTTTCCCATCTCAATTTCACGATCCTCGAATGCATTTCTTTTCTTTCTTCAGTTCACTTAGTACCCCTCTTTATTTCTCCCCTAATACAGGTGAGATTTTTCAGTTTCTTCCTGTACGTGTCTCAATCAGACAGTCTGCATCCGAAATTTTAGGTTTCTTAACTTTCTCTCTTATTTGCTTCGTATACCCTCCCATGCTTTTGTAGCTAAAATTCCTGTCAAAGATCCTCTTGTTTAATCTTTCCTCCTTCATCCTCCTCATGTGCCCATAGAACATTAGCCTTCTGATTCTTACATCAGTTTCCAGGTCCTTGATTTCTTTGTAAATCTCTTCGTTAGGTCTTCGCCTGTACTCCTTCTGTTCTGTTTTTTGGTATGATATTTGTAGGCCTGCTTTCCTTGCAACCATCTGTAGGGTATCTATTTGACTAATAGCCTCTTCCTCCGATTCTGAATACAGTGCGAGATCGTCTACAAACGCCAAACAACTCACTTTTGTATGGTTGTTTTTTCTTTTTAGTCATTTTCTTTTTTTTATGAGCAATTTAAGGCTTAGAATCTGTTCCTGACATACCTTTCTTTTCTAAAGTCCCCTTGGTATTCTCCTATTTTTTTATCTATTTGTGGTCCTAGTCTATTCATCAAGACTTTTGAAAAGATCTTATATGCAACCGATGGTAGTGAAATTCCTCTGTAGATACTGACATCGGTTTTAGGCCACTTTTTATGAAACGAATGTATTAGGGCGGTTTTCCAGTCCTCTGGTATTTCCTCTTTTTCCCATTTGTCCATGAGCATTTCTATGAATCTCTTTCTGAAGTCGTCATCTTTCAACTTCCACATTTCCGCCAGGACGTCGTCTTCACCAGATGCCTTATTGTTTTTAAGCAAATTTATTATTTCTTCTATTTCTTTATCATCCGGCGGGTCTGAATCTATGTTTTGCGGGGTGTTTTCCTCTGTTATTATTCTCTTACTAGGTTTTTTACAATTTTGGAGATTTTCGAAATAGTCTGCTAGAATTTCACTGTTTCCTCATTGTTCAAGACCAAAGTTCCGTCTTTTCTCTGCATTACCCGTCCTGGGAAAGTGTAATCCTTAATATTTCCCTTAAATGCCTTGTAAAAGAGTCTAGATTAGTTTTCTTGAAAGTTTCCTCCATTCATGCCAGTTGATCGTTGTAGAACTTTCTTCTTGTTACTCTAATTATTTTATGCGTTCCCTTCTTATCCTTTTAAATCCTCTTGATTTGTCGAGGTTTTGTGTTGGTTCCATGACTTCCATGCTTCTAACCTTTCCTTCACGGCATTTGCGCATTCCATGTTCCACCATACTTTCTTCTTGTGGAGATTCTGTAGTGCTAGTTCCCTCGCAAGTTCTATCAAATTATGTTTCTATTTTACCCAATTTTCTGGTGTTTTGACTTTTTCCCTATATTCCCCCTTTTTTTTTTTTTTTTTTTTTTTTTCCTGTTTAATAGTCTATACAGTTGGCTGAAGCGTCTGTTGAGTTCTTGCCTTTTGAGTCGAGTATGAGGGTTCCACCTAAGTCTTTTGTCTAGGTAGAAACCAAGATACCAAACTGTGTCAGCTTTAGGTTGTGGAATACCATTGAAACTGATAGGAGGACAGGATTTTCGGCGGAGGGTAAAGGTTACGTTGGTGCATTTAATTTCATTTATTTTGATCCGCCAATTATCGCACCATTCTTCAATCAAAGCCATTTCCATTCCGCAGCGAACTCGAAAGGAACAATTAGAGAGGTAGGATCGAATAACTAGGAATAGAGATTGCGGTAACTGGGCTTTAAGCTTGAAGAGCAAACCGTCATGCCATACCCGGTCAAAAGCTTATGTCCAGAAATGCACCGGAGCAATATTGCTTGCTTTCAAGTGCTGAAGATATATGGTCAACAAATCTCAGGCCTTGTTGGATAGTGGAATGTCTAGAGCGGAATCCAAACTGGTGTGAAGGAATATTTTGTGATTCAGGGATGGGTAGGATTCGTTTAAGAAGGAGCTTTTCAAACATTTTTGAAAGGATTGGGAGAAGACTAATTGGTCTATATGACGAAGGGTTGTTAGGAGGTTTGGCCGGTTTCAGGAAAAGGATAATGATGGAGTGCTTCCATAGCAAAGGGAAATGGGTTGTCCGGAGGATGCAATTGTATAGGTAGGTAAGGAATATGATTGCTTTATGAGGAAGTTGCCTGAGGATCTGTGAGCTTAGGAGATCATATCCAGGGGATTTTCGGGAATTTAATTTTTTTAGAAGGAATTTGACCTCAGAGGGGTTTGTAGCTTTAGGAGGTAAGGAGAGAGGTATCGGTTAATCAAGGAATTCATGAACCATTCTTGTGTGGGTGGGATTGGATTCAGGATGGGGAAGAAATATGCTGGATAGGTGCTGGGCGAATTCTTCGGATCTGTTCTCGTCAGAAGCCGCCCATGAACCATCTTCGCGTCGGAGGGGATGGGAGGTAGGTTGATATTTTAGGATTTTTTTAGTGGTAGTCCAGAGGGAGTTATCTGAAGAGGAGAGTGAAGAAAGATAGAAATTATAGGATTTGAATCTGAAGGTAGCCATATTTTTTTTTAGGAGTTTGGTAAGGTAATTATAGGATTTCCGATCATCTGGGTGCCTGGTTCTTTACCAAATGGCTCTGGCATGGCGTTTAGATTGGATAAGGTCCAGTAGATCTTGAGGTAAAGGATTTTTTTTTCGAACTTTGGGAAGGTAACGGGGTGAGGATGCAGCCCAGGCTGCTTGCTGGATTATGTTTGTGAAGGAATTAGTTGCATTGTCAAGGTCTTGGGAGGTTTTTAGGGATACTCTGAGGTCTCTATTGTCGGATATTATTTGACGGAAGAGGATCCAGTCTACTGGCCCTCTTATAAATGATGGGGAAAGAGGTTTTGGGATTGGAATGACAGAAAGGGTTAGAATTAAAGGACTATGATCAGAGGGGTTAGGGTTTGTGTTAAGGCGTTTAACTGCAAGGTTTTTTACGCCATTTCGTCATTGTTTGTTATTCAGATAGTTTTTGTTCACTGTATTTTGTTCCTACAGTATTTGTCTATTTATTAGTATATGTTGGATGCAATGATCTATAGATTTGTACATTAGAATTATTTAGCTTAAATTGATCTTCAATTTTATTTTTTTTTATTTTATTATTTTTTTTTTTTTTTTTTTTTTTTTTTCCTTTTTTCTTTTTTTTTTTTTTTTTTTTTTTTTTTTTTTTTTTTTTTCCTTTTTTCCTTTTTTTTCTTTCTTTTCTTTTTTTTTTTTTAATTCTTTTTTTTTTTTTTTTTTTTCTTTTCCTTTTTTTTTTTTAAATAGTAAAATAAATATTTCCTCCTAATTAGTTATACATATATACATCGAGAAACCTTCATAAAGTAAAGTATAGACTTAAATTATTACATTGTTATATATTGATTATTACTAATAAATTCGAATTTGGTGATCTAAAATCAAAATTTTCTTTAGTTAAATTGTAGAAATATCGTTATAATGTTTTCAGTAGATTGGATTCCTTCAAGAACTTGAGTAGTCTACCTATTGTATCTTCGCAGTCATTTAGCGTTTCTTAAAGAGATCTTTTGAGGTTGTATTTCAACATAAGCTTATCATAGTCCGGGCATTCTTTTATAATGTGTTTTATTGTGACGGGTGTTTGGCATCTATTGCATATAGGTTCTGGGTCTTTTGTAATTAAATGGATATGAATCAGCCGTGAATGCCCAATCCTTACTCTGGTAAGAGCCTTTTCTTCTCTTCGAGTTGATCTCACTGAGGTCTTCCAGATGTTTGTATTTGGTTTTATTTCTTGTAGTTTGTTATTGTTAACATTGTCCCACATACTTTGCCATGTGACTTTGGTATCCATGTGTAACCATTTTTTAATATCAGTTTTAATGCAAATGGGAACAATGTCTTGATTGCTGAGTGCGGCTTCCTTTGCAATTTTATCAGCTGCTTCATTGTATTTGATGCCAACATGCGATGGTGTCCAGAGGAATTTAACTTCTTTTTGTAATGATTTTAGCATATCTAAGTATTCATGAATTTTTATTACTAACGGGTGATCGCTGTACAACTCTAGTAGACTTTGTAGTGCAGAGAGTGAAACACTGCATATTATGTGCTTGTCTCCCTCTTTTGTCATTATATTGTGGAGGGCATATTTTATGGCGGCGAGTTCTGCTGTAAATATACTGCAATGAGGTGGTAGTTTATATTTGAATGCTTCTTCAGGTGTGACAACAGCCGACCCTATATTATCATTCATTTTGGAGCCGTCTGTGTAGATGAATGATGCATTCTTATTTTTATTTAATATTTCTTGAAATTTATGGTTTATTGCATATGGTGGTGTGGTTTTCTTTCTGTACTTTTTTAGTGCTATGTTAATACAGGGAACTGCATATGTCCATGGTGGGGTGAGGGTATCTTGTCTTTGTATACTTTTTTGTTCTATTTCTTCTATAGGTCTTCTGTATCTTATTGTTAGAGGGGCTGGTTTTGTTGGGTTATTGCTGTAAATTTGTTGATATTTCGGTCTAAATATGTATTTAAATGCTGAGTTTGTTGGTTGTGTCGCTATGGCTGCTATGTAGTTCATTGCTAGTTGATGTCTCCGGAAGGTGAGTGGTGGCATATTAGATTCAGCGCATAAGCTAAGAATTGGGCTCGTCCTGAAGGCTCCCGTTGCTATCCTTATTCCACTATGTTGCACAGAGTCAAGCTGTGTAAGCAGGCTGAATCTGGCTGAGGCATATACATGGCTAGCATAATCTAGTTTTGATCGTATTAAGCATTGGTATATTTGGAGTAGCCTCGATCTGTCCGCTCCCTAGCTAGTGCCTGCCAACACTTTCATAACATTTAAACGTTGTAGGCAGCTATCTTTTAGGTTCCTGATGTGGTGTTTCCATGTGAGTCTTGAGTCAACTATTAATCCTAAGAAGGTGCAGTGGTCATGGAAGCTTAACTCTCTATTGTATAATGTAATTTTCGGGGGAGTGCTTGGTTGTTTTTTCCGGGAAAAGAGAACACACTTCTTTTCTATTGAGAAATTGAAACCGGTATTTTGTGACCAGGTTTGTAGTTTGTTCAGAATTGACTGTATGGTGGCTTTTGTTCTGTTCGTGTCTGTATATCGAATGAGGAAGGCAAGGTCATCTACAAAAAGGCTTGGTTTGAGGGATCGATGAGTGATTGCGTTTTGTATAGAGTTAATTGCAATTAGAAACAGTGTTCCACTTAGGGCACTTCCTTGAGGAATTCCATTCTCTACAAGTGTTTTTTTGAAAAGATAATCTGCGATTTGCACTTGTATAGATTTTTTACTCAGAAAATTTTGGATGAAACGTGGTAGGGCTCCTCTGAACCCCCAGTCATATAGTTGTTTTAATATGGATGGTCGCCAGACTGTATCAAAGGCTTTTTCAATGTCAAAGAAAATGCCTAGGCATTCGCGTTTACTGATGAAGGTGTTCAGTATCTCGGCTTCTATCGATACGAGATGGTCAACAGTCGATCTTCCTTTCCTTTGTCCACATTGAAAGTCAGACAGTAGCCTGTTCTTCTCAAGATACCATAGAAGGCGCTTGTTTATGATTTTTTCTATTAACTTGCATAAGCAACTCGTTAGAGATACAGGGCGGTAATATTCTTCTTTCAATTTGTTTTTTCCTGGTTTTCAGGATTGGTATGACTATGGATTCTTGCCATTTTTCTGGGAGTTCACCTTCCAACCATATTTTGTTGTAAAATTTTAGGAGGTGTTTCCTTTGGTCTGCTGGGATATTTTTGATCATGGAATTATGGATGCTGTCTGGGCCAACAGCGGACATTCTTAGGGAAGATATCGCCGTGTTAAGTTCCCATTCGGTTATTGGTAAGTTATATACTTGATTGTTGTTATTTGAATTGATTTCAAAATGGATTGGTTGTTGTTCGCTGATTTTTTGTAGAAACTGCAGATTATAATGGGTTGAAGATGATGTTTCTGCTTAGTATTCAGCAAATCTTTCAGCTGATACTGAAGGGTTATATATGATATTCCCTTCTATTTTAAGGGTCGGTTGCTCGTTTGAGTATTTCCCTCTAATGGCATTGATCTTCCTCCATACTGTACGAATTGGTGTGCTGGTGTTAATATTAGTAACAAAGTTGTTCCATGATTTTTTTCTTGTTTCTGATAAGGTTTCTTGACTGGGCTTTTAATTTTTTAAAGTTTATAAAATTTACTGTGGACGGTGATTTTCGAAATTTATTTAAAGCACGGTTTCATTTTTTAATGATTTCTTTACAATCGTTATCAAACCATGCTGGCTTTGGATTAGAGGAAGATGGATTTGATATTGGTATTGAGGCTTGTGCTGCTTCTATTATTTCCTGAGTGATATAGCTATTGATTTTATTGATATTTCCATTATCATGGTCTAGATTTATTTTGTTTTGAAAGAGGTCCCATTGTGCTCTATTGACATCCCATAGCCAATGTCTTTTCCCGGTGGTGTTCTTCCAATCATTTTCGCCAGGATTGGGAAGTGGTCTGAATTGTGGGGGTCATTTATTACCTTCCATTCGAGTAAACCGAATAATGTTGGTGTACACAGGGTTATATCTATTGCTGTGAGTGTTCCATTTTTAGGGCATAGGTGTGTCATCGATCCTGTGTTAAGCAGTAACAAGTCGAAATTATCTTGGATTCGTTTAATTATGTTTCCTCGTGAGTTGTTCGTTTTGTTTCCCCAGCTTTTGTAAAATGCGTTTACATCTCCAAGGATAATAAAAGGTTGTGGGAGCTTATTGATGAGTTTTGTTAATTCATATTCATTAATAGGTTCGGTGGGTGGTAGATAGATGTTGTAGATATTTATTTTTATGTTCGTGTTAACTGTTGTGGTAATTGCTTGAATGGGAGTATCTATTTTTATTTCCTTTGCGACTAAGTTGTTGTGTATTGCCGTTAAGACTCCGCCACAGGCTCGGTTATCTGTTATTTTATCGGTTCTAAATATTTGAAAATTCTTGATTTTAAATTTTCTATGCGTTTTTAGATGTGTTTCTTGAAGGCAAACTATTCCAGGTTGATGTTCTGTTATGAGTAGCTTCAATTCTTCATATTGCGAGGTTCAATTGGATAATATTCGTGTAGTTACTCATGAGATTTGGAGAAGATAATTGTACATTATATTTTTTTTTCTACTACCCATGTAGTTATATATTTTTAGGAATTAAGTGTATCTTGGCATACAATGATAAATAAAAAATAAGAAAATAATAAATAAAAAACAAAAAATATAAAATAAAAATAATAGGTTGTATATTCTATAACATATTATATCATTAATCCTTGTGCATTTATTATTCTGTTTTATTTCATTTATCCAGTAGTGTATTTTTAATTTTAATGTCAATGTTAATATCATTGTCAGTTTTAACACTGTTATACTAAAATTTATTATTTCCAGTCTTGTAAATTTCTTATGTATACTAATAATTCTTATTACGATATTTTAATGAGTTTTTAGAGATTTAAATGCATTTGGACTATAATTACTTAACATAATATGAGTATATATATCATTATTTATTCTTATGACATAGGGTAATATTTTTATAGATCTATTGCATTGGTGAATGAATCTATTATATATGTGTTCATATTTTGTGTATTTAATAAGTTGGAGTGGGTTATACAATGAATTAGTGAGTTGTTTATTTTCGTTATGATAGCTAGCGGGCTTGTTATTGTTTGTGGTTAGAAGGGAACTATTCGGACTAGGATATTTGTAATTAGAAAATTTTATGATTTTAATAAGAATCATTAATTTTATTTTCTTTAATTCATTTATTTTTATTTACCTCAGATCGTTATTCTTATTTTCTCTACTTGACAGTAATTTTTTATCTTGTGTGTATATGGCTTTTGGCTGATATTCGTTAGTTATTATTTTTAGTCCTTTTTGTTATCTGAGTCAACTATTACTGATTCGTGGGGTGGTATTTGAAAATGTCATGTTATAAAGTGAGGGTAAAATGCAAAAGAAAATGTCATATAAGGATAATTTAATAAATAAGATAATTAAAAATATAAAAAAATATATTATATTAATAGCATTGTGGTTTTAGGATAATGATAATATTAATTTATTAATCATGAAGTTCAATAAAAATTTAAATTATAGATAGATATTAGTTTTAATACTTATTACTATCCATTTTTTTCTATGCTCGGATTTCGGATCGTGGGTTTGGTTCGAGACTTACTCCTTGATTTCCTTTCTCTAACTATAGTCCACCCGCCCTGGGGTCATCTTGGTGACCGTTGGGGGGAGGGGGGAGGTCATTTCGTTAGATTTTTTCTTTTTCCGAAGGTGATACCTTCGGTTCGATGGGGGTTTCCTGAATTTTTGCATAATTTTGCCCGGAAGTGTTAAAGGGAGTTAAGGGGGGAAGTGGGTTGGGTACCCGGGATGTGGAAGGGGACGGATGTAGGATGGCTTGAGGGAGGGTAGTGGGAGGTGGGAGTGTGGAGGGGGAAACTCGGATATCATTCATATTCGAGTGCCGAATAGGTGAAGATTTGTGGTTAGTAACTGGCTCTAACGGTTTTTTTAAAAATAGAATGATCATCTCTTAAATCGTCTGCTTGTACACTAACTGATACTTTGTTTTTTACAATATTAGAAAAACTCACATGCATTGTTATGGTGTGTAATAATTCATATTTTTTTTTTTTTTTGCTGCTAGATATGTAATTTTTTCACCATCTTGGATGCTTTTAATTTCTTTTTCTTTTAAAAAAATAGGGCAATTTTTTGAAAAAGAGTCGTGTTCGCCCTGACAGTTAACACACTTTATGGCACTATTACATTCAACTCCTTCATGTTTAAGTTTACCACAGTATCTGCACAGTGGCTCTTTTTTACAAAATGTTTTTGTATGACCAAACTTAAGACATACATAACAACGTGTTGGGTTTGAAATAAATTGTTAACAGTGATATTGTAGAAGCCTATTTTTATTTCTATGGGAACAGTAGGGTTATTGAAAGTTATGAGGTAATTATGACTGTTATGTTTTTCGTTATTTTTGAAATATGTCAGTCTTTTTACATCTTCTTTTAATTTTAATTCTTCTTTTATTTCGTTAATGGAACAACAATTGAGATCTGGGCACCATATAATTCCTTTACTTTGATTTAGTTTACCATGCGGTTCTACTTTAACAGGAAAGTTCTTGAGTAGGTTTTCGCATTTTAGTAATTTATTCCATTGATTTTCTGAAATAACTTCAACTAGAAGAGTACCGTCTCTTAACTTTTTTGCGGTTTTTACAGCACCGATTAAATTTTTTAAACTTTTATATATTAAAAATGGCGATACTTTTTGGAAGTCGAATGGATTTCCATCATTATCACAACCGATTCTTTTTATAATTAAGAATCGTTTGTAATTATTTTGTTTATTTTCATTATTTAATGGGAAAGGTTCTTTAAATTTTGCTTTTTTTCCGCTTTGCGGGCGGGGATACAGCCATGGTTTTTACTTACTTTTATAGTAAGTAAAAAAAAAACAAGTATTTAAAATAGAGAATGAAAAAGAAGGCCTCTTAAAAAACAAATTGAATATATTTAATAAAAGGATAATCCTACTTATCGCTAGTTGTAGATACTTAATCCCCAGGAGCTCACTAAATATAACGTCCTCACAGCACCAAGTATCAACACTAACTCCTCTATGATCAGAGGAAAGGTCATCCAGGCGTTCTATGGAGTGATGGAGAGGTCCTAATCCTGAATGTATGAAGAAGTCAATAAGGTCTGGGTTTCGGTTTGGATCCGGGGGCCAATAGGTAGGAGTGCTGGGAGAAATAAAATTTTATCTTCGAGAATTAAGTGCTGACTGTAAAGCTCGCCCATGGGAGTTGGTAGTTCTTGAACCCCATTGCTGGTGCTTAGCATTGAAGTCAGCACCAAGGAGGAAGCGATGACCTAAGGAATTAAGAAATGAGAGGAACTGGGATGCGGAAATGGGTTTATTTGGGGGACAGTAGGCCAATGCAATCGTGACGGGAAAGGAGAAGGTTTTGATAACAACTGCTGTGGGTTGCAGGAATTCATTTGCTGGTAAAGGAAATAAGTGGTGAGTGAGGGAATGGTGAATGATGAAAGCAGTTCCGGCATGGGCTCTACCATCAGGGTGGTCTGTTCGGTATGTTTGGTAATGTGATATGTTGAAACACTGTTTACTGGTCAGTCTGGTTTCTGTAATTAAAGCTACATCGATTTCTTTGTAATGTAGCAAGGATGTTAGTTCGTCAGTGTGGTTGCGAATGCCATTCGCTTTCCAAAGGAGAATGGATAAGGGTTTTGTGGAAGGCATTTAAGGATTAGACATTTTTTTGAAGAGGAATTAGATGAGGGATAACATTTGCGAGGAGTGAAATGAGAGGGGTGATAAGGGTTTTCAATTCAGAAATGAAGGAATTAAATAAGGATGTGAGATCTGAGGTAGTGGGGGGAGGAGGAATATGGGAGATCTGATGATGGATATGTGGATTGGGTTGGACTAATGGAGCTGGGGTATATTGAATATTTAGTTGAGATTGAGATTGGAGCTGTTGCTGAGGTGAGGGTTGTAGGAATGAGGCTGTTGAGGAGGTTGCGGCATGGCCCCTGTTTCATTCTGGCATCTTCTTTCTCCAAGCATTTCTGCAAATGATACAGACGAGGTTGCAATTTTTGAAGGTTGTCTTCCTCTTGTCTGATGAGCTTCTTCATTCTGTGGCTGCGTCCTATGGAATCTGTTACGGAGGTTTTTGTATGTTTGACATCCTTTATAGTTAGCTGGATGCTCTTGTTGACATAAGGCACACACTGCAGGAACTTTTCGTGACTTTGTACATTCTTCGGATCTGTGTGCTTGTCCACACCTGACGCATCTTGTAATATGGTGACAGTAACTTTTTGTGTGGCCGTATGCTTGGCAGTTGTAGCACTGCACACTATCTCTTTTTGGATACGGTTTTTCTATTTTCACTTTCGTATAATAATTAAATAGACGTGACATCGTAAATTTTTTCAACCCCTGGTGTCGGTTCCAAGTCAACGAAGAAAAGTGGTAATGAGGTTTTACCGCTTGCTCCTGGGTGTCCCATGATATCTTTTTGTACATTGAGAACTTGGCGGACTTTGAACACCATAGACATCAATTCTTCTTTAATTGTTTCAGCTGGCGTTGTAGGGTGAAGATTTCTTACTACCACCCAAAGGGACCCTTCTTCCTTGAGCTGATATGTATGGAAATCAGCCTTGGTGTCCGTCAGATATTTAACAATGTGACGGTACGTATCGGAGGAATCTGGCGTGATTTTTGTGTCATTTGTGCGGCTGACGCATGAGTATTTTCCTAAGGCGACTATATTGTTTAATTGGCAACACATTAGGCCGAAATTTTTTATGTTGCGAATGAAAATAGGTCGAGGTTTTGGAGGCTGTGAAATAGATGTCGATTCCATACTTTCAGTGGGTGTGTTACTAAGTACCTGGAAAGGATTTGCAGTAAAAAAGGGTGATTCTTCGTTTAACCCTTGAGTAGAAGTCTCAGGCATTGCTTCGTTGATTGGTGAAGTGTTTGGAGGAGTTTTAACCTTAGATTTACGCGGACGCTGTTTAGCAGGGCTGTAACGTACAGTTTCAAGAGAACGGCTTCTTTTAGACTTAGTTTTAGACGACATCACCATGTGGAAATATTTCATTGGATATCATGGGAGTATAGAGGGAAAGAAAAGAAAAAAAAAAAACGAATAAAGAAAAATAATTAAAAAACAAAATGAAGATCGCAGAGTATGCTGTTAAAGGCAAGTACGAGACGTCTCCGTACGGAAGGCTGTCAGCCACTGAGTATTGTCGACGTGGCCTGCTTAATCAGTAATCCTCTCCCCCACTCCGCTATCTGTCCATAGAGCACATGTTAATTTACGTATTCACTATTAGAATATTTATTATCAGTACTCACTGTTTTATTAGTCAATGTTCTCCACAGTTATTAATAACTATTCTGGTAAATGTTTCTTAGTGGAAAACTAACAAGAACCATACAAAAAAAGATGATTATTAGAGAGTGATATAACTACTTTCACAGTTGGCGCATGCGCAAACACTCCTTTTTCCTTTACAAGAATTTCTCTGTCTATTTTTATTGTTCTTTTCTTGGGTTCGGTTCTGGTGGTTTTTTTAGCAGGTATGAAGTTCATCTTAATTTGAGATGGGTAGTGGTCTGATGTCACATTAAATGCCCTTTTCACTCTGACGTTTTAGATCTCTCTATAGTTTTTCCGTGATGCCGCCACATGGTCTAACTGGTACTACCCCAGTGTGTGGTTGTATGTATGTATCCCCAAGTGTTGTGTTGCCTTGTAACATATTGACATGAGTTTTAATTCAGTGTTTTTACATAGCTGTACCAGTCTTTCTCCATTCCTGTTAGTCCATTTGTGTACTGGATATTTCACTACTATATTCCTGTATCTTTTATCCTTCCCTATTTGCGCGTTAAAATCGCCAAGGAGGACTTTTACATGGTTTTGGGGGATTTTGATCATCTCTTTTACTAACACTTCACAGATTTCCTCCACCTTCTCTGGGTTTTTTCTATTATCCTCATTTATGGGGCATGGGCGTTTATGATAGTGTATTTTTTTTAAGAAGTGATAACCTGAGCGTTACGCCCTTTAATTCCACTACTGTGTTCAGAAATGTTTTATCCACTACAAAGGCCGTGCCAAGATGAGGCATCCCTCTCATTATCTTCTCACCCGGAGTCCCTTGAAAATTCTAAAGCCATCCGACTCTATGGTTTCTGTGTCTATGTACCTGGTCTCTTGTAGGCCCATCTCTGATATTTTAATTCTCTTTAATTCTGTTGTGAGTTGTTTCAATTTTCCTACCTGAATGAGGGAGTTTATATAATACGTTCCGAAATAGTACCTGTTTTTGGGTCTGAACCTTTGTGTAGGGTACTTGTGGTGCTCCGATTCACCGAGTTTTAGCCTTTCACTGTCAGGTACCCTGTAATCCGATCACCCGACTTTGTCTTCAGGGTAATTTTTGGTGAGAAGTTTCTTCATGATATAAACGTTTTTGTAGTTGAGTTAACCCGACTGAAATACAACTAGGATTGTAAGTCCTAGAGGGTTTCGCTTTAGTTCCTCTATCCTTAGCCTTTATTTTCGGGAATAGAGTATCCAGCCGCACCACTTGGAGACACGCATTCCTTAAGAGTTTGGATGGTAAAGAAAAGGCACTCTTAAGGATGCCGAAACATAGCGGCCCAAAATTATTTTATTATATATATACATATTAAAACATCAAAAAATATCTGAACACAAATTGAATATAATGAAAAAATAAAATAAATTAAATCTACTATTACAATAAATATTTAATAATAACATAAAATTATATTTATAGGTAACACACTCATTTGATAATTAAAAGTTGGTATAACCCAATTTACTATGTTCAGTCCACTTTTTTTTAGTTCATAAACTAAATAAAAAATCGTGTTGCTGTCATAAATTTACTTTATTGTTTTCAAATGACTTCTTTATAATGTTGCCTGGGCCTAAGATGTGTTATTTGACTCGATCCTCAATCCAAGTTTCTCTTCCTGCAGGAAACTTCTTTATCCTCTTTTTCACGCCCTTCTTAATCAGCACCTTTTTCTGTTATTTCAGTTAACTTAATAGTATATTTAAGTATATCTTATTCCTTTACATTACATATAAATTAAATACATATTTTGATTTTACTACCAATTTAAATAATTATTTATGGAAAAATTCCAGAATTATATGAATGATATAAATGTTATCAAACCAGTTTAAGAAAAACATTTATATATTTTAACTATGCCATTGTATTTTTAAATAATACTTTAATTAATTTAAAATAAAATTATAACTTTAAAAATAAAATGTAAATTTTTATTCCTTATACGAAATATAATGTAATTAAACTTTCCACTCTTAAAAAAAAAAAAAAAGGAATACTAATGAAATAATAAAACATTAAATGTAAGATATAGGAATATAGAATTTTAAAAAATTCAATTAATTGTTTTTAAGTTATATTTATTATTTAAAAACAAAAAAAAATATACGCATAACTGATTTTATCAATTACAACATATTTACAATATACTAAAAACCAGAAGTACGAAAAAAGAAAAATAGTCAGTATAGAAATAAATATTAAACAAATGTTGAGAGAGAAAATAAAAAAAATAAATAAAAAAAAAGATAGAATATCAAAAATAATCTTTTATAAAAATAATTTTTAGAAAAAAATACAAAACTGACTTTAAGATTAAACCTACATATACAAACTTGAACTAAAAATAAAAAATAATATTTTCATTGCTTCAAAACAAAAACCATTAAATGACAATCAACGAAATTATCGACACTTATATACCTATTCACAATTTATGATAATTTATTTTTGGAGACGGTGCCAGTCAAGAAGGACAGTTTAATCCTGCCTTAGCAATACACTTTCGAATGGCCGGAGACAGCGGTGTGGCGGTAATGAAACAGTGGGAGGACCTTTATAATTACCATTTCTTTTCAAATTCTGTTTGTTTTGGTTGGCACCGACTCCAAAAATAAATGATCATAAATTGTGAACAGGTATATAAGTATCGATAATTTCGTTGATTGTCATTTAATGGTTTTTGTTTCGAAGCAATTAAAATATTATTTTTTATTTTTTAGTTCCAGTTTGTTTATGTAGGTTTAATCTTGAAGTCGGTTTTGGTTTTTTTTCTAAAAGTTATTTTTATTTTTTACTTTTTAGTGGTGAGTGTATTTTTGTTTATACAGTCAATTCTTCAAATCTTCAAGCTACCCTGAAAAATAGTTGGACTTACTGAACAAAGAATTATCGAGGTTATTATTCCACTTATCTGCATGTAAATGGGAAAATTGAACATAAAATTGTTGTTGAATTCATTACGTACGTACGTGGTTGGCACCGACTCCAAAAATAAATGATCATAAATTGTGAATAGGTATATAAGTGTCGATAATTTCGTTGATTGTAATTTAATGGTTTTTGTTTTGAAACAATGAAATATTATTTTTATTTTTTTTAGTTCAAGTTTGTATCTACTGATTTAATCTTGAAGTCGGTTTTGTTTTTTTACTTTTTAGTGGTGAGAGTATTTTTGTTTATACAGCCAATTCTAGATCTTCAAGCTACCCTGAAAAAAAGTTCGACTTACTGAGCAAAGAATTATCGAGGTTATCATTCCACTTATCTTCAAATAATGGGAAAATTGTAGTTGAAATCATTACGTATATTTTTCATTAATGTGTATGTTGTTTGTACATACATATAAAATCATTGATACAGAAAATTAAATACCCGATACCAATTTATCATATAACTTTCAGGTGAACTACTCGGAATTCGGAATTCACTGGAAACAAACGCCCAACTCCTTTCTCATTTCTCCACTTTACAAATCAATTTTAACTTTTCGTTAATGGAAGGAATTTTCAATAGCCACTGTTAAACCACTCGAGTGAATAGCTAATAATAAGTGACTGGTGTAACTATGAACTGGAAAGATAAACAATGAAGGGAAACAGGAAAACAAATTACACATGGAATTCTTTAAATTTGAGTTCGAGATATAGAGGCGATGACTTCTAATATGTAGTTCATTTCATAGAGGTGGTCCTAGAACTTCTCTCTTTTAACCCTATTTTCAGTTCGACTTATTTACACAATTTTTAACGTTTTTCTGTCTGAAATCGTCTCTGTGAGGTGAAATTAAAGTAGAATGTACTTCCGACCGTAGATTTTGTTCGAATTGTTTAAGAATTCAGCTTATCGAAGTATGACACATCGAGAGTTGACTGTATATGTAAATTATCAATTTTTTTTAGTAATTTAGATTTAGTGACCATGGAGATTTTAGATTATTATATGATTTTTATTAACTGTTTTTTTTTTCTTAAAAAGTGCTGCGTTGATCTCAAAATATTTTTTATGGGACTACCTCTAAAGTATGCCCTACCGATCTAAAAAAGAATCATCAAAATTGATTCATTTTTTTTTTAAATAATAAATAATACTTTTATTGAAAAAATATTACAATCTGCCTCAAATAAGAGCCATAAGTAATATGGGTGGCTTTATGGATCCATTCACACAATATATACATTGAGAATAAATGAAAAATAAATAATCACATAATATATAGTACAATATACAAAATGAAAAAGGAAATAGATAAAGAACCTCAAGCTATACAATAGATAAAATAAGGGAAAAAAATGTAATAAAATGAATTGAAATATAGAAAAACAATAATAATAGTAAAATCAAAAGTTAAAAATACAAAGATACTTGAAACTGTAAATAAAGTCTAATGTTTTATGTGTTACATACAACAATGACATACATTATTAGACAGCCATATAATTAGGAAGCGTCATTTTGGAAAGAAAGAAGGTTGTAGGAGAAGAGTGTTCTGAATGTTTCGTGGACAGAACCATTGCAAATACAAGGAGGGGAAGAATTCTGGAGGATAGGTGATAGAGCAACAAGGGAACATTAGAATGCTGCAGTTGTGTAAAATGGAGTATACAAATCGGAAAGAGGAAATCTTGTATGCTTGCATTGGATTGCGGATTTGAATTGCTGGATACTGTAAATAAAAGGAGGGTGACGGATGCTGATAATTTGGAAGGGCTATGTGTCAAAAAAGTATCCTCTGAGGAAGGAGGGAAAGTACCAACTTTATTCGGTGTAAATATGAAGAACACGAGAACGTCTTGGAGGTTCCGATGACAAATCTTATAAAGCAATTTATAATCCGTTTTAATCAGTCCTCAAAACCAACGAGTCCCCATTATACATCACACAGCCATAGGTGAATTGGGGGAAAATTAGTATAGAGGATAGTAGGGATTTACCTGTGGGAAAGGGAAGGAGGTGATGGGAGCGGTGAACTAGTTTCCATACATACGTATACATATGAGGAGGTGAGATGAAAAACTCGTTCATTCCATTTTTTTTTTAAATTGAGATGTCAGTGGATTCTAAAATATATTAACTATCTTTATGTATTTATCAATAAATATCTTTATATATATTACCTTTCTAATGTAATAATAAATATATCTTTATATCTTTATCTAGAAATATCTTTATATATATTAACTTTCTAAAAGATAATCAATATCCAATTTTTCAAAAAAATGGAACGAACGAGTTTTGCATCTCACCTCCTCATATATAAACAGATCGGCAAATCAAATATGCACAATATTTTTTTTTTTTTTACATGATTGAACAAATTATCAAATGTTTTGCTCTAAACTTTTAGTACAAAGCCAAATTTTGGAACTGGTTTTTCTTAATATGCTTCAAGATTATGTCAACTTGGTTTTTCATATAGGAACACTATACATTATCAGTTTTCTTTCGTTCTTAGTACATGTAAAATCAATGCAATCATTTAACTAACAGAACCTGTTAAGAAAACCTTCCACATAAAATTAGAAATATCTTCTTCTACTGGCTCAACAGGCGCTGATGCTGCCCTTGGCCTGCTCAACGATTGCCGTTCATTTTCCCTTCCTCTTCTGCAGCCTCTTCTTCCTCTAACAGGTTAACATTAATAGTAGAGCCGAGGTATTGTAGGCTTGTCACTATTTCGAAACTGTAGGTGCCTATTTCACTGCGGCTCAGCCTCCGTTCTAGCCTTTTGTTCAGAACTAAGACCTTGGTCTTCTCCTCGTTTACGTGTAGGCCAATCTTCTTTGCTTCAGCATCCATTGCTTCGAACGCCGTCTTTATGCTCTGCAGGGATCTACTAATAATTACAATATCATCCGCGTATGTCAGAACTTGGGTCATCTTTGTAAATATTGTTCCCTCCTGCTCTAGTCCCGCTCTATTGATGATTGCTTGTAGAGCAATGTTAAACAGGAGAGGAGCTATTGGATCCCCTTGTCTTAGACCACCATGTTTAGGACTGTCGGAGCCTTTCGGAGTTACAAGTGGTCTAAAATTAGAAATATAGGTGTATTGATATTTAAGATTTCACTTTTTCCTAAGTTTCGAACCGATTATTCTAAATTTGTTATAATTTTTCATGTGAAAAAAAATATGTTCAAAATCTAGTTCCAATTATTTATGTGAAAGAAAAAAAAATTAAAAAGGGGCTGTATTTAGTTGCTTAAGAACACACACACACACGCACACAAATATATATACATTAGGTAGCAATTCTGAAGGAGTCAGCAGGAAAAGTTAGACAGCAGATATCCTATAGGAAAACTCAATATATTTCAAATCAGAAAATAGCACTCAGATCAACATCAAAATATGGAAATATCGATAGAGTATATCAATTTAAATACCTTATGGAGATCTTACTACCTAATGGATTTGGACGAAAAGCAAATAAGTGGTGGAATTATAAGATGAAGAGAGCTCTTTGGATAACTAGTAAAATCTACAACAAAAAATGCATCTCCAGAAACACGACGATTAGACATTACAACACCATGGTGAAGCCGGAAAGCCTTTATACGGCAGAAACATAGTCTAAGAACAGAAAGGAGAAATGGAGCAAATAAGGAAGACTGAGAGAAAAATCATCAGAAAGATTTTGGGGCCGAATTAGATGAACGAAGGATATAGGCTAAGAAACATATAATTCACGAATATAAGAAGAAATATAATTCACGACATGAAGAAGAGAAGGTTGCGGACACATCAATAGGATGGACAACTCACGTCTAACTAAACGGATTCTGGAATATACAGAAAAGATCAAGAATAAGGGATAGATAACTGAAGTAAAGAAGGATCTTAGGGAAGCTCGAATAACAGAGAGAGTTATAACAGATAAAACGCAATTCAGGCATGAGGTACACAAATGGGATTGCCCGGTAGAAAGGAAAATGAAAACAGGAACCAAATTTTGGTGACGTATCGAGACTATATTGTTCTCATAATCATGCCCTAAAGTGAAAAAAAAAAAAAAAAAACAGGTTACAATAAAATTATATGTTACATATCTAATTTCAAAACATAAAGTTAGCTATAATCTTAATATATATATATATATATATATATATATATATATATATATATATATATATATATATATATAAATTACGTGTCGCTGTCTTGGGGCAGGCTGATACCTAAACTACTGAACCGATTTTAATCAAATTTGCACTCCGTGTGCAGTTTGTTTGTTTCGTTTAACGTCACTTTATGCTGCTATGGCTAATCGGACGATGCTACGGTGGGAGTCCTAAATTTTGCCTATCCTGGTATAATTAGGATAGGGATCTTTAACGAGTACCTGACATCGCACAGGCTCGGGACCCCCATTTTACGTCCCTTCCGAAGGACGGCATAGCTAAGGATTTTTTACTCCCTTTAAAAAATCCTAAGGTCATCTGCCGGGCTGCGAACCCGCGATCTTGGGTTTAGTAGGTTGCTATGCTAACCACTACACCACAGGTGACCCCCAAATCACCGTGTGCAGTTTGATCCAACAAAAAAGATAGGGTAGCATATATCTTAATTTATAGTCGCAATATAATTTGTATATTATCTGCAAGTAACAATTACATGTTAGCTCCATACGATTCTACCATATGGCGGTATAAGGTTATACTATTATATAAAAGAACAAGCCATTTTTCGTTTGTGATGACTAACCGCCAAAAACTACTGAACCAATCTCTACCAAATTTTGACTACATCATCTTTATAGGAAGGTTTAGCAATAGTGAAATCTAATGATTTTCAACTAATTCTTTATTGAAAAATGAATAATCAGTAGATAACAGAGAAGTTCAAAAATGGCGGCAATTGCCATCTACATGAAAGGTTAAAAGGTAAAGTGTTACATAGAGTTCGTGACATTGTTAATAAAATTTACTTATTTTCAATTAAATTGTTATAAAAACAGCTATATGGAGTGAAATATACCAAATCGAAGCTTGAAAATCGACAGATTGTGTATAGCGCCATTCCACAATAGAGTTAACAATGGTAAACTGAACCTATCTGTACCGACATCTAAATAAATAGTTTTTTATAATTCTGGGAAGGTTTTGGAATGGTAAAATTTACAATAACTAAAACTTAAATGTACAATGTTGAGAGGCAGGACCGAGGTTTGCCACACTGTCTTATACTTTTATAGTTTGAAATCAACATCTAATCAGATCAAATCAATAAAGTTATTTCTGCCTAATACAAATTATTACTAAATGAAAATGTCGATCCTTTGCTTTTTTATATTGTGTGTAAAAATATGATCCACGGGCCTTCTGTCGTAAGCACTGATAATGCGGTTTCTTTTCCGCAAGAGTTTCTTAATAGTCTTTATCCATCTTGGTTACCAATTCATACATTAAAATAAAAAAAATTATATGTAATGGTGCTTTTACATAATCTTCAACCGCCTAATCAGTGCGATTATAACTAGATTAATAATTACTGCTATGCGTGAAAAAATCATTGAAGAAATAATGCTGAACCACATGCTAAAATACAAGAATCTTATCGATAAACAAATAAAACATTAATTTTTAGTTGAAATTATCTTTACTTATGGAGGGCGGGCGAAGCCGCGACGGGGATGCTGGTATAAATATATAAAACATGCGTTAGAATATATACTACATGTAATTACGAATATAGATGAGTATGAAACGGCTTACAAAGTTGCTGATTAATATTCTATTGGTATATCCTACTAAATATAACAACACTAGTGTTCAAATGGTCTGGGGATTTTCTGAAAAAAAAAAAAAAAAAAAAAAAAAAAAGTAGGGATGGGGATTTCCATAATACTGGTATTCCCAGGACAGGTAGAAAGGGATTTCCATATATATATATATATATATATATATATATATATATATATATATATATATATATATATATATATATATATATATATATATAATTAACTGTTTAACAATAATCGGGTTTTTGGTCCTTTATATTTAACAATAAATATTAATTATCCATATACATATTTTATTTCTTCCTTCTCCTCTTTCCTTTCCTTTTGACGTTTCGACCCCTTATTTAATGGGGTCCTCATCAGAACTGGGAAAAACAATACCATTCTTAAACATCTTTCCCGACATTGGCACACCTCTAGTCATTAATAATACTAGATTTTTCAAATACACACCAAAAACTGGGTACCCCGAAACTCCAGGCCGGAGAACTGTTAACTGTTTGTTAATTAACTGTTTAACAAAAACCCGATTATTGTTAAACAGTTAATTATATAGTTTCTAAGGGTCGACAAAATATAATTTTGATATTATATATATATATATATATATATATATATATATATATATATATATATATATATATATATTTTTCCTTACATATTTCTAATTTTTACTTTTAAGCTTTGACTCTTAACTATTGTCATCTATTTCTAAGAAACCCCTCGTGGGAACTCACTCTCCTGTGAACTGTAATGTTAGCATAAAGCTTCCTAGAAAAAGCCATTGTAACCCTTTATAAACCTCAAAAAATTTTGTAATACTCTCTCAGTACATCAGTAGAGCCGTCTCCATGCCACTCGTCTTTCTGATATTGTAACTTTTACTGAATAAACTTCTTTTTAAAAAAAAGTATTTACTTTTAAATTGAAGATAACTGGCGCAGTCGGTAGGACATCGTCAAACTTCAGGGCATATCAAGGATCAGTATCAACTGTTTGCTGACGAGTCCATTCAGAGGAAGACGAGACGCTTAACTGGCATGAATCAGACTATCGAAGTCATCTTAGTGTAAGTGATTTTTATTTAAGAAATATTATTTCAATATTAAATATTTTTTTTCTCAATTTAATAATTTTGAATAAAATTTATTCTATTTTTAAAGAAAAGGGTTGATTTCATTACTATAATTATAAAGAAATATTTTGTAACTTTAAAAATATCATTGTTTATTTTTATTTAATATTAAGCTATATTAAATTACTTTATATTAAGGATAAATTTAATTTTCATTTCATATTATTTTATTTTATTGCATACTATCTCATTTCTTTTTTTCTTTTTTTTTTGTAATATTAAATATTTTATAAAAATCGTACCTCCCACATTAAAGAAAGAGTATCTAGAGATCTATGTATGTCAATAACGCGATTTCTAGAAATTCCAGATAAATTATTAATCACAAGTTTTATAATTACGAAAATACTGCTGATTTCCAAAACGAATATTTAATAGGACCAATTCGTGCTAAAATCAAAGGAGCTGCCGCCGACATGGGTAATAGTAAATATATCAATACCTGGGACGATATTAAAAATGCATTAAAACAAGGGTACGCCGACAAACGCGACGCGTACACGCTAAATATTGAAATGGCGGGAATGAAACAAGGCAACGAAACCCCTTTTGAATTTTATAATAAAATACAAAAAAATTTAGGGTTGCAAATTAGTTATTTAAGGAGCGAAATGCCGATGGAGGCGTTAGTCCTCACGAATTATATCGAAAAGTTAGAACTAAGAGTTTTGTTAAAAGGACTGAAAGAACCACTTGGCTCTTTCATGAGAACCAAAAATCCGGTAGACCTAAATCCGGCAATAAACATGCTGACGAATGATTTCCAATTTGTCATCGACACTTATTGCCCACACCAAAATCATAACAAACCAATACACAAAAATCGCCAACAATTTAAAAACTATTTCCCAGTAAACCAGTACAAAGCAATTCAACCTGCTAAAAAATGTAAAAAAAAATCAATATAGACCCCAACAACCTAATCAATATAGACCCCAACAATATAATCAATGTAGACCCCAACAATATCATCAATATAGACCCCAACAACCTAATCAGTCAACCCCTATGAGTGTCAATAGTAATTATAGAAGTAATTCCCAATATCAGAGACAACCTGATCAAAGTGTAAAATTTAAATCTTTTCTCAATACCCCAGTTCGGAAAAACCCAAACCTAGAAATTGAAGAACTTCATAATCTAAACTCGGAACAATCCGTAAGTGAATCCCAAATTACCGAACTACCAAATGCTCAACCACCCAACTATCCCACTGTATCATTTCCAGACGATCATCAAGAAAATCAACAATACACTGATCAAAATAATCTCGATAGTGATCAAAGTAATTTTTTAGATCCCAGCCTAGCACAAGAACCATGGACGTAATTCATTCATTCTCGGCGCAACAGACGCATGAAGCGGTCCTTGGCCAACTCAACGGCTCTTCCCCAGTCTTCCCTGTCAGTGGTACGCCTGATGGATATTCCTGCTTTCTTCAGATCCTCGGAGACGCTGTCCTTCCATCTTCCCTTCGGTCTTCCACGAGGCCTCACTCCATCGGGGCTTCCGTAATACAGTCTTCTGACTGTCCTCTCCTCGTCCATTCTGATTACGTGTCCCAGCCATGGACGTAATAGACCTACTTAATTTAACCCGTTTTAGTGATATTCCATATATAATTCCACCAAATTCAAACTTAAAAATTCTAATAGATACCGCGTGCACAAAATCGCTTGTATCCGTCCTTGTAGCAAATACATATTTTTTTTAATAACATTACTCACGAACCATTTAAACTTACTAGCACACGGTTCTTCTATACAAAATTTTAATGCTAATGTAGATTCATCAAAATTATTTCCCAACACCAAAACTCTCCTAAAATTTGGCATTTTTGAATTCCATCCTAAATTCGACTTATTGTTTGGAACAGACAATCTTAAATTATTAAGTGCGAAAATTGATTTAGTAAATGATATATTAATCACACCTTTTGGCAATATAACAATTCATTACGTCAATAGACCCCCTCAATCTGAATACACTTACATCTTAAACAACGATTCTGAAACCGTAATCAAAATTCCAATCAAAAATATCTCAAATGGAGAAGGAATCATTCCTCATACTGATTTCAACGATTGTCTTAAAATTCATGAAGGTTTAATTTCAATTAAAAATAACGAAGCTATATGTACGTTAAAAAATAATTCGGATCGGTCATTTAGATTAACTATTAAAACCACAATCCTTGTGAAAACGATTAGAATTTTTAAAAATCATGAATCTTATAATATAAATTTAATTAAAATAAAAGGATCGAAAATTAGCATCGTGGCTAAAAATTATTTTGATAGTTTTGAAACCAGTAAGAATATTTTAATTAATAATCCCATCCTGCAATATCCGGACTTCATAAAACATTTTGTTTAACGACAGATGCATCAAACGTAGCCTTGGGCGCTGTATTGTCACAGACGCACGGAGAACGAGATCTTCCGATAGCTTACGCGAGCAGTACTCTAAACAAAAGTGAATCAAAATTATCCACCATTGAACGCAAACTTTTAGCTATTGTTTGGGCTACCAAATATTTTCGACCCTATCTTTATGGCAGAAAATTTATCATTCAAACCGATCACAAACCACTTCAATGGTTACAATCGTTAAAAGATCCAAACTCAAAATTATATCGTTGGAAACTAAAACTCGAAGAATTTAATTTCGAAATAAAATATAAGAAAGGTCATGAAAACAAAGTCGCTGACGCACTATCGCGAGTAGAAATTAATTTAACAGAATCTGAAGACCCCGATACAATTATTAATGATTTAGTAGAACAATTTTACCGCGAAAATGAAACATCGGAATATGCATCCCTTATCGTAAATTTTGATGAAAATGAAAATGAATATTTAGATAATATAACAAAAGGATCTGAAACAAATTCCGTTTAATCTAATACATTAGGAAATACAATAATCGAAATACCAATAGGAGACTCTCCGGTTAATTTAGGAAAAAATCAAATTATTTTAAATTTAGTTGATGTTAATCCCGCGAAACCCAAATTAAAAAACTTTTTAATAATACTAAAAACAGAATTATTGCTCAAATATCAAAGGAAAATTTCGAACAAGACATAATAAAATTAATTAAAAAATTCGTTGAACCAAAAGTTAAATATTATTTATTCTTTGAAACTGATTTTTATACCCAATTTTATGAAATCATGGTAAAATATTTTAAACATTCGGAATTAAATTTTGTAAAACTACAAGTAGATTAATCGATATTCAAGATCCTGAAGAACAAAATAATTTAATAAATGATTACCATATTGGCAAAACAAACCACCGCGGTTCGGAAGAAACATTTAATCGAATAAAAATATTGTATTTTTGCCAAATATGAAAAATTTAATTCAAATTCAAATTAATAATTGCGAAATTTGTACGGTATCAAAATACGATCGGAATCCTTTAAAACTCCAATATAACGTTACTCAAACACCATCTAAACCATTTGAAATAGTTCACATGGATACAATCACACTAGAACACAAAAAATATTTAACTCTAATCGACTCCTTTTCAAAATTTGCACAAGTTTATAAATTAAAAAATGGTCAAGCAACTGAAGTCGTTAATAAATTAATTTCTCATTTTTCTCATCACGGGTTACCGAAACAAATAATAACAGATAACGGTTTAGAATTTAGAAACTCATTATTATCCGATTTATTAAAATTACACAAAATCCAACTACATTATATGGCTACTCAATCACCTCAATCAAACGGACCCATTGAAAGATTTCATAGCACATTAATAGAACATTTACGGTTATTAAATAATAGAGGCGAATTCAAAAAAGACGCAATTAAAAAAAAATTAAATATGCCGTGCTCGCGTATAACAACACTATTCATTCCATCACACAACTAAAGCCAATCGAAATAATATCTGGACATTTAGATATAGACTCGCCCGTTGCAATAGACCTCAATAATCAAATCATAAATGATTATGTTGCAAAACATAAAGAAAGAGTAAAAATTTTGCATAAACAAATAAATCATAGGAATCTAGTAGCAAAAGAAAAATATATAACCAGGATGAATAAAAATTGCGAAAATTTGCTAAACGAAATCCCGGAAACAGTATTTGTAGCTAATAGGCAAAAACAATCATTATTAAATTATTCTTCTTAATATCCGTGCCGATAAGCCGCCAAAGCCGCTTTGCAGCCTAACTCCCTTCCTCGATAGCCTAGGAAATCTCAGGGTGGGCGGCAGACTTGACCCTGCAGTGGGCATGTGGCGTCTGTGAGACTCACAGTGCCATATTTTCGTAAATAAAATCTAGACGGAGGGTCGGATGACCTTGGGACTTCAGATACCTTTCGACCCCTGCCCTACACTGATCTCGGATTTCTACCCTTCTTTTTTCACAACACAGACAGTGGTGATTGTGCTTTAACAGAGGATGAAGTCTCGTGGACGCCATGCGCCCACTCCCGTTTACCTTAACCACTAACAAGAAATTGTTATTTTCTATTTACGTTTAGCAATTTCCTGCTTATCCATTTATCGATTGGTCATAACCATAAATAAATTTAGTTTTCAATTGGTGATAATTAAATATATTCGCTTCTATTGTACATAAATAATTATTTATTCTGAGAAGTCATGTGATGAACGTTTTTGCGATGCCAGAAATTTTTATACCGAAGTATATGTTTGGTAACCAACCACCAGGACCTTATGAGGCAAGCTGGGAGCCTAAAGACGTTTTCATTCGAAAAAAATCTGACAATGGTTGGGACTATACGAATATACAAAAATGAATTACCACTGTATTTCGTTACAACATAAAATTAATCTTGGCATTCAAATTTATTTATGAAATATTATTATTGAATGTGAAAAATATATAAACTTTTTGTACATACATAGACTTTGAATAATCATATATTCCAGAAACATCCTCCACCAATATTAAATCATTGTATGAATTAGCTATTGATTAAAAAAATATTAGAAAACCTTCAGAACAAATAAACAACAACAGGGGAGACAATTTGTAATGCGAAAACACTACAAAAATGACTTAGAAAGTCAGATTACAATAAAAAATACCCGTGGTGTCTGGCAGACTCCATGCCTCCTCTCAGGTCACGGCGGTCGGCGCGCCCACTACAGGGTTAAGAACTCCGACCTGCATCAACAGTCCCCCCTCTCCTGGCCCATAGCTCGTGTTTCTCAGGACTGGGCAGGATGGTGTATCTCGAGTGGCTACCCTTGAGACCTCTATTGGCACTTTCACTAGACCCGTGACCAAGTTAATTCCAATGCCGGAATAACTTACTTTGAATTGTATAACTGTTTCACCTATTTGGGCTATTTTATTTTGTTGAATTGTATAATTGATCGCCCAGTTGGGCTATTTCCTTTTCTTTACATTGTATGATTGTCCCAGTAAGGCTATCATATTTTTATTTTTATGTCTTAGGCTTACTCTTTACTCAAGTTGAGCTTCCTTTTCTTTTTTTTTATTTTATTGTATAAATTGTGTGACTAGACTACCCACCATTTGCTTTGTATAATTCTATTGTATAAAATTGGGCAACATCCCTATTTTGGAGGGCGGTGTGTTCGTGCCAATCGGCGCTTTTTGTAGATAGGCTGATGTATAAGGCATATTCATCCTCGCTTAAATGATAAATTAATTAAATCAAGTGGTTAGTAACACCATTCACGCCATCTAGCGAAATTTTAATGCAATTAGACGTCAGAAATTCAATGTTTTATCTCCAGGCTGCAGCTCCCGATTCCCCCTCCCCTCTTACCTCGCACTAGTTAATAGAAGAAGACTGTTCACAGAAATAAGGCTACTTTTAATATCCTCATCTTCATCGAGATGTTCATTTATTGAAGCACCTAAATATTGAAAACTTGTTATGGTTTCGAACGTGTGGCCTCCCTTACAGTAAAAATGGACGAGCAGGTTTCCTCCTTCTCAATACCATTATTTTGGATTTCTTCTTGTTTATATGTAGCCCCCATCCTTCTTGCTTCGGTATCCATTTTATGCAGAGCTTCCTTTAACCATCGCATTGAGCGACTGCAATTACCACGTCGTACGCGTACGCAAATATCTGACTGAGGCTGTTAAAAATTGTGCTTCAGACGTCAAAATCCGCCCTTTTTACTACTACATGTAGCACTATATTGAGAAGGAGAGGTGTTAACGGGTCTCCTTGTCTAGGGAAAAAGCTTGATGGTGTACATACTGAGCCTGATGAGCTTGATTGGTATATTCATCTCTTTCATGGCTCCATACATTTCAGCACGTTTGACGGAAAGGCTGTCTTGAAGTCTACAAAAAGCAACCACATTGTTTGATTGTGTTCCTTAATTTTCTCGCACATCTGCCTTAGTGAGTAAATTTGATCGAAAGTCAATCGGTTGGGTCTGAAACCTCCCTGGTTTTCACTCAAATTAGCTTCTATATGTGTGATGAGCCTGTTATATAAAGCTATTGAGAAAACTTTATATGCTGTGTTCTACAGACTTATCCTTAAGCTCATCGGAAGGAAGTATCTCGTCCATACTACAAAGATATTCTAAACTGACTCTATGTTCGGACGAATCCATTATGGCAGGATTAAGCAGTCCTTAAAATACCGCTTCTATCTGCTTACCATATCTTCTTCTCTCCCGAGGAGCTAAACATACAATTCGGTTTTCTTTCACTTCTTTGAAAAACTTTCGTTTTTCATTGTCCTTCCGATACATCTGAATGCCTACAATTTTCCTGCTCAGGGCTTGCCGTTTATTTCTTTTTATCATTTTCTTGGCAAATTCTCTTGCATCCTGATGGTCTTCACAGCTCAGCCGTGTCACCCTATTTATGAATGCATTTCTCTTCTCGTTGCGGTCTTTGATTTCCATCTCATATTCAGAATCAAACCATGTGGGTACTGGCTGCTTCTTGTCTGCTTTACAATATTCTCCTGCTGCTTTTACGATGGTTTTCTTTGGATCTTCCCATTCCTGCTAAACTGGCTTTTCCCAACAATGTCTGGAATGTTGTTAATTACCTCTTGTATTCGTTCCTCAAAGCGTTGTCTGACTTCTTCGTTCCTAAGTACCTCTCTACACCATTTGCAGTTGGCAATCTTCTTTCTGTAGTTAGTCCTTAACCTCTTATAGATCTTACAGACTAACAGAAAATGATTTGAATCAACGTCTGGGCCTCTAAAAGATCTTACATCGTTGACCACGTTGAAAAGCCTGCTATCAACCAACACATGATCTATTTGGGAGACAGATCGGTTCGGTGAACGGTACGTCTTTTTGTGCTGACTTTTATGGGGAAAGTAGGTGCTCCTAATATTAAATGAAAAGATGTTACAAGGTTGATCATGTGCTCTCCATTGTTATTGGTCATTCGATGCAAACTTTGCCTGCCAACGTTAGCCATGCGTCCTCCTCATTACTGACTTTTGCATTAAAGTCCCCTATAATCATTTTAAGGTCATAACCTGGGCACCTCCTGATTTCATCCTCGAGTTCATCATAGAATTGGTCTTTTTCTTCTTCGCTCTTCCCCACTGTCGGTGAGTGACCATTTATAATTGAGATGTTGCACATTATTCACTTTATTCTTAGCCTGCATATACGTTCCTTAATAGGATTGAAGTCTAATATGGCAGATTTCAACTTCCTGGACTCCAAAAAAGCTGTACCGAACTCGTTACGTTCTTTATGCCCGCTGTATAGTACATTAAAGTTCTTGCCTTTTATGACACCTTGGCCAGTTCATCGCACCTCTTGCACAGCCGTGATGTCAATTTTCATTTTCTCCAATTCCGTTTCTAGCTCATGGAATATTCCATTTCCTTATAGGGTCCTCTCGTTCCAAGTTCCAATTTTTTTAATAAATAATTTATTTATTTACATTCTAAGGGATATTAACAGTCACATCTTAATATTGACAATAAAAGAGTTATTTTTAAAATTTATGTGGGTATCCAAATAGTAGTGCCCGGTACTATTTAAATATCTGATTGTATTGTCATAATGATACTACTACGATTCAAACAATGAGAAGGAATATTTTGTACTGTATTTTTATTTATTAATACTAATTTAGAATATTTCATATAAAACTTCGGGATATATAGAATAGAATGTTTTATTCTGACCACCCTATGCAGTGTTGGTCAATTACTACCTAGAGTTTCAATTACTCAAATACTAAACTGCCCTCAACTCTTTTTATGATGTTTACAAAAGTGTTATGGCTACTAAAATCAGAAATCTTTGAAAAGAAAAGAATGGTTTGAAAAAATAAGAAAGTTTTTTAAGGCTAAATATACCCCTTTCAGTCAAGCGTTGGAAACAGAAGAATTTATTTCCGCAATTTCTCCGGAACGGAATGTCCGATTTTCAATCTGTAAAATTCTTTGGGTATTTGGTAAACACAGAATTCACGCTACGAAGCGTTTTTTTTCTATAAATTCATAATTAAAAATAGAACGTAAAAATAGGTGTTAAATATATATTTTTAAAAATATGAGGTTATAATCAGTTGTAGAAACGTTTTTTGAAACGAATGACATATTTCAACTAATCATAGCATGCATATTGCGATCGTAATGTGAAAAATACGAATTTTGTTTACAACCGGATGGAATTGGGTCAACGGCTGAGACGGTCTCTTCCTTACCGAAATAACTCTCACATAGGTATTCCTCGATTTGTGAAGAACTAAGGAAATATTGTATGATTTTGTTTTCTTGTTATTATTATTTTTTATGTGTTGTTAGATTCAGTCTATTAACAATTTATCATTTTTTGAAGTAAGAATAAGGCAATTAAAATAAATTTTTCGAATTGACAAAAGCTGAATTAAAGTTTTAATATATATTTTGATGAATTTATCAAATGTGTTATTTGTCTATTTATAACCAAATTATAAAAATTAAATTTTGTTTATGCAATCCTTATTTTATTGCGGTATCTATACCAAACACTGGCCCTTTTCAATGACTAATTATTAGGGACAAACAGGCCTAGTTACAGTAATTTGTAAACTCTTATTTTCACTTGAAGCGTTTGACGGTCCAACAGATTGAATGCCAACCATGATAATTACAATTTCAACAAAAAAAAAACTATTACTGTAATGTGTTATACTCTAATTTGAAGATCAATCAAAAATTCGAAAAAATCATGAACTGATAATAGCTGTGTA
Source organism: Euschistus heros (assembly GCA_003667255.2). Taxonomy (NCBI): domain Eukaryota; kingdom Metazoa; phylum Arthropoda; class Insecta; order Hemiptera; family Pentatomidae; genus Euschistus; species Euschistus heros. The sequence continues at coordinate 957,840 of RCWM02000248.1, forward strand.
GCTGTTATAGTTGTGATAAATATGTCTTTTTATAAAGTCAACAAAGGAGTCATTGTCTATTTATTTTCAAATAGAGAAAAAGATTCGTTTACTTACTGCAGGAAATTACACTGACCCTTCTCACCTGCAAAGTATTAGGGACAAATAACATAAAATAGTCTAAATTAATTTCATATAGTTATCTAAGCGATAGGTATTTAGGTAACTATAATATGTTACCTATGTATCAATATGTATAACCTATAAGTAACTATAATATGCTACCTATGTATCAATATGTATAACCTATATAGACTAAAGTAACTATAGATATAAATATAATAATTTAGTTGGCATGTCGGTATATGAAATCAAGCCCATAGTATAGAAAAAAGATATTCGGGAAAAAACCCAGTAACAATTGAAAATATTACCTGTTCAGACCAAATTGTATTTTTGTTCAATTTCTATCGTTGTAAAGATGAAGCATAACGAAGAAGAACAATTTATTGGACGTAGAAATTTACATAGAAATAGATCTAAATCCAAAAAGAATTTCCACCTATCTGCAAGACGAAGAAGAACTGCACTAAAAAGAAGAGATAATGATAATGATATAAAGTAAGTACCCACATAATATTTATTATAATGTAATCTGAATGTATAGTGTTGTCGGTTCGCTGAGATGTGAAAATTCGACTTTGTATGAATACTTTTGTACTAATTGTCCGTAAACATCGTAAATATAATCAAAAAACGAAAAATAAATAAATGAACATCATTAAAATGGCTAACATCTTGGAAATGTTTTAGAATTATCGTACTATAAAGAGTTGGGCAAAATTAATCTAAACAATCGACTGAAATATTTAAATTCCAAGAAGTTAGTTGTCAAATATTTAGTTGTTTATTTATTTTATTCCCCCAATTCTGCTATATAGTAATTTCATTGTTCCCAAGGCTCGTGTATATGAACGGTTTCTTTTCATTCGGTACATCAACAATCCTGATTCTTTGTTCTTTGTTTTTTTCAATTGAAAACGGAGAAAATGATTATATTCAAATGAAAAGATGATGATATTCCTTGGAAATAGACTGGTCAGGCTTCAAGTACTTTTGCAATAATGTGTTCTACACTACTTTAATAAATCAAAAATATGAAAAAGCGTTTGATAAATGCAAGAAAATGAGAGAGGACAGTCCATTTATTTCCAAATAAATAAAAATAATTTCTTTAGCTACTGCTGGAAATCACATACTATCTAGCCTTTTTCACCGGCTAAGTATTTGATACAAACATTCCAAATAAAATTCATTTAGTTTCTGCGAGAAAACAAAAAAAAGAAAAAAAAAGCAAGCAGACGCGATTAGTAAGCCAACTAACAAAGAAAAGGAAACAATCGCTCTAAATATGATCCTAAAACGATGTTCTACAATTCATGGTAATTGACAATTCCATGGAACTTCCAACTGATCTAATGCTGCAGATAACTCAATCAATTTGCCTTTTATTTAGATTTGGTTCTTCCTTTTTAGTATGTAGACACACCTTGAATGGAATTTGTTTTATTATTATTATTATATATACCATGATTCATTTTTTCTTCAACTTTAGTTCCTTAGTTTTGTATATAGATAGACACCTAAATCACATATATTTTCTGTTTGAATGGCATAAAAACCACGGTTCTTATGGCTTATTTTAAAATCATAGTCAAAGCACAAGTGATTTCATAAGTTTTCATCTGTGGTTAGCCTGAAATGTGGCGCAATACAATAATGAATTAATTACCGACGGTCATTAATTCTTAATTTTTTTTTTTTTAATTTTCTCCAACAGTTTATTTAGGGAGGCAGTTTTCGTTTTGCTGCACGCGCCTTTTTTTTTCGATCATAAGGGTTTACAAGAACATTTATAACTAGCAGTTTAATTACCTATCATTCCTATTATTACCTATCATTTTCGTTCACCAGCTATGGAGTACGGATCCGAAAATGAGGAAGTAGCAATTCGACAATTTAAAGAAAGACCGGACTGAAAGTGGAACCTTGTGGACTTTTCGTTCACTGCACATATGGCTTCCTTGGTGCATCCCCAGATGGTTTGATTGGAACAGACTCTATAATCGAAGTGAAGTATCCTAAATCCGCTCATAATATGACAATTAGTGGAGCCTGCCTGAAACTTAAATATTTTAATATAGAAAATAATGTACTGCAACTAAAAAAAAACAGCGATTATTACTTACGAGTTCAGGGCCAACTCCAAATTTCAGGTAGGAACAAGTGCTATTTTGTAGTGTGGACTTCTAAAGATATGCTGTATGAAATTATACACCGAGGACGATGGTTTTTGGAAAACGAAAATGCTTAGAAAATTAATATTTTGCTATAAGGAGGTGATTCTCCCTGAATGATTAGATCCCAGGTTGGTGAGGTCATTGCCTATTAGGGAACCCGACATTTCTAAGCTGTGATGTGCAATATAGCTGTTTATAGATGGTGTATATATATGTATGATGATGTATGTGTGTGTGTGGTGTGTGTGTGTGTGTGTGTGTGTGTGTGTGTGTGTGTGTGTGTGTGTGTGTGTGTGTGTGTGTGTGTGTGTGTGTGTGTATACTAACAATAATTTAATTTTATATATGTTTTTTATAAAATATTCTCATTTTTGATTGATTTGTTGTATTCTCTGTTTTGTCCATTTGTTTTTTTAAGAACTATACCCAAACACACCTGGAATCCTGACACTCTAATTCTTCTCCTACTCTAATTTATAGAATATCTATACTTAAAAAAAAAAAAAAAATATATATATATATATATATATATATATATATATATTTTTTTTTTTTAATTATTTACAGAAAAGAATATTCTTGCCAGATCTCGAATTATTTATTGATTTTTTTTTTTTTTTTTTCAAAAGAGTTCAAATATACGTATTGAATGAAGATTAAATTCAAAAGAGGATTTGCATAAAAGTTTTAGTTCCTGCTGCAACTAACATTTGGGCTTAAAATTATTTACTGTTTTAATATTAGAATCAAAAAGCTTTAGTCCTTTTGTTGATTCCATACAAAATTGATTAGTTTCAAAAATGATAAAATTTGCTACAAGATCATAATATTGTACAGATTAGAAATCTGATGAATTCTATTATATAGAAAATTTTTACAATGTAATGTAATGTAGGTACATGTTTTGTCGTCAACTTAAATTATTATTATATTTGTTATTTTAATTGTATTATATTTTTTTATAAATAATTGTCATGGATCGAATAAAACAGATCTTATCGGTAAAAATTAAAATTATACTTAATTATAGACTTACGTAGACCAATAAAAACGTTTTCTATTTTAATTCTATGGTGAAGTAGTTAGTCCAGACTCTTATTTTCCAAATAATTTCTATTTACATTATGAAGTTTTAATGAATAATTAGGTTAATTTTAGGTTTTTAGCAATGTAAAATATAAATATTATGTTCTCCTAATATGTATGTTGTTTTTACTTTGAAATTCTTAGTAGATACGAAAGAAACTTGATAATCAAATTTTATAAATATCAGCTGTTACATTCTATATTTTAAATGTGTTTTGAAGTTGAAGGGTTCAATGAAACAGTACTTAGGAATTCATAAATTATTAATAGTTATATATTTCTTAGTTAACTGTTATCAATAAAATTAAAAATTTCACTTGTATAAATAAACAGTAATAGTTTACTTATATTGAATTATTTGTAATCTCTATTTATTTATCTTTTTATAATTATATGTTTTTATTTTTTTTGATCGATCCACTTATTTGACGTAAAACTGTTGTGATAAAAGTATAGTTGACTGGTATGATGAATGGAGAAGAAGATGATCAGGGATGCAGTCAAAGAGGAACACCACGTCTAAGAAGAAATTCTAAGAATTTCCTCAAAGTTCCTCTTTGACTGTATTCCTGATCATCTTCTTCTCCATAACTGTTGTATTCAGTGAAAAGAAAATCAAGTTTGATTTTGCTTTTAAAAAAATATAAGTTTACAGATTGTTGTAAACATAATTAACATGAGGATTTGAAATTTTTATTTTTTTAATAGGAAACTAGTTGGTTCCTTTTGTGATTTTTAAATTTCAGTGGTCCTTCTGGTCACTGCACTCATTTTATATACAGCAAGTGGGAAATTACACCATTCGGTTTCTGTTGTGCTTCATTCTATAGGGGTCTTATGTCTAAACAGGCCAACTTTTCCCTCAATTAGTGACAGGTATATAGAGTATATAACAAAATATAAAAAAATGAAACTTCAAAAGGAGTGCTGTGGTGGGACTTCCCACCGGAAATATACGGAATGAATGTGGTGATAGACAAAAAAGACCACCCTGTTCTATGATATATAAATAATATATGAAATTTTGATTGAATTTTGAAGTAGGCTATGTAAATATCTATTGGATAAATTGCAGTTGTTACTAGACAACGATTTGATGAACGTAGTAGTAGAAAAAACTAGATTTTTAGTTAGTATGAATCTCAGACTTAGGAATTTTATAATAATTTTTATTGGTGACGTATTAGATAATTTTATTTTTTATATTCAAATACAATCTTTTATTCATTTAAATATTCTTATAAAATTAAAATCAAAATTTATAACTTAAGAAATATAAAAACAATACAAAATGATATTCTGTTCGATAAATCACGAAGGAAGAAAAATGTTTTGATCCTTTGAATGTTTCATTTTTGAATTTTTCGCTTATAACTCGAAAACGGTGCGTTCTATTGAAAAAGTTTTTAGCATAAAATTTTAAATTACAATAGTACAAACTTGTAGCAAATTTAATAAGCTTTAATTTTGTACTAAAAAACTTTTTTAATAAAACGCACCATTTTCGAGTTATAAGCGGAAAACTTAAAAAAAAAGGATGTTGGTTTATCCACTATTGGGGAGACTTTAGATCGGTAGCTGACGGGGAGCTGGGTCCTCACAGCCCTTCCCCCACTACTACAACAGCAGGTAGCTTACTAATCTAATCACCCGCTATTGTTATATCGTATTTTTCAAATTACGATCAACCTATGCAACCAAAAATGAATCTGTTTGCATAATTGTGTTCAATTGACTTATGTCCAAGTGATTATAACCAGCTTTTTTTAAAAAAATCAATAGTTCGCCAGATAATTTTTTTAAATTCTAAAATAATTGACAAAAAAAAATTCGGAAAACGTAGCGTGAATTTAATGGGATTTTTATTACTAAATCCGTTTACAGATCTAATATTGATGATTCTGTTCACAAATGAGAGCGAAAATAAATTCGCCCCAAAAGTGCTGCCATCTCTTGAAAAAAAATCTTACTAAAAATCGGGATGTTTAGCCTTAAGGAAAAATAATACATTTCTAACAATCTCTTAGATAAGTTCTTGTTTAACACTTTTAAACTTGGCAGATTCTAAAAAATAATTTTCCCATATGTCTGAATTGCTTCTGCTACTTTAAGGTCAATACAAATATTAATTAATTTATTATTCATTTCTCTAATCATATATCAATTTATTTAGTTGTAGCACTTATCTGGTCGAAATGCTCGATCACATCGAACATACATAAGGACATACATATCCGTTATTGAAAAAATAAAATCACTCCAATCTCATATTACAAACCTTCATAAATCTCTTCAAATAATTTTTATCCTTCGTCGTAAACCTTCAACTTCCTGCCCTACTGTATCCTTTAATAATATTCTCCTGATCCCCATTGAAACAGATTTCAGACAAACGACTGACTTGGAAACCACGAGACATAAAAGGAACTGCTCCTTGTTTCCGACTACTCCAACATTTACTAGAGAAGCGTTCAGAGCTCCCAATAAATTAAAAATTATTTATTTACAAAATTTAATTAATTTTAAAATTAACACAAATATATACATTGACGTAGGAGAAGACAGGGTAAGTACATAGTGCAGCTGATTATTTAGATAGTTTGTTTTTACCGTCATAAATACGAACATGCTTTCTGGAAAACACCAACCAACTCACCAGTAATTCCCAAAAAATGAATAAATATGTATAATTTTCTTTTCTACTTATTCAACAATTAATTGTGTCAATATAAACTATAAACACAATCTGTGCGTTTAGAGGTTATTTACAGAATATTTTACCTATTTCTTATACAAAACCATTTAAAAGAATTAGATATATTTTAATTATTTTCATTTTGACTATTATTTCAGGATTTTAAACTCCCTTAGCTGATGCTCAAAATATTTACCTGCTTGGACCCAAGAAGCTTAGTACTTAGTACATATTTACTTGATACTACTAAATTTTCGAATTATGCAACCAGTTAATGCTATCAATTTTATTTAAGGCTTATTTATAGATCTATTCAACTCTACTAACTAGTATTGTTTTCATTCCTTAGATGTGTAGATAAATTTTAATCCTTTGTTCTAGAATAATAGGTACTGGCTGCTGTTAATTAGACTTAGTACGTAATTGTCCTAAAGGACATTGGATGGAATAAAGACTCTTGTAGATCAGACAATAGGTTAAATCCTTGACTAAACTAAACAGAGTAACACATAAATCTAACACTATCCCTCCTTCTGAATCCTTGGAGTCATGTTGTCTCTAACCCTTTTCTGAAAAGGCCCACAAAGCTATATACCGTCGTTTGTTCTCCAATAAATTCCCACAAAAACAGAAATAATCTTTTAAGAATTAAAGTAGTACAAATGGCCGAAGAAGAATACTTCGACAGAACTTGATACTATTAAATTTTGGAGAAAATATATATTAAAAGTATTATAGACACTGTTAGAAGATATAGTCTAGGAAACGAAGACATAAAAAGGTCAAATAGGAGATATAATTCATCTAGAAGGCAATTTTTGGTACAGTTGTAAGGGAGGTGTCCTTTACAACATACTAAAAGTACTGGGGGTGGGGGGGGGGGGGGGGCACACAGTAGGCCAAAATCACCTTTTAGGTGAACGAAATGCATAAAACATATTTTATAAATCACCCACTAAATATTGTCTAGTATGAGTTGGAATATTAGAATAAGGGTGTCTCCGAATCGGAGGGAGAAGAAGATGAAGAGTACACCCTAGTACAAGGAAGAAGAAAGAAGAGCAGGAAGAAGAAGAAAGAAAGAAAAAACCCCAGAGGCTTACATATGCTAATATCTTGGCGAAGGTATCCCAGGGGACCCCAAAAAAGCCAGAAGAGACGGCCACGTACATCCCCCTCAGAGGGAGTGGTGGTGAGGAGTGGTCGCCGAGCAAGCTCTGGCAGCAGCTCCCGGAGAAGGAAGAATTAGAGAGCCTGGGCGCAAAGGTGAAAGTACTACGAGCGACCCAGGCTGGAACAGTCCTGGTCAGGACAGAAGGTGCTGACCAGGCCAGGAAAATAATTGACTGGGAGCTGCTGAAGACCAAAGGAATTGAGGCGAGGCTGGCCAAGACCAAAAGGCCTCGTCTAGAAGTAAGAGGGGTCCCTAAGCATTGGGACGAGCCCACCATAGAATCCTATCTCTGGGGTAAGACGAACCTTAAGAAACCAGAAGAAGAGGGGGCCAGGAAGGAGTGGTTGAGAACCTGCTTCTCCACTCCGGCAAGGGGCGGCCTCACGAGGAGCTGGATACTCGAGGCACATCCCGCTATGAGATCCGCCCTGATGACCCTGTGCCCCGAGGATGTTAGTGGAGGTTGGTGGTCCCTGTCCATCAGAGATCACCTCGACACCCCACTCTGCCTAAAATGCCAGGACTACGGGCACATAGCAAAAAATTGCAAAGCCAGTGATGTGGCTTGCAGATGGTGCACGGGGGTCGGGCACGTAGCCAAGAACTGCCCGGAGAAGGCTAAAGGAACTCCCCCCGTGCTGTAGAAATTGCCACCTTAAAGGCAGAGTGGGGAAGGAATCCCAGCACTGTACTGGCAGTAAGGAGTGCCAGATACATCTGGAGATGATGGACAGGGAGGCGAAGAAGACCCGGTATGCGTAGGCTGCATATTCTGCAGGTCAATATGGGCCAAAGACGAGTGGTCGCGGACGAGCTAAGAGCTCTCACCGGAAGCTGCGACATCATTGTTGTACAAGAGCCATGGTGTCAAAGAAATTTGGTCAGAGGATTTGGTGTGGCGTCGAGGGTTGTGGCTCTGAGCAGTGGACAGAGGAGGCCCAGAGCGGCGATAATCATCGTCAATCCGAACCTCGACGTAATGGAACTAAGGCAACACACCACAGCGGACCAGGCGGCATGCTACATTAGATGGGGCAGAATATCTTTCGTCCTCGTGTCCTCGTACATGCCGCCGAGACCTGTAAACATAGAAGAACATATTTCCGCTGTGGAGGCTATCGTACTGAAGTACAGGAACGCGATAGTCTGTTCCGACACCAACTCCTGGAGCACGGCCTGGGGTTCAGTGCGTACGGATGTAAGAGGAAGAGCCGTGAAAGAATGTGTGGCGAGGTGTCAGCTCGTGATCATGAACGAGCCCTCTGGTCCCACATTTGTAGGAGCGAGGGGCCAGAGCTGGATCGATGTGACACTTGCCACAGCAATAATGGCTAAACGCGTTACGCACTGGAGCCTACGGTCCGACACGAGCTCAGACCACCGGGTCATAGCCTTCAGTGTTATGGAGGAGGAAGGCGTAGCCCAGGAAGTGGAGAAGGGCTTTGTGACCCGGACGGCGAACTGGGCCGAATATACCAGTAAACTGGAGGGAATATTAGTTGACCAAGAATGGGAAGAAATGGCGCCGATGGAAGGAGAGTCAGACATCGATCAGAGAGTGGCGATGCTGACGGGTGCCATTAGACAAGCGGCGAGTACCTCCCTCCAGCGCCGTAGGGTGAGAGCGCGTCCGGTCCCATGGTGGACGCCGGCCCTAACACAGCTGAAGAGAGACTGTTATAGGGCACGGCGTAGGTACCAGGAGTGCAGAGAAGAAGACAGGAAAGCTGCTCTCCGAGGTGAGTACAAGCAAAGACAGAGGGTATACCGAAACGAAGTGCGTCAACGGAAGAGGATATCTTGGGACGAGTTTATAGTCAGAGAATCGGAGAAGAATCCCTGGGGAATTCCGTACAGGGTGGCAATGGGTAAAGTAAAGCAGCTCCAGATAATGGCGGCCATTAGAGATACAGACAGACAGACCCAGGCAGCCACCCTGGAGGACTCTGCAACAATGTATATAGATGCAACGTACCCCAGGGATGATCCGTCCCAGGATAATGAAGAAGACACCTTCGTCAGAAAAGCACCACGGTATACCCCCCAGGTACCGACCTATGCCCACCATGGGATATATGGGACCTTCGTCTTGCCGTGGAGAGACAAAGGACCGGTAGAGCCCCAGGACTAGATGGAATCGACGCGGCGATCCTCAAAAGGAGTTTTCCCTACATTGAAGATGAGCTGCTTGCCATTTTCAACCAGTGTTTGGATGAGGGGTATTTCCCCAGTAAATGGAGGATCGCCGATTTGAGACTCCTCTACAAAGGAGGAGGTAAAGACAAGGAAAGGACGGCTAAGGCCTATAGACCTATATGCCTCCTCCCAGTAGTAAGTAAAGTCCTGGAGCACCTGATTGTTACCAGCCTAAGACCGGTTCTCATAGCAGCGAGTCACCCACGGCAGTTCGGCTCGACCCGTGGCAAGGGAACTACGGATGCGCTGCTGAGAGTGCGCCATGACGCAGAAGGGAGGGCGGAGAAATATGTTATGTTATTGTTATTTGACATTTCCTCCGCCTTCGACAGCGTATGGGTGGCCTTGCGTGCTCCAGCAGTTGCAGAGGTTCGACACCCCCAGCAACTTGTACTCCCTCGTTAGTAGCTACCTAAGTGCAAGAAGTGTGAAGATAAGAGGTAGCTACTACGAGGTAGAGAGAGCGATAGAGAGAGGTTGTCCACAGGGCTCAGTCCTTGGGCCTGCCCTGTGGAAACTAGTGTTTGATCAGTTGTTGGGGGAGCTAGAGGAAAAGAGGGTTCCTTGCCACGGCCTACGTCGACGACCTGGCAGTCATCGTGGCCGCAGACAGCAGAGCCAGACTCAAGACCGAAGCGGAGAGGTGCGCCAGTTTCGTAGGAGAATGGTGTGCGGGGAGGAAATTGAGTATGGCGGCAGCCAAGACCCAGGCCATACTCATCAAGGGCTCCATGGATAGGGCTCACCCTATCACACTAAGCATAGGAGGTGAGAGAGTTCGACCAGGTGAGGAGGTAACCTACCTGGGTGTCAGGTTCAGGAAAAAATTTGATCCAACCCCTCACCTGGAGTATCTGAAGGATAGGGTGACCCTATCAATAAACGTACTAAGCAGAATAGGGGGTGCCTTCTGGGGCCTCAGATACCCAGCAACAATGACCATTTATAAAGGCGTGGTCTTGGGTATACTGAGGTACGCATCCCCTGCGTGGAGTGGAAACCTCGCACAGTATAAGAAGAGGAAACTGGCAACCATACAACGACTGGCTCTGCTACGGGTCACGAAGGCGTACAGGACGGTGTCGCATGAGGCAGTGCAGGTGCTGGCCGGAGCGATGCCCCTGGACCTCGTCCTCAGAGAGGACAGAATTAAGTACCAAGTAAAGAGGCAGGGGCTGGGACGCGCTTCCGGAGGGACTCCGACAGCGTATCGGCGAGACCCCTAATCAATGGAAAAAAAAAGATACTTCGGGAGGATTCCATAGAGGAGTGGAATGGGCGGTGGGTAGCATGCCAGAAGGGCGCCACGCTTAGAAAGTTTTTTCCCTACCGTCCAGACAAGATTAGAAGCGAGATGGGTCCTCCCTGACTACTGGGTCTCGCAGATACTTACAGGACATGGAGGGTTCCGGGGAAAGCTCAACAAACATGGAAAGGAAATCGACCCCCGGTGCCCGACTTGCGGAGTCCCAGAAACAGCAGAACACGTGGTGTTGTCCTGCACTGAGATGGAAGGACACCGTGCCAGGATGTCAAGAAAAACCGGGATCTTCGCCCTCGTCGAAGCGGACTTTCCCCGACTAATGGAAGAAGATAATTACCCCCATTTTAGGGAATTTATCTACGGGTGGAAGGAAGTGGTGGGCCCTACGCACTTCACCTTAGGAAGGCCCACCCCCGCGGTCGGCGAGCCACCGCCAGAGGAAGAACAAGACCAGCGACTCTGAGGACTGGAGCGGGACCGGACGGATGCTGTGGACCAGGCATACCGGACGGATGCAGTCTCGAGGAGAGCTGGATGGTGTGGACCGGACAGATGCAGCGGACCAGGAGGGCTGGACCGGGCTTACCGTCGGTCAGTATAAAAGGATAAAGGTGCGGTCGCTGAGGCGTGCTATGCATGGCCGGGCCGCACCACAGGAAATAAAAGAAGGTGCGGTCGCTAAGGCGTGCAAAGCATGGCCGGGCCGCACCATAGGATTGTACCCCCTAAATAAATGAAGCCTCATTTATAATGTAAATAAAATAAAAACAAAAAATTGTAAATAAAGAGTTTTATTGGCAGCAGCGGCATACATAAAACCCATATGTTGAACCCGCTGCTGCCAAAACCCCGTATGCCTGAAAAGGCAAGGAAGGGAGGAAAAAAAAAAAAAAAAAAAAAAAAAAAAAAAAAAAAAAAAAAAGTATGAGTTGGAAGAGTAGCTCCCCGACCGTCGTAGAGTGAGGACCTACGCTGGGCAGCTTCTAGGGATTATCCCCACCTTTCCAGCCTTCATTGAGAGTCAGTCGCCTTACAACTGTGACAGAAGTAAGACGTGTTTTTACGAGCTCTTCACAAAGTGTGAGTCTATGGTGTTGTGCGTGTTAGGTTGAGGCCCGACGGACACTAGTGCGACTCTGGTCTCCCTACCGTAGTAGGTTTTTTGGAAAATTTTTCCAAAAAAACCAAAAAACATTGTTGTCATTGTTGATTGTTTTTGTTTTAATTGGACTAATTGTTGACAGTGTGGACAGGAGTGTTGTTATTAGTTGTTAAATAGTTATAGTGATAAGAAAAGACCATTTTTACAGACTAATACCAATTAGAAAAAAAGGGGTATTACAAAACCCGAATTTGCGTAAAAATTGGAACGCAACATCCAAATTTTTAAAAATGCAGGTAGAAACACCGAAAAAAATCGAGGTGAACCAGGAGGTCCCGAACCCACAGAAGGTGGTCGGGAAAGGACCAGAACAAGATGGCGTCGCCATAGACATCAATAACATTATGGCCGCCATAGAACATAAGGAACGGAGACTTTCCGAGGTCTCATCAGTTCCATTGGAGACTTCGCCATACGGAAAGCCTCCGGATCAGAAGAAAACAGCAGGAGATACCTCCACGGAAGAGGAGGAGGACATTCTCCCAGAGGAGATATTAGCTGAGTCCCGGAAGCTGGTGATTATGTTCCAAGCCAGACTACGACGGGCTCAGCTAAAGAAGGGAGTGGAGGAGGTCCTCTGCAAGTATATAATAGAGACAGCAGACCTCCTGACCAAGGAAGTGATAAAAAACAATACCTTAAAAACTAGATGTGAAAACAATGGAAACTATGATGGGAATGTGGCCACAAATGAAATGGAATGTGGCGACAAGAAGGAAAGGCGGTGTCGCCAAGAACTGTGACAAAGGCAGTCCTCCAGGATGATAAATTTGTCGGAGGACTGCAACAGATGGTTTCCAAAGGGGTCATTGACACCGCAATGGCTATAACGGACGAAAGAATTGAAGAAGAGAGAGAGGTTCGAGAGGACCCTGGCTGACAAGGAAAAAACAATAGAAGAACTAAAGAAGAAAGGGAAGAAAGTTACAATTGAGGAGCCCAAGCCAGGGTCCTCAAAGAGCAAATATAGGAAAATGACCCCCGCACCGTGCCCCTTTAAAGATGAGGGGCGATAAATCGTAAGGGGTAAGGACCCTATGGATAAAGACCATCCCGAAGCCGAGGAGGAGGAAGAGGACCAGTTCACCCTGGTCCAAAGTAGGAGGAAAAAAGGGAAGAAGAAGGAAGAGAAGAATGAAGAGAAGCCCCAGAGGCTCACATTAGGGTTAGGCAATAGTCGATAGTTATTATCGATATATCAATAGGTCATGCCTATCGATGGTCACTATCGATAGTGCCGACTATCGATATATCTTTTTCACTAGTTTTGAAACTCTCGGAATTATGCTGATCTGTCTCTGTCCAGTATCGAGTTCTTTTGAAGTTGAATTCGGAATTCCTAGAGCTCAAGGGCTCTCTCAAAGATTAAGCCAAAGGAAAGCAGAAATGCTAGTTTTCCTTTCGGGAAATATGTGGCTGGCTCAAGGAGCACACTTGACTCTTGAAATTAATTATTTCGTTATTTTTATTTTCTGAAGATTTGATTTGTTCATTATTATTATAACCATGTAAATTGTAAATACCTTTTTTTAAATTCAAATAAATTAGTCCTTTTCTCTCATCTTTATGATATAATCTTATAATTTATAACCCTTCAAAGTTCAAATAGTAAGTAGATAATTGAATTTAATTAAATTTTTTTTTTTTTTGTTTTTTTTTAACCTTTTATTGAGTAATTATTACAATCTGCCACAACTGTGGGCAATAAGTAATATAGATGGCGTATGATCACATTCGCACATTATATACAATGAAAAAAAAACAAAACAATAATAGTGAAATGAAGTAAATAATGAATGTAAGAAAGAGAAAAATAGAAGAGAAAAGAACTAGCCTATACATAAACATATATAAAATATACTATATACAAAATGAAATACTAAAAATTAAAAAAAAAGAAAAAAAAAAAAAAAAAAGAAAAAGACAAAACAAAGGTAAAAATACAATTATATTCTATTTACAATTTACACTCATCCTTGAGATCCCTCCACCAGACCCGTCCCTCCACATGTGAAGAGACAAGCCAGGTACAGAGAGATCCCAGCTCTTCTCACTCAGCTGCGTCACTGGGTGTAAAGAAAACCCAGTGGAGGCTAAGTGAGAGCGCTATAACAAACACTCCGGGCATGAGTGGAGAAGCTGGCCATTGCCAGAACTCCAATATAAGTAATTTTACAAAAGATCTCGGGGCCACTGCCGTTTTAGTCTGCGAGAGGGGTTATCAGGATGGGTGGAGGCGGATAATGATTGAGCTAGTGGGTTAGGGTGAGAGGAAAGGTTGCGATGGAATTTTGAAAATTTAAGGGGTATAAGGTCGAGAAAACGTATGGTATATTCAGATCATTATGTAGGGTTTTGTTGGAAACATAGTAAGGAGCAGTTACTATAGTTCGGAGGATTTTGGATTGAAAGGATTGAATGCGTTTGATATTCGACTTTTTTGCTGTCCCCCATAGTTCAAGTCCGTAAGTCCAAATAGGTTTGATGATGGTTTTGTATATGAGAAGTTTGTTTCAATGGAAAGATGGGATCTCCTATTTAGTAGTCTATACAATTGGCTGAAGCGTCTGTTAAGTTCTTGTCTTTTGAGCCGTGTATGAGGGTTCCATGTAAGTCTTTTGTCTAAGTAGAAAACAAGATACCGAACTGTGTCATCTTTAGGTAGTGGAATACCATTGAAGTAGATAGGAGGACTGGATTTACGGCGGAGGGTAAAGGTTATGTTGGTGCATTTAGATTCATTTACTTTGATCCGCCAATTATCGCACCAGGCACCAGGCTTCAATCAAGGATAAGTGAGTTTGGAGATTATTGGGTGCTATTAAAGGATCTGTATTGGATGAAAGGATAGCAGTGTCATCAGCAAATGTTGCAAGAAAAGTATCAGGAGTAGTAGGGATATCTGCTGCATAGAGGGTATATAAAACTGGACCTAGAGCGCTACCTTGTGGAACACCAGCCTCTATAGAATAGAAGTTAGAGTATTCCATTCCGCAGCGAACTCGGAAGGAACGGTTAGAGAGATAGGATCTAAGAATTAGGAATAGCGATTGGGGTAAATGGGTTTTGAGTTTGAAAAGCAAACCGGCATGCCATACCCGGTCGAAAGCTTGCGCTATGTCCAGAAATGCGCCGGAGCAATACTGTTTGCTTTCAAGTGCTGAGGATATGTGATCAACAACTCTGAGGCCTTGTTGGACAGTGGAATGGCTAGTGCGGAACCCAAACTGGTGAGAAGGAATATTTTGCGATTCAAGGATGGGTAGGATACGTTTAAGAAGGAGCCTTTCAAAAATTTTTGAAAGGATTGGGAGGAGACTAATAGGTCTATATGATGAAGGGTTGTTGGGAGATTTACCCGGTTTGAGGAAAAGGATAATAGTGGAGTGTTTCCATAGCAAAGGGAAATAGGTTGTCCGCAGAATACAATTGTATAGGTAGGTGAGGAATATGACTGCTTTATAAGGAAGTTGCCTGAGGATTTGTGAACTAAGGAGATCATATCCAAGGGATTTACGGGGTTTTAATTTTTTTTATAAGGTATTTGACCTCAGAGGGGTTTATTGCTTTAGGAGGTAAGGAAAGAGGAACAGGCGAATCAAGAAATTCATGAACCGTTGTTGTGTGGGTGGGATTAGATTCAGGATGGGGAACAAATATCCGGGAAAGGTGCTTGGCAAATTCTTCGGATTTGTTCTCGTCAGAAGCCGCCCATGAACCATCTGCACGTCGGAGAGGATGGGAGGTGGGTTGGTATTTTAGGATTTTTTTTAGCGGTGGTCCAGAGGGAGTTATCTGAGGAAGAGAGTGAAGAAAGATAAGAATTATAGGATTTGGATCTGAAGGTAGCCATGTTTTTTTAAAGAAGTTTGGTAAGATAATTATAGGATTTCCGACCATCTGGATGCCTGGTCCTTTGCCAAATAGCTCTGGCATGACGTTTGGATTGAATAAGGTCCAGTAGATCTTGGGATAAAGGATTTTTCTTTCGAACTTTGGGAGGGAAACGAGGTGAGGATGCAGCCCAGGCTGCTTGCTGGATCATGGTTTTGAAGGAATTAGTAGCATTGTCAAGATCTTGGGAGGTTTTTAGGGATACTTTAAGGTCTATAGTGTCGGATATTGTTTGACGGAAGAGGTTCCAGTCTACTTGTCCTCTAATAAATGATGGGGGAGAAGGTTTTGGGATAGGAGTGACGGAAAGGGGTTAAAATTAAAGGACTGTGATCAGAGAAATAAAAGTTCAATAAAAGTTCATCCAGGCGTTCTATGGAGTAATGAAGAGGTCCTAAGCCTGAATGAATGAAGTCAAGAAGGTCAGGATTTCGGTTAGGATCTGTGGGCCAATAGGTAGGAGTGCCGGGAGAAATAAAGGACCTTCGGGAATTAAGTGTAGACTGCAATGCTCGCCCACGGGAGTTGCTGGTAAAGGGAATACGTGGTGAGAGAGGGAATGGTGAATGATGACAGCAGTTCCGGCGTGGGCTCTACCATCAGGGTGGTCTGTTCGGTAAGTTTGGTATTGTGAAATAATGAGACGTTTGTTTACTCGTCAGTCTTGTTTCTGTTATTAAAGCTACATCAATTTCTTTGTCATGTAGCAAGGATGTCAGTTCATGAAATTGAGGCTGCTGAGGAGGAAGCGGCATGGCCCCATTTTCATTCTGGCATCTCCTTCCTCCCAGCATTTCTGCAAAAGAGACTGATGATGAAGCAATTTTTGAAGGCTGTCTTCCTCTGGTCTATTGAGTTTGTTCGTTCTGTGGCTGCGCCCTCTGGAATTTACTACGGAGGTTTTTGTAAGTTTGACATCCTTTGTAGTTAGCCGGATGCTCCTGCTGGCATAGCGCGCACACTGCTGGAACCTCTTGAGATTTAGTGCATTCTGAGGATTTTTGCAGTTGCCCGCACTTAACACATCTCGGCATGTGGTGGCAGTAGCTTTTTGTGTGACCATATGCCTGACAGTTATGACACTGTACGATATCACGTTTAGTATAAGGTTTCTCTATTATTACTTTGGTGTAATAAAGAGAAGTGATATCGTAATTTTTTTCAACCCCAGGTGTGGGTTCCAGATCGATAAAGAAAAGCGGTAATGGGGTTTTACCGCTAGCTCCAGGCTGTCCTCTGTTGTCTTTTTGTATATTTATGACTTGCCTTACTTTGAAGCCCATGGATATTAGTTCGTCTTTGATAATTTCTACAGGTGTTGAGTGGTGAAGGTTTCTCTGGACCACCCTAATCGACCTTTCTTCCTTAAGCTGGTAGGTGTGAAAATCAGCTTTAGTGTCTGTTAGGTATTTGACAATGAGACGGTATGTGTCAGATGAATGAGGCGTAATTTTGGTGTCATTTGTTCGGCTTATACAGGTATATTTTCCTAAGCCAGCTATTTTGTTCAACTGTTCACACATTAACGGAAAATTCTTGATGTTACGAATAAAAATCGGTGGAGGTTTAGGAGGCTGTGGTATAGAAGTAGACTCCATGGTTTCAGCAGGTGTGGTACTAAGCACCTGGAAGGGATTTGGGGTAAAGAAAGGTGATTCTTGGTTTATTCCTTGGGTGGAAGTTCCAGGCATAGCTTCGTTTGTTGGCGGAGAACTGGGAGGAGTCTGTCAGGAACGGCGAACTTTTTGCTTTGCTGGACTCATACGTACGGTTTCTAGGGGCCGGCTTCTTTTTGATTTATTAGTTTTTGGAGATAACACCATATGGAAATATCTCATTTATGGCATCGAACGGTTAAGGAGATAAAGAAAAAAAAATTAAAAACAAATCAAAAATTTAAAAAAAAAAAATAAAGAAAAGATCGCGGTGCTAGTTATCAGAAGAAGCAGTACCTCCCCGTGCAAAGACAAGGCAGCTACTGTCTGGGTCACGGGCACGAGTATCTTATCTCCTCCTTATCTCTGTCTCCACTACCGCTTATCTCCAAAGCACATTGTACACTTTATATTCACTTAAATCAATGTTAAATAATTGTACTCACTGTTATAATATGACAATGTTCAACACAGCTAATAACTAGTATTTCGGTGAACTTTTCTAGACGAAAATATGAAAATATCACACTAACAGAAGTACTAATTATAGAGCGATGTTAACGATATCTTGAATAGTTGGCGCAGGCGCAAACACTGAATTAAATTAGTTGAAATTCTTCATTGAATAGGTTTGGTAAAAAAAAAGAAGAAACTATCGATAGCAATCTAGATTTGGTGTCGCGTCGAGGGTCGTGGCTCTGAGCAGTGGACAGAGGAGGCCCAGAGCGACGATAATCATCGTCAATCTGAACCTCGACGTGATGGAACTAAAGCAACACACCACGGCGGATCAGGCGGCATGCTACATTAGATGGGACAGAATATCATTCGCCCTCGTGTCCTCGTACATACCGCCGAGACCAGTAAACATAGTGCGTACAGACGTAAGAGGAAGAGCCTTGGAGGAAAGCCTGGCGAGGTGTCAACTCGTAATCATCAACGAGCCCTCTGGTCCCACATTTGTAAGAGCGAGGGGCCAGAGTTGGATAGACGTGACACTCGCCACGGCAGTTATGGCTAGACGCACACTAGACCTTACGGTCAGACACGAGTTCAGACCACCGGGGCATAGCCTTCAGTGTTACGGAGGAGGAAGGCGTAGCCCAAGAAGTGGAGAAGGGCTTTGTGTCTCGGACGGCGAACTAGGAGGATTATACCAGTAAACTGGAGGGAGTCTTGATCGACCAGGACTGGGATGAAATGGCGCCGATGGAAGGTGGGTCAGACATCGACCAAAGAGTGGCAATGCTGACGGGCGCCATCAGACAAGCGGCGAGTACTTCCCTCCAGAGTCGTATGGTGAGAGCGCGTCCGGTCCCATGGTGGACGCCAGCCCTAACACAATTGAAAGGAGAATCCTACAGGGCCAGGCGTAGGTACCAGGAGTGCAGAGAAGAAGGTAGGAGAGATGCATCCCGAGTTGAGTATAAGCATAGGCACCGGGTATACCGAAATGGAGTGCGACAGCAGAAGAGGTTATCCTGGGACGAGTTTATCGTCAAGGAGTCAGAAAAGAATCCTTGGGGAATACCTTACAGGGTGGCAATGGGTAAGGTTAAGCCGCTACAGTTAATGGCGGTAATGAGAGAAGGGCAGACCCAGGCAGCCACCCTGGAGGAATCGGCGACGATGTATATAAACTCTACGTACCCCAGGGATGATCTGTCCTAGGATAACGAAGAAGATAGATTAGTCAGAAGCACCACGGTATACCCACCAGGTACCGACCTATGCCCACTATGGGATAAATGGGACCTTCGTCTTGCTGTGGATAGACAAAGGACCGGAAGAGCTCCAGGACTCGATGGAATAGATGCGGCAATCCTCAACAGTGCCCCGTCCATTGAGGATGAGTTACTCAACATCCTCAACTTGTGTCTGGATGAGGGGTACTTCCCTAGCTAATGGAGGGTTTTCGACCTGAGACTCCTCTACAAGGGAGGAGGTAAAGATAAGGATACGGCCAAAGCTTATAGGCCCATATGCCTCCTCCTAGTAGTTAGTAAAGTCCTGGAGCACCTGATAGTTACCAGCCTGAGACCGGTCCTTAATGCAGCGAGTCATCCACGGCAGCTCGGCTCGACCCGTAGCAAGGGAACCACAGATGCGTTGCTGAGAGTACGCCAGGATGCAGAGGGAAGGGCGGAGAAGTATATGATGTTGTTGTGTTCGACACCTCCTCCGCCTTTGATAGGGTTTGTTGGTCAGGCGTACTCCAGCAACTGCAAAAGTTCGACGCCCCCAGCAACCTATACTCCCTCGTAAATAGCTACATATGTGGTAGAAGTGTGAAGATGAAGAGCTACTACGAGGTGGAGAGATCGATAGATAGAGGATGCCCACAGGGTTCGGTCCTTGGGCCTGCTCTGTGGAAGCTAGTCTTCGATGAGTTTTTGGGGGAGCTACAGGAGAGTGGGTTCCTTGCCACGGCCTACGTTGACGACCCGGCAGTCATCGTGGCCGCAGAAAGCAGAGCCAGAATCAGGACAGAAGCGGAGAGGTGCGCCAGTTTCGTCGGAAACTATTCAATCGTGCCCGTCATTTCCTCCCCCAAGCCACTCGCAAACTCCTAGTTTCCTCGCTCATCTTTCCTCTCTTCGACTATGGCTGCGTGGTGTTTGGGGGTCTCTCTGTGGGTCTCCAAGAGAGGTTATAACGAATTATGAATTGCTTCGTTCGATTTGTTTTTGGAACCCCGAGGCGTTCCCATGTCTCACACCTGTACATGGACTTGAAGTGGCTCTACCCATCCACCCGTAAATCATACTTCCTAGGTTCATTCCTTTATCAAGTCATTTATCACCATCGCCCATCCTACATTTATAATCTGTTGAAATTTAAGTCTTCCTTCTACTCCCGATTCACAAGATCACGTTCCTCTGACCTATACTTGCCTTTCCATAGAACAACATTATACCAGCATTCCTTCCTAGCCCGATCCACTACCCTCTGGATCACCCCCCATTCCTTAAGCTCATTTAAAACACTCCTTTTCCAATATCTCCTCTTATCCCAGTCAGATGCCAGTCAATATGAACAGTAATTATTATTAAATATGATCAAATCGAAAAAATTTCATACCAGTGAATTGACTCATAAATTTTCTTTCATATAATAATAATCTTTTATTCGTGCCACATTGGTAAATAATCATTTTATTTATTTTTTTTATAAAAATTCTTTTTTCTTTTTTCTTATTTTTCTTTATTTTTCTTTTTTACTTTAAATGTTTTTCCTAAACAAAGAAATTTTATCTATCGACAATTCATATGTGTATAGTTGTGTGTATAGGTGTATAAGTGAATGAGTGCAGTGTATATAAGTATACATATATCGCAATCTCTGTAAATATTTTCTTCATCCAATGTACATATAGACATTGTTGTTTGTTTATTAGAGCTTTAAGGCGTAAAACCCCCATGGTTATCAACGCTTGAAGTTAATTTATTGTTTGTTTATTTTCAAGATTTAAGATAGAAAAAAAAAAAAAAAAAAAAAAAAAAAAAAAAAAAAAAAGAGAGAGAGAGAGAAAAGAAAAAAAAATACACACACACACACACACACACACACACATACATACATACACACTTACACACACATACACATATACACATAAACATAAACCTACATACACATATATAAACAAGAACAACACATACATACAACTTATAGACTTATTTTATGCACAACTTCTATATACATAATTGCTCATTTCTATATTTTATTTAATAGATTGTGGGTTTTGAGGAAATTAAGTACGGATTTGACATTTGATTCGTCGTTGTGTATTAGTACTGAAATTTCTGGTTGGAGCCCTAGTCTACTTAAACTGGAAATGTAAAATGGACAGTCCTGTAAGATGTGACTGACTGTAAGCGTGTTATCACAGTGTTGGCATTTCGGTGGTGGTTCTTTCCTCATCAGGTATGAGTGAGTCAGATTCGTATGTCCGATTCTAAGTCTGGCCAGCGCAACCTCTTCTCTGCGATTAGAGGGATTTGACGTGGTCCATGGTTTGACTGTTTTCTTAATAATTTTTAGTTTGCTTGACGGACTTTCATCCCACATGGACTGCCAGGCATCCGATATTTCTCTTTTTAGAGGAACAACTATTTCCCGGGGCGTTAAAATGGCAGTATGGGATGGTTGAATTTGGTTTGTTTCTAAAAGCGTTGGAAAACCTTGGATTGAAAATGTATTTGTAGGAGGGATGTCCAGTCTGAAAACGTAATTTTGATATGTAGTTTATAGCTAATTTTTTTCTTCGAAATAGCAAGGGCCTTCCTGCTTCCGAACACAAACTCAGGATGGGGCTCGTTCTAAATGTGCCAGTCGCGATCCTTATGCCCGTATGATGAACAACATCCAGTTTGTTAAGGATGCGAAAACGGGCAGAACCATATATAAAGCAAGCATAATCTAATTTGGAGCATATTAATGACCGATAGAGTTTCATCAGCGTGTATCGGTCTGAACCCCAGGAGGTACTACTCAGATATCTTAGGATATTAATTCTTTTAGTGGTGTCTGTTTTTAGTTTGTTTATGTGCGGTTCCCAAGTCAGCCTTCGATCAAATATCATGCCCAGGAACCTGTGACTATTTCCGTATGGAATAGAAGAATTTCCTAGAAATAGTTCGGGGGAGAGAGGGGTGTTTCGTTTTCGACTCAAATGAAGGCATTTGGTTTTTTCAGGAGAAACTTGGAGACCGATGGAAATGGACCAGTTATTTATTCTATTTATGGCATCCTGAAGTTTACTTTGGATAATGGGAATGCTATCAGCCCGGTATATGATGGATAGATCGTCCGCGAACAACAGTGGTTTGACACCTCTCGGTAGATTTAGAGCCAAGTCATTGATCGCTAAACAGAATAGCGTAGGACTGAGGACACAACCTTGTGGGACACCGTTGGTCTGTTCGTGGTTCTCATATAGTGTGGACCCTATCCTAACCCTGAAACGGCGATTTTTGAGAAATTGCTCAATGTAGCAGAGCATTTTTCCTCTTATCCTATGAAAAGATAGTTTGCGTAGAATAACAGTATGTTTTATGCTATCGAAAGCTTTATGCATATCAAAGAAAACTGCTATTGTTTGTTGTGAACTTACGAAGGTTTATTGAGTTTCCGCTTCTAATGCAACTAAGTGATCGAGTGTGGAGTGGCCTTTGCGGAATCCGGATTGAAAAGGTTGAATTAAGCTATTGTTTTCTATTATCCACATAAGTCTTTTGTTGATCATACGCTCCATAATTTTACTGAGACAACTTGTGAGGAATATTGGGCGGTAACTGGTTGGTAAGCGTTTGCCTTTTCCACTTTTTAAAATTGGAACAACTACTGAGTTGCGCCAGGCATTCGGGAAACATCCGGTGAGCCAGATATGATTATAATACTGGAGTAGCCATTCTCTCGTATTTTCTGGAAGGTTTTTTATCATATCATAATGTACATTATCCGGTCCAGGAGTTGATCCTTTGACATTTTTTAGAGTATTTTTGAATTCCCATGTTGTGAATGGGAGGTTATAATATATTTGTTCATCGTTAATTGAGTTACCGTCTTCTATTCTTTCAGAGCCAGTTATATTCATTGCGGTGCCATATATTCCAGAAAAAAAAGTAGCAAATGTATTAGAAACGGATTTAGGATTATCGTTTCATTGCCCATTTACTTGAATTGTATAACTAGGAGAAAGGGAAGATTTCGTAATTTTACGGATTTTATTCCAAACATCGGCTGATGTTGCAGACGCGTTTATGGAACTTACATATTTTTTCCAAGACTCGCTCTTACATAAGTTAATTGTTTGTCTGCATATAGCTCTCTGCCTTTTGTATTCGATAAGATTTTGAGAATTCATAC
Source organism: Euschistus heros (assembly GCA_003667255.2). Lineage (NCBI taxonomy): Eukaryota > Metazoa > Arthropoda > Insecta > Hemiptera > Pentatomidae > Euschistus > Euschistus heros. The sequence goes on from RCWM02000248.1 coordinate 981,113, forward strand.
GTTTTTTTTAAATTTTTTTATAAGCTTTGCGTCGGTCTTTAATCGCTTGTTTACAATCATTATTGAACCAAGGAACCAGCGGTCTTTTTGGTGTGCCCGAAGTGATTGGAATTGACGCGTTCGCTGCTCGTATGATTATGTCCGTTATAATTTCACATCCTTCTTCAATAGACATATTGGACGGGGAAGTTGGAGGTGGTGAGGCTAAAGAAGTGAACAAGGCCCAATCGGCTTTATTAAGCACCCAACGCGCTTTTATTCTAACGGGATTCATGTTATTGAAACTGATCAATATAGGGTAGTGATCACTGCTATATAAATCGGGCATAACAGTCCATTCAATAGCATTAAATAATGTAGAATTACAGACGGACAGGTCGAGGGGGCTGAGTATGTTCCGTAACTGGAGCTGAGGATGGTAGGTTCTCCAGTGTTTAGAACCATTAAATTAAAGGAGTCTAAAAAATTTTCTATTATTTTTCCTCGCGTGTTAATTGTTTGAGAGCCCCATAAGGGATTATGACCGTTAAGATCCCCCACAAAAAGAACTGGACGAGGCAATTGGTTGTAGATATCACTTAGCTGTTGTGCGTCTATTGAACGGTCTTGTGGAAGGTATAAGTTACAGACGGAAAAGGAGTAATCTCTATGGATTCTGACTGCAACACATTGTAGGTGGGAGTTGATGGGGATTGATTCGGAATATATGGATTTGTGTACAGCTATTAAGACTCCGTGGTGACTATGATTTGGGTTCGGACTGTCTTTTCTGTATATTTCAAAATTTTTTAAAGAGAAATTGTCTGTTATTTTAAGATGTGCCTCTTGAAGGGCAATACAAAATGGGTCAGTGTCACGTATTAACATTTTTTAATCATTGAAGTGAGTTTTTAAGCCATTGCAGTTCCATTGGAGTATTGCCATGTTTGAAGGATAAGAAAAGAAGAGAACGATAAATATAAAATAAATTGATTAATTAATATATTAGACCCGAATATTTATGAATTAATTAGCTGGGGAATTTTTTATTTTATTTATTGAATTTTCTTTTTTTTCTTTTTCCCTTTTTATATGTTACTTCAGTATATCCGTCTTCGGGGCCTGGTGGATCTACCTCAATAGCCTCGACGCTGTCCTGGGTTTGAGTTTCTTCTGAGAATACCCGAGCATTAGGGGACGGCGAGGATATGCTGGGAGTCACGGAAGAAGAGGGGGGAGAGGAGGTAGGAAGGAGTGAGGGAGTGGAGAGGATAGAGGATATAGAGGAAGTAGAGGGGAGAGAGGAGGGAGGAGGGAGGGGGGTTGAGGGGTGGTGAGAGGTTGCCGCTGTAGCGGATCAAGTCACCATTGTTCTTTGAGGTTTTGGCCCACAAGAAGGGCTCAGAAGAGAGGAGGATTGATTAAGAATTATGTTGCTTGGTTGATTTATTGACGCTTCAAATTTGAAAAATGAATCCGTCTGAACACCTATTTCCATTCCACCTATTCCAATTTCAGAAAAAGACCTATTTAAATTTTGAGGATTTTCTAATTTATAATTTTTTTTAGCTTCATTATATGAAACTTTCTTAGTAAACTGAATACTTTTAATTTCTTTATTCATTTTATAAATAGGACATGATCGGTCTAAATTGTTGTGTTCACCATATTTTTGAACTGGAATGTTTTGGTAGCCTATTTTGAGAATTTCTGGAGGAAAAGGTGTAGGGAAAGTAACTATGTAGGAATGTGAAAGTTTTTCGATTCCCTTTATTTTAATTTTTATTCTATGTATATCACTTATTTTTCCATCTAGTTCGGTTATTATTTCATTTTTTTCTAAGAATTGTAAATCATAACATCTTATGACCCCTTTACTGGAATTTAAAGTAGCGTGAGGTTTCACGGATACGTTAAATCTATCAGCGAATTTCTTGACTTCTAAAAGTTTTAGTGATTGGTTGATGTTTTTTGTCTTAATAAGTAAATTTCCATCACGTAATTTTTTTATGTTTTTCACCTCGCCTGTCAGGTTTGTGATGAATTTATAAATTAGAAATGGAGATATCGTTTGAAATCCCTCATCTCCCTCTCTATTCATTATAAAATAACTAGGAGTATTTATTACAGCCTCTTTTAATTGCAACGGATCTGGTGGCGTTTTTATTCTACCCCTTTTTCTACGTTTATTTGAGCTAAGAAGTGGCTCATCCATTTTAACCTTTTACTTATATATAATGTAATAAATAGAAAAATAAAAAATAAATAAAAGATATATATATATATATACAGACAAAAGGAAATAAAATATACTGGCGCAAGTAAAAAATAAATTAAAAAAGAAATATAGATTGAAAGAATATAGTATAAATAAACTAGAAATATTCTAATCTGGTGTAGAAGGTAGCTCGTTAATCCCCGGGAACAGTGAATACGTCCTATCTCCGTGAGTTCTCGTAGCTAACTGACACATAGACATAGTTCATTCTCTGTATATATCTTTTCTCATTTTCTAAGGGTTATTTATTTTATTTTATTTTTTTTTTAGTATTATTTCATTTATCCTTCTTATGTTATCTTATTTACTAGAATTATTTAGACAATTATGTACTTCACTGTATTTGCATGTCTATTGTTCCTCATGTATAAACACCTTTGTATGAAAATATATATGCCAGACAATTGTACTATTTTATGACACAATTTTGTTGTTCTTAGGGTGCGGTTCTTAGGGGACAATACGTCCCAGAATAAAGATTATTTTTTTATTTCATTTTCATTAGAAGCGAGATGGGTCCTCCCTGACTATTGGGTCTCGCAGATTCTTACAGGACATGGCGGGTTCCGGGAAAAGCTGAATGAACATGAAAAAGAGATCGACCACCGGTGCCCGACTTGTGGTGTCCCAGAGACAGCGGAACACGTTGTGTTATCATGCACCGAAATAGAAGGACACCGTGCCAGGTAGTCAAGAAAAACCGGGATCTTCGCCCTCGTCGAAGCGGACTTCCCCTGACTTATAGATGAGGACAATTACCCCTACTTTAGGGAATTTCTCTACGGGTGGAAGGAAGTGGTGGGTCCTACGCACTTCACCTTAGGTAGGCTCATCCCCGCGGTCGGCGAGCCACCACCGGAAGGTGAACCAGAAGAAGAGGAGGACCAGGGACCGTGAGGACGAGCAGGACCGGACGGATGCTGTGGACCAGCAGGGCTGGACCGGGCTCACCGTCCGGAAAAACATAAGGATAGGGTGCGGTTGCTAAGGCGTGCTATGCTTGGCCGGGCCGCACCACTGAAAATTAAGAAGGTGCGGTCGCTAAGGCGTGCTGAGCATTGCCGGGCCGCACCATAGAATTGTGCCCCAAAAATAAATGGTTCCTCATTTAATAACGTATATACAATTTTTATATAAAGAGTTTCATTGGCGGCAGTGGTATACATAAAACCCATATGTTAAACCCGCTGCCGTCAAAACCCCGTATGTCTGAAAAGGCTAGGAAGGGAAAAAAAAAAAAAAAAAAAAAAAAAAAAAAAAAAAAAAAAGTATGAGTTGGAAGAAGGGAAAATGTAAATATTTACTTTCTGGGATCATCAACTAGCGCCGGAGAGGATTATTAATCCCTCTGTAACAAAGGGCACATATTTCTCGGTGTTTATTGCTGTGCTGTTCTTGTAATTATTTTGCCATCCTTTGAACAGACTATTTACTTTATTATTATAATTTTATGTGAAATGGATACATACAGAGACAAGTAAGCATTAATATTTCACTATTCGGTGAGCTGCATGGATATAGTTTTACCTATAATAAATCATATCATTCGATAGAACATATAGAACATAAAGAAATACTTTGCAGAAGGCCAAGGAGTGCCAAGCTAATTCTTTCATCACTATTTCACTTAAACCATATATTTTTCATATTCACATAATGTTGATGTAGGTTTTGTGGTCACCATTCCGCGAAAAGAATTTGTATCTGAATGGTTGAAATATGGATAAAAAATATAAGAACAAACTTCTCTTAATCTACGTTTTAAAACTAGGAAATAACGATGAAAATAAAATAACAAACATCAGAAGAATTAAAGATGCTATAAAAGATTATTAAAAAAAAATTAGTGACAGGTGGGAAAAATGTCATCGGAGAGCTGATGTTTTTTTAGGGACTTTTCCGCGTGGCTTGAAGGGAAGGAGTTTGAGTTTGTTATGTTACAGGTGACAGGACAGTCCACAAGTCAAGGTGCTGGTCGCCCGGAAAAAAGTTTTACCGACTCTAGCTTTAAAACAAAAAAAATTAGCAGTTTATCAAAAATTGACTGCGAATGGCTGACATTCGCGGCGCCAGTCTCGCTTCACGCGTTTGGAAACCGAATCGCTGCCCAGAATTTAAAAGAAATGTTAGATCCGTCCTCATCATCATCTCATATTTCTAAAATGGATATTTTCGTGCGTTCGTTACCTCCCGAAGTAACTATGCCTTATTTATTGACTGTAAATTAACGAAGAATTCATACTGTTTGTTGAGGGAAAATGCGTTGATGGCTGGTCACCATTTATAGGGTAAATCACGGGTTATGTTCATAGTTAAGGAAATTGATTGATGCAAAAGAGGATATCGTCTAGACTGTTTCGCAGATTACTATTTTTTTTACATATTTAGATTCCCAAATTCTTGTTCTACTAAATGGTAAATTTACTAAAGCTCTGTATTTTTCCTTGAAATAGATTTTTCAGTTTTTATGCAAATATCCTAAAAATACCAGTTATGGGCACAGTGTATGAGTTATGGTCATAGTAAAAACTAGTTATGGTCATATGAACAAAAATTTCGTAAACAATCGTTTTTATTATTTTTAAATTCACTATTTATGCATACATATCAATCATTCGAGGTTAATAAAAAACTAAGGATTAATTAATCAAAAATAAAAATCTGAAAACACTTTATTATTACAATTTTAAAATATATTATAAAATCAATCATATTTTTTTCAAAATCAGAAAAAGCAATGCACTTAATCGTCGCAATCTATTTCGTAGCCGGACTCATCGTCGGTTTCTTTGTATTGGAAACAATGAGGGCATACAAAGTGCTCTTCGTCCTCACTTTTCGGTAAGTTGTCATCGTATGACTTTGGAATACATTTTTTGTGGAAAATTTTCAAGCACATGCAGCATTTCCAATTGTTACCTTTAGTGCAACGGCCACATGCGAAGCACAGACCAGTGTGTTCTGAAAATTAAGAGTGATTAAAATTATAGCTTAGAACCTCCCTTAACCCAATAAATAATATATTACCTGTTTTTTTAACTATCTTCTCTTCTTTTTCCGTTTTTTTTTTAATTCTGACCTGTTTTCTTTGTTCTTTCATATCTAGCTCCTTCTGCTTTTTGTTTTGGATTTCCTCATGGAAAATCTGCCATAAACGTGACGAAGTGACAAAGGGATATTTTGGAATATTCCTTTTACATTTCCTCTTAGGTGACTCTGGCCAATGTAAAATGCTAGCCAAAGGGGAATTTTCTAAACGATTGGACGGAAAAAGTTCTTTTCTTACTGGATTCGTACCTGTGTGGCTCACAGCGAATTGGGTTTCATCTTCATTAGTTCCCGTTTCTTCTTCCATTCTATTCGACTTTAATGGAGTGAATTCGTCAATCTGCTGACTTACTGAGGACAAATAAGATGTTCTATCATTTTTTTCAGCAATACTCGTACCTACTTCCATCATTTCCTCGGCATTTTGAGTGGGCTTATTGTTGTCTTTTTGTGCCTCTTCGACTTTTCGGTGGTTTTCCTCACGATTTTCTCCGGCATTATCATGTTGATTTAAATCTATTGTATCTGTGATGCTTTCATTGATAAAATATTCCCAAAGTTTTTTTATTTTCAGTTCAGCTTCATTTAGTGATGATGTGTTTTCTAATTTGTCTAATAATTCTAATCCAACTATTTCTTGAAATTCTAATTTGCTTAGCAACGGACTGATGGGCACATCTACAATATCGAGGTCATTTATAACTTCATGGTTTCGCTTAGCCAAACATTTCCCATAATCGATAGCGTCTGGATTCCAAGGAAATAAACCACATGTTTTGAACCCGTTGATCACAGACTCACTTTTAAAATTATTCAGTGCTACATGTAATATAGGAGCAAATTCTTTTTTAGTTACGTCTTGATTTGGATGAGAATTCCGCCAGCTAGCAACGGATTGTCGCCATAATTCTTTTAATGGTCGGAATGATGAAACATCTGCCGGTTGAATAAGTCTTGTAGCATTTGGGTGCAATGATATGAGAATTATTTTCTCATCGTTGCACATCTCACTCAACTGCAATGTTAGATGACTTTTATGGCCATCCACAAATAATATTACCGGACGTTCGATATTGTTTTTATCCAAAAACGGAATAAAAATATTTGCTATATATTCGAAAAACACTTCTGCCCTCATCCACCCACTATCACTCCTCCTCCCAACTCCCCAGTCTGGAGGGACTTTACGAAGAATGTCCCCAGGGATTCTTTTGTATGGGTACAGAACCATTGGTGGAACCACTAATCTTGAAGCAGAGAAGGTGAACATAACTGTTATTGATGCTTTGGCTTGACCAACATCTATTTGGTAAACATTTTTACACCCTTTTTGAGCAAGCGCTCTACTGCTGCTTCCGGGATTTAAAAGAAATCCAGACTCGTCACCATTAAAAATCCGCGATGGGTGACACAAAACATCAAAGACGTGTTCTTCCTTCAAAATATTTTCTACTGAGTCAAACCAACCACGGATGTCTTTCTCAGACACACAAGAGCTGGCTGGTGATACAGCTTCAGTGGTTCTACTGGAGATATTTGGATGGCGACGGAGAAAACCCCTATACCATCTGTCACTGGGCATACCATCTTTAAATTTACATTGCCGGTTCGAAACCATTGCTAGTTCTTTGACGTTCAAGAATAAATCAATTTTTCGTTTAGGAAACCCCCGTCTAGAGCAATGAATAATCCATTTCTCTAACAGGTCCTCCTCTTCAGCAGACAAAATGGGGTCTAGACCACATTGAAACCTTCCTGTGCCCTTTAATCTTCGAGTTAACGTCATCCTTGGGATTTTGTACCTGTTATAATAAAAGGGAGTAATAAAAGTGGTACTAAGTATTTTTAGGAAGAAAAACATCCATTTCAAAAACACATACTTTTTCGCTATAGATTTTACAGAAGCCCCTTTAAGAATTTCTTCTTTTGCATGTGTGACATCGTCTTCAGAATACGGATGTCGTTTTTTAGGCATAGTCTCAAATAAGTATTTACTGTAAAAAAAGAAGATTCTAAAAAAGCATCTTGAAGAAAAAATAAAATCCTAAAAGCAAGTGACCATTATAAATTTATTCACTGATCATAACTAGTTATGGTCACTGATAGACCTAACATTGTCACCCATGACCAAAACTAGTAAACGTTATCGTATTTTACTTTTAAGATAATACAATTAAACTAGGGAAAATCTACATTTTTTTAGGAGTAAGAACACTTGTTATGCCAAAAAACTTGAAATGGTCATGGGTGACCATAACTAAAATCATAGATATTTATAAACCGGTTGTGGTCAGTTGAAAATTTTAATTGATTAAAGTGACAAAATGAAAAAAAAAAGGGGTCTGAAGAAAAACAGAAATCAAAATGAACAGATACATACCTTTAAAACCTGAAATAGACGAAGAATTTCAAAGCAATTCCTTAATAATGTTCACTTGTAAAATCACAGCTACTACACACAGGAGCTATTGCACAAGACTAATTCGGGAAAAAATTAACTGAGCCAAACGGAAATGGATGGGAGAGAGGGATTCATTAGCAAGTGAGTCATAAGCCCTTCCGTGAAACGTCTCTTAAAAGGATCTAACAAAAAAAAAAACAAGCAAAGGCTTATTTTTGTTAAAAACGTAAAAACCTGCCCATTACTGGTGAGGTGACCATAACTAGTGATTTACCCTATCCTCCTTATTACAAAATACAAAAACGTCAAAAAAGCCTGTTGTGTGTCTGAAACAAATCTGATTATTAGCGAAACAAGGGCTGAGATGCCAACGCAGGCAATTCTTGATTTAACATCTGAAAGATTATGTCAGGCACAATATCCTGTCATTAAACAACTCATTGATACAGGAAAGAATAATTTTACGTTGTTCAGCAAATGGGGTTGTGATGGAAGTGAAGGACATAGTAGGTATAAACAAATATTTAGTGAATCAGCTTTGCCGGATGAATACTTGTTTATGTTTTCGTTTGTACCCATCCATCTTTGTACAACAGATTCACAACCCTACGCTTGGCAAAATGGTGCTCCTGGGTCCACTAGGTTTTGTCGACCTATAAAATTTCTTTTTGAAAAAGAAACAACCCAATGTATACAACAACCGAAGTTGTGAAAACGCAGATTTAAGCTTCAACACCGAAAACAGTTTTTATTTATTTATTAATGAAAAGAAATATTCATTAAGCATCTATTTACTTTAACCATGGTCGATGGTAAAGTAGCTAATGCTTTAACTAATACAAAGTCCACTCAGACCTGCTTTATTTGTCAAGCCAAACCAAAGAATTTAAAAATTAATCTCCCACTTCCTCATGATATTTTTAAAAAGTACAGCTTATCTGCATTGCATGCGTGGATTTGGACTTTTTAGTTCCTTCTTAATCTGTCGTACAGGCTAGAAGTTAAAAAAAAAAACGACTTATTACTGAGGAAGATAAGCGATCCAAAGATAGGAAAAAATCCAAAGTGCAGGACGAATTCAAAATCCAACTAGGCCTAAAATGTAGATAAGCCAAAACAAGGATCCGGCAACACCATTGATGGCAACACAGCAAGGAGATTTTTTGAAAATTCAAGTATCAGCTCCTCTATTACAGGGATAAATAAAATTTAATAACAATATTCAGAGTTATATTACAAACTCTCTCGTCGGGATATGAAATCGATGTTGACAAATTTGAGAAGTATGCTGCTGAAACTAAAAACATATTAATAAATCTCTATCCCTGGTTTGAAATGTCTCCGACTGTTCACAAGATACTAGAGTACAGTGTTCAGGTCATTCATCATCATTTAGTCCCAATAGGTATGATGTGTGAAGAAGCACAAGAGGCCCGTAGCAAAGATTCCCGTCGATTTAGGGTGCATAACACAAGAAAATGTCCTAGAGAGACCGCAAACAAAGATCTTCTTATGATGCTCTTAGTTTAATCGGACCCGATTGTCACCAGTTTTCGGAAAGGTTTGCGTAAAAAAGCAACCAAACCGTTTAATGTAGATGTAATTGGCCTATCATAGTGTAGTTTACCGTATAATCAACTTCAAGAACTGTCATTAGAAAATGAGGCTAACGATACTGAATCGTCAGAAGAAAATACTGAAGGATGTAGCAGTATTGAATTAGACGATGATTAATGTCATTCAATTCATTTTTAGTGCATAGTATAATTGTATATAGTCGTTATTATTAAAAACACAAATCTGTACAATAACATCTTTCTGTAAGTTGTTAGTATATTTTTCTTCATTATTTTCGTAATATAGCCTTTGTTTTCCTATGTGTGTTATTTTTTATGAATATATGTATTAATTTTATATAAATAATAAATTCAAAAAGTTACTACTGAAATGTTCCCTGGATGTACAAAGATTTTTCCTAATTTTTATCCATTATGTCCAAATATATGTGTATGTACAACATTAGTTTGTTTAATATACTAAAAAATATGGGTTTAAGAATTTTTTAAAGATTTTCCCTTACTCAGTGACCTCAAAAACATTGAACAACACAAAAAAATAATTTTGTCCATCTATAACTTCTTGCCCACTGTGGGACTCTCTAAAGGTCGTTTTTTTTTTTTTTTTTTTTTTTTTTTTTTTCCTCAATTTTTTGTTAATAACTCAAAGACCTCTAGCGAAAATGTGTTTACGTACTAAATTAATTAACATAAAATTCTTTACAATTTTTTTTTTTTTTTTTTTTTTTTTTTTGCTAGGATCAAGGCAAAAGGAGATATAGTGGGGGAAATAAGGAAAATAAAAAAAATATTGATTATTTCATGTATTTTATCAAGCAATTACTCCTCATATAAATTGTTAAAAACAAGTAACATGTTTCGGGATCATTGTCCCATCTTCAGACTTACATACTCTCACTTAGTGTTAACACACCGTGTCCTTTACATGGTCTAGGGCAGAGGTTCCCAACCTTTTGACTTTTTGAGAAATTTTGGCGTACCATTAGGCCTAAATATTTTAATAAACGTATAATATTTACTTTTCTAAAAGTCTTCAAAGGCTTTTTGAATTAAATTCCTGAGAAAACTTCATATTTAATGGTTAAATATTTGTTTATTTTTAACATGCTTATAATAAAGGAGAAATAAAAAGATTAAAATGGTATTAATTTATTAGCTATAGGTCTAAAAACATACAGATAAAAAATTAGAACAAACTCAGCAAAAAAAAACAAATCATCATACAAAATATACTTTTATAGTCTTTAGTGGGAAACTTGTTGTTTTCTTGTGATTAAAATATCAACATTAGGAGTGATGAAACTTATCTTTACTCTCAAGTCCCCTTCAACACTTTTTCTGCTTCTATGTTTATATTTTATGTACAAGAGGTCAGAAAATCCACTCTCACACAAGTAACTCGTAACAAATGGCATCAAAAATAGCAGAGATTGCCGGAAGATCATAGGGTACTCGGTTTTACATCCGATCCAGAAGTTAATTAAAGATTTCTCTTTTAAATAATCTTTCATGGAACTATCTTCTGTAAGATCAATAAAACTTTCTTTTAGTTCCAGTTCATTTGATGAGGTTCCCGAAAAAGGATTTCTGGTCCAGTCCACTTTTGAATAATCTTCCGAGAAATACTTCTTAAAGCTTTTTTGAAGGCCTTCCAAGTAAACAATGATATCTGCTACCTCATCTGGCATTGGAGATATTTCATTTTCTTCAAAAAATAGAGTGGGAAATGCAGTTCAATTCTCCTCCTTTATTTGTGAACAAAACAGGACCAGCTATCTTTTGAAGGAGTTTATTTTGTCACTGGCTGTGAAGGCTGTTGCGTTTGGTCCCTGAAGTCCCAAGTTCGGTGTGTTGAGTTTGTCAAAAATGTCGGCTAGATAAGCCAATCTTGACAAACATTCTTCATCAGCAAACAATTGTTTCATGTCATGATTTTTTTCACTCAAAAACATAAAAACTTCTGATCTCAGTTCAAACAAACGGTTCCAAAATTTCCCCCGAGATAATCACGTTACTTCTGTATGCAGGAGACTTGCCACCCATTTCTTCACACATCAAGGAGAAAATCTTGTGTTTAGAGCCCTACCCTTTATGAAGTTAATAACTTTCACAGCATCTGATAGAACGGAGTTAAGATTTTCCGGCATACCTTTAGCAGCAAATGCTTCTCGATGGATGACACAATGCGTACATTTGCATTCAGGAGCAACTTCCATTATTTTTGCTCCTAGCCCTGTCACTCTACCTGACGTAGCTTTTGCCCCATCTGTACACAATCCAATACACTTAGAACAGGGAATGCCTACGTTGAACACATATTCATCAATTACCTTAAAAATGAGTTCCGATGTGGTATTTGATTCAAGTGGTTTGCAGAACAAAAACTCTTTTAACACCTCTTTTTTATAATCAAATCGCACGAAAACAAGTAGCCATATTTGTAACATCGGTGCTTTCGTCAAGTTAAGGTACAAAATAAGTGCATTCTTGGAGTTTCAAAGCCAGTTGTTCTTCAATATTATCAGACATATCGACAATTTGTCTCTTTACTGTGTTATTTGACAATGGTATTTTTTGAATTTCTTTGGCTGCCTTTTCTCCTAACACGGCTTGGACCATATCCACAACGGCCAGCAGTAAAAGCGTCTCACCGATTGTGTGAAGCATTCCATCTTTTGCAATTTTTTAGCATTATCCTTTGAAGTAGAAGAGGACGTCAGAAATCATTTCATAGTTCAGTTTTCTTATACGAAATCACAATTTATTATTACAAAACCCACAACGAACTATTACAACATATAAACACTGCACAATCACTGGCAAATATTGTGAGGTGGAAGAATGGAAGTGAGGGGAAGAAGGGGTAGACAGCTCTCGTCACCTCACCCCCGACGCCGTCACTGACTCACGCGTACCACAAGTGGTATATTCAGGTCATTATGAAGGGTTTTGTTGGAGACATAATATGGAGCATTTACAATAGTACGAAGGACTTTGGATTGAAAGGATTAAATGCGTTTTATATTCGATTGTTTAGCTGCCCCCCACAGTTCAAGTCCATAGGTCCAAATAGGTTTAATGATGGTTTTGTAGATGAGGAGTTTGTTGTCAATGGAAAGATGAGATGTCTTATTTAGTAGTCTGTACAATTGGCTGAAGCGTCTATTAAGTTCTTGCCTTTTAAGTCTAGTGTTTGGGTTTCAGGTAAGTCTTTTATCTAAGTAGAAGCCAAGATACCGTACTGTGTCAGCTATGGGTAGCGGAATATTATTTATATAAACAGGAGGGCAGGATGTGTGGCGGAGATTAAACGTTACGTGGGTTCATTTCGATTCATTTACTTTGATCCTCCAGCTGTTGCACCAATCTTTAGTAAGGGATAAATGGGTTTGGAGATTGTGGGAAGCTATTAAGGGATCTCGATGGGATGAAAGGATAGCAGTGTCATCGCCAAATGTTGCTAGGAAAGTATCGGGGTTGGTAGGGATATCTGCAGCATACAGGATATATAGGACTGGACCAAGAACGATGCCTTGCGGAACAACTGCCTCAATGGGGTAACAGTGAGAGTATTCCATTCCGCAGTGAACTCGGAAGGAACGGTTAGAGATGTAGGATCTAATAACCAGGAAGAGAAATTGAGGTAGATGGGTTTTGAGCTTGAAAAGCAAACCGGCATGCCATACGTACAAAGGCTTGCATAGAAATGTCTAGAAATGCACCGGAGCAATATTGCTTGCTTTCAAGAGCGGAGGATATGTCGCCAACGACTCTGAGGCCTTGTTGAACAGTGGAGTGGCTAGAACGGAATCCAAACTGATGTGATGGAATATTTTGGGATTCAAGGATAGGTAGGAGTTTGAGAAGAAGTTTTTCAAAAAGTTTTGAAAGTATTGGGAGAAGGCAAATTGCTCTATATGAAGAAGGGACGTTGGGAGGTTTACTCGGCTTTAGGAAAAGGATAATAGTGGAATGTTTCCATTGTAGAGGGAAATGGGTAGTTCGAAAGATGCTATTGTATAAGTAGTTTAGGAATATTATAGCTTTTTGAGGAAGTTGTCTTAGGATTTGTGAGCCCAGGAGATCATAACCAGGAGATTTCCGGGATTTTAATTTTTTTTAAAAGGAGCCTGAGTGAATGAAGAAATCTAGAAGGTCGGGGTTTCTGTTTGGCACCGTCGGCCAGTTAGTAGGAGAACCAGGAGAAATGAAAAGGGAATTACGGGAATTAAGTGCAGACTGTAATGCACGCCCACGAGAGTTAGTAGTCCTTGAACACCATTGTTGGTACTTAGCATTTAATTCTGCACCCAAGAGATATCGGTGACCTAAGGAGTTGAATAAGGTGTTGAACTGGGAAATGGAGATTGGCTTATTAGGGGGACAGTAGGCTGCTGTTATTGTGACGGGATAGGAGTAGGTTTTGATTACGACTGCTGTCTGCTGTGCTGAATTCATTTCCAGGTAAAGGAAGTTGGTGGTGAGAGAGGGACTGATGGATGATAGCAGCAGTTCCGGCATGAGCTCTACCATCTGGGTGGTCTGTACGGTAGGTATGGTACTGTAATATGTTGAGATGTTGTTTAGAAGTCAGTCTAGTTTCTGTGATCAGTGCTACATCGATTTTTTTATGTAGTAAGGATGTTAGTTCGTCAATGTGTTTTCGAATACCGTTCGCATTACAAAGGAGAATGGATAAGGGTTTTGTGGAAGGCATTTAAGGATTTTTTTAAAGAGGAATTAAAAGAGGGACAACATTTGAAAGGAGTGATATAAGTGGGGTGATGAGAGTTTTCAACTCTGATAGGAAGGAGTTAAATAAGTATGTGCTATCTGAGGTAGATGGGGGAGGAGGAATATGGGGTATCTGATGAAGGGTGTGTGGATCAGGCAGTGGTAGTGGTGCTGGAACATGTTGTATGGTCAGTTGGTGCTGTGATTGAGGCAATGGTTGCAGAGGTTGAGGGTCAGGAAATTAAGGCTGTTGAGGAGGAAGCGGCATGGCCACATTTTCTTTCTGGAATCTTCTTCCGCCCAGCATTTCTGCAAAAGAAACAGATGAGTTTGGCAGCCTTTGTAATTGGCTGAGGGCACAGACTGCTGGGACATCTCTAGATTTTGTGCATTCATTGGATTTGTGCATTTGCCTACATTTTACGCATCTCGGTATGTGGTGGCAATATGTTTTTGTATGGCCGTACGCCTGGCAATTGTGACATTGAACGATATCCTGTTACTCCCCAAAACATGATGTTAAACCAAAACGCCCGCTTAAATCGATGTAAAATATTTTATGATTTTATTTCTTTATTTTTTCTTGTTCAAAATGAATAACCAGGAACAAAATATAAAAATAATGAGGTTAGTGTTGATACTTGGTGCTGTGAGGACGTATATTTAGTGAGCTCCTGGGGATTAAGTATCTACAACTAGCGATAAGTAGCATTTTCCTTTTATTTAATATATTTAAATATTTTTTTAGGAGGCTTTCTTTTTCTTTCTCTATTTTAAATACTTGTTTTTTTTTTTTTTTTTTTTTTTTTCTTACTTACTATAAAAGTAAGTAAAAACCATGGCGGAATCCCCGCCCGCTAAGCGGAAAAAAAGCTAAATTCAAGGAACCTTTCCCATTAAATAATGAAAAACAAACAACATAATTACAAACGATTCTTAATTATAAAAAGAATCGGTTGTGATAATGATGGAAATCCATTCGATTTCCAAAAAGTATCACCATTTTTAATATATAAAAGCCTAAAAAATTTAATCGGTGATGTAAAAGCTGCAAAAAAGTTAAGAGACGGTACTCTTCTAGTTGAAGTTATTTCAGAAATTCAATGGAATAAATTACTAAAATGTGAAAACCTAATCAAGAACTTTCCTGTCAATGTAGAACCTCATGGCAAACTAAATCAAAGTAAAGGAATTATATGGTGCCCAGATCTAAATTGTTGTTCCATTGACGAAATAAAGGAAGAATTAAAATCACAAAACGTAGAAGATATAAAAAGACTGACATATTTCAAAAATAACGAAAAACATAACAGTCATAATTACCTCATTACTTTCAATAATCCTACTGTCCCCACAGAAATAAAAATAGGCTTCTACAATATCACTGTTAAGCAATTTATTTCAAACCCAACGCGTTGTTATGTATGTCTTAAGTTTGGTCATACAAAAACGTTCTGCAAAAAAGAGCCACTGTGCAGGTACTGTGGTAAACTTAAACATGAAGGGGTTGAATGCAATAGTCCCATAAAATGTGTAAATTGCCAGGGTCAACACGACTCTTTTTCGAAAAATTGTCCTATTTTTTTAAAAGAAAAAGAAATTAAAAGCATCCAAGATGGTGAAAAAATTACTTATCTAGCCGCAAAAAAAAAATATGAAGTACTACATCCAATAACAATGCATGTAAGTTTTTCCAATATTGTAAAAAACAAAGTATCAGTTAGTGTACAAACAGACGATTTAAGAGATGATCGCTCTATTTTAAAAAAAACGTTAGAGCCAGTTACTAACGACAAACCTTTACCTATTGGACACTCGAATATGAATGATATCCGAGATTCCCCCTCCACACTCCCACCTCCCACTCCACTCCCTCAACCCATCCCCCACCCGTCCCCTTCCACATCCCGGGTAACCAACCCACTCCCCCCCTTAACTCCCTTTAACCCTTCCGGGCAAAATTCTGCAAAAATTCCGGAAACCCCCATTAAACCGAAGGTTTCACCTTCGGAAAAAGAAAACTCTAACGAAATGGCCTCCCCCCCTCCCCCCTTCGGTCGCCAAGATGACCCACAGGGCGGGTGGACTATAGTTAGAGAAAGAAAATCGAGAAGTAAGTCTCGAACCAAACCTACGATTCGAAATCCGAGTATAGAAAAAATGGATAGCAATTAGTATTAAAACTAATATCTATTAATAATTTAAATTTACATTAAATCACATGATTAAAAATTAATATTATCATTATCTCAAAACTACAATACTATAAATATATCCTAATCTATTTAATCCTTTTATTTATTAAATTATCCTTTATCAATTTATTCTTGTATGACTTTTTCTTTTACATTTTACCCTCACTTTATAAAATGACATTTTCAAATATCATCCCACGAATCAGTAATAGTTTACTCAGAAAACAAAAAGGACTAAAAATAATAACTAACAAATATCAGCCGAAAGCCATCTACACCCAAGATAGAAAATTACTGCCAAGTAGAGAAAATAAGAATAATGATCTGAGGAAAATAAAGATAAACAAATTAAATAAAATTAAGTTAAAGATTCTAATTAAAATCATAAAATTTTCTAACTACAAACATCCTAGTCCGAGTAGTTCCCTTCTAACCACAAACAATAACAAGCCCGCTAGCTATCATAACGAAAATAAACAACCCTCTAATTCATTGTATAACCCACTCCAACTTATTAAATACACAATATATAAACACATATATAATAGATTCTTTCATCAACGCAATAGATCTAAAAATATATTATTCTATGTCATAAAAACAAATAATGATATATATAATCATATTATGATAATTAATTATAGTCCAAATGCATTTATATCTCTAAAAACTCATAAAATTATCGTAAAAAGAATTATTAGTCCATATAGGAAATTTACAAGACAGAAAATAATAAATTTTAATATAACAGTGCTAAAACAAACAATGATATGGATATTAAATAAATTGAAACAGAATAATAAATGCATAAGGATTAATGATGTAATATGTTCTAGAATGTATAACCTATTATTTTTTATTTTTATTTTTTGTTTTTCTGTTTTTTTTTTTTTTTTATTTTTATTTATCATTGTATGCCAAGATACACTAAATTCCTAAACATATATAACTACATGGGTAGTAGAAAAAAATATATAATGTTTTACAATTATCTTATCCAAATCTCATGAATAACTACACAAATGTTATCCAATGGAACCTTAACGGGACAACCTCACAATATGAAGAATTGAAGCTACTCATAACAGAACATCAACCTGGAATAATTTGCCTTCAAGAAACACATCTAAAACCGCACAGTAAATTTAAAATCAAGAATTACCAAATATTTAGAACCGATAAAATAACAGATAACCGAGCCTGTGGCGGAGTCTTAACGGCAATACACAACAATTTAATCGCAAAGGAAATAAAAATAGATACTCCCATTCAAGCAATTACCACAACAGTTAATACGAACATAAAAATAAATATCTGCAACATCTATCTACCACCCACCGAACCTATTAATGAATATGATTTAACAAAACTTATCAATAAGCTCCCACAGCCTTTTATTATCCTTGGTGACGTAAACGCACTTCACAAAAGCTGGGGAAATAGAGCGAACAACTCACGAGGAAACATAATTAAACGAATCCAAGATAATTTCGACTTGTTGCTGCTTAACACAGGATCGATGACACACCTATGCCCTAAAAATGGATCATTCACAGCAATAGATATAACCCTATGTACACCGACCTTATTCACTTTACTCGAATGGAAGGTAATAAATGACCCCCACAATTCTGACCACTTCCCAATCCTCGTGAAAATGATTGGAAGACACACCACCGGGAAAAGACATTGGCTATGGGACGTCAATAGAGCACAATGGGACCTCTTTCAAAACAAAATAAAACTAGATCATGCTAGTGGAAATATTAATCAAATGAACAGCTACATCACTCAAGAAATAATAGAAGCAGCACAAGCCTCAATACCAAAATCAAATCCATCTTCCTCTAATCCAAAGCCAGCATGGTTTGATAATGATTGTAAAGAAATCATTAAAAAAAGAAACCGTGCATTAAATAAATTCCGAAAATCACCGTCCACAGTAAATTTTATAAACTTTAAAAAATTAAAAGCCCAGTCAAGAAACCTTATCAGAAACAAGAAAAAAAACAATCATGGAACAACTTTGTAAATAATATTAACACAAGCACACCAATTCGTACAGTATGGAGGAAGATAAATGCCATTAGAGGGAAATACTCAAACGAGCAACCGACCCTTGAAATAGAAGGGAACATCGTATATAAACCTTCAGTATTAGCCGAAAGATTCGCAGAACACTACGCAGAGACATCATCTTCAACCCATTATAATCTGCAGTTCCGACAAAAAATCAGCGAACAACAACCAATCCATTTTGAAATCAATTCAAATAACAACAATCAAACATATAACTTACCAATAACCGAATGGGAACTTAACACGGCGATATCTTCCCTAAGAATGTCCGCTGTTGGACCAGACAGCATCCATAATTCCATGCTAAAAAATATCCCAACAGACTAAAGAAAACACCTCTTAAAATTTTACAACAAAATATGGTTGGAAGGTGAACTCCCAGAAAAATGGCAAGAATCCATAGTAATACCCATCTTAAAACCAGGAAAAAACAAATTGAAAGAAGAATATTACCGACCTGTATCTTTAACGAGTTGCTTATGCAAGTTAATAGAAAAAATCATTAATAAACGCCTTCTATGGTATCTTGAGAAGAACAGGCTTCTGACTGACTTTCAATGTGGGCAAAGAAAAGGAAGATCGACTGTTGACCATCTCGTATCACTAGAAGCCGAGATACTGAACACCTTCATCAGTAAACGCGAATGTCTAGGCATTTTCTTTGACATTGAAAAAGCCTTTGATACAGTCTGGCGACCAACCATATTAAAACAATTATATGAATGGGGGTTCAGAGGAGCCCTACCACGTTTCATCCAAAATTTTCTGAGGAAAAGATATATACAAGTGCGAATCGCAGATTATCTTTCTAAAAAAACACTTGTAGAGAATGGGATTCCACAAGGTAGTGTCCTAAGCGGAACACTGTTTCTAATTGCCATTAATTCTATACAAAACGCACTCACTCATCGATCCCTCAAACCAAGTCTTTTTGTAGATGATCTTGCCATCCTCATTCAATATAGAGACACGAACAGAACAAAAGCCACCATACAGTCAATTCTGAACAAACTACAAACCTGGTCACAAAATACCGGTCTCAATTTCTCAATAGAAAAGACTAAATGTATTCTCTTTTCCCGGAAAAAAAAAAAAACAACCAAGTACTCCTCCGAAAATTACATTATACAATAAAGAGTTAAGCTTTCATGACCACTGCACCTTCTTAGGATTAATAGTTGACTCAAGGCTCACATGGAAACACCACATCAGGAACCTAAAAGATAGCTGCCTACAACGTTTAAATGTTATGAAAGTGTTGGCAGGTACTAGCTGGGGAGCGGACAGATCGAGGCTACTCCAAATATACCAATGCCTAATACGACCAAAATTAGATTATGCTAGCCATATATATGCCTCAGCCAGATTCAGCCTACTAACACAGCTTGACTCTGTGCACCATGGTGGAATAAGGATAGCAACGGGAGCCTTCAGGACGAGCCCAATTCTTAGCTTATGCGCTGAATCTAATATGCCACCACTCACATTCCGGAGACATCAACTAGCAATGAACTACATAGCAGCCATAGCGACACAACCAACAAACAAACCCAGCATTTAAATACATATTTAGACCGAAATATCAACAAATTTACAGCAATAACCCAACAAAACCAGCCCCTCTAACAATAAGATACAGAAGACCTATAGAAGAAATAGAACAAAAAAGTATACAAAGCCAAGATACCCTTACCCCACCATGGACATACGCAGTTCCCTGTATTAACTTAGCACTACAAAAGTTCAGAAAGAAAACCACACCACCGTATGAAATAAACCATAAATTTCAAGAAATATTAAATAAAAACCAGAATGCATCATTCATCTACACAGACGGCTCCAAAATGATGATAATATAGGGTCGGCTGTGGTCACACCTGAAGAAGCATTCAAATATAAACTACCACCTCATTGCAGTATATTCACAGCAGAACTCGCCGCCATACAATATGCCCTCCACAATATAATAACAAAAGAGGGAAACAAGCACATAATATGCAGTGATTCACTCTCTGCACTACAAAGTCTACTAGAGTTATACAGCGATCACCCATTAGTAATAAAGATTCATGAATACTTAGCTATGCTAAAATCATTACAAAAAGATGTTAAATTCCTCTGGACACCATCGCATGTTGGCATCAAATACAATGAAGCAGCTGATAAACTTGCAAAGGAAGCCGCACTCAGTAATCAAGACATTGTTCCCATTTGCATTAAAACTGATATTAAAAAATTGCTACACACTGATACCAAAGCTGCATGGCAAAGTATGTGGAGCAATGTTAACAATAACAAACTAAAAGAAATAAAACCGAATACAAACATCTGGAAGACCTCAGTGAGACCAACTCGAAGAGAAGAAACGGCTCTTACAAGAGTAAGGATTGGCCATTCACGGCTGACTCACATCCATCTAATTACAAAAGACCCAGAACCTATATGCAATAGATGCCAAACAACCATCACAATAAAACACATTATAGAAGAATGCTCGGACTATGATAAGCTTATGTTGAAACACAACCTCAAAAGATCTCTTAAAGAAACGCTAAATGACTGCGAAGATACAATAAGCAGACTATTCAAGTTCCTGAAGGAATCCAATCTACTGAAAACATTATAACAATATCTCTACAACATAACCAAAGAAAATGTTGACTTCAGATAACCGAATACGAATTTATTAGTTATAATTAATATATATCAATGTAAATAATTTAAGTTTATATTTTACGTATCGATGTACATATTTATAACTAATTAGGAGGAAATATTTATTTCACTATAAATATTTAAAAAAAAAAAAAAGAGAGAGAGAGAGAGAGAGAGAGAGAGAGAGAGAGAGAAAAGAGAAATAAATAAATTGAAAAAAAAAAAAAAAAAAAAAAAAAAAAAAAAAAATTACGAACAATTTAAGCTAAATAATTGTTATGTACAAATCTATAGATCATTGCATCCAATATATACCAATACATAGACAAACACAACAGGAACAAAATACATTGAACAAAAACTATCTGAATAACAAACAATAACGAAATGGCGTAAAAAACCTTGCAGTTAAACGCCTCAACACAAACCCTAACCCTAAAAATAATGATGTGGAATGTGCATTCTATAAGAGCAAATAATGTAGAATTTAAGCAATTTCTGTTTGAAAACCAGCCACATATAATCTCAGTAAATGAAACCAGTTTATCAAAAAAAGACCGATTTTCAGTCTTCAAATAATTGTCTATATTTCCCGAACTATTAAGCCTAGAGCATTGTCAATATGCTCATTAAAAAAAAAAAATTTCCTTTATAAATAAGTTTATTTAGACTTCAAAATAGCAGCATCTAGTATTGAACTTATTGATCCAGCATATGAAGTAGCAAGTTTCTAATTCCGTTCCAAAACTTTGAGTGCATTTTTCATAAAAATATTACATATGTTACAAACGTGCACTACTCAAAAAAACATCTACACACAATCACCTTTCGAATGGTGTAGCATGAATAGTGATAATTTCTAAAATTGATAGTGAAATCACTTATTAATTACAAAAAACAGGGAGATACAAGATCGGCATTTTGGTAAATACTGTAAGAATGCTCAGAAATGTTAAATAGTTTTATTATGTTTTATTAAGAAAAGTAATTTAATCACAATTACCTATTTATCTTATTATATTATTTTGAATTTGAGAAACTTTTAAGATAGTTGAATTAAAATTTACATACATAATTTACAATAATTGTTTAAAATGTCCTGCCTTCTCTCATACACAGCATCTTCTTCTGAATGCATCTACTGCTAGGCGAAGTTCATCATGATTTTGCCGCATTGTATTGCAGCACTCATAAATTTCTTCGACCAACTCCTCTCGAGTTTGGAGTAGATGCAGTCAGAAGAAGATCGGTGCTATGTATGAGAGAAGAGGGAGGACATTTTGAACAACTATTGTAAATTAAGTAAGTAAATTTTAATTAAACTATGTTAAACGTTCCTAAAAATATTTCAAATATTAGAATAAGATAAAGAGGTAATTGTGATTAAATTACTTTTCTATTAATAAAATATAATAAAGCTATTTAACGTTTCTGAGCATTCTCACAGTATTTACCAAAATGCCGATCTTGTATCTCCCTGTTTTTTGTAATTAATAAGTGATTTCACTATCAATTTTAGAAATTATCACTATTCATGTTATACCATTCGAAAGGTGTTTTGTGTGCAGAAGTTTTTTTTTAGTAGTGCACGTTTATAACATATGTAATTTTTTTGAGAAAAATGCAGTCAAAATTTTGGAACGGAATTAGAAACTTGCTATTTCATCTCTTTGGATCAATAAGTGAAATACTGTACGCTGCTATTATGAAGTCTAAATAAATTTATTTTAAAGGAAATTTAATCTTCTTTCTAATGAGTATATTGAAATTGCATTAGGCTCAACAGTTCGGGAAATATAGACAATTATGTATCAAAAGGTAGAAATGTCTTGATAAAACACAAATTTAAAAATATCTATGAAACGGATGAGAATCGTATAAAATTCATATAACTATAGTTTATATGAAATTTTTTGTTGCAAATGATGCCCAAAATTGTCTCTCGAAGATACTGCAGTCTTATATATGGGAGTCATTGATAATGTTTCGTTGGGAAAGCCAGTGTCTCTATAAAATCTACAAAATATCTGTTATATTTGGTTTAACCACTGTCACCACTTACGCCGATGACACATGTGTGTTATCAGTTAATAATAATCCTTTCATTGCATCCCAATCACTACAATCTCATGTTACTAACATTCGAGAAATCCCATCAAATAACCTTTAGTAAAAAATGTGCCAAAAAAAAATTAATTTCAAAACAGTAAGCGACTTTAAGCGGTATGGGTATTTTACGGGCTTTCGTCAAAATTTAATATACAGGTTCTTATTGTAAATTTAACCATCTTTCAGATAAAAAAAGTAAATTTTGGATTGAACTATTAGTTTTGGAGTTTTAGACTACCGATTATCGTGTGCGGAAAGTGCGATCCCATTCTAAGTGTGCTAAAATGAGGGATGTGGAGTACATGAAATATGGGGTACTTTTTTACTTCACAGCATCGTTAGGAGTAGTTAGAAGGTAAGCATATTAAATATCCCTATTTATTTATTTATTTATTTATTTGATTGATTGCCTCTACCCTTCAGGGTCATTGGCAGTCCATCTTCGATTATTTATCTCCTATATTCGTCCATAAAACCTGATAGCTTTTATCAGGATAGCTTTTATTATGGATCTTCAGTCAAAGTTCTTCAGCGTTCGGTCAAGGCAGAGCAGCTTACTCGAGAAAACCTAGGAATAGTAATATCTCGATGCTATGTCTGTCTCTAGTTCGGGCACCAGATAACGAACACAAATAGTGAAGACAGAAAAAGATACTTTATTTACTGATAGTTACATACAAGACTTCTAGCATAATGGTAACAAGTCAAATGTAGAGTGTCTTCCTCTGAAAACTTCCAGCTGCTTAAACCTATAGGTTTGGAGTGGGGATAGGATCGATGAAATAGGGTGATAGTTTACTTTATGGGACCGTGAGAAAGGTTAGTCCGGCGTAGGTGTCAATTGTCTCATATCATAGTGATATACACAGGGTGTTATATGGTGTAATAAGAGAGGACCTAGGGTGGCTGGGGATCTTTGACCCAAGGCAGTTTATTTTATGATTGTTTATAACATGTGTTGTTCAAGGTGTATTTTATATTTTACCCTTGGAAGGTCAAAAGGATACTTTCTCTTAGTCAGGTGCTAAAAGGGTTTCTCAATAATAAAAGTAATGTTAAAGATTATATTAATATTATGAGTAATATTTATAATCTGATAACTCGGGCTACAAAATCTACCGTAAAGATCGAAACAGGGCAGGTGGCGGCGCCATGATATTGGTTCGCTCAGATTTCCCCCACTCATACCGACCAATTCAAAATCTTAAGTTCGCAGAGGCTGTTGGAATACAATATCAGCTCGGTAATAAAAATATAAATATATAAATGCTATCGCAACTTACGTACCTCCAAATAAATTTCTTTATACCGATATCATTAATATGTTTAAAATTGGTAAAAGAACATTGATTTTCGGAGATTTAAATTCAAAAAGTACGGAGTGGAATGGCCACAATAATAATAAAATCGGTAAAATCCTGTTAAATTTCGTTATTAAAAATAATATTATTATACAAAGCCCAAGCGAACCAAGACAATCTCGACACAAACTAAGTATAATAGATTTGGCCCTAACTCGAACCCACCGCTTCATCCCCTCAGCCCATACCTCCACTAAGACATAATAACGGTTTTGTTTACTCTGACCAAGACAAAAAAAGAATTATTAGCCAAATATTTTAGGTCTGCATGCACCCTCACTCTAAATTATAAATCAAATCAACATCTCAGGAAAGTTGTTAGGTTAGTTAACAAATTCCTCAAAAATTCTGTACCTCCTATCTTTCCTTCTATATCTCCAAAAGAAACAAGTAAATTATTAAAAGCACTAAAAAAAAGAAATCCGCTTGTCAAGATTCAATACCCGCTATAGTCATAAAAAAAAGAAAAAAATCTATCCTCTTCATTACTGAAGTATACAGTAGTATTATCCTTTTGAATTACTACCCCTTTTCGTGGAAAATAGCAAAAATTATTTATATGTAATTACAAAATAAAAGTTATGAAACGTTGAGCATATTTGTTCCTCATCCTGATTCTAACGCCACCCACACGGTCCACGAATTAACCCCTTTGAGGTCATATTCCTTTTAAGAAAATTAAAAACCTCTAAATTCCCCGGATATGATCTCCTTAGCTAACAGATTCTCAGGCAACTTCCCCAAAAAGCAGTCATATTTCCTACCTACTTATATAATTGCATTCTCTGAACAACCTATTTCCATTTGCAATGGAAACATTATATTATTATTCTTTTTCTGAAACCGGGTAAACCTTTCAACAATCTATCATCATACAGACCGATCAGCCTTCTTCTAATCCCTTCAAAAATTTTTGGAAAACTCCTTCTTAAACGCATTCTAGCCATCCTTAAATCTCTTAATATTCCCTCACACCAGTTTGGATTCTGCTCTAAGCATTACACATTCCAACAAGGCCTTAGAGCTGTAGACCATGTATCCTTAGTACTTGAAAGCAAGAATATTGCTAAAGTGCAATTCTGGACATAGAGCAAGCTTTTGACCAGGTATGGCATGCCGGTTTACTTTTCAAGCTTAAAACCCTTTTACCTCAATCGCTATGCCTGGTCCTTCGAATCTACCTTTTTAACCGTTCCTTCCGAGTTCACTGTGGAATGGAATACTCTCAGTGCTACCCGATTGAGGCAGGTGTTCCACAAGGTAGCGTTCTTGGTTCAGCCTTATATATACTCTATGCTGCAGATATCCCTACTACTCCTGATACTTTCATTCCAACCAGATCCCATAGTAGCATCCTATGATCTGCAAACCCACTTATCTCAGATTGAAGATAGGTGTAACAGCTGGAGGATCTATATTAAGAAATCTAAATGGATCCACGTAACTTTTATCATCCTGCCCTCCTTTTCATGTCAATAATATCCCACTACCTATAGCTGACACAGTTCAGTATCTTTTCTTCTACTTATTTAAAAGTGTTACTTGGAACCCATATACTAGACTTAAAAGGAAATAACTTATCAGGTGCTTCAGCCAATTGTACAGACTACTAAATAGGAAATACTGACTCTCCATTGAAAACAAACTCCTCATTTACAAAATCATCAATAATCCTATTTACCTATGGACTTGAACTGTGGAGGACCGCAAAACAATTGAATATCAAACGCATTAAATCCTTCCAATTCAAAGTCCTTCGTACTATTGTAAATGCTCCATATTATGTCTCCAACAAAACACTATATAATGATCTCAAAAGGTGTATTTTGTCCTTGACCAGATGCCTCATAAATTCGATCAATACCTTTTCAACCATCCTAACCCTTTGGCTCATTCATTATCCAGTTTCACGCATCCTTATAACCCATCTTGCAGATTAAAACGGCAATGACCCCGAGATTTATTGTAAATATTTATTATTTCTGGCAATGGCCAGCTTTTCCACTCCTGTGCGACTGTGCCCTAGCGCTCTCTCTCAGCCTCCACTGGATTCTGCTAGAGACGCAGCTGATTTCTATCATTCATCAAGAGCGCTGAGAACTCATTGAGTCCGGCTTGCCTTTCAAATTGGGGGGCGGGCTTGGATAGGGGTGTTCCTCAAAACGTTTGCAAATTTTGAACATAGAGTATGAATTTAGTTATGATTCTTTCTTTTCTTCCTTAAATTTTCTTTTTTTTTTATTAGTTTCAACAATCATTACCTATTTTGTATTACCATTAATTCTATTCTATTTTATTTATTGTATATTTTATTTTATTTCTTGCATCTTTAGAGGCCGTTTATTTTAATTTTCTTACTTTATTTATTTAACTTTATTTTATATCATTGTACATATTGCATGAATGAATCTTTGTTAAAGCCCGATAATTTAATTTGTAACATTTTTTTTTTTCTGTTATCTCCTATAGTGAGAAATTAAGTTTTAATTGATAATAATTCTCAATCGTTTAAATAGCATGTATACGGTTAAAGTTACTTATTACTAGGGTGATAAAAGAACCAAGGGTCAGTCTGGGCAAGACCTCCCAAGCTGGACCGGCTGGCTGTTTTTTTTTTGTTTTTTTTTCCACCCCTGCCCATGGAATGGATGAAGGAAGAAGCGGGAATCCACGGACTCTACACCACGGACATTCAAGTATTTAAACTGTATACGTAACTTGAACCAATTCACCATAAAAGGAAAATGGACATTCCAATTTTTATTTTTTGCCTTATTAGTTGTAAATAAATATATATATATATATATATATATACATATAAATAATAGACAAAATTGAATACAAATATGCATGAAAAAAATACAGAAAAAAACTATTAATAAAAAGAGAGTGAAAAAATAAGTATACAAAATAGAGGTTAATATTGTAAACAAGATTGCAGAAGAGAAAAAAACCGAACAGAAACTTAAAAAGAAAAATAAAAGATAGAAAATCAAAAATTATCATTATCGTAATCAAACTATAATTTATGCTAATGTTTTATGTCTGCCAGTCTTAGTAATTAAATTAGACGATTACATACATAGTACATTCATCCTTATAACTAGAGAGCGTCGGGTTGGAGGAAAAGAAGATGGTGAAAGAATAGTGTTTTGAATGTTCCAAGGGAAGAAGCATTGCGGATACAGGGGGGGGGGGGGGGAGGGAATTCCAAAGAGTAGAGGATCGGACAAGGAAGGAACGTTGGAATGCAGTACTTCTGTGGGATGGAGTGTAGAGATCATATGGAGGAAAGGAGAAGTAAATTTGGAAGTCATCGGCGTAAAGATGGTGGGAACAATGGTGAATTGAAAGGGGAAGATCATTAATGTAAGAAATTAAAAGTAGAGGGGAACTGCTCTAACCTTGAGCTACTCCTGACTGTAGAGTGAGGAAAGAGGATAGTCCTTGGTTAGGTGTGGCAACTCCTTGGGTGCGGCGGGAAAGGAAAGATTGAAACCAAAGGATGGCGCTGTAGAAAAAGTTCAATGACTTCAATTTGGAAAAAAGGATATTATGGTCTAAGAAATCAGTAATTTAGAGAAATCAAGGAGGATCAGGATGGTCAGTTATTTTGTGTCCATCGCTGCTTGGATGTCAGTGATAATTTTAATGAGGGCGGATTGTGCTAAGAAGCCGGGACGGAAGCCAGATTGAAAGGGATCGAGTAACTCGGAATCTTCTAGGAAATTGGAAATTTGGTATTGCAACAATCTTTCTAGGGGCTTAGAAAGATTGGAAAGTATGGATATAGGGCGGTAGTCCTTTGGGGATGTAGGGTTTGGGTTCTTATTGATGGGATGAATTACGGCCTCTTTCCAGGAAGTGGGAAATACAGAGTTTTGGAGGGAAAAAATATATATGAAGAGGAGAAGCGGTAGGATTTCAGGAAGGTATAATTTCAATAATTTAACAGGAATGCCGTCTAAACCAGATGAGTTGGATTGAGACTTCATAATGAAGGTAATGAGATCAGAGGGAGTGATATAAGAATAGTAAAAATTATTGTCGCTAAATGCAGGCGGAGGTAAGGACTGGGAGGGTCGAGAAGGAGCAGATGAACTGGAAGAAACGAAATAGGAGTTTAACTCATCCGGAAAGACAAGAAAGATTCCAGAGGGAGAGGAACTAGGATGATCACACAAGGAAAGTTTGCGGAGGAGCAGTCATTTGAATTTAGGATCGGGTGCAGATGAATGGACTTCGTGGAAAAAATTGGATTTAGTTCGCCGGATCGTGGATTGTGTTAAATTTCTAAGAAACTTAAACGCTTGATAGTCATCTTCGGATAGCATCGCGTCTTCTTTGTAAATCTTTAATATCTTGGTTCATCCAAGGAGCAGGGCGACGCCGGCGAAATGTTGAAATTTTAATAGGAGCATGGGTATCAAGGATAGATAGGAGATTGGTGGTGAGTAAATCAACCATAGTATCAATCGAGGAGCAGGAGTGAATTGGATTCCAATCTATGGTTTCAAGGTCAGGTAAAATTTTTTCTCGGGTAATGGAATCTATGTTACGGAAGGAGATTGTTTTAGAAAGGAACCGAGGTGTTGGGGTATCATATGATATTTGTATCAGGTCATGAGAGGATAGGAATGAAACAGGTCGTTGACTTGAGGAAAGAAGGCTTTTTGGAGAATATATGACATGCAGGTCCAACCATGTGTCGGACCCGCGGGAGTGGTGGGTGTTAAATGGTACAATAAAAAGGTGAAGGGAAAAAAGAGCTTTTCAAGTTCGATTTTGTCAAAGGAGTCAGATAGGAGATTGGTATTCAGGTCACCGGAGATGATTATATTGGAGTAAAGAGGAATAATTCTAATAGTAAAGGTTAGATTCGAATGATTGGTCAAAAGGAACATGTGGGAGACGCTAAACCACTACATGCAGGAGAGAATGGGCGTTAATGGATATTTCAACAAATAAGGACTCAATGTTTGGAAGATTTTAAAGAGTTGAAAGAAAGAAAACACGAGACTTCAGGCAATCATGGACATATAGTGCTACCCCACCGCCGGTCCGGTTAACCCGGTCATGACGAATGACGGAGTAGTTAGGGAGAGAAACCGAGGATGAAGGAATGTAGGGTTTAAGCCAGGTTTCAGAGACTGCAATGATGTGGTAAAAATTTTGGGTGAAAAATTCTAGGAATTCATCGTAATGGGCTGGTAGGGATTGTGATTTTATATGACAGGTAGTTAGGATGTTAGTCGTATTGGGAAGGAGATAGGAAAATATAGAGCAGTAAGTAAAAGGATGATGCTATAAATGAGATGGAATTGTAGATGCACTGAAAAAGAAAAATATATTGATAGTAGTGAATGAACTAAATATGATAATGTAAGAATGAAATATACATACCTAAATATAAATAATAATGTAGAATTAAAATATAAATAATAATACGTAAATGGATAGCAATGAATAACTATGACGCTGAAAATGAGTTACAGTCGTAGATGCCAAGAAGAAAAAATACATGTCGATGATAAGAACAAAGTAAAATCATATGTACAAAGTATGTATAGACGTAGAAATATTTACAATAATGGAAAGTAAAAGTAGTAACAGGCAAATATATAAGAATAGTGAGAACGAACGGGTGATGAGTTGGTAAAGAACCGATGAAAAGGAAAAAAAAGATACATAAACAAGTGAAAAAATTTAAAAAAAAAAATGAGGGTTAACCGATTAAAAGCAATATCACAGTGACACCAATAAATTCAAAACTAAAAACTAATCTGGTAAGGATAAATAATAGAAAAACAACACCATTAGTTTTTTTAGTTTATCATAATTTTACTAAACTATTTCTTTTCTTTTATGTAATCATTATAGAAGATTTTTTTTGTTACTAATTTGAATTACTTCTACTTTTTTTTTTTCTTTTTTTATGTATATTTACTTTCTGCATGTACAGAATATTAAGAAATATAATTATTTTAAACTGGTGTTCATCAATGGTGTCGATTTTTATATATTTTTTTTTTATTTTAATGAATTATTTTTAGCCCAATTAGTTTTTTTTTTTTTTTTGAAATTAACTATGGGCTTTTCTTCAGATAAGTTTTTTTTAGTTACCAGCGTTCATTGTGGTTGGGAATTGTTTTTTTCAATTCCCCCTCCTCCCCAACAGTCTTTGTCATCTATATTAGAATAGAATATAATATAATAGAAAATAAATTATTCTGGGACGATGTCCCCTAAAAATAATATAATGTACCTAAATAAATACAATGAGTCTAGCTTTCATAAGATGGAATAAAATAAATGAACATTCTGGTTAACTATTTACAATTTTACAAATAAAGAACAAAAACAGACCCAGATGAAATAAAAATTACAAAAATCCAATAATTGTAGGAGAAAAATAAAAACCTATGTACATCTAATGAATGCTGTTTTTTTTTTTTTTTTTTTTTTTTTTTTTTTTTTTGAGGTTTTGCTATTCAGTATCATTCTCGAGGGAAAGGAGGTATTGAAAGGGAATGAAGTATATTACCCATTGTCCTTGAGTGAGCTAGCTTGTAATTATTCAAATAAAAAGTTAAAAAAATAATTTAAACAACCTAAACCAATATCTGTGAATCGGCTGTATTTATCCTTAAATATTCACTATGGGGCTCCACTAAAATAAACCATCTAATTCGTTTCGTATCCAATCCTCACAATCCAAAATCCTTCAAAATATCCTCAATGCTCCTTACTTTGTTACTATCACAATTATCCATAAAGATCTTAATAAACCATATGTTGATGGTTATTCTAAAAAAACAAAAATCAATCTGCACTGATTATTATGGTGCAAGAATCACGTCGATATCATTTTTTAAACTTGAGGTATAAAATAAATTTATTTAATGCTATTTCATTTTTTTCTCAGCTTCTAGGACCCGATAGTTGGAACGGCAAAAAACTTGTCTAACGCGTATTTTATTAATACGTGTCTAATATTTTATTAATAAATGACACTTGTAAGAAATTCGTTTTACTTTTAATTACTATTCACCAATAATAATATTCACAGTGTTGAAACACAAGTTTAATACTGCATTTTGTGTTTTACTTAACTTATTTTGTTCCCCTAAATGGAATATTACAGGGTAAATGATGCCTGGAAACTCAAAGCCAACAGGTGTACTACTACAACAGGTGTACAGGGGCACTTCACCTTCCTTTAGCCTAGATTTAGCTGTATTTCAACCCCTCAGATAATTTCAAATTAAAAAATCACTTCTCATACCAACCTTAACCCGTGCCCCAGAAGCGCGGTTCTTCCACAAAATAAAGATGCCACCGCTCTTTAAGGCTTTATTAGTTCCAGAAAACAGAAATTTATGAAATTTTATATACTTATTATACATGTGTTAAGGTTCAATATGAAAGTAAATATTACACTTTTGATAAACCTAAAGTTATACCGGACCAAGAGAATTAAATAGGAGCTTTGGGATCTCCTGGCTTTAACAATATTGGGATGTCAAATATAAGCGGGGTGTCAACAAATTGGACGCTATGTTGGGACACTATAGTCCCCTAATTTTTTTAAATACGTTTTGAAACGGTACAGTAAAAATTGCTTTGTAATAAATACATACCTTCCTGTCTTAAAGGAATGAGGAATAGATTTTTAAAAAATCATTCCTGTAACTGAAATTTCGCAAATTCAACTTCTTTGTGATTTATTAGATGGTTTCTACTATGCCTGATATCCCTTGTTAGAAAACCTGATAAAATTATGGAATAAAGTTTTAAAAAAATGTGTTAATTTCTTATTTTTTCTTTATTTTATAATGTTTTGTTAATCATTAATAAAAATTATTCACTTTTGGCAGATTTTTTGTAAATAACTTATAAATAAACCATTTATTACCATAAATTAAAAAGATTAACGTATTTAACGTAATTATGAGACCATAATCTGAGCGTCCGGTTTTTTTTTTTTTTGTTTTTCTTTTGAGATTACATATTAATTTTTTGTGAAAATAAATGTGATTTTTTTGTCATTAATTAATATAAATGTGTCATATAGTCATAGTGAAGCTAAATCCCAAGAAATATCACTAAATAACCTTAACTCTGTATCGATATCCTACCTCACTCGACCTTTTCTTATCCGATATTGTACAGTCAAAAACTGTTAAACATTGAACAGCAAAAACTGTGAATTTTATTTCGTCAAGAAACTCACATGGAACCCTCTTACGATATTAAAAAGACAGGTTGATACTCATAGGTTTCAATTGAGCCAACACTTACTAACGTTTTAGTCTCCCAATTCATTATAACAAATTCATTTATATGACCATTATCAGGCCTCTTTGGACTTGCGGCATACAGTTATAGGGTTACCCCAAACCATCGAATTGTTCCCATTTCTTAACCTCTCCAATCCAAAACTCTTCGTAATAACCTTAATGTTCCTTACCTTGCCACAAAAGAACTGATGTAGAATGATCTTACATTAAAATCATTCTGAATTTGTTTATAATTTAATTTATATTGGATTAAAGAGACTATATAAGGGAATAATTTGATAGCACGGTATAAACTTAATTTCCTTTGAAATTTCTGAAAATACCTAACGAATATTTTTTTTTTTTTAACTTAAACAAATTTTCCGAATTAGTACTGTGCTTAGTGAAAAAAAATGAGATAAGTGACCTTCAGAAACGAAATATTGTGAAGAAAAAAATATGATTTAAATGGAAATTAAATTCACAGTTCCACTAGATTATTTTATTTTATATTTTATATGTTTGTTAATTTCTATTAAAAAAAAAAAAATCTAAAAATAAGATTTGCATTTTATAAAATAAATATGATTTTAAGAATTTCCTAACCCATCAGGGCTAAATAATCTATCAAATCTTTCTCTTTAATGTCTATTATAAATTGTTTGTTAAATGCAAGTAGTTGTATTTGCCCTTTAAACTAAATCATAGACGGTAAAAATAATAAGTGTCAACTAGTACTATAGTGTAGTATCAACAACTAAGTGTTAAATAATAAATATCACAAAAAAAAAAAAAGTTTCTTTGAAGGCTTGAACCTTTCAATATGCTATCGGATTAATTTCTTCAAGTATTACCTTCTATAAGTTATTCTTATTCGGAAATATTATTTTTTTTATTATCATTATTTTTTTTTTACAGGCAAAAGTTAGTTGAAGCAAATCCATTATCCAGGCATTAAGTTTTAAAATAACTTTGATCGTAATGCCAGAACCAGGTTCCAATAAATGATCTCAATTTTTATCTGCAAGTTTTTAGTACCAATGCCCGTAACTGACAAACCTTCATTCATTAATATATTATATTCATATGGAGTTTTAAATATTTTATAAAAGATTTTGAATGTGTAAATGAAATAGTAACAAAGCTGACGATCGAGATATTTGGCCAGGAAGTAGTAATTTTGGGATTGTATGCTTCAACAGACTGCGACCGATTCGGGAAAAGGTTCTTTGAAAAGGTTCAAGACATATCAGAGACAGTTCCAACACGAAAAATTCTCTTCCTCATTAGAGGCTTTAAAAGCAGAACCAGGAAAAGAGTGGTCCATTCTGTAATCGGAAGATTTTGAGAAGAAACAGTAAATGGAAATAGAAATCGTTTGGTTGACCTGTGTGAGCAACTAGATATGGGTACACTAAATGGGGTTTTCCCCCATAAATATGGACATTAATACACTTGGCAGCAACCTGCTCGCCAGCTGAGATCAATAATTGATTATATAGTAAGAAGAGAAAATATCCGTGTTGTTGCCCTTGACGTCAGAGTGAAGAGAGGTACAGAATGTGGATCCGACCGTTCTGTTGTTCATGGAACTTTCCTTTTTGAGTGCCCGGAAGGAGATACCAATCAAGTCCGAAACATCAAGAGACATCTACTATTCTATTGAGCCCCTAAAGCAGGAGCTCGTGGGAATTTTTTATAAAAACAGACTGGGAATTATTTTTCGGAGTGGAGATGATTAAGATGACACCGAAAGAAGTTGTCATCAATCTGCATTTGAAGCAATAGGCACAACAAATAATAAGAAAAAAAAAACAGGATAAATTCAGGTGGAATAGAGGAGTTGGTGGAAGAAAAGTGGAAGATTTATCATACGTGGCTCTCTAATAGGAATGTAACAGCATTTAGTGGATATATTGCTTAAACTGTTCGACATCAAAAGGAGAGAGACGATGAATCAGTTCTGAAAAATTGCCAATTGATTAATAATTGCATGCATGAACGGAAAAGTAGAGAGGCGTGGAAGGTTATTCTACTTATACCTCCTCAGAAGCAGGAGCTAGAAGGATGTTTATCAGAAGAAAAGGCAGGTTTTAGAGCAGGGAGGTCTTGCATGGATCATGTGTTCACTACTGAACAATTACTAGAGAAGAAATTGGCCTATGGATGTCAAGTACCTAGACTTTGTTGACATTAAGAAAGAATATGATACCATGTCATTAAAACTTCTGTGGAGGACACTGACAACCATCGGAGAAATTAGAGATCTTATGGACGCAATTAAAATTTTATTCTGCGGAGCATAAGCCAAGGTCAAAACGGGGAACCGTTTGGCAGATAGTTTCCCTATCACCAAAGACATAAGACAAGGGTTTAGTTTATGACCCATCCTTTTCAACCTGTATCTAGAGGAAGTTTTGAAAGAGTAGTAAAAAAAATTTCGAGGTATGGGTGTAAGAATAGGAAAGGAAACTTTATACAGTCTTTATTTTGCTGAAGAATATTCTTCTTAGGCATAGAAATCATCAAATAGAAGACAGAATACATGGCCTTCAACTCCTCTACATCTTCTCTGCCATTAGAAAATCGGTCACTACGTCGGAGTTCTCTCTTCAAGTAATGAGGAGTTTATATCGATATCAAGGGAACGCTTGAAAGCGACATAAAAGAAAGGAAGAAAGGTAATTGGCGTGATTAACGCTGTATTGTGGAGCCCAAATGTGTCACTAGAAACCAAAAAGAGGATTTTCCATTCCTTTTTTAGGATTAGCCCTGTATGGCTCGGAAAAGTGGGTGATTGGGTGAGAGATGCACAGAGGTTACATTTTGTTGGAATGGATTTTTGGAGAACAAGCTGTCGCATTTTCATGATTCAACGATTGACTTATTCTGCCATACGAAATAGCGTCAAGGCGGAAAAACTATAATTCATGCCATTGAAATCATACAGCTACTGTGGTACGGCCATCTAAGAAGAATGGGGTCCCGAGAGATGGCCAAAATAATGTTCAATCATGTCCCGGAAGACGAAAAAGAGGTCGCCCATTGAAACCATGGGTTCAAGGATTTGAAAAGGAAATGGCAACAAGAGAGTTAGCGGAATGAGATCGAGAATACCGTGAATACTGGCGGTCGAATTAGTTGGGTTTAGGTATATGACTTTAGGTCATTAAATCCGATTAAAAAAAAAAATATATATATATATATATATATATATATATATATATATTTTTTTTTTTTTTTTTTTTTTTTTTTTTTTCCCCGACTATCAATTGATTATTAGGAGCCTCTACCACCTCCTACAAAAGATTCTCTATATATTTATATATATTCAAACTCAACAATAAAATAAACAATAAATAGTAACAATATTTTTTTTTTAGAAAAGGTCGAAATGCTTTTTCTAACTTTTGTTTTCTCATGTATTAGCCACTAGAATTCAATTTATTTCTATCTGACAAGACATGTCAATCTCTAAACCAATTAAATTCCTATAAATATTTTTATTCAATCGCACTGCCTCTACCTAAATTAGCGTAACACCAGTTATGGAATATTCCACTTATTCTTTATCCTACTTCCCCTAACTTTTAAATATATTTTTGTAGTCCAAATTTCCCAAATTTTAAGTCATATTAATTAGCGACGGATCATTAAAATTTTAGAGTTTTAATTGGAAGGCTACTTTTAGTGAGGCCCAGGGGAGTTGTAGGTAAGGCCTCTCTAGGGATGGCTTGTTTAGGGGCTGGAGGGAAATAGCCGACACAGCCCCATCTCGTACGCGAACATACAGTCCATCATTAATTGCCAAAATATTCCAACGTAAAATATGAAGAAATACTACATTTTTTTATGGAAGTAAATCTCTATAAATCGCTTGTTGAATATATATATTTTTTAGAATGATAAATATATTCTAAAATGGAATATCATAGTAAAATACAAAAGTAAGAATGAGCTGTAAGGGATAATCATGAGTAATAATTGGTATTTTAAAAAATAAAAATGTTTCTTTTAGTATTGCCTCCATTCCTGAATTTATTCTAATTTTTGAAACAATTATTTTATTCAATAAGTATAAGCTATATAAGAACAAGCTGTATATAAGTATTAGCTATATATAAGTATAAGCTGCTTCACTCAAGAGCAATATGTAGTAATATGGGTCTCAATGAATCCAACTTATGGCACAGAAGACTAAACAAATGGCAGAAGCTGACTCCAGCAGAATCAAAGCTCTATATAAACATCCCCTCCACACAGCCAATCACTTCGTGTCTTACCTTCATTGAGCTTATATCTATTTTATTAATTATTTGTTTAACTGTTTATAACCAGTGTTTATTACTTTTGTTTTTATTAAAATAAATTTTTTTAAAAAAAGCGATTCAGCTTTTCTTATCATATAACTGGCGCCCAGAATCGGACCACGAAGACTGAAGAATAGAAGCTGTGTCCATTTGACCCAGTATTCTCAGGTCACCATCAGGTGTTTGCTTCGAGAAGATAGAAGAACAGAAGAGACTGACTGCCCACCTGAAGAATAGGACCTTCGCCGTAAGAAGTCACCGGTTAACAGTGAGTAATTCAATAATTAAACCAGCAACTTTAAAGATGCCTGACCAAATTCATTATAAAATATCAAAAGAAAATTATGATCACATTCCCTCTTTTGACGGTAATCCCTCAGAACTAAGTTTTTTCTGTGACATTGTAGAAGCAGCGTATTCACTAGTCTGCGCTGATAATACTGTAGAAAGAAATTATAATCATGATGTTTTTTTGATAAAAGTAAAAAGCAGACTAGGGGGTCCTGCCAGAAATATATTATTGTCCCATCAGGTAGATAATATTAACTTTATTAAAATTGTTAAAAGAAAATTTTGAAGATTCAAAATCTTATGAAATATTAAAAGATGAAGTTTTTAAAACTAAATTATATTATAAAGAAAGCCCCATAGAGTTTGTAAACAGAATTCAGGAGTTAAGAAATTTAGTTTACATTAGATTAAAGTTAGATGGCCTAAATATAGTTACATTAACAGAAATCATGAAGAGGACTGATAAAGAAATCATTTATCATATTTATAAATGCTTCCCTTTACAATTAACTAACCACATAATGATTTTTAATCCTACTAATTTAGACGAAGTAAAAGTATTATTTATAATAAGTGCTCTTTTGTAATAGCTAATTTAAACACGAAAAAATTCAATACACAACAACAAAACCATTCACAGACTAACACCCACCAAAGAAATAACAACATTTCTCGTAACCAGAACTTTAACCATAACAGACTACAGCATCAGCAGTAATACCCAAGACCTCAAAATCATCATTTCCAAAATCCTAATCATCCTAACAATCCTAATCATCCTTTCAACCAATACAACCAGAATAGGTACAACAATTTTCAGAACCAACCCCATAACAATAACGGATCGCAAAATACTGTTTCCATGAGAACAGTTAGTAATTTACAAAAACTTAAAAAGACCGCAAAAATTTATCTCTCCATACGAACTGACACATTGCACTGATTCGGTTTCAGAAGAAAATGATAACGTTGAAAAAATGCGTGATGAAAGAATGGACAGAATAGAAAATATGTTCATGAAAATGACAGAAAAATTCGATCATTTTTTTAGGATTAGGTTCCAGCAATCAAGAAGACTCCCCGAATTCAACTTAAATTTAACTAATAAAACTTTACCTTAATTTATAGATAATCAACATAGAAAATGGTTAATTGACACCGGTTCCACTGAAAATTACATACATCCAAATTCAGTACCTCCTGTTACTACTTTATATAATGACCCCTTCGTAATCGTGACTACAGGAAAAAATAATGGAAAAAAATCTTGTTTTTTTAACACATCCGATATTTTTGTTTCCGAAATAAAAACTAAATTTTATCTTTTTCCTTTTTCAGAAGAGTATGATTTATTACTAGGTTATAATAGTATGAAAGAATTAAAGTTGAGTGTGCATCCTCATAATGATAATCTTACTCATCCCCATGGAATAATACCTTTATTGTTAAGTAATGAATTAATAGATTTAGATAAAATTAGGTTAGAGGAAGGAATAAATGTTGTTGAATTACCTATAAAAAATAAAAATATTAGTTACAGAATAATAAATAATGATATAAAATTAAATGATAATGTTACTACAAAAGAAGGTCTATATGAAATTAAAAACGACAAAATCCTTTGCCATATTGACTCCACAGAAATAATGGCCAATTGTCCCGAACTGGCTAGGATGAACGATGAAATTAAAAAGGAAATCCCACAATTAATTAGGACAAATCATATGAACAATGAAGAAAAATTTAAAAGAATAAATTTATTAAAAGAATTTCCCGAAGTAGTTAAAAGAGAAAATGACAAACTAACTAGTACCGATTTATTAAAGCATAAAATAAAAACAACAGACGAAGACCCAATATATACAAGAAATTATAGATACCCGGAAGTTT
Source organism: Euschistus heros (assembly GCA_003667255.2). Classification (NCBI taxonomy): domain Eukaryota; kingdom Metazoa; phylum Arthropoda; class Insecta; order Hemiptera; family Pentatomidae; genus Euschistus; species Euschistus heros. Next base: position 1,020,299 of record RCWM02000248.1, read on the forward strand.
ATCGGAAAGATATTTAATCAGAAATTGATAAATTACTAGAAAATAAAATTATCCAGCACTCAAATTCCCCCTATAACAGCCCTGTATGGGTCGGGTCGTTCCCAAAAAACCAGACGCCTCCGGTAAAAGAAAAATTCGCATGGTAATAGACTATAGGAAACTTAATAATAAAACTATTGAAGATAAATTCCCACTACCAAACATTGAAGACTGATTTGGAAAAATTGGTAGAGCTAATTATTTTTTTTCAATAGATTTGGCCTCCGGCTTACACCAAATCGAAATGGAAACCGAATCCATTCCCAAAACTGCATTTTCGACAGTATACGGACATTATGAGTTTTTAAGGATGCCGCTTGGCTTAAAAAATGCCCCACCCACATTTCAACGCGCAATGAATATATTTTCCAAAATTCCGAATGTATTAGTTTATATGGACGACATTATTGTTTTTTCCGATAGCCTAGAAGAACATATTAAACATTTAAAAACGGTTTTTGAAAAATTAAAGCTACACAATTTAAAAATTCAATTAGACAAAACAGAATTTTTCAAACGGGAACTTTTATTTTTAGGACACAGGTTAGGTTAGGTTGAATTGTTTATGGACACTCAACAGCAGAGGGTTTTAGTGTCCGTCGTTCAATCTATATTATTTCTTCAAATTTTCACTTTTTTTTTTTTTTATTTATTTATTTACATTTTGTTAAAAAGATTACATTTCTTGAGAAATTGGATGATTTTGTCTATATTTTTATTATTGTCGCCAAGAATAGTTGGGAGGTATCTATGTAATTGCGCTTCCTCAAAATAACTATCCCATAGGGGGCAGTCCTCCATTATGTGTCTAATTGTTAATTGTGTGTTATTGCATGTTGTACGCTTCGGTGGACTGTCCTTTGTTATTAGATAACCATGAGTAAGTCGGGTGTGGCCTATTCTGAGTCTGGTTATAACTACTGTTTCTATACTCTTCCCTTCTGTTTCTACAGTTGGAAGTTTTCCATATTTTTAATCCTTTTTTTACAGTTTTCAGCTTACTTAGTTCCTCTGTGTTTTCCCAAAGCTCGACCCAGGCTGGTTTTACTCGATATTTTAAAAAGCAGCAGATGTCGGATAAGGTGTAAATACTTGTAATATCAATCGATGACAATGATGCTTCCTTGGCAGCCCGATCTGCTGCTTCGTCACCTTTAATCCCCACGTGTGATGGAATCCAAACTAGAGATATGTTTTTATTCAGATCTTTTACCATTGATGCATAAACTTGTGTTTTCCTTACAAGATGGTCTTTACTATAGATGTTTTTTAGTGCCATTAGAGCAGATAGGGAGTCCGTGTATATTACGAAGTTTTCTTCCTCACATTGCATGATATAGTAGAGTGCCGCGCAAATAGCATAACATTCGGCAGTGAAGCTGCTGGTAAGGGAAGGAACTTGGCATCCCTTGGCATCAGGATACTTGGCAATCCTGGAGTCCGATATGAAAGAGCACCCAACATTACTATTTAATTTAGAACCATCTGTATAAAGTTGTTTTCTATTACTATATTTTTCCTGTATTTTTTGATATTCTGTTAAATACGTAGGTCCTGTAGTGTTATTTGTAGTGAATTTTTTAAGTGTTAAATCTATTGCAGGTCGTTTTGTAGTCCAAGGCGGGTAATCAAATTCATTAGATATTGGTTCCAAGTAGCTAATTTTTTCTATGTATCTACCAGCCCTAATACCCAAAGGAGCAGGTAGTCTATGGCTTTCTTGAAATCGCCTAGTCTTCGGTTTGAAAATGGGTTTCCATGCTGGGTTGTTATTATTAATTTTTAGCCTTCCAATGCATCCGCAGGCGAGTCTTCTCAAAGCGAGAGGAGCTATACCAGCTTCAACACATAAACTAATAACTGGACTGGTTCTGAAGGCTCCAGTAGCAAGACGGATACCTGCATGGTGGACTGAATCAAGAGCCGAAAGCAGATTTTGATTTGACGATGAGTAAACAAAGCTGCCATAGTCTAGTTTTGCCCTTATCAGACTGGTATATACCTTAAGCATACTTGATCTATCTGCTCCCCACGAGCATCCAGCCAGAACTTTAAGAATATTCAGTCTTTTGAGTGTTTCTTCTTTTAGACATCTAATAGGTTCTTTCCAGTTAAGTTTACAATCAAGGATTAGTCCTAGAAATTTTACTTTTGTATCGAAACGTAAGTTCATGCCTCTGTAGGTTAACTCTGGAAAAGGAGTAGGCGTCCTGCGTTTTGAAAAAAGTAGGCATTTAGTTTTTTCGGTAGAGAAGTTTAGACAAGATATCCTTGACCATGCTTCCAAATTCGCTAAACAATTTTGTAGTAATATTTGCATTCTATTTACATTTTTAAATGACAGTAACAGAGCTATATCATCGACAAATAGAAAAGTTTTGATTTGTTAAGGAATAATCTCGGTAACTTTGTTTATAGCTATTGCAAAAAGATCACAACTCAAGACACTTTCTTCTGGGATTCCGTTGGTCATTTCTTTTACCGAAGATAGGTGATTACCTATTCTGACTTGAAATGTTCGATTTCTAAGGAAGTTGTGAATGAGCATGAAAAGACGACCTCTAATCCCCCATTCACGTAGCTAATGTAGGACGAGAGATGTCTTCAAATTGTCATAGGCTTTTTCGATGTCGAAGTATATGCCTATGCATTATTTTTTTTTTCAGCAAAGCTATTCAGAATCTCATACTCCATTGTTATGAGATGATCTATTGTAGAGCGTCCTGTTCTGAAGCCACTTTGTACATTCGATAATAAATTTTTTTTCTCTAGTACCCAACTAAGCCTCTTTAAAACCATCTTTTCTAGCAACTTGCATACACAGCTTGTGAGTGAGATGGGTCGGTAACTCGAGGGAAACAACTTATTTTTTCCAGTTTTTAAAATTGGTATTATAATTGACCTCCTCCATATCTCAGGAAAGTCCCCTGTTTTCCACAATTGGTTAAAAAATGCAAGAAGCGCGTTCATCGCAGGTATCAGTAGATTTTTCAACATATCATTGTGTATATCATCTACTCCTGGTGAGGATGGTTTCAGCTCTTTTAAACAGGAAAGTAATTCGACTTTATTTAATTATTTATTTATCTTCTTCCAAAATATCCTGGGTGGGGTATTTGATGAAATGGTGTTTAGAAGATGTTCCCTCGATTCTTTTTTTTTCTCTTTGATTATTCTGCGAGTCAGGGCGCGGCTCATTTTATAGTATATTAAATTCTGAAGAGTTGGTTCTTTTTGGAAGAATTTAAGAGCCTTTCTTCTCTTCTTAATCGCTAGTTTGCACTCATTGTCATACCAAGGGACTCTTTTCGATTTGCCATTTGTGGGGCTTTTTGGGATTGAAAGTTCCGCCGCTGCTAAAATAGATTTAGTGATTTGATTATTAATTTTATCACTATTGTTAGTGGTTGATATATCAGAGGCTGTTATCAGTAAATTGTTTTGAAATGCTGTCCAGTCTGCTTTTTCCGTTATCCATCTAGCTTGTTTTTTTATACGGGTATTAATGTTTGGAAAACTGATCTTACTATGGGGAAATGATCGCTAGAATATTGATCTTGAGAAACTGGCCAATCCAAATGTATATAAGCTAGGTGAACACCATGTCAGGCCAATGCACGAGAATGAATGGTATGCTGGACTTAAATATGTTGGCTGTCCTGAATTTAGTATTACCGAGTCAGTGCCATCTATAATTCGCCTAATAGTATTTCCGCGTGTTGAACAGTAAAATGAACCCCAGGAGGTATGATGACCGTTTACATCGCTCATAAAAATAAAGGGAGAACGGGTATTACTCAAAATATTAACCAAATCTACCTCATGAAAATTATCAGGGGGAAGATAAACGTTATAAACGAAAATAGGTATGTGCAGAAAGACCTTGACTACCACTGCTTGTAGGGAGGTATTTATCTGAATGAACTCAGAAACGACCCTTTTCTGTACGGTAATCAAAACCCCGCCACATGCTCTACTTTTATAATCAAAATCGTTTCTGTAGATATTATAATTCTTTAGCGTGAAACTTTTATTGAGTGGTAACTTACTCTCTTGTAAACATAACACTACCGGTTGGTATTTATTAATAATAAGTTTTAGTTCCTCATGTTTTCCCTTTATACCATTACAGTTCCATTGTATTATGTTGGTTGGACTTGTCATATTAAAAAATAAAAATAAATGTAAATAGATCGGAATTTAGATAAATAATATTATTAATTAATGTAAATTTAGCAAACAGAAATGAAAAACATAACATTAAAATTAAAAACTACTTACTAATTACTTTCCATTCTTTCTATACTTTGTTCACGTTTTGGTGATTTTTTCCTGGTCTTACTTCGAGTTCTTCTTCCCTCGACTTTTGTCCACCCGGTCTGTTGACCTTCAGGACTCACGTGAGGGTTGGTAGAATCTTCAGACGTCATCTGTACCGAGGGTAAAATCCTCGGTTCAGAGGCGACTTCGCAGTTGGTGGAACGGGCTTCCGAATTTTTTTCGGATATCCCACCAGACGGTCGGGAATTTTGGGAAGTAGGGATTTTTGAAACGGAGGGTAAGGAGAATAAAGAGAAATTTGGGTGAGGAGATGAGGGTGTGGTGGGAGGTGGGACGTGTGCGGGGGTATCAGTGATAGCATTACTGCTGGTGCTGCCACTAGGCGTGGATGTCTTACTTGACGTAGCTGTTGCTACAGATTTTCTGAATGTAAATTGATTGTCAATAATTTGTTCAGTTTGTACACTAACATATTTCTTAGTTTTAACAATATTAGCGAAGGATATTTGGGTTGTTATCGGGTGCAACAGATCGTATTTTTTCTTTGCAGCAATATATGTTACTTTTTCGGCCGCTTGAATTCTTTTTATTTCCTTTTCTTTAATAAAAGCGGGACAATTTTTTGAAAATGCATCGTGATTACCAGAACAATTAACACAAGTTACCGGATTATTGCACTCAGACCCCTCACGTTTTGTTTTTCCACAAAATTTGCACAATGCTTCTTTATTACAGTTTTTTTTTTGTATGACCAAATTTTAGACAGACGTAACACCGTATTGGGTTTGAAATGAATTGTCTTACTGTAACAGAATGAAATCCTAGTTTAATTTCAGAGGTTAAGGAGGGATTATCGAAAGTTAATAAATAGTTGTGACTGTTTAGTTTTTCATTATTTCTATAAAAAGTCAATCTTTTAACATCAATCACATTCTGAGGCTTTAGCTCATCTTTTATTTCATCTATATCAACATAATTTAGATCTGGGCACCACACAATTCCTTTACTTAAATTTAATCTTGCATGGGGCTCTACTTTTATAGGAAAATTACTACATAAGTTGTTACATTTTAAAAGTTTTTCCGACTGAGTGTCAGAAAATACTTCTACTAAAAGTGTGCCGTCTTTCAATTTTTTTATTAACTTAGCCTCACCTATTATGGCTTTTAAACTTTTCTGAATTAAAAAAGGTGAAACCCTTTTAAAATCTAAGCAATTACTTTCATTATCTGTTTCAAGCCTTTTTATAATTAAAAACTTGACACAGTTTTTTCGTTGTTCGTTGTTCCCTATAGTTGTAAATTTCAATCTACCTTTCTTTCTTTTCAAAGGTGGGGATTCAGCCATTTTTTTAGCTGAATCATGCAATTATATGGAAAAGAGTAGGAAAAAATAAAAAATTTGTTTCACTTCTAAGTATATATATATATATATATATATATATATATATATATATATATATATACACTAAATAATAGCTAAAAAAAAAAAAAAAAAAAAAAAAAAAAAAAACCTTTTAAATAGAGTTTATAAATACGAAAAAGATAGAAAATTAACAATAGAAATATGTATAAAACAAAACTTATCAGTTTGTTGTACTCGGCTAATCCGCAGGAGCTCTGAAACCATACGTCTTCACTCGACCGATTCTAAACACAAACTCCCTTTTAGGACACATAATATCAGAAAAAGATATACAACCAAATCCCGTTAAACTAGAAGCAATTTCTAAATTCCCAATTCCTAAAACTCAAAAACAAATTAAACAATTTCTCGGACTTACTGGATATTAGAGGAAAATGATAAAAAAATTATGCTAAAATCGCGAGACCCCTAACTCAAGCTTTAAGAAAAGACAAAGAACTTAAAATCACTGACGAATACATACAAGCTTTTGAAACAATGAAATCCCTCTTACAAAATAGCCCCATTTTACAACTTCCAAATTTTGATAAACCTTTTACATTAACAACAGATGCCTCCAATTTCGCAATAGGTGCAGTACTATCCCAAAATTTTGGTAATAAAGACCTACCTATCTCCTTTGCCTTTAGGACACTAAATAAACAGGAAGGAAATTATTCAACATCATAAGGTATCGTTGACTGTGGTGTATAGGAGATGTAGATAGTTAGGGTAGGCAGTCATAGATACTCATTTTGATCTGCTGAGTATCTATGACTGCCTACCCTAACTATCTACATCTCCAAATTATTTAACTATCGAAAAAGAGCTCCTCGCCATTATTTGGGCATCCAAACATTTTAGACCCTATCTTTACGGAAAAAAATTTACCATACAAACGGACCACAAGCCTTTACAGTGGCTGCATAATCTAAAAGAACCCAATTGTAAATTAATCAGATGGAAATTACAATTAGCGGACTTTGATTTCTATATAAAATACGTACAAGGAAAAACCAATTTCGTAGCAGACGCTTTATCTAGAAATCCCCATCCAGAAAAGAAATGACCTTAATGCAATTGAAAATTCAGACCCCGATCCTGATGAAGTACTAGACGAATTCTTTTCGGCACCAACTCCGGAATATAGTAATGCTGATATTGAAGAAATTGCAAGAACGTTACAAACTCCCTTAGAAGAAGATTTAAAAAGTTTACAGACACAACACTCACAGGAATCATCAAATGACCAGATATTAATAGTGGACGATAAAACAAAATGCATTTACGTGGAAAAATTTCAAATTGTTATAACTAGAGGAAATCCCGAAATTCAAAAACCCGTAGAAAAACCTTTTGGCAAAACCAGATTTCATTGGTATACTCGATATCCCTTCTCGAAAGATATTGAAGAAAATTGTTTCGAATATTTACAGCCAAATCACACTTTTACACACGTTTCTCCTAAATTAAAAATTCTATTGATGGCGAAATTTACAATCAAATCTTTAACCACTTAACGGAGTTAATAAAAAATAATTATCCCACCATTAAAATTAAAAGATATTATACTAAAAAGCTAGACGTAACCAATCAATCTGAACAAGAAGAAATTATATTGAATAAACATATCGGAAAAACAGCACATCGCGGAATTCATGAGACTTTTCAAAATTTAAGAAAAACATATTATTGACCGAGAATGCTAGAAACTATAACTAAAATAATTAATAATTGTTGCCTTTGCAAGGAAGTAAAGTATGAACGAAATCCTATAAGACAAGTTTATGAAATAACCCCCACACCCTCCAAACCTTTCGAAAAATTACAAGATGTTTTGCATTATGACGGAAAACTAATATTTACCTTAATAGATTGTTTTTCAAAAAAATTATATGGTAACATCATAAGAAATAGTTCGGCAAATGAAATTTTAAACTCATTAGAAATTTATTTTAGCACTTTCCCCTGTCCCACAATTATACAGTTTTATAACGGCACAGAATTCAAAAACGGCCTTATTGAAAACTTCCTAAATTATCATAATATTAAAACACATTTCATAACTCCCAATCATTCAGACTCCAACGGACTTATAAACAGAGCACACTCCACACTAATCGAACTAATGAACATTATTAAAAATAATAAAGAATATTCCCCTTACAAAATTATTAAGATTAGGCTTGATCGCGTATAATAATTCAATAGTTTCTAATTTAAAGATGACACCAAACGAAATAACATTCGGTATTCAACCAGAGACACCATTGGAAACCTACTTTCTCCTCTCATACCCGGTCGAAAATAAAGTGATCACCATCTACGAGCATCCACCTTTAATTTTGAAAAGAAAAAAATAATTACTCACTGCCTCATGCGACGAATACAAAGACTCACTCTCCTGCAAAAATACAAGTGTAAATAATAAATGTATTCAAAAAATAATAAACAATACAAACCTTTTTGACTGTCAAACAATATCCACTTGTAGTAAACCTTTCATTAAATATATACCTTTTGTTAATCAATATTTAGTATTTAAACATAATAAAATAGATATAGTAAAAAATAAAAATAAAGTAGAAATATTTGTAACAAATATCAGTTTAATTAACCTTAATAGGAATGAATCAATTTTAGATATGCACATAATTCCTACATTTAAAGAAACTAAGGCGCTTAGCATTAATAGTTTAGTTTTTAATAATCAAGACTACAACATATCTTTTGAAAAATTTTACACTATAAATCTAGAAATGCCCAAACTTAACACCTTTATAACAACACAAACAAACTATACACAATACATGTATTTACTCCTACCTTTTGTAATAATTTGTATTCTAATTTATTTTTTATATAAATACTATTGTATAAGAATCAAAATTGTATCTCCAAATATGCCAACCGTACATCCAGGACTACCATCGTTTTCGCAGGAGCTTCAAACTTAGAGAGGGAGGCACTGATTGCACAGAAGATTAAAGGAATGGCAGAAGCTGACTCCAGCAGAATCAAGACTCTATATAAACATCCCCTCCAGATAGCCAATCACTTCCTTTCAATCATTCCTTATAATCAGTCTTTATTACTTTTGTTTTTATTCAAATAAATTCTTTTAAAAAAACGATTTAGCTTTTCTTATTACATAACTTCCATGCGTATAATATGTCATTTTATTTTACTTTACTTTTAATTTTTATTTATTTTGAATCACTTTTTCTTTTTAATTAATTAACACAATTTACAACCGTATTACCAGATATATCTAAATAACCCGATTTAAAAATATAATGAAATAACTAAAATTTATTTTTAAAAAAACAAAAAATTTAATTGGTCCCAGTTAGCTAGAAGACTTAGGAGAGAGGTCGTGTTTCAGTCTGCGCTCCAGAGGATTAACGAGCTAAGTCTAGATATAGTTATTTCCTAACTTTCTATTACAATTTAACATATTCTCTGTTTTGTTTTGTTTTTTGTTTTACCTTATTTTTTATTTTTATTTTTTTTTTTTTGGCTTGTTTAATTTATTTGTAAATTACTAACTTTAAAATAGTAATTTAAAAAAATATATAATGACTGAGCTACTTGGTAGCTCAAACAAACGGAGGAAACGTGGTCGGATAAAAACTCCACCCTACCCTATACAAAGCAACGAAGTTAATAATGATACTCTTAATATTTGTTAATGCGTAGAGAAGGAGTTGAAGGATTCCAAACGGTATCTCCGTTCTTGATAAATAAATAAATTATAAATTTGGTAAGAGAAGTTAAAAATATTTAAAAAATACGTGACGGAAACTTATTAATTGAGACACTAAATAGTAAACAATCTAAAAAAAAAAATACTAGACTGTGAGAAATTCGCAGAGCAATTTAATTTTAAAGTGGTTCCTGACTCAACATTAAATTATGGTTAAGGAGTAATTAGATGTTTCGATTCGACAGTTCCTGGGCAACAATGAAATTTTAGACGAATTAAGTGGAAAAAGTAAACGATATACAGAGAATAAAAATAAAAGTACGTGGGAATGAAAAATGCACTAACTCATATATTGCAACATATCCGTCTCCTTTTCCTCCCGAAATCTTATTAATAGTGTACCGAAATATTCAAGTCCAAAAGTATATTCCTAATCCTATGAGATGCTTTAGTTTTGGGTTTCTCTCCTCCCACTCTAAAATGTAATAATCCAAAAACAATTTGTTCTCAGTGTGGTGAGGAAAAACATACTGATGGAAAATGTTCAGAAACCCCAAAATATGTCAATTGTGGCGGTGAACACAATAGTTTAGACCTCTCGTGCCCCGGCATTCCCGTAAAGAAATTAAAAGTATTCAGTTTTCAAGAAAAGAGCCCTAAAATGAAGCAAGAAAAATATATAACTTGGAAAACCCACAAAATTTAAATAGGTCATTTTCAGAAATAGCTAGATCACAGAAATTACAAACTCAGGAAATAGGTAGTCAGACAGAATTATTTTTTCAATTTCAGGCTTCAACTGATAACAAAATTAATTATACCTCTACAAATACCATTCCTACACCCATTACCATATCCCAAATCCCCTTATCAAAGTCTTTACCACCACGCAGAGCTACCCTCTCGACAGGGGCTAGTACTTCTCTGCCACCCAGCCCCCCACTTCTGCCCCCCCTCCTCCTCATCTTCCTCGCTTCTCTTCCCAGCCCTTCCTCCGTCCACACTATCTACTCAACAAACGACATCAGACATGTCTGGTGAGGTCTCTTCAATAGGTGGTGCAATACTTATTGAAGTTGACCCTCCTGATAATGACGACGGTTGTACCGAAGTCACATATAAAAAAGGAAAAATAAAAGGAGAAAACTCAACAGATAAAAGTAGAAATACTGTAAACAAATAAGTAATGAATACATTTTTTTTATTTATTTTTTTTTTTACTTTTGTTTAAATGTATGTTTTTTTTCTTCGTATATTGCTGTTATCTTTGTATATTACTCTATTTTTTCCCGTTATCATATAACATGTTATTTCTTTCTTATTTTTATTAGATATTCAAATAATACTGTTAGCTTTTTATTAAAATATTATATCCACAGCGTAATTATCGTGACATTTCTTATTCTTAAGTTATTGTTTGTTTTTTTAATTAATAAAATACACATATGTCTTTACTTCAATGGAACAGCAACGGATTGAAGCCTCACTTTAATGATTTAATAATTTTGATAAAAAATGCAAAACCCCTTTGGTGTGTGTGTGTGTGTGTGTGTGTGTGTATTTTTTTTTCTTTTCTATAAATTTTTAATCAATTCTTCAAAATGACATTTGTACAATAGAACTGTAATGGTTTGAAAACTCACTTTAACGATTTAAAGATATTGATTAAAGATGAGAATCCGTTTTATATATGCATACAAGAAACACACCTCAAGTCCAGACACCAATAAACGATTTTGATATCTACTGAAAAGATGGCCCAAATGATGACTATGCAAGTAAAGGCGTACTCATCGCTGTTATTAAATCAGTATTTTTTCCGAAAAAATAGAAATTGATACCCACCTTCAAGTTACAGCCATAACTATCCACGTCGGGATAACTTTTTCAATCTGCAATGTGTGCCTACGCTCAGACCGAACTTAACAAATAGAGGATCTTTTGCATATTTATAATAAACTCCCTCACCCTATTTTTCTTTTAGGAGATCTGAACGGGCATATGCCAGAGTGGGGTTCAAATGACCTATATTCAAGAGGAAGAGTGACTGAGTCATTCATTGACTTATCGAACCTGCTACTCCTTAACACAGAAGAACCAACCTATTTAAGCTAACAAATGGCACCCACTCATCTATATACCTCTCCATGTAAAGTGCCTCACTTTACAATATTATTGAATGGATAGTACTGCCTGAATTCTATGATAGCAACCACTTCCTAGTTCGCATAAAATTTGAAAACACGCAGCGAACACGGCTATTCCTAAAACAAAAAACACCACTAGAAGCCTGGCTCGGTGTTCTTCCGTCTCAGTGCAGGATAAAACAACATGTTAAGCTGTTTCTGGGACTCCACAAGTCGGTCACTGGGGGTCGATGTCCTTTCCATGCTCGTTGAGCTTTCTCCGGAACCCTCCATGTCCTGTAAGTATCTGAAAGACCCAGTAGTCAGGGAGGACCCATCTCGCTTCTAATCTTTTCTAGACAGTGGGGAAGAACTTTCTCAACGTGGTACCCTTCTGGCATGCCACTCACGGATGTTATGATGTTATTGCTGCACGCACGGGATGCGTACATCAGTATGCCCAGGACCACGCCTTTGTAAATGTTCACTGCATATCTGAGGCCCCAAAAAGCACCCCCTATTCTACTTAAACCATTGACTGATAGGGTCCCCCAGCCTTTAAATACTCCAGGTGAGGGGTTGGATCAAACTTCTTCCTGAACCTTGACTGTTTCTCCTTTTGTACAATTCTATTATTAAATGTTTCTCTAATTGACAAATTATGTGTATTTTTCCGGCCTACATGCAATTTTAGAGTTATAATTTTTGTTTTTGTTTCTATCACGGATGGCTGTTCTGTCACTTCTGCACTAATAATTATTTTAGATCCGTTGTAGTCGTGGGGCTACCCACTGGATGAAATTTCATTTTCATTATTACCCATCTGAGGCACTTCTGTCATTTTATCAACGAGAGGGATATTCTTCAACGTTTCTTTTTGAATAATATATTCTTTATGGGCTTCACACTTTTTTTCTTGAAGATCTTCAAATTCTTCAGTAATATTACTTTCCGAATTTTTTTGGTAACTAAGTTCTTCCATTATCGTTTTCTTACATACAATGTGTGATTCTTCACTATTTGAAATCTCATCGATCTTTTCTTTGATATGCAGCACTTCCGTTGCATCTATGAGAGAATCGCTTATGCGCTGACTTCAATGCTAAGCACCAGCAATGGGGTTCAAGAACCACCAATCCCATGGGCGAGCATTACAGTCTGCATTTAATTCCCGAATATCCTTTATTCCTCCCGGCATTCCTACCTATTAGCCCACAGATCCTAACTGAAACCCCGATTAAAAAATCCTATCTATTTCAATTGAAATATATAGGAGGACAGGATTTTCGTTGAAAGGTAAAGGGTACGTTGGTTCATTTAGATTCATTTACATTGATCCGCCAATCATCGCACCAGTCTTCGATCAAGGATAAGTGGTATTGGAAATTATAGGAAGCCATTGAAGGTCTGAATGGGATGAAAGGATAGCAGTGACATCAGCAAATGTTGCAAGGAAAGTATCAGGAGTGGTAGGAATATCTGCAGCATAGATGATATAGAGAACTGGACCAAGAACGCAACCTTTTGGAACACCTGCCTCTACTGAGTAGCAATTAGAGTATTCCATTCCGCAACGAACTCGAAAGGAACGGTTAGAGGGGTAGGATCGAAGAACTAGGAATAGTGATTGCGGTAAATGTGCTTTGAGCTTGAAAAGCAAACAGGCATGTCATACCCGGTCAAAAACAACTCTTAGGCCTTGTTGAACAGTGAAATGGCTAGAGCGGAATCCAAACTGGTGAGAGGGGATATTTTGCGATTCAAGTATGGGTAGGATTCGTTTAAGAAGGAGCTTTTCAAAAAATTTTGATAGGATAGGGAGAAGGCTAATTAGTCTATATGATGAAGAGTAGTTAGGAGGTTTGCCCGGTTTCAGAAAAAGGATAATAATGGAGTGTTTCCTTAGCAAAGGGAAATAGGTTGTCCGGAGGGTACAATTGTATAGGTAAGTCAGGAATAAGACTGCTTTATGAGGAAGCTGCCTGAGGATCTGTGAGTTAAGGAGATCATATTCAGGTTATTTAAGGGGTTTTAACTTTTTTTATAAGGAATTTGACATCAGAGGGATTTATTGCTTTAGGAGGTAAGGAGAAAGGAATTGGTGAATCAAGATATTCATTAACCGTTTTAGTGTGGGTTGGATTAGATTCAGTATAGGGAACAACTATGCTGGAAAGGTTCTGGGCAAATTCTTCGGATCTGTTCTCTTCAGAAGCTGCCCATGAACCATCTTTACGCCGGAGGGGATAGGTGATAGGTTGAGGATGCAGCCCAGGCTGCTCGCTGGATCATGGTTGTGAAGGAATGGGTAGCATTGTCAAGGTCATGGGAGGTTTTTAGGGATACTCTGAGTTCTATAGTTTCGGTTATTATTTGTCGGAAAAGGTTCCACTTTACTGGCCCTCTTATAAATGAGAGGGGATGAGGTGTTGAGATTGGAGTAACGGAAAGGGTTAGAATTTAAGGACTGTGATCGGAGGAAAGTTCATCCAGGCGTTCTATGGAGTAATGAAGAGGTCCTAAGCCTAAATGAACGAAGAAGTCAAGAACGTCGGGGTTTCGGTTAGGATCTGTGGGCTAATAGGTAGGAGTGCCGGGAGAAATAAAGGATCTTCGGGAATTAAGTGCAGACTGCAATGCTCACCCACGGGGGTTGGTGGCTCTTAAACCCCATTGCTGGTGCTTAGCATTGAAGTCAGCACCAAGGAGAAAGCGATGGCCTAGGTAATTAAAGAATGAGTGGAACTGGGATGTGGAAATTGGTTTATTTGGGGGGCAGTAGGCCCTTCAATCGTCCTTTCGAAGGGAAAGGAGAAGGTTTTGATAACAACTGCTGTGGTTTGTAGGAATTCATTTGCTGGTAAAGGGAATACGTGGTGAAAGAGGGAATGGTGAATGATGACAGCAGTTCTCACATGGGCTCTACCGTCAGGGTGGTCTGTTCGGTAAGTTTGGTATTGTGATATATTAAAACGTTGTTTACTGGTCAGTCTAGTTTCTGTAACATCGATTTTTTCGTCATGCAGCAAGGAGGTCAGTTCGTTAGTGTGGTTACGAATACCATTCGCATTTCAAAGGGGAGTGAATAAGGATTTTTTTAAGAGGAATTAGAAGAGGGATAACATTTGTAAGGAGTTATATGAGAGGGATGATAACAGTTTCAACTCTGATAGAAAGGTGTTAATTAAGGATGTGATATCTGAGGTAGTTGGGGGATGAGGAATATGGGGGATCTGATAAAGGTTATGTGGATTTGGTTAAATTAATGCAGCTGGAGTATGTTGAATATTTTTTTGGATTAAAAATGGAGCTGTTGCTGAGGTTGAGGGTCATAGTAATGAGGCTGTTGAAGAGGTTGCGGCCTCTGTTTCATTCTGACATCTTCTTTCTCCAAGCATTTCAGTAAACGAAACTGAGGTGGCTATTTTTGAAGGTTGTCTTCCTTGAGTTGGTTGAGGTATTTATTATGTGACATTGTTCTTTGGAATCTATTACGGATGATTTTGTATGTTTGGCACCCTTTTGTAGTTATCTGGATGCGCTTGTTGACATAAGGCACACACTGCAGGAACTTCTCGTGACTTTGTCCATTCTTCGGATTTCTGTGCTTGTTCACACCTGACGCATCTTGGAATATGGTGGCAATAACTTTTTGTGTGGCCGTATGCTTGGCAGTTGTAGCACTGCACACTATCTCTTTTTGGATACGGTTTTTCTATTTTCACTTTCGTATAATAATTAAATAGACGTGACATCGTAAATTTTTTCAACTCCTGGTGTCGGTTCCAAATCAACGAAGAAAAGTGGTATTGGGGTTTTACCGTTTGCTCCTGTGTGTCCCCTGATATCTTTTAGTACAATGAGAACTTGGCGCACTTTGAATCCGATAGACATCATTCTTCTTCAATTTTTTTCAGCTCGCGTTGTAGGGTGAAGATTTCTTACTACCACCCTAAGGGACCTTTCTGATATGCATGGAAATCTGCCTTGGTGTCCGTCAGATATTTGACAATGTGACGGTACGTATCGGAATAATCTGGCGTGATTTTTGTGTCTTTTGTACGGCCGACGTATGAGTATTTTCCTAAGCCATCTTGTTTAATTTACAACACATTATGACGAAATTTTTTATGTTGCGAATGAAAATAGGTGGAGGTTTAGGAGGCTGTGAAACAGATGTCGATTCCAAACTTATCTCAGTGGGTGTGTTACTAAGTACCTTGAAAGGATTTGCAGTAAAAAAAGGGTGATTCTTCGTTTACCGTCTGTTGGAGTAACATTGGCCCTATAAGGGTAACATTGGCCCAACGTTAGAAAAAGTTTTGCTGTGCTGTATTGTAATCATATGAAGAGTTATCGACCTAGTTTATGCATCAATGGATAGGTAGTACCTGTGGCCCACCTATTGATGAAGTGAAAGTTTAGTTCCATATTAAATCACCACTCCAGTGCTGCTCCATCTTCACTATGAAAAAGTGGTGAATTTTGTTGTCTCCCAACTTTTACTTGTGAACGCTAATTCTTGAATAGCTACTAGCATGTAAGTGTATAATAATATTATATATTCAATTCTTTCAAGTATTTTTGGTGTAATAATGCTGTTACCTTTGCTATTTACAAAATAATTCGATTTTACTATTTCATGACAACTTTGGCCCAAAATGGTTACTGTGCCAAAGTTACCCCAAGAAGTAGAAGAAAAGCGAAGAGACAATTTGACGGCTGGATATGCCAAATGCGAACTCTTCTTCAGATGAAGATGATATTGAGATGGTATTAGAGTCTGATGGGCAATGCTAAACATTTTCCGATCTGGAAGAAATATTACAGGAAGTAGCAGGCATATCCGTTCACAGGCTTAATGATGAAGAAACACCAGTTGAGTTGAAACCTGAATACTTTAGTGTTGATAACGTTGTAGTTGTTAAGTATAATGGAAAGAAATACCCTGGCAAAATTGTTAGCTTATCTCAAGAAGGACATACAGTTGAATGCATGGAAAAAAGACTCAAGTTTTGGCACTGGCCAGAAAAACAAGATTCCCCGACCTACGACTGGGTGGATGTTTGTCAGAATATCAATCCTCCAAAAATAGCTTCAAAAAGGAACCGGTTCCATGTGCCAGGACTAGACAACTAGTATGTATGATGTAAAATTACTTCTTTTTTTATATAATACAATTTTTTTTTTCAATAAAATGTAGTTCGTTTCATTTATTCCCATTTCTCATCATTTCATGGATGTTTTTTAAGTAATAGCAGGCAAAACAACAAACTAATATGTCTGTTGGTAATTTTACCTTGTCTAACTTTAATCCAACCAATACTAAACATAGGTTTTATGTAGTTTAAAAGTATGGGACAAAGTTTCCCCAATTCAAGGCAACTTTGGCCCAAACATTAAAAAAATTCAGTATAATGTTGCAAAACGATTGAGAGGTCACAAAATGGTTTTAATTTAATGATATAAAGTTTGCTTACACAATTAGATACATTGAAAATTAATATAACCAATGTCAAAAGATTTGGAGCTGATAAAACTATAACAAAGCTTTAGATTTGGGCCAATCTTACCCCAGCTGACACGTGCTGCTTGAGTTGAAGTCCCAGGCATTTCTTCGTTGATGTTTTTGGCGGAGTTCTAACCTTTGATCGACGTGGACGCTGTTTAGCAGGGCTGAAAGGTAGTTTCAAGAGAACGGCTTCTTCTAGCATTCGCTTTCCAAAGGAGAATGGATAAGGGTTTTGTGGAAGGCATTTAAGGATTAGACATTTTTTGAAGAGGAATTAGATGAGGGATAACATTTGCGAGGAGTGAAATGAGAGGGGTGATAAGGGTTTTCAATTCAGAAATGAAGGAATTAAATAAGGATGTGAGATCTGAGGTAGTGGGGGGAGGAGGAATATGGGAGATCTGATGATGGATATGTGGATTGGGTTGGATTAATGGAGCTGGGGTATATTGAATATTTTGTTGAGATTGAGATTGGAGCTGTTGCTGAGGTGAGGGTTGTAGGAATGAGGCTGTTGAGGAGGTTGCGGCATGGCCCCTGTTTCATTCTGGCATCTTCTTCCTCCATACATTTCTGCAAATGATACAGACGAGGTTGCAATTTTTGAAGGTTGTCTTCCTCTTGTCTGATGGGCTTCTTCATTCTGTGGCTGCGTCCTATGGAATCTGTTACGGAGGTTTTTGTATGTTTGACATCCTTTATAGTTAGCTGGATGCTCTTGTTGACATAAGGCACACACTGCAGGAACTTTTCGTGACTTTGTACATTCTTCGGATCTGTGTGCTTGTCCACACCTGACGCATCTTGCAATATGGTGACAGTAACTTTTTGTGTGGCCGTATGCTTGGCAGTTTGTAGCACTGCACACTATCTCTTTTTGGATACGGTTTTTCTATTTTCACTTTCGTATAATAATTAAATAGACGTGACATCGTAAATTTTTTCAACCCCTGGTGTCGGTTCCAAGTCAACGAAGAAAAGTGGTAATGAGGTTTTACCGCTTGCTCCTGGGTGTCCCATGATATCTTTTTGTACATTGAGAACTTGGCGGACTTTGAACACCATAGACATCAATTCTTCTTTAATTGTTTCAGCTGGCGTTGTAGGGTGAAGATTTCTTACTACCACCCAAAGGGACCCTTCTTCCTTGAGCTGATATGTATGGAAATCAGCCTTGGTGTCCGTCAGATATTTAACAATGTGACGGTACGTATCGGAGGAATCTGGCGTGATTTTTGTGTCATTTGTGCGGCTGACGCATGAGTATTTTCCTAAGGCGACTATATTGTTTAATTGGCAACACATTAGGCCGAAATTTTTTATGTTGCGAATGAAAATAGGTCGAGGTTTTGGAGGCTGTGAAATAGATGTCGATTCCATACTTTCAGTGGGTGTGTTACTAAGTACCTGGAAAGGATTTGCAGTAAAAAAGGGTGATTCTTCGTTTAACCCTTGAGTAGAAGTCTCAGGCATTGCTTCGTTGATTGGTGAAGTGTTTGGAGGAGTTTTAAACTTAGATTTACGCGGACGCTGCTTAGCAGGGCTGTAACGTACAGTTTCAAGAGAACGGCTTCTTTTAGACTTATTAGTTTTAGACGACATCACCATGTGGAAATATTTCATTGGATACCATGGGAGTATAGAGGGAAAGAAAAGAAACATAAATAAAGAAAAAAAAAACGAATAAAGAAAAATAATTAAAAAAAAAAAGTTCATAGAGAATTCTGTTAAAGGGCAAGTACGGAACCTCTCTGTACGAAAGGCAGTTAGCCAATGGCTAATGTCAAGGTGGTTCTTATCTCGTAATCTCCTCCACCACTCCTCTACCTGCCCATAAAGCACATGATAATTTACGTATTCATTATTAGAATATTTATTGGCTGTACTCACTGTTTTATATAGTAAATGTTCACCACAGCTATTAATAACCATTCTTGTAAACTTTTCTCAATGGAAAACTAACAAAAACCTTATAAAAAAGATAGTTATCAGAGAACAATATGAACTATTCCTTTCACAGTTGGCGCATGCGCAAACACTGGGAATTTTTAAAGTTTATTTGTAAAAATCATTTCTAATAAAAATATTGTTTGCAATAAATTTTTGTGAAAAACATTTTAGACATGCATATAACTATATTTGACTGTAATATTGTAAATAACAATGTATCTAGTTATAAATTAGTTTTTTATTATTTTCTATCATAAGCATATTTTCATTTTCGTTCAAAATATTATTCTCTCAAGTAATATACTGTACATATATTCTATTTTAAATGTAGAATAATCAAAATATTTTGTTTAATAAATTTGATATGAATTTTGGACAACGGATAAAAAAAACTGGAAGTTGTACTTTTTACAACCCACGACTGCTCGTGTTACGGAAATTGGCGGAAGGTTATTATTAGCAATCACATAACAATCAATGATCAATATCACTATGGGATAAAAGTTTTTAATAACAACAATTATTATAAATAAATAAATACGGTTGTAAAGTTTCTGATAATACAAAGAAGATAGGAGTAGGTCGTATTAAATCGTATTCAATGATTTGATGGAATAATCTTAAAAGAACTTAAATTCAAATATTACGGACGATTTTTTGTTCACTCTAGCAATTAGGCAATGTTCGATTGTCAATCACCAAGCATTAATAACTTGTTATAAAAAGTTTTTCAAGACAAGAATGAAATGAATGTTTAAACAAGCAAAATGAGTTGATAGTACAGAAACTCTTGTCCCTTCCATACTACACCATTACAGAGGAGGAATATATTAAAAAAATCCGAGACCTGAGGTCAGCCGAGCCCATTCATTTTCAGGGAGGCAGGGACCCGAGATTGGCCCAAGTTCTTAGCTTTCGATGCCAAGTCAACATCCCACCAAAGAAATTGACAAAGCTCCCCCCTCTTTCTCCTATTCTTGTATTATTACAATTAATATTATCTATTAATAAAATCACTTATATAACTAAAACGTCATAAAGAATAACTTATAGGACGTCATGTTAATTAGGCATATTACTACATGTAAAGAAGCACTAAAAACATAGAAATAAAAAAAATGGTATGTCGATGAAACTTTGTAAATACGTTCCACTTGTCATAAGAATGTAGAATGAAATGCGTCCATAAAAGTTTCTATGGTGTGTGTTTTTGGGGGAGGGAAGGGGTATTGAAATTGAAAAATTAGTTCTGATACAATCTAAGAAAGTGATGCATGTTTTGAGTATTATTTCACGTTGTATTTAATGAAAATGACAGCAAAAGGATATAGCCACTCAAAAACGTTAATCTCGGTATTATAGACAAATAAAACATATTCTAAAATACAAGTTATATACTGGATGGAGATCACTCTCCGTATCTATAGGTACTTTTCAGTCCTTCAGGTTTTTGAAATGACTGGCTGGTTTTTCTATCCCTGTGGGAAACAAAATTAAAACGAGGCTATAGGAAAATTGTATTTTGCCATGAAAATGAAAATCTGATTTGGTTTTAAACGAATATATTTTTAATAAAAAATCGTAAATAATACATTTTAAAATATTTTATACGTAATGTATTACAATTACTAATATTTTTTTTCCCTTGAAAGAATAATTCTACTTCTTATTTTTGTCAGCCTTATTTTTGTAAGTAGATAGAGGTAGAACACTGACAAGGGGAGGACACACTCAGTCTCTCAAGGATCTTGTTGGCAATTTTTTTGGAGGTTCTTGGTCAAAAAATATTAGTTACGTATTTTGCCGATCCGACCAATGGGCCCTAGAAGCCGAAAAAAAAAAAAAAGCATTAAACTAATTTATTTTTTACTTTGAGTTTAAAAAATGATAAACATGATTCTTGCACCAAGATTTTTACTTTCGATTGGGAATTTAAGGAAAAATATAGTCGCTCCATAGATTTTGGTTTAGGTTAATTAAATTCTTAAAAAAATGATTGAATGATGTTTTTCAAGCAAACTACCTCTATAGATTTTTTTACACAAAAATTGACGTTAGATTCTAATTTAGCACCCTCAAAAACTTTAAAAAACGCTTATTCAGCAAAATATCATTTTTTTCACCCTCTTGAAGGAAAATGAAATTTTTAAACCGAATATTGGTTACATACCTTTAAATCACCATTACTTTGTCACGAGATCCACTGGTTGGTATCGCTGAAAAGAGAAGAGTCTAAGCTTTCTTTTGATGAATATAAATATAAAATTCGATAAAAAAAATCTATTAAAAAAAATTGGAAAATCCGAAAAACATTTTGATTTTTAACTTTGATTTGATGAGTTTGAAACCAGAAAGGATGATGAAACCATACATATTTCAAGCTTATTACCTCCCTATATTTTCTGTAAAAAACAAAGTTGATAAAATAAACAGTCTAAGCGTAATTCATGTTTTTATCAATTTCAACAAAAGTTGCCTACCATTTGGTAAGGAAATTTTGAAGCTTACAAATTTCTATTTTTCTATTTAGACGAAATTTCGTATTTAAGGATTCTTTTGAATGCTGAATTCGAATCCGATGTCGGTTCTTGTGAAAAAAATATAATTTCATTAAGATCGGACCAGCCGTTCTCAATTTAAAATTAAGCCCCCCCCCCATACCCCCCCACTAATTAGTAAAACTGTTAAAAAAACCCCAAATATACGCTAATAAGTACAAAAGAAAAAAAATTATCAAATTTCATTAAGATCGGACCAGCCGTTCTCAATTTAGAAATTAAGCCCCCCCCCCCCATACCCCCCACTAATTAGTAAAACTTAAAACCCCAAAAATACGCTAATAAGTACAAAAGAAACATAATTATCAAATTTCATTAAGATCGGACCAGCCGTTCTCAATTTAGAAATTAAGCCCCCCCCCCCCCCCCCCACTAATTAGTAAAACTGTTAAAACCCCAAATATACGCTAATAAGTACAAAAGAAACATAATTATCAAATTTCATTAAGATCGGACCAGCCGTTCTCAATTTAGAAATTAAGCCCCCCTTTACCCCTTACTAATTAGTAAAACTGTTAAAACCCCAAAAATACGCTAATTAGTACAAAAGAAACATAATTATCAAATTTCATTAAGATCGGACCAGCTGTTCTCAATTTAGAAGCCCCCCCCCCCCCCCCCCCCCCCTACTAATTAGTAAAACTGTTAAAACCCCAAATATACGCTAATAAGTACAAAAGAAACATAATTATCAAATTTCATTAAGATCGGACCAGCCGTTCTCAATTTAGAAATTAAGCCCCCCCCCCCCCCACCCCCTACTAATTAGTAAAACTGTTAAAACCCCAAATATACGCTAAAAAGTACAAAAGAAACATAATTATCAAATTTCATTAAGATCGGACCAGCCGTTCTCAATTTAGAAATTAAGCCCCCCCCCCCATACCCCTCACTAATTAGTAAAACTGTTAAAACCAAAAAATACGCTAATAAGTACAAAAGAAAACATAATTATCAAATTTCCTTAAGATCGGAACAGCCGTTCTCAATTTAGAAATTAGCCCCCCCCCCCCCCCCCCCCCCTAATTCAAAGTAAAACTGTTAAAACCCCAAAATATACGCTAATAAGTACAAAAGAAAATAATTATCAAATTTCATTGAGATCGGACCAGCCGTTCTCAATTTAGAAATTAAGCCCCCCCCCCCATACCCCTGACTAATTAGTAAAACTGTTAAAACCAAAAAATACGCTAATAAGTACAAAAGAAACATAATTATCAAATTTCATTAAGATCGGACCAGCCGTTCTCAATTTAGAAATTAAGCCCCCCCCCCCCCCCCCCCACCCCCTACTAATTAGTAAAACTGTTAAAACCCCAAATATACGCTAAAAAGTACAAAAGAAACATAATTATCAAATTTCATTAAAAGCGGGCCAGCCGTTCTCAATTTAGAAATTAAGCCCCCCCCCCCCCCCACTAATTAGTAAAACTGTTAAAAAACCCCCAAAAATACGCTAATAAGTACAAAAGAAACATAATTATCAAATTTCATTAAGATCGGACCAGCCGTTCTCAATTTAGAAATTAGCCCCCCCCCCCCCCCCCCCCCCCTACTATTTAGTAAAACTGTTAAAACCCCAAATATACGCTAATAAGTACAAAAGAAACATATATTATCAAATTTCATTAAGATCGGACCAGCCGTTCTCAATTTAGAAATTAAGCCCCCCCCCCCCCCCCCCCCCACTAATTAGTAAAACTGTTAAAACCCCAAAAATACGCTAATAAGTACAAAAGAAACAAAATTATCAAATTTCATTAAGATCGGACCAGCCGTTCTCAATTTAGAAATTAAGCCCCCCCCCCCCTACCCCTACTAATTAGTAAAACTGTTAAAACCCCAAAATATACGCTAAAAAGTACAAAAGAAACATAATTATCAAATTTCATTAAAAGCGGGCCAGCCGTTCTCAATTTAGAAATTAAGCCCCCCCATACCCCTCACTAATTAGTAAAACTGTTAAAACCCCAAAAATACGCTAATAAGTACAAAAGAAACATAATTATCAAATTTCATTAAGATCGGACCAGCCGTTCTCAATTTAGAAATTAGCCCCCCCCCCCCCCCCCCCCCCCCACTAATTAGTAAAACTGTTAAAAAACCCCAAATATACGCTAATAAGTACAAAAGAAACATAATTATCAAATTTCATTAAGATCGGACCAGCCGTTCTCAATTTAGAAATTAAGCCCCCCCCCCCCCCATACCCCCACTAATTAGTAAAACTGTTAAAACCCCAAAATATACGCTAATAAGTACAAAAGAAACATAATTATCAAATTTCATTAAAAGATCGGACCAGCCGTTCTCAATTTAGAAATTAGCCCCCCCCCCCCCCCCCATACCCCCACTAATTAGTAAAACTGTTAAAACCCCAAAAATACGCTAATAAGTACAAAAAAAGAAACATAATTATCAAATTTCATTAAGATCGGACCAGCCGTTCCAATTTAGAAATTAAGCCCCCCCCCCCCCCCCCCCCCCCACTAATTAGTAAAACTGTTAAAACCCCAAATATACGCTAAAAAGTACAAAACAAACATAATTATCAAATTTCATTAAAAGCGGGCCAGCCGTTCTCAATTTAGAAATTAAGCCCCCCCCCATACCCCCCACTAATTAGTAAAACTGTTAAAACCCCAAAAATACGCTAATAAGTACAAAAGAAACATAATTATCAAATTTCATTAAGATCGGACCAGCCGTTCTCTCATTTAGAAATTAAGCCCCCCCCCCCCCCCCCCCCTACTAATTAGTAAAACTGTTAAAACCCCAAATATACGCTAATAAGTACAAAAGAAAACATAATTATCAAATTTCATTAAGATCGGACCAGCCGTTCTCAATTTAGAAATTAAGCCCCCCCCCCCCCCCCCCCTACTAATTAGTAAAACTGTTAAAAACCCCAAATATACGCAAAAAGTACAAAAGAAACATAATTATCAAATTTCATTAAAAGCGGACAAGCCGTTCTCAATTTAGAAATTAAGCCCCCCCCCCCTCCCCCCACTAATTAGTAAAACTGTTAAAACCCCAAAAAATACGCTAATAAGTACAAAAGAAACATAATTATCAAATTTCATTAAGATCGGACCAGCCGTTCTCAATTTAGAAAAAGCCCCCCCCCCCCCCCCCCCCCCCCCCACTAATTAGTAAAACTGTTAAAACCCCAAATATACGCTAATAAGTACAAAAGAAAAATATTTATCAAATTTCATTAAGATCGGACCAGCCGTTCTCAATTTAGAAATTAAGCCCCCCCCCACCCCCTACTAATTAGTAAAACTGTTAAAACCCCAAATATACGCTAAAAAGTACAAAAGAAACATAATTATCAAATTTCATTAAGATCGGACCAGCCGTTCTCAATTTAGAAAGCCCCCCCCCCCCCCCATACCCCCCACTAATTAGTAAAACTGTTAAAACCCCAAAAAATACGCTAATAAGTACAAAAGAAACATAATTATCATCAAATTTCATTAAGATCGGACCAGCCGTTCTCAATTTAGAAATTAGCCCCCCCCCCCCCCCCCCTACTAATTAGTAAAACTGTTGAAACCCCAAATATACGCTAATAAGTACAAAAGAAACATAATTATCAAATTTCATTAAGATCGGACCAGCCGTTCTCAATTTAGAAATTAAGCCCCCCCCCCCCCATACCCCCCACTAATTAGTAAAACTGTTAAAACCCCCCAAATATACGCTAATAAGTACAAAAGAAACATAATTATCAAATTTCATTAAGATCGGACCAGCCGTTCTCAATTTAGAAATTAAGCCCCCCCCCCCCCCCCCCCCACTAATTAGTAAAACTGTTAAAACCCCAAAAAATACGCTAATAAGTACAAAAGAAACATAATTATCAAATTTCATTAAGATCGGACCAGCCGTTCTCAATTTAGAAATTAAGCCCCCCCACCCCCTACTAATTAGTAAAACCCCCCCCCCCCCCCACTAATTAGTAAAACTGTTAAAAAACCCCAAATAACGCGCTAATAAGTACAAAAGAAACATAATTATCAAATTTCATTAAGATCGGACCAGCCGTTCTCAATTTAGAAATTAAGCCCCCCCCCCCCCCCCCTACCCCCCACTAATTAGTAAAACTGTTAAAACCCCAAAAATACGCTAATAAGTACAAAAGAAACATAATTATCAAATTTCATTAAGATCGGACCAGCCGTTCTCAATTTAGAAATTAAGCCCCCCCCCCCCCCCCCCCCTACTAATTAGTAAAACTGTTAAAAAAAAAAATATACGCTAATAAGTACAAAAGAAACATAATTATCAAATTTCATTAAGATCGGACCAGCCGTTCTCAATTTAGAAATTAGCCCCCCCCCCCCCCATACCCCCCTACTAATTAGTAAAACTGTTAAAACCCCAAATATACGCTAATAAGTACAAAAGAAACATAATTATCAAATTTCATTAAGATCGGACCAGCCGTTCTCAATTTAGAAATTAGCCCCCCCCCCCATACCCCTACTACTTTTAAAAACTGTTAAAACCCAAAAAAATACGCTAATAAGTACAAAAGAAACATAATTATCAAATTTCATTAAGATCGGACCAGCCGTTCTCAATTTAGAAATTAAGCCCCCCCCCCCCCCCCCCTACTAATTAGTAA
Source organism: Euschistus heros (assembly GCA_003667255.2). Lineage (NCBI taxonomy): Eukaryota > Metazoa > Arthropoda > Insecta > Hemiptera > Pentatomidae > Euschistus > Euschistus heros. The sequence goes on from RCWM02000248.1 coordinate 1,046,511, forward strand.
AACTGTTAAAACCCCAAATATACGCTAATAAGTACAAAAGAAACATAATTATCAAATTTCATTAAAAGATCGGACCAGCCGTTCTCAATTTAGAAATTAAGCCCCCCCCCCCCCCATACCCCCCACTAATTAGTAAAACTGTTAAAACCCCAAAAATACGCTAATAAGTACAAAAGAAACATAATTATCAAATTTCATTAAGATCGGACCAGCCGTTCTCAATTTAGAAATAAGCCCCCCCCCCCCCCCCCCTACTAATTAGTAAAACTGTTAAAACCCCAAAATATACGCTAATAAGTACAAAAGAAACAAAATTATCAAATTTCATTAAGATCGGACCAGCCGTTCTCAATTTAGAAATTCCCCCCCCCCCCCCCTTCTAATTAGTAAAACTGTTAAAACCCTAAATAGACGCTAATAAGTAAAAAAGAAACATAATTATTAAATTTCATTAAAATTGGACCAGCCGTTCTCAATTTAGATATTAGGCCCCCCCTACCCCCTACTAATTAGTAAAACTGTTAAAACCCCAAATATACGCTAAAAAGTACAAAAGAAACATAATTATCAAATTTCATTAAGATCGGACCAGCCGTTCTCAATTTAGAAATTAAGCCCCCCCCCCCCCCCCCACTAATTAGTAAAACTGTTAAAACCCCAAAAATACGCTAATAAGTAGTACAAAAGAAACATAATTATCAAATTTCATTAAGATCGGACCAGCCGTTCTCAATTTAGAAATTACCCCCCCCCCCCCCATACCCCCCACTAATTAGTAAAACTGTTTAAAACCCCAAAAATATACGCTAATAAGTACAAAAGAAACATAATTATCAAATTTCATTAAGATCGGACCAGCCGTTCTCAATTTAGAAATTAGCCCCCCCCCCCCCCCCCCCCATACCCCCCACTAATTAGTAAAACTGTTAAAACCCCAAATATACGCTAATAAGTACAAAAGAAACATAATTATCAAATTTCATTAAGATCGGACCAGCCGTTCTCAATTTAGAAATTAAGCCCCCCCCCCCCCCCCCCCCCCCTACTAATTAGTAAAACTGTTAAAACCCCAAATATACGCTAAAAAGTACAAAAGTACAAAAAACATAATTATCAAATTTCATTAAGATCGGACCAGCCGTTCTCAATTTAGAAATTACCCCCCCCCCCCCCCCCCCCCCACTAATTAGTAAAACTGTTAAAACCCAAAAATATACGCTAATAAGTACAAAAGAAACATAATTATCAAATTTCATTAAGATCGGACCAGCCGTTCTCAATTTAGAAATTAAGCCCCCCCCCCCCCCCCCCCCCCACTAATTAGTAAAACTGTTAAAAAAACCCCAAATATACGCTAATAAGTACAAAAGAAACATAATAATTATCAAATTTCATTAAGATCGGACCAGCCGTTCTCAATTTAGAAATTAGCCCCCCCCCCCCCCCATACCCCTCACTAATTAGTAAAACTGTAAAAACCCCAAAAATACGCTAATAAGTACAAAAGAAACATAATTATCAAATTTCATTAAGATCGGACCAGCCGTTCTCAATTTAGAAATTAAGCCCCCCCCCCCCCCCCCCCCTCACTAATTAGTAAAACTGTCAAAACCCCAAAAATACGCTAATAAGTACAAAAGAAACATAATTATCAAATTTCATTAGGATCGGACCAGCCGTTCTCAATTTAGAAATTAAGCCCCCCCCCCCATACCCCCCCACTAATTAGTAAAACTGTTAAAACCCCAAAAATACGCTAATAAGTACAAAAGAAACATAATTATCAAATTTCATTAAGATCGGACCAGCCGTTCTCAATTTAGAAATTAAGCCCCCCCCCCCCCCCCCCTACTAATTAGTAAAACTGTTAAAACCCCAAATATACGCTAATAAGTACAAAAGAAACATAATTATCAAATTTCATTAAGATCGGACCAGCCGTTCTCAATTTAGAAATTAAGCCCCCCCCCCCCCCCCCTACCCCCCACTAATTAGTAAAACTGTTAAAACCCCAAAAATACGCTAATAAGTAAAAAGAAACATAATTATCAAATTTCATTAAGATCGGACCAGCCGTTCTCAATTTAGAAATTAAGCCCCCCCCCCCCCCCCCCCCACTAATTAGTAAAACTGTTAAAACCCCAAAATATACGCTAATAAGTACAAAAAAACATAATTATCAAATTTCATTAAGATCGGACCAGCCGTTCTCAATTTAGAAATTAAGCCCCCCCCCCCCCCCCCCCCCCCCACTAATTAGTAAAACTGTTAAAACCCTAAATAGACGCTAATAAGTAAAAAAGAAACATAATTATTAAATTTCATTAAGATCGGACCAGCCGTTCTCAATTTAGAAATTAGGCCCCCCCCCCATACCCCCTACTAATTAGTAAAACTGTTAAAACCCCAAAAATACGCTAATAAGTACAAAAGAAACATAATTATCAAATTTCATTAAGATCGGACCAGCCGTTCTCAATTTAGAAATTAAGCCCCCCCCCCCCCCCCCCCCCCCCCCTACTAATTAGTAAAACTGTTCAAAAAACCCCAAATATACGCTAAAAAAGTACAAAAGAAACATAATTATCAAATTTCATTAAGATCGGACCAGCCGTTCTCAATTTAGAAATTAAGCCCCCCCCCCCCATACCCCCCCCACTAATTAGTAAAACTGTTAAAACCCAAAAATATACGCTAATAAGTACAAAAGAAAAACATAATTATCAAATTTCATTAAGATCGGACCAGCCGTTCTCAATTTAGAAATTAAGCCCCCCCCCCCCCCCCCCCCCTACTAATTAGTAAAACTGTAAAAAACCCCAAATATACGCTAATAAGTACAAAAGAAACATAATTATCAAATTTCATTAAGATCGGACCAGCCGTTCTCAATTAGAAATTAAGCCCCCCCCCCCCCCCCCCCCACTAATTAGTAAAACTGTTAAAACCCCAAAAATACGCTAATAAGTACAAAAGAAAAATAATTATCAAATTTCATTAAGATCGGACCAGCAGTTCTCAATTTAGAAATTAAGCCCCCCCCCCCCCTACTAATTTGTAAAACTGTTAAAACCCCAAATATACGCTAATAAGTACAAAAGAAAAACATAATTATCAAATTTCATTAAGATCGGACCAGCCGTTCTCAATTTAGAAATTAACCCCCCCCCCCCCCCCCCCCCCCCCCCCACTAATTAGTAAAACTGTTAAAACCCCAAAAATACTCTAAAAAGTAAAAAAGAAACATAATTATTAAATTTCATAAAGATCGGACCAGCCGTTCTCAATTTAGAAATTAGCCCCCCCCCCCCCCCTACCCCCTACTAATTAGTAAAACTGTTAAAACCCCAAATATACGCTAATAAGTACAAAAGAAACATAATTATCAAATTTCATTAAGATCGGACCAGCCGTTCTCAATTTAGAAATTAAGCCCCCCCCCCCCCCCCCCCCCCCCCCCCACTAATTAGTAAAACTGTTAAAACCCCAAAATATACGCTAATAAGTACAAAAAAAACATAATTATCAAATTTCATTAAGATCGGACCAGCCGTTCTCAATTTAGAAATTAAGCCCCCCCCCCCCCCCCCACTAATTAGTAAAACTGTTAAAAAAACCCCAAATATACGCTAATAAGTACAAAAGAAACATAATTATCAAATTTCATTAAGATCGGACCAGCCGTTCTCAATTTAGAAATTAAGCCCCCCCCCCCCACCCCCCTACTAATTAGTAAAACTGTTAAAAAACCCCAAAAATATACGCTAATAAGTACAAAAGAAACATAATTATCAAATTTCATTAAGATCGGACCAGCCGTTCTCAATTTAGAAATTAAGCCCCCCCCCCCCCCATACCCCCTACTAATTAGTAAAACTGTTAAAAAACCCCAAAAATACGCTAAAAGTACAAAAGAAAACATAATTATCAAATTTCATTAAGATCGGACCAGCCGTTCTCAATTTAGAAATTAAGCCCCCCCCCATACCCCCCTACTAATTAGTAAAACTGTTAAAAAACCCCAAATATACGCTAATAAGTACAAAAGAAACATAATTATCAAATTTCATTAAGATCGGACCAGCCGTTCTCAATTTAGAAATTAAGCCCCCCCCCCCCCCCCCCCTACTAATTACAAAAGTAAAACTGTTAGAAAAACCCCCAAATATACGCTAAAAAGTACTAAAAAAGAAACATAATTATCAAATTTCATTAAGATCGGACCAGCCGTTCTCAATTTAGAAATTAAGCCCCCCCCCCCCCCCCCTATACCCCTCACTAATTAGTAAAACTGTTAAAACCCCAAAAATACGCTAATAAGTACAAAAGAAACATAATTATCAAATTTCATTAAGATCGGACCAGCCGTTCTCAATTTAGAAATTAAGCCCCCCCCCCCCCCCCCCCCTACTAATAGTACTGTAAAAAACTGTTAAAACCCCAAATAGACGCTAATAAGTAAAAAAGAAACATAATTATTAAATTTCATTAAGATCGGACCAGCCGTTCTCAATTTAGAAATTAGGCCCCCCCCTACCCCCTACTAATTAGTAAAACTGTTAAAACCCCAAATATACGCTAAAAAGTACAAAAGAAACATAATTATCAAATTTCATTAAAAGCGGACCAGCCGTTCTCAATTTAGAAATAGAGCCCCCTCATACCCCTCACTAATTAGTAAAACTGTTAAAAACCAAAAAATACGCTAATAAGTACAAAAGAAACATAATTATCAAATTTCATTAAGATCGGACCAGCCGTTCTCAATTTAGAAATTAAGCCCCCCCCCCCCCCCCCCCCCCCTACTAATTAGTAAAACTGTTAAAACCCCAAAATATACGCTAATAAGTACAAAAGAAACATAATTATCAAATTTCATTAAGATCGGACCAGCCGTTCTCAATTTAGAAATTAAGCCTCCCCCCCATACCATTACTAATTAGTAAAACTGTTAAAACCCCAAAAATACGCTAATAAGTACAAAAGAAACATAATTATCAAATTTCATTAAGATCGGACCAGCCGTTCTCAATTTAGAAATTAAGCCCCCCCCCCCCCCCCCCACTAATTAGTAAAACTGTTAAAACCCCAAATATACGCTAATAAGTACAAAAGAAACATAATTATCAAATTTCATTAAGATCGGACCAGCCGTTCTCAATTTAGAAAAAGCCCCCCCCCCCCCCCCCCCCACTAATTAGTAAAACTGTTAAAACCCCAAATATACGCTAAAAAGTACAAAAAAACATAATTATCAAATTTCATTAAGATCGGACCAGCCGTTCTCAATTTAGAAATTAAGCCCCCCCCCCCCCCCCCCCACTAATTAGTAAAACTGTTAAAACCCCAAAAATACGCTAATAAGTACAAAAGAAACATAATTATCAAATTTCATTAAGATCGGACCAGCCGTTCTCAATTTAGAAATTAAGCCCCCCCCCCCCCCCCCCCCCCATACCCCTACTAATTAGTAAAACTGTTAGAAAAAACCCCCCAAATATACGCTAATAAGTACAAAAGAAACATAATTATCAAATTTCATAAAAGATTTCGGACCAGCCGTTCTCAATTTAGAAATTAAGCCCCCCCCCCCCCCTACTAATTAGTAAAACTGTTAAAACCCCAAATATACGCTAATAAGTACAAAAGAAACATAATTATCAAATTTCATTAAGATCGGACCAGCCGTTCTCAATTTAGAAATTAAGCCCCCCCCCCCCCCCCACTAATTAGTAAAACTGTTAAAACCCCAAAATATACGCTAATAAGTACAAAAGAAACATAATTATCAAATTTCATTAAGATCGGACCAGCCGTTCTCAATTTAGAAAAAGCCCCCCCCCCCCCCCCCCCCCACTAATTAGTAAAACTGTTAAAAAACCCCAAATATACGCTAATAAGTACAAAAGAAACATAATTATCAAATTTCATTAAGATCGGACCAGCCGTTCTCAATTTAGAAATTAAGCCCCCCCCCCCCCCCCTACTAATTAGTAAAACTGTTAAAACCCCAAATATACGCTAATAAGTACAAAAGAAACATAATTATCAAATTTCATTAAGATCGGACCAGCCGTTCTCAATTTAGAAATTAAGCCCCCCCCCCCCCCCCCCCCCACTAATTAGTAAAACTGTTAAAACCCCAAAAATACGCTAATAAGTACAAAAGAAACATAATTATCAAATTTCATTAAGATCGGACCAGCCGTTCTCAATTTAGAAATTAAGCCCCCCCCCCCCCCACTAATTAGTAAAACTGTTAAAACCCCAAATATACGCTAATAAGTACAAAAGAAACATAATTATCAAATTTCATTAAGATCGGACCAGCCGTTCTCAATTTAGAAATTAAGCCCCCCCCCCCCCACCCCCCACTAATTAGTAAAACTGTCAAAACCCCAAAAATACGCTAATAAGTACAAAAAAAACATAATTATCAAATTTCATTAAGATCGGACCAGCCGTTCTCAATTTAGAAATTAACCCCCCCCCCCCCCCCCCCCCTACCCCTACTATTAGTAAAACTGTTAAAACCCCAAAATATACGCTAATAAGTACAAAAGAAACAAAATAATTATCAAATTTCATTAAGATCGGACCAGCCGTTCTCAATTTAGAAATTAAGCCCCCCCCCCCCCCCCCCCCACTAATTAGTAAAACTGTAAAAAACCCCAAATATACGCTAAAAAGTACAAAAGAAACATAATTATCAAATTTCATTAAAAGCGGGCCAGCCGTTCTCAATTTAGAAATTAAGCCCCCTCATACCCCTCACTAATTAGTAAAACTGTTAAAAACCAAAAAATACGCTAATAAGTACAAAAGAAACATAATTATCAAATTTCATTAAGATCGGACCAGCCGTTCTCAATTTAAATTAGCCCCCCCCCCCCCCCCCCCCTACTAATTAGTAAAACTGTTAAAACCCCAAATATACGCTAATAAGTACAAAAGAAACATAATTATCAAATTTCATTAAGATCGGACCAGCCGTTCTCAATTTAGAAATTAAGCCACCCCCCCCCCCCCATACCCCCCACTAATTAGTAAAACTGTTAAAAAACCAAAAATACGCTAATAAGTACAAAAGAAACATAATTATCAAATTTCATTAAGATCGGACCAGCCGTTCTCAATTTAGAAATTAAGCCCCCCCCCCCCCCCCCCCCCTACTAATTAGTAAAACTGTTAAAACCCCAAATATACGCTAAAAAGTACAAAAGAAACATAATTATCAAATTTCATTAAGATCGGACCAGCCGTTCTCAATTTAGAAATTAAGTCCCCCCCCCCCCCCATACCCCCCACTAATTAGTAAAACTGTTAAAACCCCAAAAATACGCTAATAAGTACAAAAGAAACATAATTATCAAATTTCATTAAGATCGGACCAGCCGTTCTCAATTTAGAAATTAAGCCCCCCCCCCCCCCCCCCCTACTAATTTAGTAAAACTGTTAAAACCCCAAAATATACGCTAATAAGTACAAAAGAAACATAATTATCAAATTTCATTAAGATCGGACCAGCCGTTCTCAATTTAGAAATTACCCCCCCCCAAAAGAAACCCCCCCCACTAATTAGTAAAACTGTTAAAACTGTTAAAACCCCAAAATATACGCTAATAAGTACAAAAGAAACATAATTATCAAATTTCATTAAGATCGGACCAGCCGTTCTCAATTTAGAAATTAAGCCCCCCCCCCCATACCCCCCACTAATTAGTAAAACTGTTAAAAACCCCAAAATATACGCTAATAAGTACAAAAGAAACATAATTATCAAATTTCATTAAGATCGGACCAGCCGTTCTCAATTTAGAAATTAAGCCCCCCCTACCCCCTACAAATTAGTAAAACTGTTAAAACCCCAAATATACGCTAATAAGTACAAAAGAAAAATATTTATCAAATTTCATTAAGATCGGACCAGCCGTTCTCAATTTAGAAATTAAGCCCCCCCCCCCCCCCCCCACTAATTAGTAAAACTGTTAAAACCCCAAAATACGCTAATAAGTAAAAAAACATAATTATCAAATTTCATTAAGATCGGACCAGCCGTTCTCAATTTAGAAATTAAGCCCCGGACCAGCCCCCCCCCCCCCCCCTACTAATTAGTAAAACTGTTAAAACCCCAAATATACGCTAATAAGTACAAAAAGAAACATAATTATCAAATTTCATTAAGATCGGACCAGCCGTTCTCAATTTAGAAATTAAGCCCCCCCCCCCCCCCCATACCCCCCACTAATTAGTAAAACTGTTAAAACCCCAAAAATACGCTAATAAGTACAAAAGAAACATAATTATCAAATTTCATTAAGATCGGACCAGCCGTTCTCAATTTAGAAATTAAGCCCCCCCCCCCCCCATACCCCTACTAATTAGTAAAACTGTTAAAAAACCCCAAATATACGCTAATAAGTACAAAAGAAACATAATTATCAAATTCATTAAGATCGGACCAGCCGTTCTCAATTTAGAAATTAGCCCCCCCCCCCCCCCCCCACTAATTTGTAAAACTGTTAAAACCCCAAAAATACGCTAAAAAGTACAAAAGAAACATAATTATCAAATATCATTAAGATCGGACCAGCCGTTCTCAATTTAGAAATTAGCCCCCCCCCCCCCCCTACCCCCTACTAATTAGTAAAACTGTTAAAACCCCAAATATACGCTAATAAGTACAAAAGAAACATAATTATCAAATTTCATTAAGATCGGACCAGCCGTTCTCGATTTAGAAATTAAGCCCCCCCCCCCCCCCCCCCCCCACTAATTAGTAAAACTGTTAAAACCCCAAAAAATACGCTAATAAGTACAAAAGAAACATAATTATCAAATTTCATTAAGATCGGACCAGCCGTTCTCAATTTAGAAATTAAGCCCCCCCCCCCCCTACTAATTAGTAAAACTGTTAAAACCCCAAATATACGCTAAAAAGTACAAAAGAAACATAATTATCAAATTTCATTAAGATCGGACCAGCCGTTCTCAATTTAGAAATTAAGCCCCCCCCCCCCCCCCCCCCACTAATTAGTAAAACTGTTAAAACCCCAAAAATACGCTAATAAGTACAAAAGAAACATAATTATCAAATTTCATTAAGATCGGACCAGCCGTTCTCAATTTAGAAATTAAGCCCCCCCCCCCCCCCCCATACCCCCACTAATTAGTAAAACTGTCAAAACCCCAAATATACGCTAATAAGTACAAAAGAAACATAATTATCAAATTTCATTAAGATCGGACCAGCCGTTCTCAATTTAGAAATTAGCCCCCCCCCCCCCCCCCCCACTAATTAGTAAAACTGTTAAAACCCCAAATATACGCTAATAAGTACAAAAGAAACATAATTATCAAATTTCATTAAGATCGGACCAGCCGTTCTCAATTTAGAAATTAAGCCCCCCCCCCCCACCCCCCCTAATTAGTAAAACTGTTAAAACCCCAAAAATACGCTAATAAGTACAAAAGAAACATAATTATCAAATTTCATTAAGATCGGACCAGCCGTTCTCAATTTAGAAATTAAGCCCCCCCCCCCCCCCCCCCCCACTAATTTAGTAAAACTGTTAAAACCCCAAATATACGCTAATAAGTACAAAAGAAACATAATTATCAAATTTCATTAAGATCGGACCAGCCGTTCTCAATTTAGAAATTAAGCCCCCCCCCCCCCCCCCCACTAATTAGTAAAACTGTTAAAACCCCAAAAATATACGCTAATAAGTACAAAAGAAACATAATTATCAAATTTCATTAAAGATCGGACCAGCCGTTCTCAATTTAGAAAAATTAAGCCCCCCCCCCCCCCCCCCCCCCCCACTAATTAGTAAAACTGTTAAAACCCCAAAAATACGCTAATAAGTACAAAAGAAACATAATATAAATTTCATTAAGATTCTCAATTTAAAAATTAAGATCGGACCAGCCGTTCTCAAAAATTTAGAATTAATAAGATCGGACCAGCCCCAATTTAGAAATTAAGCCCCCCCCCCCCCCAACCCCCCTACTAATTAGTAAAACTGTTAAAACCCCAAATATACGCTAATAAGTACAAAAGAAACATAATTATCAAATTTCATTAAGATCGGACCAGCCGTTCTCAATTTAGAAATTAAGCCCCCCCCCCCCCCCCCTACTAATTAGTAAAACTGTTAAAAACCCCAAAATACGCTAATAAGTACAAAAGAAACATAATTATCAAATTTCATTAAGATCGGACCAGCCGTTCTCAATTTAGAAATTAGCCCCCCCCCCCCCTACTAATTAGTAAAACTGTTTAAAACCCCAAAATACGCTAATAAAGTACAAAAGAAACATAATTATCAAATTTCATTAAGATCGGACCAGCCGTTCTCAATTTAGAAATTAAGCCCCCCCCCCCCCCCCCCACTAATTAGTAAAACTGTTAAAACCCCAAATATACGCTAATAAGTACAAAAAAAAACATAATTATCAAATTTCATTAAGATCGGACCAGCCGTTCTCAATTTAGAAATTAAGCCCCCCCCCCCCCCCCCCCCTACTAATTAGTAAAACTGTTAAAACCCCAAATATACGCTAATAAGTACAAAAGAAACATAATTATCAAATTTCATTAAGATCGGACCAGCCGTTCTCAATTTAGAAATTAAGCCCCCCCCCCCCCCATACCCCCCACTAATTAGTAAAACTGTTAAAAAAACCCCAAAAATACGCTAATAAGTACAAAAGAAACATAATTATCAAATTTCATTAAGATCGGACCAGCCGTTCTCAATTTAGAAATTAGCCCCCCCCCCCCCCCCCCCCTACTAATTAGTAAAACTGTTAAAAAACCCCAAATATACGCTAATAAGTACAAAAGAAACATAATTATCAAATTTCATTAAGATCGGACCAGCCGTTCTCAATTTAGAAATTAAGCCCCCCCCCCCCCCCCCCCCACTAATTAGTAAAACTGTTAAAACCCCAAATATACGCTAATAAGTACAAAAGAAACATAATTATCAAATTTCATTAAGATCGGACCAGCCGTTTTCAATTTAGAAATTAAGCCCTCCCCATACCCCCACTAATTAGTAAAACTGTCAAAACCCCAAATATACGCTAATAAGTACAAAAGAAACATAATTATCAAATTTCATTAAGATCGGACCAGCCGTTCTCAATTTAGAAATTAAGCCCCCCCCCCCCCCCCATAAAACCCCCCCCCCTAATTTTCAAAACTGTTAAAACCCCAAAAATACGCTAATAAGTACAAAAGAAACATAATTATCAAATTTCATTAAGATCGGACCAGCCGTTCTCAATTTAGAAATTAAGCCCCCCCCCCCCCCCCCACTAATTAGTAAAACTGTTAAAACCCCAAAAATACGCTAATAAGTACAAAAGAAACATAATTATCAAATTTCATTAAGATCGGACCAGCCGTTCTCAATTTAGAAATTAAGCCCCCCCCCCCCCCCCCCCCACTATTAGTAAAACTGTTAAAACCCCAAATATACGCTAATAAGTACAAAAGAAACATAATTATCAAATTTCATTAAGATCGGACCAGCCGTTCTCAATTTAGAAATTAAGCCCCCCCCCCCCCCCCCCTACTAATTAGTAAAACTGTTAAAAAAACCCCAAAAATACGCTAATAAGTACAAAAGAAACATAATTATCAAATTTCATTAAGATCGGACCAGCCGTTCTCAATTTAGAAATTAAGCCCCCCCCATACCCCTCACTAATTAGTAAAACTGTCAAAACCCCAAATATACGCTAATAAGTACAAAAGAAAAATATTTATCAAATTTCATTAAGATCGGACCAGCCGTTCTCAATTTAGAAATTAAGCCCTCCCCATACCCCCCACTAATTAGTAAAACTGTCAAAACCCCAAAAATACGCTAATAAGTACAAAAGAAACATAATTATCAAATTTCATTAAGATCGGACCAGCCGTTCTCAATTTAGAAAAATTAAGCCCCCCCCCCCCCCCCACTAATTAGTAAAACTGTAAAACCCCAAATATACGCTAATAAGTACAAAAGAAACATAATTATCAAATTTCATTAAGATCGGACCAGCCGTTCTCAATTTAGAAATTAAGCCCCCCCCCCCCCCCCTACTAATTAGTAAAACTGTTAAAACCCCAAAATATACGCTAATAAGTACAAAAGAAACATAATTATCAAATTTCATTAAGATCGGACCAGCCGTTCTCAATTTAGAAATTAAGCTCCCCCCCCCCCCCCCCCCCTTACTAATTAGTAAAACTGTTAAAACCCCAAAAATACGCTAATAAGTACAAAAGAAACAAAATTATCAACTTTCATTAAGATCGGACAAGCCGTTCTCAATTTAGAAATTAAGCCCCCCCCCCCCCCCCCCCCACTAATTAGTAAAACTGTTAAAACCCCAAAAATACGCTAATAAGTACAAAAGAAACATAATTATCAAATTTCATTAAGATCGGACCAGCCGTTCTCAATTTAGAAATTAAGCCCCCCCCCCCCCCCCCCACTAATTAGTAAAACTGTTAAAACCCCAAATATACGCTAATAAGTACAAAAGAAACATAATTATCAAATTTCATTAAGATCGGACCCGCCGTTCTCAATTTAGAAATTAAGCCCCCCCCCCCCCCCCCCCCTACTAATTAGTAAAACTGTTAAAACCCCAAAAATACGCTAATAAGTACAAAAGAAACATAATTATCAAATTTCATTAAGATCGGACCAGCCGTTCTCAATTTAGAAATTAAGCCCCCCCCCCCATACCCCTCACTAATTAGTAAAACTGTTAAAACCCCAAAAATACGCTAATAATAAGTACAAAAGAAACATAATTATCAAATTTCATTAAGATCGGACCAGCCGTTCTCAATTTAGAAATTAAGCCCCCCCCCCCCCCCCCTACTAATTAGTAAAACTGTTCAAAAAACCCCAAAATACGCTAATAAGTACAAAAGAAACACTAATTATCAAATTTCATTAAGATCGGACCAGCCGTTCTCAATTTAGAAATTAAGCCCCCCCCCCCCCCCCCCCCACTAATTAGTAAAACTGTTAAAACCCCAAAAATACGCTAATAAGTACAAAAGAAACATAATTATCAAATTTCATTAAGATCGGACCAGCCGTTCTCAATTTAGAAATTAAGCCCCCCCCCCCCCCCCACTAATTAGTAAAACTGTTAAAACCCCAAAAATACGCTAATAAGTACAAAAGAAACATAATTATCAAATTTCATTAAGATCGGACCAGCCGTTCTCAATTTAGAAATTAAGCCCCCCCTACCCCCTACTAAATAGTAAAACTGTTAGAACCCCAAAATATACGCTAATAAGTACAAAAGAAACATAATTATCAAATTTCATTAAGATCGGACCAGCCGTTCTCAATTTAGAAATTAAGCCCCCCCCCCCCCCCCCCCCCACTAATTAGTAAAACTGTTAAAACCCCAAAAATACGCTAATAAGTACAAAAGAAACATAATTATCAAATTTCATTAAGATCGGACCAGCCGTTCTCAATTTAGAAATTAAGCCCCCCCCCCCCCCCCCTACTAATTAGTAAAACTGTTAAAACCCCAAATATACGCTAATAAGTACAAAAGAAACATAATTATCAAATTTCATTAAGATCGGACCAGCCGTTCTCAATTTAGAAATTAAGCCCCCCCCCCCCATACCCCCACTAATTAGTAAAACTGTTAAAACCCCAAATATACGCTAATAAGTACAAAAGAAACATAATTATCAAATTTCATTAAGATCGGACCAGCCGTTCTCAATTTAGAAATTAAGCCCCCCCCCCCCCCCCCCCCCTACTAATTAGTAAAACTGTTAAAACCCCAAATATACGCTAATAAGTACAAAAGAAACATAATTATCAAATTTCATTAAGATCGGACCAGCCGTTCTCAATTTAGAAATTAAGCCCCCCCCCCCCCCCATACCCCCCACTAATTAGTAAAAACTGTTAAAACCCCAAAAATACGCTAATAAGTACAAAAGAAACATAATTATCAAATTTCATTAAGATCGGACCAGCCGTTCTCAATTTAGAAATTAAGCCCCCCCCCCCCCTACCCCCCTACTAATTAGTAAAACTGTTAAAACCCCAAATATACGCTAATAAGTACAAAAGAAACATAATTATCAAATTTCATTAAGATCGGACCAGCCGTTCTCAATTTAGAAATTAAGCCCCCCCCCCTACCCCTCACTAATTAGTAAAACTGTTAAAACCCCAAATATACGCTAATAAGTACAAAAGAAACATAATTATCAAATTTCATTAAGATCGGACCAGCCGTTCTCAATTTAGAAATTAAGCCCCCCCCCCCCCATACCCCCCACTAATTAGTAAAACTGTTAAAACCCCAAAAATACGCTAATAAGTACAAAAGAAACATAATTATCAAATTTCATTAAGATCGGACCAGCCGTTCTCAATTTAGAAATTAAGCCCCCCCCCCCTACCACCACTATTTAGTAAAACTGTTGAAACCCCAAATATACGCTAATAAGTACAAAAGAAACATAATTATCCAATTTCATTAAGATCGGACCAGCCGTTCTCAATTTAGAAATTAAGCCCCCCCCCCCCCCCCCCCTACTAATTAGTAAAACTGTTAAAACCCCAAATATACGCTAATAAGTACAAAAGAAACATAATTATCAAATTTCATTAAGATCGGACCAGCCGTTCTCAATTTAGAAATTAAGTCCCCCCCCCATACCCCTTACTAATTAGTAAAACTGTTAAAACCCCAAAAAATACGCTAATAAGTACAAAAGAAACATAATTATCAAATTTCATTAAGATCGGACCAGCCGTTCTCAATTTAGAAATTAAGCCCCCCCCCCCATACCCCTCACTAATTAGTAAAACTGTTAAAACCCCAAATATACGCTAATAAGTACAAAAGAAACATAATTATCAAATTTCATTAAGATCGGACCAGCCGTTCTCAATTTAGAAATTAAGCCCCCCCCCCCCCCCCCCTACTAATTAGTAAAACTGTTAAAACCCCAAATATACGCTAATAAGTACAAAAGAAACATAATTATCAAATTTCATTAAGATCGGACCAGCCGTTCTCAATTTAGAAATTAAGCCCCCCCCCCCCCCCCCCTCACTAATTAGTAAAACTGTTAAAACCCCAAAATACGCTAATAAGTACAAAAGAAACATAATTATCAAATTTCATTAAGATCGGACCAGCCGTTCTCATTTAGAAATTAAGCCCCCCCCCCCCCCTACTAATTAGTAAAACTGTTAAAACCCCAAATATACGCTAATAAGTACAAAAAAAACATAATTATCAAATTTCATTAAGATCGGACCAGCCGTTCTCAATTTAGAAATTAAGCCCCCCCCCCCCCCCTACCCCCACTAATTAGTAAAACTGTTAAAAAACCCCAAATATACGCTAATAAGTACAAAAGAAACATAATTATCAAATTTCATTAAGATCGGACCAGCCGTTCTCAATTTAGAAATTAAGCCCCCCCCCCCCCCCCCCCACTAATTAGTAAAACTGTTAAAACCCCAAAAATACGCTAATAAGTACAAAAGAAACATAATTATCAAATTTCATTAAGATCGGACCAGCCGTTCTCAATTTAGAAATTAAGCCCCCCCCCCCCCCCCCCCTACTAATTAGTAAAACTGTTAAAACCCCAAATATACGCTAATAAGTACAAAAGAAACATAATTATCAAATTTCATTAAGATCGGACCAGCCGTTCTCAATTTAGAAATTAAGCCCCCCCCCCCACCCCTTACTAATTAGTAAAACTGTTAAAACCCCAAAAATACGCTAATAAGTACAAAAGAAACATAATTATCAAATTTCATTAAGATCGGACCAGCCGTTCTCAATTTAGAAATTAAGCCCCCCCCCACCCCCTACTAATTAGTAAAACTGTTAAAACCCCAAATATACGCTAATAAGTACAAAAGAAACATAATTATCAAATTTCATTAAGATCGGACCAGCCGTTCTCAATTTAGAAATTAAGCCCCCCCCCTACCCCCTACTAATTAGTAAAACTGTTAAAAAACCCCAAAAATACGCTAATAAGTACAAAAGAAACATAATTATCAAATTTCATTAAGATCGGACCAGCCGTTCTCAATTTAGAAATTAAAGCCCCCCCCCCCCTACTAATTAGTAAAACTGTTAAAACCCCAAATATACGCTAATAAGTACAAAAGAAAAATATTTATCAAATTACATTAAGATCGGACCAGCCGTTCTCAATTTAGAAAATAAGCCCCCCCCCCCCCCCATACCCCCCACTAATTAGTAAACTGTTAAACCCCAAAATACGCTAATAAGTAAAAAGTACAAAAGAAACATAATTATCAAATTTCATTAAGATCGGACCAGCCGTTCTCAATTTAGAAATTAAGCCCCCCCCCCCATACCACCACTATTTAGTAAAACTGTTAAAACCCCAAATATACGCTAATAAGTACAAAAGAAACATAATTATCAAATTTCATTAAGATCGGACCAGCCGTTCTCAATTTAGAAATTAAGCCCCCCCCCCCCCCCCCCTACTAATTAGTAAAACTGTTAAAACCCCAAATATACGCTAATAAGTACAAAAAAGAAACATAATTATCAAATTTCATTAAGATCGGACCAGCCGTTCTCAATTTAGAAATTAAGCCCCCCCCCCCCCCTACTAATTAGTAAAACTGTTAAAAACCCCAAATATACGCTAATAAGTACAAAAGAAACATAATTATCAAATTTCATTAAGATCGGACCAGCCGTTCTCAATTTAGAAATTAAGCCCCCCCCCCCCCCCCCCACTAATTAGTAAAACTGTTAAAACCCCAAAAATACGCTAATAAAGTACAAAAGAAACATAATTATCAAATTTCATTAAGATCGGACCAGCCGTTCTCAATTTAGAAATTAAGCCCCCCCCCCCCCCCCCTACTAATTAGTAAAACTGTTAAAACCCCAAAAATACGCTAATAAGTACAAAAGAAACATAATTATCAAATTTCATTAAGATCGGACCAGCCGTTCTCAATTTAGAAATTAAGCCCCCCCCCCATACCCCTCACTAATTAGTAAAACTGTTAAAACCCCAAAAATACGCTAATAAGTACAAAAGAAACATAATTATCAAATTTCATTAAGATCGGACCAGCCGTTCTCAATTTAGAAATTAAGCCCCCCCCCCCCCATACCCCCTACTAATTAGTAAAACTGTTAAAACCCCAAAAATACGCTAAAAGTACAAAAGAAACAAAATTATCAAATTTCATTAAGATCGGACCAGCCGTTCTCAATTTAGAAATTAAGCCCCCCCCCCCATACCCCCTACTAATTAGTAAAACTGTTAAAAACCCCAAAATACGCTAATAAGTACAAAAGAAACATAATTATCAAATTTCATTAAGATCGGACCAGCCGTTCTCAATTTAGAAATTAAGCCCCCCCCCCCCCACCCCCCACTAATTAGTAAAACTGTTAAAACCCCAAATATACGCTAATAAGTACAAAAAAAACATAATTATCAAATTTCATTAAGATCGGACCAGCCGTTCTCAATTTAGAAATTAAGCCCCCCCCCCCCCCATACCCCCCCACTAATTAGTAAAACTGTTAAAACCCCAAATATACGCTAATAAGTACAAAAGAAACATAATTATCAAATTTCATTAAGATCGGACCAGCCGTTCTCAATTTAGAAATTAAGCCCCCCCCCCCCCCATACCCCCCCTACTAATTAGTAAAACTGTTAAAAAACCCCAAATATACGCTAATAAGTACAAAAGAAACATAATTATCAAATTTCATTAAGATCGGACCAGCCGTTCTCAATTTAGAAATTAAGCCCCCCCCCCCCCCCCCCCCCATCACCCCCCTACTAATTAGTAAAACTGTTAAAACCCCAAAATATACGCTAATAAGTACAAAAGAAACATAATTATCAAATTTCATTAAGATCGGACCAGCCGTTCTCAATTTAGAAATTAAGCCTCCCCCCCATACCCTTACTAATTAGTAAAACTGTTAAAACCCCAAAAATACGCTAATAAGTACAAAAGAAACATAATTATCAAATTTCATTAAGATCGGACCAGCCGTTCTCAATTTAGAAATTAAGCCCCCCCCCCCCCCCCCCCTACTAATTAGTAAAACTGTTAAAACCCCAAATATACGCTAATAAGTACAAAAAAAAACATAATTATCAAATTTCATTAAGATCGGACCAGCCGTTCTCATTTAGAAATTAACCCCCCCCCCCCATACCCCCACTAATTAGTAAAACTGTTAAAACCCCAAAAATACGCTAATAAGTACAAAAGAAACATAATTATCAAATTTCATTAAGATCGGACCAGCCGTTCTCAATTTAGAAATTAAGCCCCCCCCACCCCCTACTAATTTGTAAAACTGTTAAAACCCCAAATATACGCTAATAAGTACAAAAGAAACATAATTATCAAATTTCATTAAGATCGGACCAGCCGTTCTCAATTTAGAAATTAAGCCCCCCCCCCCCCATACCCCCCCCACTAATTAGTAAAACTGTTCAAAAAACCCCAAAAATACGCTAATAAGTACAAAAGAAACATAATTATCAAATTTCATTAAGATCGGACCAGCCGTTCTCAATTTAGAAATTAAGCCCCCCCCCCCCCCCCCCCCTACTAATTAGTAAAACTGTTAAAACCCCAAAAATACGCTAATAAGTACAAAAGAAACATAATTATCAAATTTCATTAAGATCGGACCAGCCGTTCTCAATTTAGAAATTAAGCCCCCCCCCCTAATTTGTAAAACTGTTGAAACCCCAAATATACGCTAATAAGTACAAAAGAAACATAATTATCAAATTTCATTAAGATCGGACCAGCCGTTCTCAATTTAGAAATTAAGCCCCCCCCCACCCCCCCACTAATTAGTAAAACTGTTAAAACCCCAAAATACGCTAATAAGTACAAAAGAAACATAATTATCAAATTTCATTAAGATCGGACCAGCCGTTCTCAATTTAGAAATTAAGCCCCCCCCCCCCCCCCCTACTAATTAGTAAAACTGTTAAAACCCCAAATATACGCTAATAAGTACAAAAGAAACATAATTATCAAATTTCATTAAGATCGGACCAGCCGTTCTCAATTTAGAATTTAGCCCCCCCCCCCCCCCATACCCTTACTAATTAGTAAAACTGTTAAAACCCCAAAAATACGCTAATAAGTACAAAAGAAACATAATTATCAAATTTCATTAAGATCGGACCAGCCGTTCTCAATTTAGAAATTAAGCCCCCCCTACCCCCTACTAATTAGTAAAACTGTTAAAACCCCAAATATACGCTAATAAGTACAAAAGAAACATAATTATCAAATTTCATTAAGATCGGACCAGCCGTTCTCAATTTAGAAATTAAGCCCCCCCCCCCCCCCCCCACTAATTAGTAAAACTGTTAAAACCCCAAAAATATACGCTAATAAGTACAAAAGAAACATAATTATCAAATTTCATTAAGATCGGACCAGCCGTTCTCAATTTAGAAATTAAGCCCCCCCCCCCCCCCTACTAATTAGTAAAACTGTTAAAAACCCCAAATATACGCTAATAAGTACAAAAGAAACATAATTATCAAATTTCATTAAGATCGGACCAGCCGTTCTCAATTTAGAAATTAAGCCCCCCCCCCACCCCCTACTAATTAGTAAAACTGTTAAAACCCCAAATATACGCTAATAAGTACAAAAGAAACATAATTATCAAATTTCATTAAGATCGGACCAGCCGTTCTCAATTTAGAAATTAAGCCCCCCCATACCCCTCACTAATTAGTAAAACTGTTAAAACCCCAAAAATACGCTAATAAGTACAAAAGAAACATAATTATCAAATTTCATTAAGATCGGACCAGCCGTTCTCAATTTAGAAATTAAGCCCCCCCCCCCCCCCCCCCACTAATTAGTAAAACTGTTAAAACCCCAAATATACGCTAATAAGTACAAAAGAAACATAATTATCAAATTTCATTAAGATCGGACCAGCCGTTCTCAATTTAGAAATTAAGCCCCCCCCCCCCATACCCCCTACTAATTAGTAAAACTGTTAAAACCCCAAATAAACGCTAATAAGTACAAAAAAACATAATTATCAAATTTCATTAAGATCGGACCAGCCGTTCTCAATTTAGAAATTAAGCCCTCCCCATACCCCCTACTAATTAGTAAAACTGTTAAAACCCCAAAAATACGCTAATAAGTACAAAAGAAACATAATTATCAAATTTCATTAAGATCGGACCAGCCGTTCTCAATTTAGAAATTAAGCCCCCCCCCCCAACCCCCCACTAATTAGTAAAACTGTTAAAACCCCAAAAATACGCTAATAAGTACAAAAGAAACATAATTATCAAATTTCATTAAGATCGGACCAGCCGTTCTCAATTTAGAAATTAAGCCCCCCCCCACCCCCTACTAATTAGTAAAACTGTTAAAACCCCAAATATACGCTAAAAAGTACAAAAGAAACATAATTATAAAATTTCATTGAGATCGAACCAGCCGTTTTCAATTTAGAAATTAATTCCCCCCCCCATACCTTTCACTAATTAGTAAAACTGTTAAAATCAAAAAATACGCTAATAAGTACAAAAGAAACATAATTATCAAATTTCATTAAGATCGGACCAGCCGTTCTCAATTTAGAAATTAAGCCCCCCCCCCCCCCCCCCCCTACTAATTAGTAAACTGTTAAAACCCCAAATATACGCTAATAAGTACAAAAGAAACATAATTATCAAATTTCATTAAGATCGGACCAGCCGTTCTCAATTTAGAAATTAAGCCCCCCCCCCCATACCCCCGTTCTCACTAATTAGTAAAACTGTTAAAACCCCAAAAATACGCTAATAAGTACAAAAGAAACATAATTATCAAATTTCATTAAGATCGGACCAGCCGTTCTCAATTTAGAAATTAAGCCCCCCCCCCCCCCCCATACCCCTCACTAATTAGTAAAACTGTTAAAACCCCAAATATACGCTAATAAGTACAAAAGAAACATAATTATCAAATTTCATTAAGATCGGACCAGCCGTTCTCAATTTAGAAATTAAGCCCCCCCCCCATACCCCTCACTAATTAGTAAAACTGTTAAAACCCCAAATATACGCTAATAAGTACAAAAGAAACATAATTATCAAATTTCATTAAGATCGGACCAGCCGTTCTCAATTTAGAAATTAAGCCCTCCCCATACCCCCCCACTAATTAGTAAAACTGTTAAAACCCCAAAAATACGCTAATAAGTACAAAAGAAACATAATTATCAAATTTCATTAAGATCGGACCAGCCGTTCTCAATTTAGAAATTAAGCCCCCCCCCCCCCCCCCCCACTAAT
The DNA here is from genome assembly GCA_003667255.2 of Euschistus heros. Taxonomy (NCBI): domain Eukaryota; kingdom Metazoa; phylum Arthropoda; class Insecta; order Hemiptera; family Pentatomidae; genus Euschistus; species Euschistus heros. Next base: position 1,067,893 of record RCWM02000248.1, read on the forward strand.
TAGTAAAACTGTTAAAACCCCAAAAATACGCTAATAAATACAAAAGAAACATAATTATCAAATTTCATTAAGATCGGACCAGCCGTTCTCAATTTAGAAATTAAGCCTCCCCCCCCATACCCTTACTAATTAGTAAAACTGTTAAAACCCCAAAAATACGCTAATAAGTACAAAAGAAACATAATTAACAAATTTCATTAAGATCGGACCAGCCGTTTTCAATTTAGAAATTAAGCCCCCCCCCCCCCCCCCCTACTAATTAGTAAAACTGTTAAAACCCCAAATATACGCTAATAAGTACAAAAGAAACATAATTATCAAATTTCATTAAGATCGGACCAGCCGTTCTCAATTTAGAAATTAAGCCCCCCCCCCCCCCCAAATATACGCTAAATAAGTACCCCCACTAATTAGTAAAACTGTTAAAACCCCAAATATACGCTAATAAGTACAAAAGAAACATAATTTATCAAATTTCATTAAGATCGGACCAGCCGTTCTCAATTTAGAAATTAAGCCCCCCCCCCCCATACCCCCTACTAATTAGTAAAACTGTTAAAACCCCAAATATACGCTAATAAGTACAAAAGAAACATAATTATCAAATTTCATTAAGATCGGACCAGCCGTTCTCAATTTAGAAATTAAGCCCCCCCCCCATACCCTTACTAATTAGTAAAACTGTTAATCCCCTAAATATACGCTAAAAAGTACAAAAGAAACAAAATTATCAACTTTCATTAAGATCGGACAAGCCGTTCTCAATTTAGAAATTAAGCCCCCCCCCCCCCTACCCCCTACTAATTAGAAAAACTGTTAAAACCCCAAATATACGCTAATAAGTACAAAAGAAACATAATTATCAAATTTCATTAAGATCGGACCAGCCGTTCTCAATTTAGAAATTAAGCCCCCCCCCCCCCCCCCCCCCCCTAAAACTAATTAGTAAAACTGTTAAAAAACCCCAAATATACGCTAATAAGTACAAAAAAGAAACATAATTATCAAATTTCATTAAGATCGGACCAGCCGTTCTCAATTTAGAAATTAAGCCCCCCCCCCCCCCATACCCCCTACTAATTAGTAAAACTGTTAAAACCCCAAAATATACGCTAATAAGTACAAAAGAAACATAATTATCAAATTTCATTAAGATCGGACCAGCCGTTCTCAATTTAGAAATTAAGCCCCCCCCCCCCTACTAATTAGTAAAACTGTTAAAACCCCAAATATACGCTAATAAGTACAAAAGAAACATAATTATCAAATTTCATTAAGATCGGACCAGCCGTTCTCAATTTAGAAATTAGCCCCCCCCCCCCCCCTACCCCCTACTAATTAGTAAAACTGTTAAAACCCCAAATATACGCTAATAAGTACAAAAGAAACATAATTATCAAATTTCATTAAGATCGGACCAGCCGTTCTCAATTTAGAAATTAAGCCCTCCCCATACCCCCCACTAATTAGTAAAACTGTCAAAACCCCAAAAAATACGCTAATATGTAAAAAGAAACATAATTATCAAATTTCATTAAGATCGGACCAGCCGTTCTCAATTTAGAAATTAAGCCCCCCCTACCCCCTACTAATTAGTAAAACTGTTAAAACCCCAAATATACGCTAATAAGTACAAAAGAAACATAATTATCAAATTTCATTAAGATCAGACCAGCCGTTCTCAATTTAGAAATTAAGCCCCCCCCCCCCATACCCCCCTACTAATTAGTAAAACTGTTGAAACCCCAAATATACGCTAATAAGTACAAAAGAAACATAATTATCAAATTTCATTAAGATCGGACCAGCCGTTCTCAATTTAGAAATTAAGCCCCCCCCACCCCCTACTAATTAGTAAAACTGTTAAAACCCTAAATATACGCTAATAAGTACAAAAGAAACATAATTATCAAATTTCATTAAGAGCGGACCAGCCGTTCTCAATTTAGAAATTAAGCCCTCCCCATACCCCTCACTAATTAGTAAAACTGTTAAAACCCCAAATATACGCTAATAAGTACAAAAGAAACATAATTATCAAATTTCATTAAGATCGGACCAGCCTTTCTCAATTTAGAAATTAAGCCCCCCCCCCCCCCCCCCTACAAATTAGTAAAACTGTTAAAACCCCAAATATACGCTAATAAGTACAAAAGAAACATAATTATCAAATTTCATTAAGATCGGACCAGCCTTTCTCAATTTAGAAATTAAGCCCCCCCCATACCCCCCTACTAATTAGTAAAACTGTTAAAACCCCAAATATACGCTAATAAGTACAAAGAAACATATTTATCAAATTTCATTAAGATCGGACCAGCCGTTCTCAATTTAGAAATTAAGCCCCCCCCCCCCCTACCCCCTACTAATTAGTAAAACTGTTAAAACCCCAAATATACGCTAATAAGTACAAAAGAAACATAATTATCAAATTTCATTAAGATCGGACCAGCCATTCTCAATTTAGAAATTAAGCCCCCCCCCCTGTTACCCCCTACTAATTAGTAAAACTGTTAAAACCCCAAATATACGCTAATTATAAAAAGTACAAAAGTACAAAGAAACATAATTATCAAATTTCCTTAAGATCAGAACAGCCGTTCTCAATTTAGAAATTAACCCCCCCCCCCCCCCCCCCCACTAATTAGTAAAACTGTCAAAACCCCAAAAATACGCTAATAAGTACAAAAGAAACATAATTATCAAATTTCATTAAGATCGGACCAGCCGTTCTCAATTTAGAAATTAGCCCCCCCCCCCCCTACCCCCTACTAATTAGTAAAACTGTTAAAACCCCAAATATACGCTAATAAGTACAAAAGAAACATAATTATCAAATTTCATTAAGATCGGACCAGCCGTTCTCAATTTAGAAATTAAGCCCCCCCCCCCCCCCCCTACTAATTAGTAAAACTGTTAAAAAACCCAAAATATACGCTAATAAGTACAAAAGAAACATAATTATCAAATTTCATTAAGATCGGACCAGCCGTTCTCAATTTAGAAATTAAGCCCCCCCCCCCCCCCCCCATACCCCCCACTAATTAGTAAAACTGTTAAAACCCCAAAAATACGCTAATAAGTAAAAAAGAAACATAATTATCAAATTTCATTAAGATCGGACCAGCCGTTCTCAATTTAGAAATTAAGCCCCCCCCCCCCCCACCCCCTACTAATTAGTAAAACTGTTAAAACCCCAAATATACGCTAATAAGTACAAAAGAAACATAATTATCAAATTTCATTAAGATCGGACCAGCCGTTCTCAATTTAGAAATTAAGCCCCCCCCCCCCCCCCCCCTACTAATTAGTAAAACTGTTAAAAAACCCCAAATATACGCTAATAAGTACAAAAAAACATAATTATCAAATTTCATTAAGATCGGACCAGCCGTTCTCAATTTAGAAATTAAGCCCCCCCCCCCCCCCTTACTAATTAGTAAAACTGTTAAAACCCCAAAAATACGCTAATAAGTACAAAAGAGAAACATAATTATCAAATTTCATTAAGATCGGACCAGCCGTTCTCAATTTAGAAATTAAGCCCCCCCCCCCCCCCCTACTAATTAGTAAAACTGTTAAAACCCCAAATATACGCTAATAAGTACAAAAGAAACATAATTATCAAATTTCATTAAGATCGGACCAGCCGTTCTCAATTTAGAAATTAAGCCCCCCCCCCCCCCCCCCTACTAATTAGTAAAACTGTTAAAACCCCAAATATACGCTAAAAAGTACAAAAGAAACATAATTATCAAATTTCATTAAGATCGGACCAGCCGTTCTCAATTTAGAAATTAAGCCCCCCCCCCCCCCCTACTAATTAGTAAAACTGTTAAAACCCCAAAAAATATACGCTAATAAGTACAAAAAAAAAATAATTATCAAATTTCATTAAGATCGGACCAGCCGTTTCTCAATTTAGAAATTAAGCCCCCCCCCCCCCCCCCCCCTACTAATTAGTAAAACTGTTAAAACCCCAAAAATACGCTAAAAGTACAAAAGAAACATAATTATCAAATTTCATTAAGATCGGACCAGCCGTTCTCAATTTAGAAATTAAGCCCCCCCCCCTACCCCCTACTAATTAGTAAAACTGTTAAAACCCCAAATATACGCTAATAAGTACAAAAGAAACATAATTATCAAATTTCATTAAGATCGGACCAGCCTTTCTCAATTTAGAAATTAAGCCCCCCCCCCATACCACCACTATTTAGTAAAACTGTTAAAACCCCAAAAAATACGCTAATAAGTACAAAAGAAACATAATTATCAAATTTCATTAAGATCGGACCAGCCGTTCTCAATTTAGAAATTAAGCCCCCCCTACCCCCTACTAATTAGTAAAACTGTTAAAACCCCAAATATACGCTAATAAGTACAAAAGAAACATAATTATCAAATTTCATTAAGATCGGACCAGCCGTTCTCAATTTAGAAATTAAGCCCCCCCCTAATTTGTAAAACTGTTGAAACCCCAAATATACGCTAATAAGTACAAAAGAAACATAATTATCAAATTTCATTAAGATCGGACCAGCCGTTCTCAATTTAGAAATTAAGCCCCCCCCCCCCACCCCCTCACTAATTAGTAAAACTGTTAAAACCCCAAAAAATACGCTAATAAGTACAAAAGAAACATAATTATCAAATTTCCTTTAAGATCGGACCAGCCGTTCTCAATTTAGAAATTAAGCCCCCCCCCCCCCCCCCCCTACTAATTAGTAAAACTGTTAAAAACCCCAAATATACGCTAATAAGTACAAAAGAAACATAATTATCAAATTTCATTAAGATCGGACCAGCCGTTCTCAATTTAGAAATTAAGCCCCCCCCCCCCCCCCCCCTACTAATTAGTAAAACTGTTAAAACCCCAAATATACGCTAAAAAGTACAAAAGAAACATAATTATCAAATTTCATTAAGATCGGACCAGCCGTTCTCAATTTAGAAATTAAGCCCCCCCCCCCACCCCCCCCCACTAATTAGTAAAACTGTTAAAACCCCAAAAATACGCTAATAAGTACAAAAGAAACATAATTATCAAATTTCATTAAGATCGGACCAGCCGTTCTCAATTTAGAAATTAGCCCCCCCCCCCCCCCTACTAATTTGTAAAACTGTTAAAACCCCAAATATACGCTAATAAGTACAAAAGAAACATAATTATCAAATTTCATTAAGATCGGACCAGCCGTTCTCAATTTAGAAATTAAGCCCCCCCCCACCCCCTACTAATTAGTAAAACTGTTAAAACCCCAAATATACGCTAAAAAGTACAAAAGAAACATAATTATCAAATTTCATTAAGAGCGGACCAGCCGTTCTCAATTTAGAAATTAAGCCCCCCCCCCCCCCCCCCCTACTAATTAGTAAAACTGTTAAAACCCCAAATATACGCTAATAAGTACAAAAGAAACATAATTATCAAATTTCATTAAGATCGGACCAGCCGTTCTCAATTTAGAAATTAAGCCCCCCCCCATACCACCACTATTTAGTAAAACTGTTAAAACCCCAAAAATACGCTAATAAGTACAAAAGAAACATAATTATCAAATTTCATTAAGATCGGACCAGCCGTTCTCAATTTAGAAATTAAGCCCCCCCCCCCCCCCTACCCCCTACTAATTAGTAAAACTGTTAAAACCCCAAAAATACGCTAATAAGTACAAAAGAAACATAATTATCAAATTTCATTAAGATCAGACCAGCCATTCTCAATTTAGAAACAAAGCTCCCCCCCCCTAATTTGTAAAACTGTTAAAACCCCAAATATACGCTAATAAGTACAAAAGAAACATAATTATCAAATTTCATTAAAAGCGGACCAGCCGTTCTCAATTTAGAAATTAAGACCCCTCCCCATACCCCTCACTAATTAGTAAAACTGTTAAAACCCCAAAAATACGCTAATAAGTACAAAAGAAACATAATTATCAAATTTCATAAGATCGGACCAGCCGTTCTCAATTTAGAAATTAGCCCGCCCCCCCCCCCATACCACCACTATTTAGTAAAACTGTTAAAACCCCAAAAATACGCTAAAAAGTACAAAAGAAACATAATTATCAAATATCATTAAGATCGGACCAGCCGTTCTCAATTTAGAAATTAAGCCCCCCCCTACCCCCTACTAATTAGTAAAACTGTTAAAACCCCAAATATACGCTAAAAAGTACAAAAGAAACATAATTATCAAATTTCATTAAGAGCGGACCAGCCGTTCTCAATTTAGAAATTAAGCCTCCCCCCCATACCCTTACTAATTAGTAAAACTGTTAAAACCCCAAAAATACGCTAATAAGTACAAAAGAAACATAATTATCAAATTTCATTAAGATCGGACCAGCCGTTCTCAATTTAGAAATTAAGCCCTCCCCATACCCCCCACTAATTAGTAAAACTGTCAAAACCCCAAAAATACGCTAATAAGTACAAAAGAAACATAATTATCAAATTTCATTAAGATCGGACCAGCCGTTCTCAATTTAGAAATTAAGCCCCCCCACCCCCTACTAATTAGTAAAACTGTTAAAACCCCAAATATACGCTAATAAGTACAAAAGAAACATAATTATCAAATTTCATTAAGATCAGACCAGCCATTCTCAATTTAGAAACAAAGCTCCCCCCCCTAATTTGTAAAACTGTTGAAACCCCAAATATACGCTAATAAGTACAAAAGAAACATAATTATCAAATTTCATTAAAAGCGGAAAAGCCGTTCTCAATTTAGAAATTAAGCCCCCACCCATACCCCTCACTAATTAGTAAAACTGTTAAAACCAAAAAATACGCTAATAAGTACAAAAGAAACATAATTATCAAATTTCCTTAAGATCTGACCAGCCGTTCTCAATTTAGAAATTAAGCCCCCCCCTAATTTTCAAAACTGTTGAAACCCCAAATATACGCTAATAAGTACAAAAGAAAAATATTTATCAAATTTCATTAAGATCGGACCAGCCGTTCTCAATTTAGAAATTAAGCCCTCCCTATACCCCCCACTAATTAGTAAAACTGTCACCCGCTAATAAGTACTATCAAATTTAGTAAATCCTGTCACCATATAAAACCCCCAAAAAAAGTATACGCTAGAAATGAAGAAAACTAAATCAAAACCGTACCCGAAATTTTCCGTTACCAAATATTATCTTAATCATTTCAAAAATTTTCAACTCTAGATTTAGCATCCGGTTTCCATCAAATCGAGATGGATGAAGGATCCATTGAAAAAACCGCCTTTTCTACTGAATCCAGTCACTATGAATTTCTTCGAATGCCATTCGGACTTTGTAATGCACCACCAACTTTCCAGAGGGCGATGAATATGATGTTAAGTAATACCCCTAATTGTTTAGTGTACATGGGCGATATAATTATCTTTTCAAATAATATTAATGATCATTTACAACACTTAGAGTCCGTTCTCAAGAAACTTAGTCAGCATTCTCTCACAATCCAACTTGATAAAACAGAATTTTTAAAAACCGAATTACCATTTTTAGGGTATATAGTATCCCAAGAAGGTTTAAAAACCAATCCTGAAAAAGTCAAGGCAATTGAAAAATTTCCGCTACCTAAAACTCATAAAAGTATAAAACAGTTCTTAGGAATGACGGGATATTACAGAAAATTTATTCTAAATTATGCCCATTTAGCCAAGCCCCTCACTCAATCTCTTCGCATAGATGAGAAATTAATATGTCCATCTTCTTATCAAGAAGCATTTAATCTCTTGAAACAACATATTTTAAATTCCCCAATACTCCAATTTCCCGATTGGGAACTTCCTTTTATTTTAACTACTGATGCAAGTTCAGTTGCACTCGGTGCAGTTATTATCCCAAATCTCAGAAGGGAGGGACCATCCGATCGCTTTCGCTTCTAGAACTCTTTCCGATACAGAACAACGTTATTCTACAATTGAAAAAGAGTTACTTGCCATAGTTTACGCTTGTAATCATTTTAAACCATACCTTTATGGAAAGAAATTTTTTATACATACAGATCACAAACCGTTAACTTGGCTTTCCACGATGAAAAACACTAATGCGCGGCTCATGAAATGGATATTCCAACTTTCAGATTTTGAAATTGAAATTAAACATATAGAAGGGAAAACCAACTATGTTGCTGATGCATTGTCAAGAAATCCCCATGAAGTGCATGCCATTGAGGAAGTCGATTATGATGAACTAGATAGGGTTTTAGCTGAAACCTCTAATATGCCCCTACCCTCGTCAGACGATCTTGATGAATTCCTTGAAGAATTTGATACTATAGAAAATATCAATTCCCAAACAACTAACGACAACAATGAATTCGATACTAGTAGTCTTGCCACAGTTCACTCTCAAGATTCTTCTAATTAACAAATTTGAATAGCAGATGAGGAAAAACCGGTTAATATAGAAAAATTTCAAATTTTTATTCAAAGAGGAAAAAAATCAATTCGTTTAGAAAAACCTTTTAACAAAACTAGATTTTATATAGAAACAGCTTACCCTTGGAAAAATGATTTAGAAGAAACCTTACTAGAAATTAATAAGCCAAATACAACTTACGGTGTATATTGTGAGCCTAATATTGAAACAGTTCGCAGTGAATTCGAGGGAATATTTTTAAATATTTCACAAACCATTCAGGAAAACTATCCGTCAGTAAAAATTAAACGTTATAAAAAGAAATGTTTAGACATGACTGATCATGATGAACAATTAGATATAATTAATTCATATCACCTAGGTAAAACTTGCCACAGAGGTAGTCTTGAACCATATGAAAAGCTAAAAAGGGATTATTATTGGCCGCGGATGAAAGATACTATAACTGATTATTGTAATAAATGTGAGGTATGTCGGAAAACTAAATACGATAGAAAACCTATTAAAACAAAATTTTGTATCACACCAACTCCTGATAAACCCTTTGAAGAACTTATGATTGACACACTGCATTATGAACAAAAATTTATAGTCAAAATAATGGATACATTTTCAAAACATCTTTTCGCGAGAATAACTGATGCTTGCAATTCCGTGCAAATATCAGATGTAATAATAGAATATTTAGAATTATATCCATCCCCTGACAGAATAAAGATGGATAATGGTAGAGAGTATAAAAACAATTTAGTTGAGAACTTACTTAGCTCTCAAGGGATTGAACCGTATTATGTTACCCCTAACCATCCCAACTCATTAGGTCTTTTAAATAGAACACACTCCACTCTTATAGAAATTTTGCGGAATCTAAAAGAAACCAAACCCAAAATAAAATTAAAAAAGAGACTAAGTCTTGCAGTTATTGCCTTGCAGTCTTGCAGTTTAAATCAAAAATTAAAATTAACTCCAAATTAAATAACATTCGGCACTCAAAAGAATAAAGATAATAAAACACCTATTACGGAAAAACTTGTAGAACTGTACCATAATACTTTAAAGTTAATACACGATCAAATAAAAACTAGAATAGATAAGGAAAAAGAAACTCGAACAGAGCTACTTAATCAAAACAGGGAAGACCCTGATATTCCGGAAAATAGTTATGCTAGGGTTAGAACTAGGAATAAAAACGAAAACCCTTTAAACCTGTTTATAAATTAAAAAATAAAAATAAAGAAATCATTGTATATTCTGACAATATTAAAAGAAAACTTAAAAATTACAAGAATAAACAAAAACCTCAAACATCATATGTTTCAGATAATGAAGAAGATGAAGATTATACTCCTCATATGGATGTTACGTGACATTCTCTGTTATAATATATAACCGATTTATCTAATTCCCCAGGTAACACAGCAATCAAAATGCCACTAGATCATTTTCACTAGATAAATATCATACATTAATTCATTATATAAATTTTACTCATTTAAACGAAGAACTATTAATAGCAGAACAAAATTTAAATTCTTTTAAAACCAGTACTAATTTTGAAACCGTAAATAGACAACTACAATTCGTAAAATCTAAAATCGAATCTCTAATTAGTAAACCTCAAATTAATCGGAAAAAACGTGGCCTAATAAACGGTATAGGAACAGCTATTGAATGGGTTACAGGCAATATGGATGCCTCTGATAAAGATCACTATGATCAAATTATTTCTAAATTAGAAAAGAATTCATACCATTTAGAACATAATGTTGAGCAAGAAATTTTATACAATAAAAAACTAATAGAAAAATTTAGGAACGATATATTAATCTTAAATCAAAATAACTTACGTACTTTCAAACTGATTAATTCATTAGACATAGCGACAATAACTACTCATTTAAATGAATTATATTCCATCATTAACTATATCACCTTAAGGACCTTAGATATAGAGAACTCCTTAGAGTTTTGTGAATTAGGAATATTACGCTCTAGTATGCTAACCAAAACTGACATTTCATATTTATTAAAACGAAACATATCTTTAATATGTTGGAATATTGTGGAAATATTGTGGCAAATTAGTAAAACAAGATGTTCAATCATAAATAATATTATTCACTATTTTATATCTATTCCATTGAAAAACAAAATGTATAGTACGATGTATCTACTTCCCATTCCTGTATCACACAACAACACGTTTGTAACAACATGAACTCCTTATAAACTTGTATTGTTAGATAAGAATAAAACTCTTACAGGTAATTGTACATATATAAACACATATTATTATTGTATAAATGTAAAAGAACTGAACAATAGTTGTATTTTAAATTTACTTAAAAATAATTTTAAACATTGTATCACATCTAGCGTTAAGGTACAATCATTTATTAAGTATATTGATGACATAGACTATTATCTTAGTTTAAGTTATGTAACTTTAGAAAATAAGGCTTCACATCCCATTTTGTTACCTTTAACTTCTTTGATTAAACTAGAACATAATGAAACACTATCACACTGCCCAAGACCTAATACTATAAATATTGATTCTAAAATAATTAAGTTAGAAAATACTATTGTTAACCACTTAGCTTTAAATATGTCCTTTGATGTACTAGAATTACCACCCCTTCCAGTTGTTAATTTAGAAAAATTAGATTATATATCCTTTGTGGATAATGATTATTATTTGTATATTCTTGGGATTTTAGTTTTGTATCTATTGATGTATCATGTATATCTTATTAGCCTCAAACATTGTAAATGTACCTCAAGTATTCCTGCATCAAAACAACAGGTCCCAGACATTACCCTACCTCATATATATAGTCCTTGGACTTTACCTAAAAATTAATGCTCTCCGGAGTTTCGCATCTTCAGAAGGGAGGAGTTAAGGTGCATAATCCTAGATACCTGAGTCAGCACTCTACCCTTCCTATTGTTTTGTATATAAACCCCTGCCTGGAGCAGATCAGAATCAGTACATTATTATTCTCGTTTTAGGCTAGTAATTAGATTCATAGTTTAGTGTATTAAAGTGTAACTGTATGTTTTACCAATAAAGTTTTTTTTAAGTTCTTTGTCGGTCAAATTCTTTATCTGACGATAGTGAATCCTTTCGCGTCAATAATTCGAACACTTCTGATAATTATGATTCAGACGATCCAGATAATGGGATCTGATTGTGAGTAAAAATATTTAATTTTAATTTAAATAATAATATTAAAATAACTAAAAACTCTTTTTGTTTAATAAAATATAATAAATATTGTACCAAGAAGAAATGTTTATTTATTAATGTAAGGAATTAAATGTATTTATACTAAACCAACTTACAATACTGTCATATATTTAAATAAAGTCGCACTTTCGTATCTTATTATTTATGTTGAATATTAACTAATATTAGAAGAATTATTTGAATTATTATTTTATTTTCACAATAAGGTGGTTAAACTTCATAATTGTAAAATTTATTTTAATATTTACTGTAATGCTATTATTTTGTCTTGAAATGTTATTTTGTTTAATTGTTTTCATTATGTAATCTATAATTAAGAAAAGCCACCTAGCCTCATTAGAGATTCTTTCGTCGTACGTTGAGACGTATAGATGCCATGCCCGTTATGGCTTGCTGTTAAGTTATAACCTGTGTACTTGTACTTGTATCAATGTATGACATTCAATAAAGCTTCTTTTTAAAAACTTCAACCCGCGATACCTTATATATATATATATATATATATATATATATATATATATATATATATATATATATATTTTTGAAGAGGAAAGATTTGACCCGGTCGGGATTCGAACCCAAGTTCGAAGTTGAAGTTCGGGTCAAATCTTTTCTCTTCAAAAATAAAATAATATATTTAATAATATTAATTTATATCAAGAAAAATTACATATATATATATATATATATATATATATATATATATATATATATATATATGTATATTTTTTTTTTCCCTTTCAAAGTAACCCTTTGAAAGGACCGTTTATTTAGGTTGTACGTTCCATACAAATGTATACTACGTACCTTAATTATCATAATTACATTTACATTGAAACTTTTACAATAATATTATTAAAATAATTCAGATCATTGAACATATAACAATTTTTTTAGAATATAAAAGAAACAAATAAAACATTACAAATTGATTACGAAAATTAGAAATAAAAAATATGGTCCATGGCTGATTTTAGCACATAATTTTAAATATTTAAAGGACTTTTAATAAAATGTCCTTCCACCTTCTCAGTCCTTGGTCAGTTGGTCAAAGTCCAAGCTAAAGATAAATTTTGTAAATTCAGCTCTGTATTTGTTGTACAAGTCATATTCTGTCACAGGCCAATTTTCATCTTTGAAAAACAGAGTCATAATTAGTTTGGATCTTTGTCTGTCATATAATAAGCAGTCGTAAATTATATGTTTAAATGTATGTTCTCGTCCGTCATAACTACATATGTTACTATTTATTAAATTAAACCTTTTTAGATATGCTTTAGTTTGTCCATGTTCTGTTAAGACCTGTGTCAGTTTGTAATGTGTGGATTTGAGTATGTTGAAATTATTTTTGGAATGAATTTATGCAGGCTTGGGGATTTTTCAGATTTGATCCAGCGATCATTCCAAATTGATATTATGTTTTGTTTAATATCATATTTGAGAAATGATAGTGGTGTTTTCTTATATGACGGAAATAGTTGACTTTTGGCTGCCTCTTTTGCCAAGGTGTCAGCCATTTCGTTTCCGTCAATACCTGAATGCCCCTTAACCCATTTTATGGCAATATTGATATTTGATAAAATAAGTGTGTATATATTTTGTCTAATGATTTCAGTTAGTTGGTCATGAATATTAGGATTAAGTATGGATTGTATTAGAGTCATGTTATCTGTCAATATTACAATGTCGTGGTGTACGTTAGTGGGAAGATCAAGAAGGAATTCTGTTGCTTTTAAGACTGCATATTTTTCTGCTTGGTTATTAGAACAAGTTGCACCCAGCTTATATTTAGCACTTATCATGTTTTCTCTCTTGTCCCAAAGTAACCAAGCACAGCCTACATTGTCCCCTTCTTTACTTCCGTCTGTAAATATATTAGTAACGTCTGCAGGTTTCTCTGCAATCTTTGTTAACTATGTATTAATTTTCGCGTGTATCGCAGGGTGTATCCAGTGTGAAGGTTTAGTCTCGTAATCTATTGAATCTTTTAAGATAGTTCCGTAGTCACAACTATCTAATTTTATTGATGTGAATTTCACTATTTCGTTTATTTTTAAGTCTATATGTATCATGCCGGCTAAAACACATGCTGCATCATGTGATAAAGTTTTGTATCCTTTTACTATCTTGATTTCTATGAGCCGTTGTAACTTCTGTAATTTTTGAAGGTTGCATTTTTTCTGAATAGCTTTATGCCAAATTGGTGCCGCATATAGCATCTTTGGAATCAATGCTGCCTCATAGATAATTTTTAGAGAATCAGCTTTTAAGCCCCAAGTTGTCCGTGCAGCAATAGTGAGAGAGTTGATGGTTTTTAAAGTCGTATTATATATTTTTTCAATATGTTGTGTCCATTTTAGTTTTTTATCGAATAGCACGCCCAAAAAGGTCAGTGTTTCCGTTCTTTCGATTCTCTCTTTGTCAATATTCAGGTTTAGGTCCGGTATATTTCTTTTTCTGCTAAAAATGATATATTTACATTTCAATGTGTTTAGTTTTAATTTGTTATTTTTTGTCCAATCTAATATTTTTTGTAGTGCTAAATTTGCGGGTTCTGGTAAGTTTTTAAAACATCGCCCTCTGATTAAAAGAAGTATATCATCGGCATAACTTAGTAATTTAATTTCGTTCGGTAAATTTAGATCAAATATTGTATTTATTAAAATATTCCATAAAATGGGTAAAATTCCTGATCCTTGTGGTGTCCCTATAGTCAACGATTTTGTGTAAGTTAATGTATTTTTTTTTAGTAGTAAACGTCTGTTATCGAGGAAACTTTTAATTAATAAATATAAGTCTTGAGGACAGTTATATTGCTTCAAGTTATAAAGGATAGCAAGCCACCAAGCATTGTCAAATGCTCCTTTGATATCTAGACTAATAACTAACAGTTGATCTTTTTTGTCTAAGGCATCAGTAATATGCAAATTTAGGAATTGCAATGCATTTAGTGTACCTGTCATTGGTAAAAAGGTAAATTGTTGCTTGTTTATTATATTATTTTCAAGAAGAAAATGGACGAGTCTGTTTTTAATAATGCTATCCATAATTTTGCTCATGATTGGAAGCATGCTGATAGGTCTTAGCTTATTACTTGATGGTTTTGGTATTAAAACTAAGAGTCCAATTTTCCAATTGACAGGAATTTCTTTTCTTTGATAAAATAAATTATATACGTTTAGAAGTAATTTTGGCGTTATTCCAAAAATCTTTTGAAAAATTGTTGGTGTGATTCCATCATATCCAGAAGATTTTTTTTTTTCAGTAGTTTTATGGCATTACAAATTTCTTGATTTTCGATCGGTAAGTCAACAGGTGTTTCAGGAGGTTTTAAAACATTTGATCTTGTTATTTTATGCTCGTAATTGTCTGATTCTCGAGTATCCTCGTTAATTAGATCATTCATGATATGTTTTAATGTTCCGTGTATGTCATTCGTGTAATTGTTATCAGTTGTTATAATAGTTTTTAAGAGCAAAGGGTTTCTAATTTTCTTAGCCGCCCATTTATAAGTCCAATCCCATGGTTTTGCATTGTTACAATATGTTTTCCAAGTATTTAGTTTTGATTGTTTAATTTAGTTTTGATATGTGTGTTTACTGGTCAAGTAATTGTTTTTGGCTGCATTTCTAAGTTCTTGGCTATCTTTAATTTTTTGATATTCTTTTCTAAATTTGTTAGTCGTTTTACGCAACTTTGTCAGTTCTGCGTTTCACCAGGGTACCTGCTTGTACTGTTTATTATTATGTCTTCTGTTTGAGATTCTGAATGACATATTTGATGCTTTAATAATTGCTGAGGTCAACTTTCTAGAGATTACATTAGTGTTCATATTAATAAGTACATTAATAATATTTTCTTGCAGTTCATCGATGGTGTAGGATTCATTGGAGCAGAATAGAAATTGTTTTTTTAGTTGATAATTTAAATTACATTCAAAATTATTCCAGTCCGCGTTTGCTGTGATGTATTTTATAGTTTTTGTCAATTTGGCCAAATTAATATAAGTTTGGATTTCGAAGAAGATACAATTGTGGTCGGTAAAGTTAGTCTCATGTGATATTTTCCAGTTTTTGATAAGCCCAGAGGCTTTTAAATTTGTTATTGTCAAATCTATATTGCTTTTTCCTCGATGTCCTTCAAAAGTAGTCAAATCTAATTTTACATTCATTATTAAGAAATTATTGGTAGTGAGAAATTCCTCTAAAGAAGTTCCCCTTTTATTAGTGATTTTATCATACCATACTTTAGATCTACAATTTGTATCGATGCCAATTACGATATGATAATTTTTAAAGTAATCGACGAGTTCATTGAGTTTATCTAAATCGATGTTTACATCTATATATATATATATACACTTGTTATTCAAATTTAGTACATTCAGACTAATAATTTACATTTACATTAATATACATCATAAGTATCATATATCCATTTATAGTATATTACATCGAAATAAGGAAATCCTCTTTTGTTCATGCATCTGCAACCTCTTTTGTGCATATATATATATATATATATATATATATATATATATATATATTATATATATATATATATATATATATATATATACACTTGTTATTCAAATTTAGTACATTCAGACTAATAATTTACATTTACATTAATATACATCATAAGTATCATATATCCATTTATAGTATATTACATCGAAATAAGGAAATCCTCTTTTGTTCATGCATCTGGGAATACCACCAGCTTTGTAAAATTCCTCCCAACCTGTAACCTTTTTTAAAAAAATTCCTCAGGTCAGTTGTGTGCTAAAATTGTTATATTTAGCAGTCGATACCATATCCACTAGGAGTTAGCTAGAAAACTCCTACGAGAGAGGTCGTGTTTTTGCAACGCTCAAGAGGATTAACGAGCTAAGTCTAGATATAGTTATTTCCTAACTTTCTAATATACTTTTGCATTTCCTTTGAATTTCATTTTTTTCCTTTTCCCGGTCATTTTATTCATTTCATAATTAAAATAAACTTATTTTGTTTGTTTTTATAATTCATATTGAATCTAATTGCAGTAGACGGTAAGAATTGGGGGACTATCCTATGTTAAGTATGAAAATACAATAGTGTATCTCACAGATACACCGCGACCCTTTGGGTAATGTGAGCGTCGGAGGGTTAAATATTTGAGGAAACTTTCGAAATAAAAACTAATGATAACGAACTAATAAAGAGGCTTGCAATATCTATGTCTATTTTATTACTAAAATACACCGGATTTTGTACTTAATTAAAAGGCTGTTGTCCAATCCTACACAATTTATCGACATCATTACTAAGAGCTCATATAAGCGGCTCACAGGCTTTAACCTGTTCAGCGGCGATGCATTTTTGATCAATGTTTCAGCCCCTGAAAAACCAATTAGTATTATTAGCCTTTTTTTTTTTTACAGGTATTTTAACCCTCGGGGCTTCCTAATTAAGAGGAAAATGGCTTACCTTCCCACGGGACGATTCGAACTGGGAATTAATGGCGGGGATTTTATCCAATATTAAGAATAAAATATAAAATAAACCAGCTTATGTTCTTGTATTTTTTTTTTTTTCAATTTCTTGAATAAGAGAAATTATCGATTGGTTTATCATATGCCCTGAAATAGAACAGCGTTTATTTTTATTTATTTATTTTCGATTTAATTTATTACAGTATTAAATCGTTTAAATTAGATCCGAATTCCTAATAAGATTGCAATCTTGTCAATCCAATGACGGTCATTAATAGGACATCATCAGCTACTGATGAGTTATTTTTATATGGTTGGTTTGAGTGACACTGTTGCTGTTGGAGCATTTTCTTTTTGTGGTGAATCTAAGGATATTTTATTTACATTATAATTTTCTGTTTCTACCAGCCCTAGTTTACCCTTTACATGCAACTTAGGAACTCAAGAAAAGAATAGAAAGTAGTAAAAAATAATTAACAATGAAACAGAATATCTTGTACTGTATTGACATACCTACTGCTAATGAAAATTATAACCGGTACAGACACAATTAGCAAATTTTGTTAACATACTTCTCTACAGTATTAAGCAATATTTTAAATATACCAGAACAAAACTAGGAAGTCTTGCCAGGTTTAGGTCAGTCATCTAAGCATGTGAGTATGCAAAATATGGCGTAATTCTGTTTAAATTAAAAAAAAATAATAAAAAAATAATAAAAAAATAACTGGAGCCCTATAAAGGATTTTATCTTTTTAATTAATAAGGAGGAAAAGACTCTTTAATCGTCGCAAATGGTGCAGGTGAGGAGGTTAATCATTTCCAAAAGTTGAGGTGATAAGCACCATGCGCAGAATTGTGCCTAATCGGGGAAGAAGACATGTATCAATGTTCTCACTCTGGACATTAATGAGTTCTGTGACGAAGGTAAAAGTGACAATCATTTAGAGATGTCTCGCCAACGGTCTGAAGCAAATTTTGAAGTGCAAATGTACCGAAAAACAGCGAGAATAGGTCTTTCTTTTATATATCTATTGACATGCATTCCAACAATTTATCGATTATTTAAATTTTTCGAATTTTGCCCTTTTTTGGCCTTAAAGTAAATGGCCTGTGTTTTAATTTATTCTTTCGACATTTATCCTTAGGATCAGGGTTATTGTTTCAGATACTAATCAGGGACCTTATTTATTTTTTCAGCTAAAAAACAATTCATGCACATTTGAATGGCTATGATCATAATTTGTGTTAAACTGAATCACATAATTCAGGGTTGCGCAGCTTTCTGAATTATTTACTTCTTTTTTTTTTCTTTTATTTTTTATGAAAATTACTTTTACTTTAGGATAATATAATATTCTATAGAACAATATTAAGATATTTTGTTTCCTTTCAGGCACTGATGGTGTGATCGTTACAGTTTTCGTAAGTAATTCATTACGTATTTCTATTAATTAAATAATTTTTGTCATTTATTTGAATTCTCATTATTATTTTTCGTATGTATTTAATTCAACTGCAAGGCAGGTCGAAACTTAGGCGCTCTGTATATAAGGTTTTTTTTTTTTTTTTTTAATCTTGGATGTGAAATTTATCAACCTGTCTGCATCCCTGACCATTTCTCAACAACTATATCATACAGTCTACCGTAGCATTTTCATTATTTAATTATGTATGTATTTTATGATTCAGTTTAAGTAATATAATTATACCCTGGGAAAAGTTAAAATAAAATAAAATGTATATTATTCTTTCAATTCTATTAAATAAAGTAGTAGTAGTAGTAATATTGCATAAATACACATATTGCATTATATAATAAAAAATTAAAGAAGTTGTGTTATAGGCTTCAAATTGTAGACTTATACTAACTATGATACAAACTTTCAAATTTTTGGAATAATCCCAAAGAGTGGCGGAAATTGTAATTTATTTTACGGTTTTACGTTTTAAATCCTTAAAAACGGCGTTTAGAGCATACTTCACTATGAACGAATTTAAAAAAAGTTTGTTTGTTTTTTGGGGCTTTACGTTCTTATGTACTCCAACTAGGGCAGGAAGGACGGGTTATTCTACAGGTTACTAAACTATTCTAGCCAGTGTTGGAAGGTCAAGATTTATTCGTGGGATCGCCACGAAATCAATTCTAACCCACCCAGGGATTCACACCCACAATCTTCAGGTTACGAGTGCGCTAACACCCACGCTCCAGCTCACTCGGCCAGCGAGTCCCCAATAATTTAAATATAAATAGCCCATGCTTATATACACAAATAGCTGGCTAAGCCATATATATGCAACCATATTAGTATGTTACTGTGTATAAAGTACGTTTCTATCCCCTTTGTTTTTGTTTTTTTTAATTTAAAACTTTTTTATATACTATGGCTAATGAGACCTTTTGGTCGTTGTGACCTACCGTTTACTCCCTTAAGATTAGTGATGTTGTTTTGTATAGTGATATAAACGGTGTAGGAGGTTTAACCTTCCAGCGACCGCGCGGGCGGCAATTTGGCCGTCTTTTTAAAAAATCTTTACTATTCTGTCAATAAGCCAGCGTAGCACAGCGAGGCCCAGCGGTATTCCTATCTAAGCACATTAGGCAACAGGAAACGGGATGGTAATACCTCTTCTTCGAAAACAGTCTGTCAGTCAATTCCAAAGTTGAGTACCTCTGGTGAGGAGTGTCAGGGCGGCCAGATTCCAACCAAAATGAAAGAATATATTTTTCCAATTAAATCGCATATTCACTGTAATATTATGAATGGTCGTTAAATAGTTTAGCTTTTTAATATTTTTTTGCTCAAAAATCAATCAAAAAATCTACAAATTCACAAAAACTCTACAAAGTTAGTAAAAACATAATGTACTGAACTGAACCTTGTTCATTTTGATTTATTATTATTTTTTATTAATAAGAATGCCATAAGATGCCGAAATACTGTATATCGATATTCCAGATTTTTATTCCTATAAAGAAATATAAATAAAGAATTTTAAAAAATTATATAATGTAATGGCGTCTTCCTAATGTCTGTGTTAGAAAAACAGCGATAATTAATAAAAACACACCATTTATATACATGAAAAGTGAACAAACTCGGAGGCGGCCAAAATGCCGCCGCGCGCCCGTTGATGTGAGTCTCAACCACGCACTCGCCGGAAGTTTAAATGTTTTTGCTAATTATTGGGGAAAAATTGGTCTAATAAAAAAATATTATAATATAAAATTATAAACCCGTATTATTCTCTCCACTAAAAATTGCAACCATAATGACGTGTATAGATGTTGGTAATGAAACAATCGGAAAATTATTTCCACAACACAATACTACATTTATTCAGGTTTTGGAAATATATTAAAATAAACAACAAATTCCTTTCGCTACGTTCATTGACTTTCGTTTATTCGAGTTCACACCTCTCAGTGATCTAGAAAAATATCAGTGAAGTAAAAAATCCCATAAGCTTAACTTTAATTCTCTATAGTGTAAAGTAAAATTTCAGTGCCACCTTAATACAAAGTTCATTATTATTTATTTTAAATTATATAATTATTATTTTATCTAAATGTACAGTATTTTATAAAATGAACAATTTAAAAACATGTTAAAACAATTGAAGGACAAATTTAGAAAAAAAATTAAAATAAAAAAAAACTGCTAATTGCAACCATTCGAAAGGTTATTACTTTCATTCCTTATTGGATAGTACATATTTAAATTGAATTGCTGTTAAGTTGAATTTAAATTAAATTAAGATGGATAATGATTCAAGTTGTGAAAACACTCCTCCTAATATGAAAAAAAAAAAAAAAAAAGCATAAAACGTGATTAGTAATATTTTACCCAAAATATTTACAACATAAGTAAATGTATTATAAAAAGCATTTACTCCTCTTTATTCACTGTAAAAACATGTGGCATATTTCGGGAAACAAGGTCCCATCATTAGACTGAAACAGTATTTACAAATCACTATAATCATTCTCAAACATCAAAACAATAAAATTTTAATTTTGATTAAGCTACATTATAAATTATTATAAATTTACCTTTTATAACTAATACACAGTGTATTAGAAAAACTTATACACTAATATACCACTCGATATAACAATTAAAATATTAGAGGATAAATGGGAAAAAATAAAACAACACACTAAAATAAAAAATAAAAGAATATATATAGAAGGTATGAAGATTTGTCTCAATAATAATTATTTTATTTATGAAAATGAATATTACAGACAAATAAACGGAATCCCAATGGGATCGAGTTTGGGGGTTAATATTAGTGGTATTGCATCAAATTATTCAATGGAGATATGTTTTAAAGGAGAAAATATTAATGAACCAATATAAATCGTGAAATATGTTGATGACTTATTAATAATTACAAATAACGACAAGGAAATGGTTGAAATACTTAATGAATTTAATAATATGAATAAAAAAACAGAATTTACTAGAGAGAACATGATTAAAAATAAAATTAAATATTTAAATATGTTACCGGTTAAAAGCAATGATAGAATAAACACAAGATGGATAAAAAAAGAAGTATCAATTAATAGATTATTGAACTTTTACAGCCACCACCCACTCCACCAAAACTAAATACTATAGAGAACTATATAAAAACTGCTTTAATATTAACAGATAAAATTTATACTAACGAAATAAAAAAAGAAATTATCAAAGATTTAAAAGATAATATGGTGCCCACTAAAATAATTAATAAAATGTGGCATAAGAATATAAATAGAAATAATGTAAAAATTAATGAAACCAATAAAAATAATAATGAACAAATATTAAGAAATGAAATAAAGAATAATAATAAACTAAAAACACTAAAGTAATAGAACAAAAGAAAATAACTGAATATTATGGTAATACAGGAAATAACGAAAAAAAAAATAGAAAAAATAGATCAAAGTGATAAAAATAATGAAAAAATAACAAAACATATAAACAATGCAATATATATTAAGAAATATAAAAGATTAAAATATATACCAGAATTAACTCAAAAAGTAATCAATAAATTAAAAAATAAAATTTTAAAATAAACATTGCATTATATAACACAAATAAAATAAAAAATATAATAACACAGATCGAAATAGAACATATGAATAAGAAAGATGTCATATATAAGATTGACTGCTTGGATTGCAATAAACATTATATTGGAGAGACTAAGCAGAATTTATATAAAAGAATTAATCAGCATAAATATGACACTAAAAAAATAATCAAATCAAACAGTAATAAAACAGCCCTTTTAGAACACGCACAAAAACTGAACCACAAATTCAATTTTGATAACGTTAAAATCATGCAACACGAAACCAAAACACATAATAGAAAAATAAAAGAAGCGATATACATTAATAAAACAATCAATAATGCAATAAACTATAAAACGGACACAGATAAAATAGGATCTATATAGTATGCTGGTATAATTAACAAATTAATAATATAAGATTGGCCAACTTAGTACTAATAACAATAGTTAAGATTAGGATTGACCCTTGTACCCTTAGAGTTAAAGAGATATTTTACTGACCATGTAAATGACACTGACACGGTGTGTTAACACCAAGAGATAGTTTTAAAAGGTAAATTTATAATGAGATATTATGTAGCTTAATCGAAATTAGAATTGTATTGTTTTGATGTTTGAGAATGATTGTAGTAATTTGTTAATACTGTTTCAGTCTGATGATGGGACCTTGTTTTTCCGAAACATGTTACATATTTTACACTGAATAAAGAGGAGTAAATGCTTTGTATATCACATTTAGTTATCTACATACGTAACTCGTTCATTGAAGAATATATTACAACAAAAGGTTTAACAATTATAAAAAATAGCGTGTCAAAAACAAGATTAAAAATAGTTCAGAAAACATTCTTATTGCTTACTTTAATGGAATAGCTAAATGATACAAATCTTCATCATTATGGTTAATATATTCTATCTTGAAAAGCACTATATCAATAAATGAAAACATAGACATCAGTAAGTACTGATACAAGTGTATAAAACTCAAAATATTTATTTAAAAGGAAATCAGATAATTATAGACCAAAAAAATCTGAAGTATTTTCAAGAGATGAAATTAATAAATTTTTATTAGATGCTCCAAATGAAACATTTCTTATGATGAAGGTAAGCAAAAGTTTCTTCTATTTTGACTTCTAAATTGTTATGATAATAAAAATGTAAATTTACGGATTCAAGCATTGTTGCGATTTTTTATTTTTTAGGTAGCTTTAATTATCGGAGTATCTGGGGACATCTGCATCCTTACTAGCTGACGAGGGAGGTGATTAAAAAACACGGAGGCTGGAAGAGTACTAGTGTGGTAGAAGGTTATGTAGACCGATCAATTGGCGCTAAAATGAATACTGCTTAGCTTATATTACAAGGAGGTTCACAAACCCATAAGCAATGTGTCGCTAACAGTTCAAATTCATAACGTCATAATTCATGAAATATTCATTTCAGCAATAATCTTTAGTCCAATGCAAGTCTTCTTAAATCAACCATTTATTTCTAACGCCTATAATTGTAATATTACAATTTATGATTATTATTATTATTTTATTATTATAATTATTTTGAGCCGGACTGATTTTGCCAAATTAATATTCTAAATATACTAAATTATTATACTAAATATTTTAAATTACAAAATTAAAAAATTAAAAATAAATTAATATACTTGATCTTGACTTACAACTATGTATTCAGTGAACGCAACTTCCTTCACCTCCTTCCCTTCCATACTTAGCAAGAGGTTGTAGGATCCTTCGGTCAAGGTATTGAAATACCAAAGTACTCCCAATACTTGAAGGACTGCTGATATATTATGCTAATATTCAGCTCCCAATCTTCTCATGCCAGTGGAAAGAGTTCTCGCTGTTTTAGACCTGTAAGACTGGTAGAACTCCCACGAATTTACGTTAACACTTCCAAAAGTCTCTGTTCGGGCGCCAGCTAAATAAAAGTATCGCGGGATGAAGTTTTTAAAAAGTTTTATTTTGAATAACACACATTGACTTTCAATTACAAGTATAAAAATTAAAACCTAACAGCAAGACTGACGGGCATAGTATCACTATACGTCACAACGGACGCGTACAAAATGTCTACCCAGGCTAGGTGGGGGCAGGTTTATATAGGGTAGCAAGAGGGATTAGCATAAAATTGTTTATTTATATTTCTAATGCCATTCAGGCTTACTTAACTATATATACAATTTATAAAGACGGATCAGCTGGTTAGGACACCTAAAAATGATGTATGATATATATATATATATATATATATATATATATATATATATATATATAGTGTAAGAATAATGGTGTATTAATTGGCTTTATAACTGTTATTTTCTCCTCCTATTATTCCTATCTATTCAACAAATAAAATAATCATGTAACTGTTATTATCGGTTATACATTTCCTCGTACAAAATTAATATATATTTTTTTTTAATTTATTAGTATTTGAATCTTGAACTCAAGCCCGTATCTACAATTCATAGTTTATTGGTTTCTCATTAAGTAATTATTTTGTTGATTTTTCTTCATGGCCCCTTCATATATGATTTAAATAGCTCATAGATATTGGGCAGTTCGTTCAGGGAACTGTTTCTGAAACATTAGCTTGGTCCCATCTGTGGGTGACCTGGTCAGCTGGAAAAGAGAGATAAGACAAAACAGAGTCTAGGCTCCACCAGCGACTTCCAGATTCCATTTTTTTCTTACCTTTTTTTTTTTTTTATATCCTGAAAACCATTTAGCATAATATCAATGGGACCTTGGTTTCTAAGTAAAGCTGATTAGAGAATATGCTGACAAAAAAAAAATGAAAATGAAGATGAGATGAACCTTTTTTTATTTATTGGTCTTTTATTTTAATAATGGTTATCTGTTATTAGAATAGATATATTGCTCTAGATTGCCCTATTTTCAAATTCAAACTGTAAATTAAAAATTTAAAAACACGCAGCTGTATTTCCTATTTAACAAGACAGGTGGTTAGGCTCATATAATTTTAAAACTATCTCTTTTAGAATAGAATAGAAAGAAAAAATTATTTTGGAACAATGTATCTTAAGAATACCATTGCATAACAGAAAATAAAAATATATCCTGGCCTAAAGATTTTTTAAAAATAAAACAAAATAAATAAAAGTGAAAACAAATTCACGTTGTGACAGAAAAAACTAGGAACTGAAAAAACAAATAGTCAATATAGAAATAAAATTATGAATAAAATTATTAAGAGGGAACAGAAAAAAAAAAATGTAAAGATAAGCATAGAAAATCAAATTTATTTATACGGAAACAAATCCATTATCATAAGATATTTATACATTGAGTCTAATGTTTTATGCCTGATATACTAGAATGGCATTCATTATGAGGCTTTATATAATTAGAAAGCGTCAGTTTGGAGAGAGAGAAGGTGGTGGATGTAGAGTGTTTTGAATGTTCCGGAGGAAGAAGCATTACGAGGAGGGAGAGAATTCAAGAGAGTAGAGAATCGGACAACAGTGGAATTGTAGCAACGGTTCTCTAGATTGCTAATTGTATGTAATCATTAGATTGAGGACTTGAATTGTAGGATACTGTAAATAAAAGGATGGTTCCGGGAGTTGATAATTTGGAAGAATAATATTCCAAAGAAGTATTCTCTGCGGAATGAGGAGGAGAGCCATCTTAACTCGGTGTAAATGTAGCAAATATAGGAATGTCTTGAGGACAAATCTAGAACCAAGGGCAAACCTCATAAAATAACTCATGGCCCATTTTAATGTCTTTTAGCTGTTTAGTAAGAAAAAATTACCTTCTTACGAACTACCATTGCAGTTTAACTGTAATATGTATAACTATTATTTAAGAGTTAATGATCAGGTATGCACAGTATTAATGGCATTCATTAGGGCTAAAAATATTAGATGCAAACAAAAATGATTTAGGTAAATAACAATGTATGAGGAAACAAATTTTGAAATTTAAATTTTAAGAAAAATATATATATCGTACCCTATAGTATTATATATTATAATTTTCAATTCGGTTTTATTAACTGTTTATTTTATGACAGTAAAATGTCAAACTCCTCAAATATTTTAACAAAATATCAACATTTATCAATCCTAAAAAGTATTTGATCTTATTTTTATGAACATTATATTTATTTTTTTCTAAATATTCACAAATGTATATATATTTATCGATATTCATAACATCACCGGGTCTTGTTTAGATTTGTGTTTTTAAGAAACGTGCTCTATACAATAATTAGATAAATGAACGGCTCATTTATACTAACTGCAAAATGGCGTGAGCAATGGTACGTGGAGTGATTTGGTTTGCGCCTGACGTTCTCATCGATCTCCTCACCTTGGTGACTAATGCATAATCACCTGAGTTATTTATTTCCAGTATCACTAGGTCATTTTTTCATTGTCCCTTTGAAGTTTCATCGATCACAAAAGTTCATAAAATGTTACTGAATTTATTTGTAAAATTTGTAGTGAAATAAAATCAGAAATATTCTGATACGTTTCACCTTATGAATAATATAATGAGATGCCACTATTTTGTAGAAACAATAACTTCTAAGCAATGACATCATCAGATAATGAAACAAGACACTTATAAACGCAGAAATAAAAAAATAAAAAAAGATCAAGTATTTATATAAAGACAAGGTACCTAATAAAACAAAACTAGCCTAAGGTTCTTAGGCAAAAAAAAAAAAAGAAAAAAAAAAGTATACTGCCAAACAAAAATAAATACTCCATTTTCTTTAGTCAAGGATAATGAAACGTATTATATATACGTTCATGAAACTGAAATTTATATATATGTATTATATATACTGTTCCTGAATATAAAGTCATGAAACTTAAACGTCGAATCACATCTGTACTGACAAATCATCTCACCCAAATCATAGAAATTTGTTTTAAACTAAAGAATTATCAAAAAAGTCTCCTCGAAAATTGAAGAAATAAGCAATATTATATATATATATATATATATATATATATATATATATATATACACAGAGAGAGAGAGAGAGAGAGAGAGAGAGAGAGAGAGAGAGAGAGAGAGAGAGAGAGAGAGAGAGAGAGAGAGAGAGAGAGAGAGAGAGAGAGAGAGAGAGAGAGAGAGAGAGACAGAGATTGTTCAAAGCAGCAGGGGTCTTTTTAAAAAGTGGTTTATTGAAAGAACAAACTAGGTACAAGGTTTCAAAAGTTACAAGCCTAATTACTGACTGACATAGCTTCTGGGTGGGGTCTCTCTAGTCAAGGGATAGGAGGGTTGAAATAAGGACTAGGAGGAAATGACTCACTGCTGAGGTTGCATGTGACTTGTCTCCTGGTTTTATCTCCCTTCTGAGGATTTAACGTTACTCTTGGAACGTTTAAAAAGATGGATTTTGCATTTACAATATTTTCCTTCACCGTCGTCTATAATCTTTTGAATACATTTATTTTCTAATCCTACTATGTTACTACAATAATATCCTTTTACATAGGTACATTTAGCTTTATAATATAGATTTTCTTTTTCTAATACTAACTTATTTTCTAATTGTTATTTAACTTATCATAAAATAATTTTTATTTTTATAAACAGGTATAGGCATAATTAAATGTCCTTTATATACATCTTTTACAATTGGTATTTTTACAAATACATGTATGGTATCTTGCATTTCTGTACAATATATATGGGAATTGTTCCATAACTATCTTTCATTATATATGAATGTATGATACCAATTTTACAAAATTTTATAGATATTGCTAAATTTTAGATTTTATCTTTAACATTGTTAATATGCATTAAAAAGTCATACGACTGTAAATCTAATTTTACTAAGTTAAAGTTACTTTTAATGATTTTAGAGTTAGTATTGATTCTTTCGATACCATTTTCATATTTATTTATCAATTCTTTATAAGTATTAATTAGGTTTAATTCATGTTTCTGCAACCATTAAATAATGGGAACATTATTCAATTAAAAACAGCTGATTAACATTCCATTTTATTCTCTAGTGAGTAAAAAATCCACTAAGCTTAACTGTAATTCTCTAGAGTGTAAAGTAAAATTTCAGTGCCACCTTAATACATACCTTAATACAAAGTTCATTATCGTGACTGCTTTCGGGGAAGCAGTTGTACCTACAACTTCTGGTATTCTCTCTCATTTTTCCCCACTTTAATTACGGGTGCTTGGTGTATGGGGGCTGTCTCTTGAGCTAGAGATGAGACTGAGGAGACTAATGAATTGTTTCATAAGATTTATCTTTGGGGTCAACAGACGGTCTCACGTATCTTGGCTGTACAAAGAGTTAGGGTGGCTTTTCCCCGATTTTCGACGGCAATACTTCCTCGGCACTTTCCTATTCCAACCATTAAAAACCAATAAACCTTCCTACTCTGCGTTCCTCCATTCACCACCTGAATACAAGATCCCAACCTTCCAACCCCCTCACATAGAACTGCCTCCTTTGAAAAATCCTTTGTTATCCGTGCTACCTCTTTTTGGAATTCCTTACCTATTCATATTCGCAAAGCCTCATCCTTAACTTCCTTTAAACATATTTTATTTATCCATCTCCTCGATTTTCAATCTTCCACAAAATTGTAAATAATATGTAAATGTACATAAGTGTGCTAAAATTGTTACTGTTGATTGTTTTTATTTATTTTATTTTTTATTTTCTATCTATTTATTTATTTTTAATATTTTTTTTTTATTAACTTTAATTTTTAATTTTTTTATTTCTTCTTTCTACTTTTGTCTTTTAATTTAATTATACTACTGATGTGCTGATTTAACTAATCTCAGCTAGACAATTGTACCTTTTATTGTGCACTTTAATTATTCTTAGGGGACAGTCTGTCTTAGAATAAAGTTTATTTTTCATTTTCATTTTTCATTATTATTTATTTATATAATTATTATTTTACCTAAAATCACAGTATTTTACATAAAATGAACAATTTAAATACATATTTAAACAATAGCAGGACTAATTTTGAAAAAAATTGAAAATAAAAGAAAAAACTGCTAATTGCAACCATTCGAAAGGTTATTACTTTTATTCCTTATTGGAAAGTACATATTTAAATTGAATTGCTATTAAGTTGAATTTAAATTAAATTAAGTTGAATAGTGACACAAGTTATGAAAAAACTCCTCCTAATATGAAAAAAAAGCAGATAATGTGATTAGTAATATTTTACCCAATAAATCACAAAAAATCTACAACATAAGGTTTAACAATTATAAAAAATAGTGTGTCAAAAACAAGATTAAAAATAGTTCAGAAAACATTCTTATTGCTTACTTTAATGGAATAGCTAAATCATACAAATCTTCATCATTATGGTTAATATATTCTATCTTGAAAAGTACTATATCAATAAATGAAAACATAGACATCAGTAAGTACTGATACAAGTGTATAAAACTCAAAATATTTATTTAAAAGGAAATCAGATAATTATAGACCAAAAAAATCTGAAGTATTTTCAAGAGATGAAATTAATAAATTTTTATTAGATGCTCCAAATGAAACATTTCTTATGATGAAGGTAAGCAAAAGTTTCTTCTATTTTGACTTCTAAATTGTTATGATAACAAAAATGTAAATTTACGGATTCAAGCATTGTTGCGATTTTTTTTTTTTTAGGTAGCTTTAATTATCAGAGTATCTGGGGACATCTGCATCCTTACTAGCTGACGAGGGAGGTGATTAAAAAACACGGAGGCTGGAAGAGTACTAGTGTGGTAGAAGGTTATGTAGACCGATCAATTGGCGCTAAAATGAATACTGCTTAGCTTATATTACAAGGAGGTTCACAAACCCATAAGCAATGTGTCGCTAACAGTTCAAATTCATAACGTCATAATTCATGAAATATTCATTTCAGCAATAATCTTTAGTCCAATGCAAGTCTTCTTAAATCAACCATTTATTTCTAACGCCTATAATTGTAATATTACAATTTTTATGATTATTATTATTATTTTATTATTATAATTATTTTGTGCCGGACTGATTTTGCCAAATTAATATTCTAAATATACTAAATTATTATACTAAATATTCTAAATTACAAAATTAAAAATTAAAAATAAATTAATATACTTGATCTTGACTTACAACGATGTATTCAGTGAACGCAACTTCCTTCACCTCCTTCCCTTCGATACTTAGCAAGAGGTTGTAGGTTCCATTGTTGCCAATTTTTTATTTTTTAGGTAGCTTTAATTACCGGAGTATCTGGGGCCTGCAGGTGCGGTGAACTTCTAAAAATGGAACAAAATCACATAAACCAAACAGATGAATACATAATAATTAATATCCCAATTTCAAAAAATAATGTACAGCATACCGTTTTAGTTTCCAATAAAATAGGACAATATGACTTCCAACAGTACTTAACACTCTGACCAAAACACACTCTACACCCTCGTTTATTTATTAAATACAGCAAGAAGGGTAAAAGTACAACACAACCGTTAGGTTGCGTATTTGTTTTTGTTTTTTTCAACGGTTGCAGAAAAATTGTAATATTTAACTCGAGTATAAAGAATTTTACTCACTCTCAGCAATTTACAGCACTCGCTTCGCTTCGCTCGCTCGTGCGTGTAAACCTTGCCTCGAGTGCGTAAAAGTACTTCTTTACACTCTTGTCAAATAAATAACTATTATTTTACTGAATTTTTCATTAAGAATTAATTGTTGTATTATATTATCACAATGTTCCTTATCTCCTGAATCTAAATTTCCTGAAATCCAAGAAATAGCCTTACCAAGACCGTTATTTAGCCCTCGTTTCTTTCTTGCCGAATTTTAAGTTTCCATTATTATTTTTATGTTTTCCATAGTATCAGTTATTATATCGTATATTCGAGATTTATTATATTTATAAGAATTTTGATTCAAATAGCTAACTTCATGTTTTAATTTAGACAAATTGTAGAGATGATAGATTTCATAAAATGTATTAATTATTTTTATTTCGTTGATTGGATAATGTAATATCCTACGTGATTGAGATACATCTGTGATTCTAATTGCTGTTGTATGATTCATCTGTATCATCATCATCACGAGGATTAGAAGGACCCTCATCTGGAAAAGAGAAATATTTCTTCTTACGTTTTTTATTAGGTCGTTTAATTTCATTTATGTGAGTTTTAATTTGTCTATTTTTATTACCTTGTAGAATCAAGTTTACTTTTTTGTATTGATCTTGAGCTTTAATTCTACTCTGAGGATTTTTATAGTAAATGGTTTCTTCCTTAGTTACATCAGGTATTTCTTCTCGATTTTTACAGTACAGGTTAGGTAGTGAAAGAGTGCAGATTCTTTTTGATATTAGGTATATTGTATCTAAGAACATCAATCATTAATTCCTCGAATAGTTTGTTTGGAGTGGGAGTAATTTCATATTTTGTTTTTAGGGGTTTTCTATCATATTTGGTTAATTTACAAATTTTACATTTATTAATAAATTCAGTTATTTTGTCCTTCTTATCGGGATAATTATATTCGCGTTTTAATTTTTCTAGCGTTTCAATCATTCCTCTATGGCATGTTTTTCCTAAGTGATATTGTGATATGAGTTCTAGTCCCACATCCGAATTGTCTATATCTTTAAGCCTGGTAAAATATCTCTTGAATTTGTTATTAGGATAATGATAAGTTATAATTTCTTTAAATGCTAAATAGTAATTTTCAAATTCTTGTTCTAATGCTTTAATTTTTGTCTGACACAATAAACCGTATGTGGTGTTTGGTTTAATTATTTCCAAAAGTAAATCTTCAATATCTTCTTTATCTCTAATTTTTAAAATATATCTATTCTTATTAAAGGGTTTTTCAAATTCTACCTTATTTGTCTTATTTCTTTGTATGGTTATTTGATGTTTTTCCACGTTAATAGCTTTTTCTTTTTCAACGTATAAAAATTGTTCGTTTGACGATTCTTTGAAATGACATGTTTCTAAGCTTTCTGTTTATATTTGTGCTTCGTCATCTTGTGGTGGTAATGTTCTTAATTCCTGCATTAGAGCTTCGTACTCTGAGGAAGTATCTCTTATGTCCGTTTCTCTTATTTCATCTATCTCTGATTCATTGTCTAATGCGTTAGGTTCTGAATTTCTTGACAGTGCATCTGCTACTAAATTCGTTTTACCCTTAATATGCACAATATCAAACTCGAATTCTTGTAACTTCCAAATCCATTTCATTATTCGAGAATTTCCATTTTTCATGAAAGGACAGATCCTAATGGCTCATTGCTTGCATCTGTAGTTAGGATGAATTGTTTCTTCTAATCAGGATAAGATAAGATTGGAGTATTTGATATTAGTTCAATTAAAGTATGAAATGATTGTCGAAATGGTTCTGAATTAAAATTTTGATTAACTAATGCACTACTCATAGGTCTAGTTATTTTCGCGTAGTTTGTTATAAATTTTCTATAATATCCCGTTATACAGAGAAATTGACGTGTGTTTTTCTCATCTTCAGGTAGTGGGAATTTTTGACTAGCCTCTATTTTATTTGGGTCAGTTTTTAATCCAAATTCTGTTACAATGTAACCTAAGAAGTTTAACTCGGTCTTGAAAAATTCTGTCTTATCTAGTTGGATAGATAAGTTATGTAGTTTTAGTCTCAGTAGTACTTTTTATATATGTTCTAAATGAGTTTGTTCACCTTTTAAATAAATTATAATATCGTCCACATATACCATTGTATTTTCTAAATTTTCAATTGTCGTCGTTATCAATCGGTTGAATGAGGGAGGTCCATTACATAAACCAAAAGGGAGATGCACGAATTATTAGTGTCCTTATTCTGTTAAAAACGCAGTCTTTGGAATTGAACTTTCTTCCATCATAATTTGATGAAATCCGGATGTTAAGTCTATTGTATAAAATATTTAGCACCCTTTAATCTATTTAGTACATCCTCTACATGCGGAAGTAGAAATTTATCTTTAATGGTGTTTTGGTTTAATTTTCGATAATCTATTACCATACGGACTTTTTTCTTGCCACTCGCATCCGATTTCTTTGGCACTATCCATAATGGTGAATTGCATGAATGATTACTTGGGCGTATTATTCCGTCACGCAATAGTTCATTTACCTCTATATTTATTTGTTCTTTAAATTGTTCGTGGTATCTATTGTTTCGAGTATAAATAGGGTTTTAACTTATAGTCTCAGTTTTATGTTTAAGTAAATTTGTGGTTTTTAATTGTTCACTATCTTTTTTTATTATTTCACCGTTTATTTTTATCATTTAAACTAATTTATCAAATATTTCATTTTTTATCTGTTCATGTCTTATGACAATACTAATTTCATCTTCGTTTTCCATAAAAAAATACTTATTTTTTCTTCCATAATAAAATACTTATTTTATTTTCTGGTATTTACTTTCCTCTATGGAAAATTCACTATTAAAATCTTTATAATTTACGCTCATTTAGTTCTTTTTTTACAATAAATGCGAGCATCTAAATTCTTAAGTGTTTGGTATCCCAATAACATATGGAATCGGTTAGAGAATGGGAATATTAAAAATTTGGAAACAGCATTTACACCAAGATTGTATTTAAGCGATAGTAGAACACTATGTGTTCCTCCTCCTATACCCGTAGGCGTTTTTAAGTAAAACGTTTCATTAGTTAATTCTACATTCTTTGGGTCTATATCCGGGTGTATATAATTTTTCGTAGTGCCGGTGTCTATCAACCATTTATTGCCGATGTCATCAACTAATCTTGGGAAATCGTTTTCATTATTAATTTCGTTTAGACAGTACCCGGGGGTCGATCCGTACTAGAGCTTGGATCTAAAAACTGTTCTTGTTTAGATTCTAATTTCTCTATTCTTTCTGTGAAGTGTTTTTTATAGCGTCTTTTTTATCATCCAAATGATGTTCTTTATCTGACACGGTCCTCATTTACACTGTGTTTGAGTCTGGTTGCGTTTGATTATTTGTTTGTGGTTTATTAAAGAATTTTTATTGGTCTTGTGGTGACCATTGTTGATTATGTATAGGTTGTTGCGGATGTTTATTATGATGTTTATTGTTCCATACCGGTTTTTGTTGGTATCCATACGGATTTTGATAATGTTTAAAATTGTTTTTCATACCTAGCCATTTCAGCGACCTTATCTTCTATTTCGATATTCTCGCAAACAAATCGTACCGTTTCACAGCTAGTCTATCTATGAAATCTCAAGGATTCTCGGTTTGATAACTGTGAGTATTTAAGATTGCTGCGATTAATTGTTCTCTTGATCGCGTATCTTGATATTTCTCTTCTAAGTATTTTATTATTTCCTCTACTTGTCCACATTATTTGTCATATGTCGCGATTTTTGCTCTTTCTTTTTGTACGGTCAATTAGTTTTTGAAATTAGTTTCTTTGAATGGATTACCCTGTTTGCAATAGAGCCCTAAATTATATCTAGTAGTCCTAACAATATCTACTAACTGTAATGGATTTCCGTCATATTCCGGAATTAATTTAAAATCGTATTCTTTAATTTCTAATCTCATGTTTTCTGGATCTGTTGTGTCATAATTTCTTTAATTATTAAGTCTATCTTGTAAATTAAATGACATGAATTAATAAAGTAGTGAAAATGTATAACATTAGACAAATAAAATAATGTAAAATAATTTTAGAATATAAAATAAAATTTATACTATGTGACAAAAGGATAAATTTATAATGTAAAATAAACTATGTTTGTACCTTTATACAAAGTTGTCTTCTTCTCTTGAATACCTCAGAATACCTTTTATCGATTCAAACCTTGTTCCAATTTATTTCGATGTTCTAGTCGCTATTTTTAGAGGGGAAAGGTTATTCTCCTACATTTACTGAGAAACTCTAAATCCCTGTTCAAACTAATATTAACTCCTGTTTACCTTCTAATATTAAAATGAGCAACAAGGAAATAATGAAGTGGAAATAAGAAAATATCGAAATATAAGACACTAAATCAATTATGAATTAATATTAATTTAATCAACATTTAATATACTACTGAACCACCAGTAAAGTTAATTCCTGATGAACTTTCTGTCAGGGAAGTGAAAATAACAAATTATAAATATAAAAAAGACAGAATCCTTAATTATTCATTTGGCATAACTCCTATTTATTTAACATTTGTAGCTACATGTTTCGGAGACAATGTTCCATCATCAGGCTTCTAATTTTTTTTTAAAACACATTAATCCATAACATTATACCAATAGTTCTACAATTATATAGTAATGTGTCATTTACCTCTTAATCTGTGATTACTTTCACATTGTCAATTCTCCATGTTCTAAGCCATTATATAATATAAGACTAGGATTCTAGTTGAAAGTGATGATGTTAATTTCTGCTATATTTTCTAAAGGGAAGTGGAAATAAGAAAACATGAAACCTTTGGTATACTTTCTCACATTTATTTATAAACTAATATGTTTTATTGAATTAATTATACAATCTGTCTCACTTTAGGACAAAAAGTAATATGGATGACAAAGAATCCATTCACAAAATATGTATACTGAAATTTTATCACTGAAATCGAAACAACAAATAAAAATATATAAAACACCAAATCCATGTACAAATAAATCTTGTTAAGTTTTGTAACACTTTTACAAGCTTTAAATTTTATCACTTAAATTGATAGAACAAATATAAATATGTAAAACACCAAATCCATCTACAAATATCTTCTTAAGTTTTGTAACACTTTTACACATAAGATAAGATGAAATAAGAAAACATGAATTGATAAAACACTTAATCCTCGTGTTGTTAACTTCTGTTTCACCTA
This sequence comes from Euschistus heros, assembly GCA_003667255.2. Taxonomy (NCBI): domain Eukaryota; kingdom Metazoa; phylum Arthropoda; class Insecta; order Hemiptera; family Pentatomidae; genus Euschistus; species Euschistus heros. The sequence goes on from RCWM02000248.1 coordinate 1,103,941, forward strand.
TTTACATTTAAGAATTCTAATTATCAACATAACAAACTAAACAACCCAATCCAAGTTGAAACTGAAGAAGTGGTTGTTTGTTTACATGTGAGGTTATAGGAATGAACTGTAGAAAAATGTAAACATGAAGTGAAAGTGTAAAGATTGAACTGGTCAGTGTAGCGCGGGTCAAGCAAATTTGGTGGTGTCAGCCATCCGAACATTGACCTTATATACATATATATATATATTTGCTATATATAGTTAGCAACTGTCACTAATAAAACTTAAAAAAAAAGAAAAGGTAATAAGAAACTCACGCTAAATAGACTGAATATCAACTGACTTTATTGGCTCAGTAAAGCTAAATTTATAGTATTTGCTGAGTTTACAAGATTAAGAATAGGATTAAGGCTAATACTGCTATGCTTCGGTCTTCGACTCCCCCCTACCAGTTTTTGGACATTCTGCATAAACTATATAATTTGGCCACTTAATACCAGAAAGGTATTAAGGGGTTCTTTGATTAATCCTAATATGGTCTAGGGCCGAAGCACACAGATAAGCTTAGGTAATCCTAATATTACACAATACCTCTAATATCATAATTCCTAAGTTTAAAAAAATAAAAATAAATCTTTATTTACATTTAACTCGAATCTTAAATCTAACTTATACTAGATAGTCACAAAAAAATAAAATAAAAATAAAACAAACACTTTTTCCATTAAAATCACACGCACGCTCGCACACATTTATAATAAGCTAACTAAATCTATAACTTCTATATACAAAAAATCACTAACAACAAGAAAGAAAAAAAAACTCCTCGAAACCAAAATAATTATTCCCTATATTTACAGAGTCTACTGTTACTGCTAATGCACATTTTGCCACCTAAAAAAAACAAAAAAAAAAACTGACTCTATGAAGGACATTTATCATAAGTATAATAAAAACTAAAAACAAATAAAAACACATCCTCTTAAATATAAAAATAATTTTTTTCTGCAACGGGCCACTCCAGAACTCAAGAGATAATATGCTCCTTAATGGGGAGTCGCAATTTTTTAATGATAACATTACTTCTCTTCCTCGGTTCCTGCACACTCTGAATCGTGATTATGTTATACTCACGTATGGCAAGCACTCTGAATTGACCCTCGTAGCGGAGTAACTCTTTGTCTCGGTTAGAACTTTCCTTGCGGTATACTACCACCCCGATTTTTAATTTCCCTGTGACGTCGCGGACTTTTAAATTACCCCTTTCCACCCTTTGCTTCTTTTCTTTAACGATCCGTCCCCGAAATTTCTCCCACAACTTCCCCAGTGCCGCCCGCCTAGCTAGTACCAAATTCACCTCCTCCTCGTTCGCTGTGTCCCTAATATTTCTGCGTCGCTCTCGAAGCCCAAAAATGGTTTCAAAGGGCGAGAATCCGGCTCCCGCGTGAATAGAGCTATTATATGCGGCAATCGCCTTTTCCATCCCTACATCGGGTTCCAAGCCTTTTTCCGTCTGATATATTATGAGGTGGTCACTCAGCGTCCCGCGGAGTCTTTCGATCCCGCCTCTACTCTTAAGATGTCCCGGGGAGTTGATATGCCAATGGATATCAAGTTCTTTGGCTTCTGCCCTAATTTGCGAGTTATCGAACTCTAATCCTCCATCAGAGGAAATTCGTTCTGGTACCCTGTAAAAACGGAACTATGTTCTTAGGGCCCCTAATACTGCCTCTGCTGATTTTTGACTTGACCAAATGTGCCTGACCCAATTTACTGAACTTATCCACCATAAGTCTGAACTTATCTTGCACCGTTTCTACCAAACGGGTACACCTAATGAATGTTCGGTCCATCCCTAATTTCTCTGATCGCCATAGTCGCTTGATCTTTTCCCGGACCGTGGAATTACCGACATATAGATGGTAAGTCATGCCCGGCTTGGACGCATCTTTAAGAGCCCTACAAATGACCTTCTCGCTAACTCCCGGTTGTGACAGAAGGGTCGTTATGTCGCTCCTTCCGTACCACGAATATTCTATTTTTAGCAGCCCCTCTGTTCTTGTTTTCTAAATGATATGCCGTTTTTTATCATTTATAATCTCCTCTACTTCCTATTCATTATCAGTTAGACAAAACTGATTTTTTTAAACGGCAATTAAAATTTTTAGGCTACATTGTAACACCGGAAGGCTTAAGAACCGACCCCAACAAAATAGAAGCGATCCTAAATTTTCCTTTACCACATGATGGAAAAACGACATGTCAATTTCTGGGTATGACAGGTTATTATCGAAAATTTGTAAAAGGATACGCAAAAATAACTAAACTAAAGATTGACATAATATCTTTACAAACGAAAGTTTATAAAACGACAGAAATAAAGAACGCATGTAAAGCCTTAATCGATCTAATGACAAATGCACCAATTCTAAATTATCCGGATTGGAACAAACAATTTATTCTTACTACGGATGCAAGTAATCAAGCTTTAGGATCAGTATTATCACAAAAGGACGAGAATGATGTAGAACACCCTATAGAATTTGCCTCGAGAGTTCTGCAAAAAGCTGAACTTAACTATAGTACAATCGAAAAGGAATTGTTAGCTGTAATATGGGCAACACAACATTTCAAACCCTATTTTTATGGTACCAAATTCTTATTACAGACAGACCATAAACCATTGACATGGATATTCACGATGAAAAATGGAAACACGAGAATAATGAAGTTGATATGGAAACTGCAAGAATTTGAGTTCGATATAAAACACGTACAGGGAAAGACAAATCATGTAGCAGACGCGCTTTCAAGAAATAGTCAAATAACAGAATTAAACCTTTCCGAAGAAATGGATCTAGACGAAGTCTTACAACAACCTATCAGGCATTCACCAGAATACGAATCACTAATGCAAGAATTGGAGATGCCACTGACACGAGAAAACTCAGAAGATCTTGAAACGATTCACTCACAAGAATCTAGCGCAGCGCAAGTATGGTTATGCGAACCAGACAAATGCATTAACATAGAAAAATATCAATTAGTAATAAAGAGAGGTAACGAAAAATACGAATATACTAAACCATTTAAGAAAAAAACAGATATACAATACATGTGATTAACAAACAAGGAATTAAAGAACATTTAGAAGAAATACTACAACCCGGAACGACATATGGAGTATACTGTTCTTCAAATCAAACGGTACTAGAAGATATTCTAAACGAATACTTTGAAGAATTGAGAAGAATCATAGAATCAGAATACCCCACAGTCAAAATCAAAAGATATTACTTAATGAACACAGACGTAGAAATCGAAGAAGAACAAGAAAATATCATCTCCAATTACTACCTTGGAAAAACCCAACATAGAGGAATAGGAGAAACATATGAAAAGCTCAAAAGGGAATATTATTTTCCTCGGATGAAAGATAAGATAGATGACGCCTCTATGCAAGCTCACAACTCTGATCATGGTTCTAGCTCTGATTGAGAAGATCCAAGCGATTGAAGTGCATGATCTGACTAACTCGCCAGGAATACTTCATTATTATATAAATGATATAAAAGTTATAAATTCTTATTTTGAAACATATCATTTCTTTAACATTAGTTATTTAGAAATTGAATTAGAGAACATATATAACCATTTAAAATTTTTTAAAAGAACATTATCTTTATTCTATACTAAAAGATTTAACCAATAATGTTAATCATCAATTAGAACTATTACAATATAAGCATAGGACAAAAAGAGGATTAATTAACGGTTTAGGAAGTATAATTAGTTGGCTAACTGGCAATATGGATGCCAATGATAAAGCACACTACGATAAAATAATAGGAACGATAGAAGAAAATAATTATAGAATTGAACATAATATAGAAACCTCAGTTAATATTGACAAACAATTAATATCTGATTATAAATATAAAATTAAAACACTAAATAAAAATTTCGAGCTTATCACCAATAATACGATGACATTAAAAACAAATGAAGACGCTTATAATTTATACATACATATTAGTATTAGAGTAGTTTTTTTCAAGTTTTGACATGAAACTGTAATCATTAACAAAACATATACTAGATGTACATATTTGTACAGTTGTAAATTTCAATAAATAAGATGAAAAAAAAAAATCCTGATATTTTACCTATGAATTTTACTTTAGACATCGTTCCAGTAAGTGTCTGCTCTGTGGTTTTCCGTGTAAATATATATATATATATATATATATATATATATATATATATATATGAATATATATATATATATATATATACGAGGGTAAGTCAATAATTATCCGCAATATAGCTATATTTTTGTTTATGTTGGCAGTACTGTTCTTTTGTGTTGATGGCGCATGCTTTGTTTATTCGTTGTTATGTTTATGTGCGTATCAAGCTGGTAGGTTAGTTTTGTTATCGCTGTCGTGCTGTTAATAATGGCCGCTTCACTTTCTATTTGCACCAAAGAAGAGCAACGTTCAGTGATCCGTTTTTTGTGGTCGGAAGGTGTATCAGGGGCCGAATTTCATCGAAGACTTTTGGTACAGTACGGGAACAATTGTTTGCCACAACGGAGTGTCTATGAATGGATTGAAAAATTCAAAAATGGTCGCACAAGTGTTACGCAAAATGAAGGAGCTGGACGACCAGTTACCGCCATAAACGAGGAAAACATTGAGCGTTCACGTGAAATGATTCTCTCAGACAGACGGATAACTGTTGACGACGTGGCAAATCGTCTGCAAATTAGCCACGGTTCTGCCTACGAAATCATTTACAGCAGACTTGGGTTTCATAAAGTTTGTGCAAGATGGGTTCCAAAACAACTGACACAGTTGCATAAACAAACGCGCTTGGACGTGTGCACAAAACATTTGGATCGCTATGTTAACGAAGGGGACAACTTCTTAGACAGGATCGTTACTGGTGACGAAACATGGATCCATCATTACGAGCCGGAGAGTAAACGGCAGAGTATGGAATGGAAACATCCAAATTCGCCGTGCAAGAAAAAATTCAAAACCCAACCGTCCGCAGGAAAACTTATGCTTACGGTTTTTTGGGACTCACAAGGTCCATTACTGGAACATTATCAGGAAAGGGGCACAACAATAAACAGTGAACGTTACAGTGAGATGCTTACTGCTAAGCTGAAGCCTGCAATTCGAAGCAAACGCCGAGGACTGCTGTCAAAAGGCGTTGTGTTGTTGCACGACAATGCCCGTCCGCATACAGCTGCTCACACTGTGGAAACGCTTCAGAAACTCAATTTTGAAGTATTGAATCATCCTCCATATAGTCCCGATCTCGCTCCATCTGATTTTCACTTGTTTGGTCCACTCAAACAGGCAATTAGGGGCCGTCGATTTGCCTCGGACGAAGCATTGAAAGAAGCGGTGCATTCCTGGCTCGCATCTCAACCCAAAACCTTCTTCCATGAGGGCATAGGGAAACTTGAACAACGTTGAAACAAGTGCGTTGAAAAGCAAGGGGACTATGTCGAAAAATGATGTACTTGTAAGTTTCCTATTTCATTTCAATAAAATTTTATAACTATATTGCGGATAATTATTGACTTACCCTCGTATATATATTTTTTTTGAATTATATATATATATATATATATATATATATATATATATATATATATATATATATATGGATAAATTTCTTGACTGTTACTATTAAATGTTTATTAAGGTTCTTGAGGTTCAGTCATAAAATAAACAATCAACTATTTTGGCGACGTTTCGAGACTATATTGTTCTCATAATCATGCCAATGTTACTGGTGGATATGAATAGACTATATTCTTATAGTCTATGAATAGTCTATTCATATCCACCAGTAACATTGGCATGATTATGAGAACAATATAGTCTCGAAACGTCGCCAAAATAGTTGATTTTTTATTTTATGACTGAACCTCAAGAACCTCAATAAACATATATATATATATATATATATATATATATATATATATATATATATATATATATATATATATATATATATATATAATTACACGGAAAATCACAGAGCAGACACTTACTGGAACGATGTCTAAAGTAAAATTCATAGGTGAAATATCAGGTTTTTTTTTTTTTTCATCTTATTTATTGAAATTTACAACTGTACAAATATGTACATCTAGTATATGTGTTGTTAATGATTAATGTTTTTATATATATATATATATATATATATATATATATATATATATATATATATTTTTTTTTTTTTTTTTTTTTTTTTTTTTTTTTTTTTTTTTTTTCTTTTTTTTCGTTAGGGCCATCTATGGACCACGGTGCTTGTGCTTTAGATTTTTCTTAATGTCATCTTCGTTGCTTGTCACGATTGGTGTTCTTAGTGGGGGGTTCAGCAGCTGCTTTCTTGTTGGTACCTCGAGCTTTTCTGATGGCCCAGTAGTCCTTCATTTTCCGGCTAAATTCAACCCTGCGTTCCTCAGACCATTTCCTGGTTTCGTCTTTTGGTCTGTGGGTAACTTTTGTGAGGGATGTTATGAAGGATTTAGTTTTAAGAGTTTTATAAGTCATTTTGATTTATATGGAGTTCCGAAAGACCCTTCTCCACTTGCTTCATCCACAAGAATCCAGTAGTTTTGCCCTTGCTAGCAGCCTTGAAGATCCTATGGGATAGCCACTTTGAGTCCATTCTGGACAGATGTCCGTAAAAAGCCAGTCGCCTTCTTCTGATGGCATCAATGAAATTTTCTTGGTGCTTATACAGATCACAATCTGGTTGATACCATCGGCTTCCAGCTAGTCGAATTCTTGGTCCTACTATCCGTCTCGGGAACTTTCTTTCTTGTACCTCGAGGGCTCTTAGTGGGGACTTCTTATTTAAATATAGGCCCTCTGTTGTATAGAGGACTGAGGGTCTGACTACTGCATTGTAGTGTCTTAGTTTGACATTCATCGACAAATTTTTTGAAGCATGCAGTTTTCTACAGGCATGGTAAGCCTTATCTTGTTTGAGTTCTTCTGTGTTCAAAAGCCATTGATTCGCTTAGGTCCTCTGAAAACCATTCCCCTAGGTACTTAATAATTTTGAATCTCTTGATGTAGATATTATCACTGACTCTCATCATTCTAGGGGTATCTTTAATGTTAGTAACGAACTCGGTCTTTCCTATGTTGATATATATATATATCTGTGTGTGTGTGTGTGTGTGTGTGTGTGTGTGTGTGTGTGTGTGTGTGTTTAGTAAGTTTCTTGAAGTTCAGTCAATAAATAAAGACAACCCTGTCGTTTCAAGACTATATTGTTCTCATAATTACGCCCTTCAGTGAAAAAACAGGTTAAAATAAAATTATATACGTTATACAAGTTATTTCAAAACGTAAAGTTAGCTACAATATAAGTAAGTATATAATAACATGGGTTAAAAAAATAAAAATATATATAATTACAGAATATAGAGGAGTCTGAAACTACTTGCATTGTTACTGGTGGTTATGGTATCGACTAACTAAATTCTAACAATTCTAGTACACAACTGACCTGGGGAATTTTCGAAAAACAGTTACAAGGCTTGGGCGGATTTTCCAACTGGTATTCCCACAGATGCAGGTATAAGAAGGCTTTCCGTATTTAGGTGTAATATACTTATAAATGGATAAATGATTTGTATGATGTATATTAATGTAAATGTATATTATTGATCTGAATGTATTAAATTCAGAACCTTACTAAACGTTTAATAGTAGCAGTCGAGAAATTTATCCATACACACTATATATATATATATATATATATATATATATATAATATTATATCCTTTACTTAATCTTGTTAATACATGTGAGCAGGTTAGTCAATTTTCCTTTATTTCGAGAAAATGAAGGTTTTGTAAACGTTCTTATTAAAAACTAGATAAGCAAGAAAGAATGGATTCTGTTTCAATTTTATACAATACTTTAAAGTTTAAAAAAATGGGTGTTGCAAGTTTTAATAATACTTTATCAATTGGTTTCAAAGAGCTTAAATCTATTAGGTCAGTTTTGTTATAAATAAAATAAAACTCCGTTGAGAGTGATAGTGGTGTAAGTAAAATTTCCTTTAGTATGAGAAAAATCAATATTTTCTAAATGTTCTTATTGTACCCAAAAATTACGTAAAAAAAAAAAAAAAAATCATAACGTGCTTGGAGAGTTAGGCTCGGTTTTTTAATTTTTTTTTTCCAACGTTTTATTCTTTTTTTTTTTAAGTCGGGAAATAAGTCTAAGTTATGTTTTTAGTAACTATTTTTGAACCTGAAAATGCAATTACACCATTCCCATAATTAACAAAGAAAGATAAGAAGAATGGAGTCACCAATAGTAAAAATTGTTTAACCATCTTTGGTTCGAAACAAGTTAGTGCAAACTTCTTCCAAATCCTAATATTGCTTCAAACCTAAGATACATTATATAATTTGACTAATCAGTTTTAGGTAGAATATTTTAACTGTTTTATATAACTTCAAATTCTTCACCAAAGTTGTTAGTAATAAATATTACCTGGTTTACTTTTTTACTTCAAACGAAATTAATTTATTTAACTTTTATCTAATGGCAGTAAATTTAGTTGGCTTTACAGTCCATTGTAGGAACAAAAACATATATATGTATAAAAAACAAAAAGTGTTTCCTATTAAATATTCATTATTTTGCAACAGATATTCTAGAAAATCTAATCCCACCTCCCAAATCTATTAGTGTGCAAAAATACATAAAAGTCATGTGTCACATGTATTTGAGATTTATTTTAAAATGCACTTCGCGCAGTTTGCGCATCTGTAGCGAACGCTAGATACTACATTATAACTTCAACAAGGTATCGATTCTTAACAAAATTTAATTTAGAGCATAAATTTCAAATAAAAATAGGTGTTCATATATGTTATTTTTTTTATTATTATAGTTGCGCTCGTTAGAGCGATGCGCACTTGTGCCAAGTTTACAAAATTTAAATCTACTTAAAAAATATCAAAGTGGGGTTACATGATAACTTTTTGCTCTATTTCATAACATAAGAAAAAGAAATGGGGATTAAAATTTAGAGGGATACCCGGCAGAATTTGTCGCCCGATTTGCTCGCTTCACTCATAAGATTTTAAAAAATATGACAAAATAAAAATTTCTCAACCTGAAAACATGAATAATTTGACACCAAATTTGAGCCTTTGTGACTACCAGTTGTTGAGTTATAGAGATTATCAGAACAGCGCCACATCGATTATTGCCGCTCTTCTCCCGCCTAAACCTAATACAATCCCGGGTGGCAACGTGCAGTTTCATGGCCAGTAGGTCATCCTGAACAATAATGAGAAGAGAAACATCGGTGCATGATTTTTGTACACTCAACCACACTCAGCGCATAGACCTATTGACTTACACCATTCTCATTCATAATAGATATTCGTTTTTGTTAAATTTGATAGTGATATTGGATTTTTACTGTATTAAGGTAAAGAGTTCAACATAATTGACAATGCCAATTAATAGAGCAGTGGTAAAGGAGCAATAATAGTGAATAATTCCAATTTTCAAACTTTTTGACTTTAAAACCACTTTCATTATCATCGGTTCATGTAAATAGAACAAACTGTATATAATGAACTTAAGTAAAAGAATAAAGTCAATCTTTGTACTTGTGTGAATTCTTTCACTCCCTTATGTCCTTTATGTTATATATATAAGGATATTGATAATTTGTTAAAAGAATGTAACATAGAAGTGCCTAGAGATATCGAATACAAACCTGGCAAAGGATAAACATTTGATTCACATGTGAATTTTGACTTGTGGATCTCAGGGGAAAAAGGAATGGAGAACTGGGGAAATTTTATCCAAAGTGGGGAAACTTAACCCCCCCCCCCACTGGGGAAATAAATTATGGCACCTAGCAATACGGCTTAGTCCATATTTTCAACCTTGGTCCACTTCCTATCGGGCTTCTTCCGCGTTTTGCCTCTCCATCCTCTATCAGAAGCTCCTCCAAAATAGACATCCTATCTATCAATCTAACCTGTAAATTTATATAATTGAATTTTTAGACCTTATTCCATAACTTGTTCTTTTTTAATTTGCCGTCCTGTTGACAAAGGACAAGTTGGTACAGAGGTTACAGGTAACAGGACTATTCGGATGTAACAGGACTGTTACAGGACCTAATCGGATGCCCCCAAAGCTCAGCTTGGCTTTCAATACATGGTAATTACCAAAATATTGTTTGATATTTAGATATAATCTTAATATACAGACAGCACAACCAAACTGGAGATAAATTATTTCATTCATCTTAACTAACCTCATTTAGATTAATATTCTTATATCCTTAAGAATTCATTGAAAAGTTCGTTTTTTTAGCTTAAAGGCTCAGTAGGTTTTGCTCTTATGGATTTGATTTTTTGTTCCTCATTAGGCTATTTAATTTAATGCTTGTAGGGAAGGCTCTAGAGCTGGGATTAATTCTGATCCTTTTCTTGGGAGAAGGCCCGCAATCTCATTACCTTTGATCCTCTCATGTTCCTGGGTCCACTCTAGGTTAATCTTATTGCCCTTCGCCAGCTGTTCAACGATACCTAGGCAGTTCCAGACCTGACATGGGGTAAATATAAAGGAATTGATCGCTTTCAACCTTCCTAGGACGGGGTGGATTGTAAAACGTTAAGAACTGAGTGGGTTGCGCTCGCACCCCAAATTTAAATTTCAATTTTACATACTAAACCTCAATTAATATTTTTTCTTTTATTGTTTATTATATAGTATATTTAGGTATATTATAGGTTAAAATAAAATAAAAACGAATATAAAAATAATTGTTGTTTATTAATTAATAAATTGTTAAATAAATTTGTACATTTTCATCATAAAAATGATTGTTTAACAAAAAATTGTTAGTAATAAAATAAATTTACTTTTATTATTATAAAAAAGATGAAAGCAAAACAATATTAAAAAAAGGAATAAAATAAAAAAAAAATTATTAATTTTCAGCATTTATACACACAGTATGTTTTGGACATATTAATTGTCCACAGCTATTACACGAAATTTTTACTTTGGAATCGATTTTCCGAGGACACAAGTAGCATCTTCCCCTACTTTGGGGCCTAGTTGCTGTAGCATTCGACGTTGAAGACTTGGGTTCTTGATTTTATTCAATGTCGATGCACTTTTCCACCATTCTTATTGTGTCTCCTTTCAGCCTTATGCATAAATTTGGATTATTCAATCTTTCTCTAATTAGCAGTTCTGTTAATTTTTCCCCAACTCCAAAAGAAAAATCAGCCTTCTGTCAAGGGAAGAAATTTTCTAATCAGGATGGAGTTTCGTCCACACAATATATGCATTTAGCCCTGCAATATCTAATGAATTCATAAAAATCTTCATTTGCCATCTTTTAGTTTGCTGTTTTGTAGAATATTCTGCTACCATTTTGTCGAGAGTGTCTACAGTAACTTTGGTAGCATTATATGTAATGATAATTTCTGTTTTTTTGTCTCATCAATTATAATATTGTTTGTGTGGTATTCGCTTGATAATAGTATTACACATTTATTTGGTTTGGGTACATCTGATACTAATGTAATTTCACTTTATACTAAACTATATTAGGTCACCCGGGAAAAAAAGCGGGGAATTCTGGTTACATTTCGGCCTCAAAACTATTCAATTTACGTTTACTTTTGAGATATTCAAAAATTAGGATATACAAGACTAAAAAGATAAGAAACTGGTGATCGTTTTGGCCTTCTTCAACATTTACTAGTCAAACACTGTAAGATGCTGAATAATTAAAATAGGCTCATTTAGAATTGTACCTATTTGAACATACGAAGTTGAGCTCTGGGGCTCCACTAAACCATTTAATTCATCTCGTATCGATTTCTTAAATCTGAAATCCTTGGAAAATCCTTAATGCTCCTTACTTTGTCACAAATAAACTTGTCCATTAAGACCTCAATCTTTCATATGTTGCTGATTTTGCCCAAACTAGATACCTATCCTTTCATAGTACACTCTATAATCATTCAAGTTCTCTACTCTCTCAACTTGCTTTCCCTTCTATCCTCGATAACCCTTGGACGCCTCTGACTCTGAAAAGAAGATGGTCTTGAGACCTTTTCATATAGAACTTTTTTTGAAGTATCATCAGCTTTTTACATTTTCATTAAAAATAATATAAATGTGCAGAAGGATAGTATAATACACTGTCGATAAAAATATTAAACAAAGATAAAAATATCAAAAAAACAAAGGGCATATAATTGTAGAAAGTAGTATTTTTGTTTTAAATCAATTAAAATTGGCAGCTGTACACAAAAATACATCTAGTAAACATGAAGATAATAATCGAAATAAAATTGCGATTGCTTTAAAAAAAAATATACCTATTTTGAGTACTTCATAAAAATTCTATATTACGATACAAGCCCATCATCTTTTCAGACAGTAAAGTAATTGTTTAAACTGATATAACTGTATTTATAAAATATTTATAAATACATATTTTATCCGTATTCAGTAAAATAAAAATATTTTTTTAATATTGATTTATTGATATATGTTTTAATATGATTAAAAGAAAATATGTCAATGAGCAACTGCTGTTAATTGAATAAAACTTCAAAAACTACAATACACACGATTTATATAAGAATTTCGCGAACCAGGTCAAAGGGTATTCACCACAGAACCTTTGCTTTCGAAAACAATATGGTAAATTGGCCCTGACAAATAAAGAAAATTGTCAAGTTTTAGCCACATATTTTTCACAGCTTTTAAACTGTCCGGAACCCAAAGAGAGATTCCCAAAACATCAGCCAGAACTCTCACCACAGAACTCGTTACCACCAACACAAGAAGAAATAAATGTGCACATCAAGAAAAATAAAAGCAATAAAGCATCAGGGGAGGACGGAATTGTGGCGGAACTCTTGAAAAATTTAGGCCCAAAATCTCTCAATGAAATTACACAAATAATACAAAACATCTGGCAAACTGAAAAAATTCCGGATGACTGGAATATTGCTTTGATTAACCCGCTACATAAAAGCGGTAATAAATCAGATTGCCGAGAAAGGGACGAGAGAAAAAAAACGAGAGCGGTCGCTTGTTGTACTTTGTGTAAAACTGAGGTGAAACAGAAGTGAACAAAATGAGTTTCATAAAGGAATAAGTGTTTTATTAATTCATGTTTTCTTATTCCCTCTTATCTAATGTGTAAAAGTGTTACAAAACTTAAGAACAATAATTTGTACATGGATTTGGTGTTATATATTTTTATTTGTTGTATCAATTGAAGTGATAAAATTTCAGTATGCATATTTTGTGAATGGATTCTTTGTCATCCGTAATACTTATTGTCCTAAAGTGTAACAGATTACATAATGTAAATAAGTGAAAAAGAAATTAAAAAAATGAGTTTCATAAAGGATTAAGTGTTTTATCAATTCACGTTTTCTTTTTTCCTCTTATCTAATGTGTAAAAGTGTTACAAAACTTAAGAACATTAATTTGTACATGGATTTGGTGTTTTATATATTTTTATTTTTTGTATCAATTGAAGTGATAAAATTTCAGTATGCATGTTTTGTGAATGCATTCTTTGTCATCCATAATACTTATTGCCCTAAAGTGAGACAGATTGTATAATTATTTCAATAAAACATATCGATCTAAAAATAAATGTGAGAAAGTATATCATAGGTTTCATAATTTCTTATTTCTACTTCCCTTGAGTAAATATAGCAGAAATTAACATCATAACATTCTACAAGGATTCTGTCATATATTATATAATCCCTTATAACATGGAGAATGGACAATGTGAAAATAATCACATATTAAGAGGTAAATGACATATTATATAATTGTAAAAATATTGGTGTAATGTTATAGATTAATGTATTTTTAAAAATTTTTAGAAGCCTGATGATGAAGCATTTTCTCCGAAACGTGGAGCTACAAATGTTAAATAAATAGGAGTTATGTCCAATAAATACTAAAGGATTCTGTCTTTTAAATATTTATAATTTGTTATTTACACTTCCCTCACATCACAAAGTTTATCAAGAATTAACATTACTGGTGGTTTAGCATTATATTAATTCTGATTTAATATAAAATTAATTCAAAATTGATTTTGTGTCTTATATTTTGACATTTTCTTATTTCCACTTCATTATTTTCTTATTTCTCATTTTAATATCATAAGGTAAACAGAATTTAATATTACTTTGTACAGGGATTTAAAGTTTCTCCGTAAATAAATGAGATTAACCTTTCCCCTCGAAAAGTAGCGACTAAAACACCGAAATTAATCGGAAGAATGTAAGAATTGATAAAAGGTATTCTGGGCGCGCGTAGGTGTTGCCTCCTCTTAACCCGACCGTTACCAATATTTTTTTTATAAGGAACCTATCCCTCCTACCTAGTATAATATACAGGATGGAAACTGGGAAACGTCCTTGAGGAATTCCGGGAGACCGAGGAGAAAGAGATGAATAAACAGTATTACGGTTGCTTATAAATATTTTGTGGTTGAGACGGGAACGGATAATGAGGAAGTTATATTAGGAAGGAGTTGTCGGAGTTTGTAAAGGAGTTCCGTATACCTTGCTCGGTCAATAGCCTATTCTATGCAAAGGAAGCCACTCGCGCAGTATATCACGCCTTCCATGGAAGATGGAACACAATCCACCTAACTTTGACATTGCTTTAATTGTATAAAATATCTCAAAAAATTTATTTTGTTTTTGCCTAATTAAATACAATTAATTAAACCAAATAAACAATTATCACTCAGTTTGGCTTCCACAAAATTTTAAATTAAGTATGCATATCTTATTTTTAATTTTTATAATTGAGTTATATTACTAACTTGTAAATTATTTGTTTTAGTTATATTAATAATTCTGCATTTTCGATGCTCGATCATTTTATTTTTATTTTTATAACTTTTTATTTTAAATAATTACAAGCTGCCTAACTAAGGGGCAATGAGTAATATGGAAGACAAGACTCATTCACAATACAATGCCATAAAATAAAGTAAAAGAAATAAACAGCCTCTAAATATACAAGAAATAAGGTAAAATAAAGTAAAAAATAAAACATAGGGCAATGTAAAATAGAATATAGTAAATCATAATATAAAATAGGTGATAATAATTGAAACTAACAAATAAATAATAATAAAAATTAAGGAAGAAACGATTAATTTAATCCAAACAAAGCTTATGAAATAACCATTACCCCTCCTCATAAAACTACAACTTTCTGTTCTACTTTGCCTTTCATAATATTCCACTAATCTGATTGAACAGACTCAACCATCTTCTCAACCGAAGCCTCCATCTGGACCAACGTCTGACTTGGAATCAACTAGACTAAAACAACAAGTAACTGATCGTCGTTTTCAACTTCTTCAACTTTTATAAGACAAACGCTATAATATGCCAATTAATTACAAAAGACTTATTTACATGACAGTGTCGAGAATGACTACTTTTAATGTAAACCAGAAGGTCTCGACAAAAACTACGTGTTCAAAACTTAACACGAAACAAAAAACACACTTTATTTTGTAACGATAACAACAAACTGAGGAGGTTACAATTAAAAATTTTCAATAATTATGAACAAAATTGATTATATAATAATTGAAAATGTTTATGAACAACGCAATGAAAATAATTATAAACAACGCATAAAAGTAGTCCGTTAAACGCAAAAAATAATCAGTAAAACTAATATTTGTTTTAATAGCTACCGCTACATCATTCCCCTCCTCCCCCCTAGTGACGGAGTCACAGATCACCTTCTTCACTAAACGTCCGCACCTTATTCTGTAACTGCCCTCCTGATTATTTGATGTGTGGGGTTGTCCAGATTGTGAACATGCTTTTTCTTGCTTATCCTTGACATGGTCTTCATTGAGAAGTGATGATGTTGGTTTTATTATATTGGTTTCCGTAGGTGTGCTACTAGACAGGATATAGCCAGGCTTGAGACCATCAAGGGAGAAAGTAACTTCTCTATTGCCGATCAAAAGAGTAAATATATTATTGCCTTGGTGAGGGCCACAATATGGAGGTGTTAGTGGTTTATGAATAAACCTGGTTGCAGCCTGGAATTCTTCTTAGGTTTTCTATGCTACTGTCCTTCTATGCATCCGCTAATTCTGAGAAATCGTCCGGTGATTAAATTTCTTCGATTCGGGATAGTGCGTCAGCTACCAAATTGTCTGATCCGGGATTATATCTGTGGCAAACTGACTTATGAAATTTAGATGCCTGATTCGGCGAGGAGAAGCTGTCTCAGATCTTTGTTGGAAAGCATGTATTAAGTGCTTATGGTCCGTTATGATGCAGAAATTTAAACCTTCTGTAAGAGGCCAAAATACTTTATTGCTTCATAAATCGCGAGGAGTCCCCCCTCACAAGTAGCATAATTTCTTTGTGTATTTGACAGAGCTTTTGAAAAAAATCCAAGGGGTTACCATTCACCGCTCTTTTGCTGAAATTCCAGGATGGGAAAGCCTAACAGCTTCAACGAGACTCTGTTTACATTGTTCAAAAGCTGGTAGTGTCTCTTCCGTCCATGCAATGGGAGTTTTATCTCTCCGTTTGCAGCTGTGTGTGAGCTAGTTCAAGGGTTTTTGTGTTTCGGCGGCGTGAGGGAGGCATCTCATGTAAAATTTTATCATACCTAAAAACCGCGGAGTTCACTGATGTTGCTGGATTTCGGGTACTACTGAATCATTTGAACCTTTGCAGGAAGAGGCTGTATACCAGTCGCGTCCACCCTGTAATCGAGAAAGTCGATCTGAGGTTCTCTAAAAACACATTTACTTACGTTTAGGGAGAGATCATATTCATTGATCCTTGAGATGATGTTCATGTTCCCCCTGCTATTTCGAAGCTACTAAGAAATCGTCCAGGTATGGAAAAATATATGGCAGATCTCGCAACATGTCATCCACGAAACGCTGGAAAGTTTGTGCTGCGTTTTTCAGACCGAATGGTGTCGTAAGAAATTCATACAGGCCAAAAGGCGTGATAATAGCCGTCTTTCCAATACGATCCTCAGCAACGGCGATATGATGGTACGCACGTACAATATCTAGAGTCAAGAATACCTTGGCCCCATCTAACTGGGTAGTGAAATCCATTATATTTGGCACTGCGTATCTATCAGGTACCGTTTTAGCATTCAATGCGCGGTAATCTCCGCAGACTCAGATTTTTCCGCCTCTTTTTGGTACTACATGGAGAGGACTTGACCAGGTACTGCTTAATGGTCTGCAAATATCTTCCTCAATCATGGTTTGGAACTACTTCTTCACCACTGCATACCTTTCAGGTGGCAGTCTTCTTGCCATGCAGGTATGTAACTGGATTTCCTTTAGTCTCGATGCGGCACATGACACTTCGAGCGGGTCCACTGATCGGTGATGGTCGGTGTACTGACCGTAGATAATGTTCCAATAGCTAATAATCTGGATTGCCGATCGGTCAACTTTCTTTCTAATATCGATATTGATGCCATAATGGAATAGGAAATCAGCTCTACTTACGTCCGCCTAGAGAAGTGTCCATGGAAGAATTCGTCGCAGTCCAAGATCAAGTTTAAGAGTCTTCACTCCATAGGTAGGTATTGGAGTATTATTGGCTGCTACCAGCCATAATTCTCTCTCTGCTACCAGCCATGATTCTCGATCCGTTTTAAAGAGGTGGCGTTGAGGTTGGATTCTGACGACTGATGGTCGCCTGCTCCTTCGACCCTTTCAGTTTAAAGGATTTAAGGGTTTCCAACCACACGGTTTGACACATTTCTTTGCCTTTGGCTCAAATCATTTGTGGTAGAAGTATATTTTACTCTCTGTGGGGCTAGATTGAGTGCTATTTCGCCCTTGTGATCTAAACCGTATTCGAAGCTCGGTCACTTCTTCTCGAAGGTTCTGCAGTTCCTCAAGACCGGTATTGCTAGTTGCTGTAGGTGACACTCTAACAGCGGCATTTACTTCTGCTGGCGTCTCAACTTCTATAATCTTGTCTGCCAGAGTGGCTAAAACCTCAATATCATCTTGGCTCATAGGGGCCAAAATTTCCGGAACTCTAGTAGGTCGTTTTCTTAGCCGCAGAGTCTTCACTATAGACTCCCCGTTAAAGAACCTGCCAATTGCAGCATACATCTATATAATTGAGAGGGTTTTTGGCTCCCCAGCTGCGTATCACTTAATAATTTATTAATTTTAGAAGAACTGGACTCACCATAGATCGAAACGAACCGTCTTTTGAGTGAGTCGTAAGGATCTTCTTCCGTAACCGCTAATAGGTCAGCGACCTGGGTTAGGACCTCAAGTTCTAGCCCCGCAACTGCAGTCTGAAATTTAATCTTCGAAGAGGTTATACGTGAAGTAGCGACACAGCATCTGCTTGTAAAAACCACAATTACGGGTTAGATTTGTAATAGGCTGGTAGTCTTGCAGTCGGCCCACCATAGGCTCCTATTTGGTAGTCTAGTGGCGATTTTGAGGTGATTTGAGACTCGTAGAAGCCAGTGCTGACGAGCATTGCCTCACTTTGATCACTCTTTATTTCCGTTTCTAGTGGCATCTCAGTAAAAAAAAAATCAGATAAAGGTCACCAGTTGTCGAGAATGATTAGTTTTAATCTAAATCAGAAGGTCTCGACAAAAACTACGAGCTCAAAACTTAACACGAAACAAAAAACATACTTTATTTTATAACTATAACAACGAACTGAGGAGGTTACAATTGAACATTTTCAATAATTATAAACAAAATTGGTTGCCATCACAATGCATAAAAGTAGTCCGTTAAACGCAAAAAATAATTAGTAAAACTAATATTTGTTTTAATAGCTACCACTAAAACAGTAATTAGACCTATGTGGACATATTGAATTGAGCTTTGTAGCTCTACTAAACTATCCAATTCATCTCTTATCCAATTTTCGCAATTCAGAATCCTTCAAAAAATTCCCAATTCTTCTTACTTTGTCACAAAAAGTTACAGAACATTTAAACTGCTTCCGAAAAGTTGCTTTGCAAGCAATTGACATCTTCTTCTGTACACATGTTATTTACCTTTATTAGAAGCATATTTTGACATGAATGTCTTTTGGCTGGGGGTGTATAGTTTTTTTTTTTTTGTAACGTTTTTTTCACTCACAGAAATGTAACATTTTGACAAGCTCTAGCTCTGTTGGTCTTGGTCAAAAATTTATCGACAGTTTCCTAATAAAAAAAATTAATGAAAAATATTTTTCATTGTATAACATTTGTCACTAGGACCTACTTCTTAGGAGCTATATTGGTTGAATATAAAATGTCATATTTGAATCCCATATTTTCTTTTAATTTTTCATTATTCATTTCGAATAATAATTATTTTTTAAATTTCATTTAGTTATTAATTTAAGTAATTTGATCCTTTTAATTCAAAAATTTATTTAGGGAAAAGTAGTAGATTTTAGATAGACGTATCTATGATGAGTTATCACTTGCAGAGGATGTGCCCACTATGGCACAAGAGAGAGAAGGTAGCTGAACTGAAACCATTCAGAGGACAAAATGACAAAGAGACAAGAGACTATACAATATCAGGTAAAACAAAGAAAGAGGGGTACTAGGTGTCCACCTAGTTCCCTATTTAATTATGAGTGGGGATCATTTATTTTAATATGCAGAGAGATCAATTCTCACAGGTTTTGCCTAAAAATGTAGTAAATATAATATTCCTAGAGAAGAGAGAGCTATGTCATATTCAAAAGATAGCTTTTACCACTCAGTTATGATTCTGAGTAACCCCTGAAAGTAGTTTAGGTCCTCTATTTAATTGCTTAGTCCTTCTTGGAAACAGCAGACATGACATATCCAGTATACATAAAATACAGTATATATAAAATAAATCCCGTCTAATTCAAATTAAATTAGAATCTAAGCATTTATCCCGCAAGACTAAAATAACAGCCTACAAAACTATTACTAGACCGTCGCCAGGGTCGTCAGGTATACTAGTGAAAAATGGGCGATTGCGAAAAGAAATAAAAAAAGGAGAAGAAGAATCGTCCTTCTCCTCACAAGTGTGGTTCGGTGGCCCTGAAACGTTGGCACGTATTAAAGAATTCTTTCTTCCTTTTTTAACGTGGTGTTACTTTGACTGCATCCCTGACTATCTTCTTCTCCATTCATCATCCAGTCAACTATACTTTTATCATTATAGAAATAAAAAAAACCTCGGGGTTTGGGAGTGCAAAATATTTAGATGTTTGGCCCAAACAGGGTGAATGGCGACTAGAAGAAAAGAAAAAATGAAGAGCTAATGACAATGATTAGAGAGGCAGATATAGTCTCCCAAATAAACAAAGTGGCACTAAGATTTTTGAGGCCATTCTCATGGCAGTGATTTTTCACTGTCCTGCCGGACTTGAGCTGGAACTAAAACTTCTTAATCAATATTTTTAATGAATTTGAATGAAAATCGATCCCTTAAAGTTGGTGCATACAGCCTAGTTTCGAAAATTATTTTTTTTATAGCTATGAAAAGGCTTCTAAGCTCATGACTTTCACTTGTCTCTACCTATAAAGTGAGATTTCAAGGAAGTTGTTTAGGTATTTATTTTTAGAAAACTTATGTATTTATTTTCTTGAGTATGAAAACATATATTGGAAAATAAGTTAACATGCTTTTAAACATTTTTAAACCATAAAAAGAAACCGAAAATTCCGTTTTATTTTTGTCCCTCGGTTTGGCCTCACGACCGTCACACTAAATGATTATTTCAATGTTCTTTACAAGCTAGTGCTAATTATTGCTATCTACAGAGTAATTCGTGAGAGGAATCGGACTTAAAAACAATTCAACAGATTTTTATCAAATTTTATATCGGAGTTACATACCTATATACCAACACTTTTATAAGGTTGAAACATCACTGATTTAATTTCCATTTTTTTTTTTTTTTTTTTTTTTTTTTTGGGGGGGGGGGTCAGATTTAAAAACAACTAAACCTTAATATTTTTTTTTATGGCATTACTCCTATTTATCTTTTATTTTCTTCAGCATGTTTCGGAGTACATGTTGAAACCCACACGTTGAACCCGCTGCCGTCAAGACCCCGCACAGTTGGGCAAGTGTGGAAAAAATTCAATTTTTCGAAATTTTTGATTTTGATCTACAAGCTAGTAGAGGTTTTGGTTAAATTACACCTAACTTTCAGACTTTGGTATATGAATGGGAAAAAAAGTGGAATAATTCTAATGTTTTATTCCTGTTCTAGGATGTTTAAATATGCCACACATTACACGAATTGGTCACAAAAATATTTTTCATCACGTTACTAGACTAACGTTACGAACTACCATAAACATTTTGAAAAGGTAGTGCTAAAAAAAAAAACTACGGTTTCCTCCAGGATGGGGAAAGTATTTTCTCAAACTAGACGTATTAAAGTATAGATTAGAACAAAAATCATCTGCCTTTATCTGCCTATCCGATCATAACACCGCAAAGAAAGAAAAGGATTAGGGTACACCTTTGTTTATTTACCCAATTGTCTCAGAAAATTCATGTCCCCACGTCAAAACACTTTTAATTCGAGTTCAGTCTAGTTGCTAACGTTGTCTAGTCATGAGCTCTATTGAAATTAAATACCGCAATTTGTGTGAGTGCTTGTGGGGTGGTATAAACTTCGACGAATTTCTTCAACAAAATCACCTTGAACTTGACGAGGAAAACATTTCTTCAATTGTGGCAGCTCTAAGTTAGAGATTTTTGCCTCATTTTAATGAAAAAAATGTTAAGGTAAATCGGGACCGGGCGAGGTTCAGAAAAAGATTCAGCGAATGGATGGAGAATGAATATATTTTTCACATACCAGACGACGAATCCATAGAATGTGTTGGGAGACCAAGTAAAGACTTTGATGATTGTGGTAAAAGAAGCAAGAGGAATAAAATACGCAGCTTTCAAGCATCGTACGAACAAAGCTTGATTAACGCAGCTGCGAGACACGAAGACCACGATAAACCCAAAGTTTTGTCATTCAATCAGGCATTAGCTATATTTTCTCCAGGCCGACCTGACAAAATATCAGTACAAGATGATTCGACAAGCGCTAAAAGACCTTGTGTGCCATCTATTTCCAAAACACTTCTATTGAGATTATTTTATTTGAAAACTAGTTTCGAATACTAAACATTCATCTTCAGTTCTTCGAGGTAAAACACCTGTTTTAGTTACCTCAAAGAACTGAAGATGAATGTTTAGCATTCGAAATTAGTTTTCAAATAAAATAATGTATTTGCAAGTTATAAAAAATTAATACTCTCAAAGAAACAGTGATATCCTGAAAATATGTCAATTAATGAAACGTCCGCAAAAGTCCTTTTGCAGAATTTGCTTGACCATACTGCCAAACGAATGCTGGATATAAAACCTCCAGAAGTACTAGAAAGATTAAATAATTATGAATTAATATTGACGACGAAATGGGGGTTCGACGGTGCCTCAGGCCAAAGTGAATTCGCCCAAAAATATTCGATCGACAACAACGGAATAAGTGACTCGAATTCATTTATGATGTCAATAGTTCCTCTGAAACTCACAATCCCAATTGATGTTGATCAAAATAGATCGATTTGGGAAAATGGCCGACCTTCCTCAACAAGACATTGCAGGCCCTTGCGATATAGTTCCCAGAAAGAGACACTTGATTTGGTGCGAGTTGAAAAAAAAATAGTTAAAGAAGAAATAGAGTTGGAAGTTACCGAAGTGGTGATCATCAATAATGTTATTCGTATTCGACAAGTGCTGGTGATGACAATGTTGGGCAGCAAGGTACCTCAAGCCATCACAAATATGAAGTCTGCAAGTGCCTCCTACATATGCAGTGCTTTACCTTCGGAAATGAACGACTTAGCGAAAATCCAACAAAAGAATCTTAATGTGGATGCCCTCGAATTTGGTATCTCCCCATTACACGCCAGAATCAAGTGCATGGAATACATCCTTCACATTGCCTATAACAAAAATTTTGAAAAATGGAGGACTACAAATGACACGCTAGTCATGCACGAAAATGAAAAGAAACGTATTCAACAAGAGTTTCTTGAGAAAGTCGGTATAAAAGTAGACTTCGTTAAGCTGGGTTACGGATCTTCAAAATATGGCAACACTGCCAGACGATTTTTCAATGATTGCAAGGTCACAAGTACAATAACGGGAGTCGACGAAACTCTAATACACCAGATCGCTACCATACTCGAAGTCATAAATAGCAATGTAATGATCGACCCAGAAAAATTCCGGCTCTTCTTAAAAGAAACAGCTGAGATGGCCATTGAGAAGTATTCATGGTACTACATGCCATCCACGGTGCACAAGATTTTGTTTCATGGTTCAGGATCAGAAACTCGCGGAAAATGTCTCGTATATCTACCAACGAAGACGTGTTCCACAAGCTACTGGAGACTTCCGATCCTTTTATCACGAACATGAGACCCGAACCTAAGAAAAAGCTCCTGGAAATCAGTGATGCAGCTCAGGAACTGTTAAAATAATTTCCTTGAATTTGAAATCGTCAGTATCTTTTCAGTTTGAACAACCTTTGAATCGCTAGTTTTATCATTTACAAAATTCTTTTAAACTTCCTCGAATTTTTATTTGCATGTATTATTTATTTTCAAAATACACTCAAAATACTTGTTAGAACTTGTTTTGATGAGTACAATCCATTCCGAAAATTTTATCTTGCCGATAGGCTTTAATTTGTCATTATTTCTTTAATTTTCTTCAAAATTTCGATAAAAACCATAGAACTTGTTGTATTTTTTAGTTCTGAATCGAATGAGACCAACCCCAGGTTTCTATATTAATCCATTTTCGAGATATTGAATTTTTTCCGCTTTTTGGCCATTCGGCCCCACTGTGCCCCGTTTGCCTGAAAAGGTAGGGGGGGGGGGGGGAAGAAAAAAAAAAGGAATAAATAAAAAAAAAAAAAAAAAAAAAAAAAAAAATGAAAAAAGGATAAAAAGGATTAAAAAAAAAAAAAAAAAAAAGGAAACAAAAGAGAAGAAGAAAAAGAAAAAAAAAATTAAATTAAAAAAAAGATAAAAAAAAAAAAAAAGAAATGAAAAAAAAAAGTTTCGGAGTACACTGCTCCATCTTCAGGATAACTGTGATTTCCCTCACAGTGTAACAAGTGCATCTCCATACCGACCCTCAGTTGGACATGCATATAGAGTTATGCCTTAAAAAGAAATATTAAAAATTAAATCTCATTCAATAAAATAGTTGAACAAATAAACTGTTTTTTTTTGTAAAATTCTTCCAGAATTGATCACATTTCTTTTATTATTTTAATTTTTAAGTATCAATAATAAATTTTATTATTTTATTTATTTATTTTTATCCATTTGAGGACATTAATAATTTTTGTGTAAATAATAATTTTCTTTCAACAAATCAAAGTAATTAATTTATTCTGTAATTGAAAATTAATTTTAACGCTCAAAGCTTTTGCTTATTTTTCTATATTAATTTTTATTACTTTATTTTATTTTATTATTTTTTTTTTCTTTTTGTCATTTTTTCCTACAATTTAAAAAATGTATTCTAAGTTTTAATTTATACTGAATGATATTATAGTGTGAATTGTTTTATTAGCAAAACATGTATTATACAAATATGTTACAAAATTTTAAATTGTTAAATTAAAAAAGAAAAAAAACGAGAAAACTGAAGTGTTCTCAACAGAACAAATGGTTCTGAAAAAGGTGATCTTGTCGATGCTCAACATCCGGGCTTTTTAATCAATGATACCTACGTTATAGGGGGCTGAGTGTGCCCTAGGAGTGTTACCCGACCTCGGAATCGATCGTCTGAAATGACAGAATACAAATTGACTTGAACTAGAGCCCATTAGCCCAGTCCCTCAAGCAATGAAATACACACATGTATACAAAACATGTTTCTATTAAATAACATTAGGGATAATAACATATCAATGGCTTATACAGCAAAAACCATTGTTTTCACTTCTAATAGATTAAAATTTATTGGAATCTTAGAGCGATTGTCTTGCAAATGTTGAAGTAGTCGAAAATGTCGAACTGCTTTTTGTGGTTTCAGGAAGTCACAGTTTTACGACAAAGGTTAAAAGTGGTTATTGTGGGAATTTATTTATGCTTTAGATTTTAATAACTATGATTCTATCTTTTTTCTCCAAAACATTTAAATCTTCTTAGCTTATGCAATTTTTGTTTCTAAACGTGATAAAATAAGAATAAAAATAAGTAATATATAACATAAAATCGTGTGTAGACTCCCATACTTCCGAATAAGTTTTATCTGACCAATGTAAATAATTTTCCAATGCAGATATCAGTAATTTTTTTTTTTTTTTTTTTTTTTTTTTTCAATTTCAAACTTTAATTTTTATTTAATAACTTTTAAAGTACGGCTAATAAAATATAAAATCTGATTCGTTTCGGGGAGAAGTTAGAAATGTTTTAACCGTGAATAATTCATCTGAGGGAAGATAATCTTCTACTCTGGAATCACATCTGAATTCTGAATTAGAAGGACCCACAATTATGCAAAATAATTACTTTTTAATTGATCACATCGACTGCGCTTAATCGTAATTATAGGAGAAGCGACCCCTCAATCGATGGATACGCGGTCGACTGAAAACATTTTATTGGGACTCTTGATGTCACTCCAGTAGGTCCTCTTTATTTTTAATTTTGATTTTTTTCTTCTTTTTTTTTTTTGTAATTTTTGTTTAAGATAGAATACTTGATAAATATTTTATTAGTGTAATTTTATTTCATGAATATAAAACCGTACACAATGTTCATTATATAAAAGAATGTTTTTTATTTAACTGTACTGTATGTCAATTAAATTACTATTTACAGATACTAGGGTAAACCAGACAGTTATTGACACCTCAGATAGTTATTGATACCCTAATCTTTAATTGAAAAAAATAAGCTTTCGTGCTAATGTTTAGTTTTTAAAAAATAGGGAAAATGTTGCTTGTGGATCATAGAAATCAGCTGTGGTGATATATTTTCAAAGTATAAACACTAACAAAGGTACTGTAACCCTAATGCTGAATTAGTTGACCAATTCTTTTTTATTTTATTTTTTCTAGTTATTGACATTGGGTGACAATAACTGAATCTTGTGTCTAATGACCAGCTATTGAAACCGTCAAGATTTTGTTGTAGGGTTGAAATACTTTTATTTCATTATTAATTCATTACTGTTTTTTTTTTTTTTTTTTTTTTTTTTTTTTTTCATTTTAATGATATTAACATATCAAATATCCCTATCCAAATTATACCTGGATAGGCAAAATTTAAGACACCCACCGTAGCATCGTCCGATTAGCTATATCAGTATAAAGTGACGTTAAACGAAATAAACAAACATATCAAATATGTTACACTGTGGAAACAGACGATTTTCGTGAATGACAATGAAATGTAACAATTTAATTTTTTTTTTTAATTTTTTTTTTTATCTTTTTGAGCATGACATTTTATATTCTGATGTGTGTTTTAAAATAGATACATCTAGATAATATAATTAGCTAATATATATGTTTTCGAGTTCTAATAAATTTTGGATTTAGCAAGTGACCTATTTTTTTTTTTTATTATTGTTTTTTTTTTTTTTAACTTTTTGAGCTAGACATTTAATATCCTTATGGATATTGTAAAATAGAAACATAAAAATTATATGCTTATTTAAATAAATATGTTTTGGATTTTTCATAAATTGTGGTTTTAGCAAGTAAACTATTTTATTTCTTGTATGATTTATCTGCATATTTACTTCCTTTTATTTCCATGTAATTAAACAATACTAGTAAAAAATGAATGCTATGCAAAATCTGGAAACGTTCATTCGTTTCATGAGTAAATGCACTGCTTTAAATGAGGAACAAATAGAGAAAACACGATATGAGCTAAGATTGTATTGCCCTGATCAGGAATACACATCCTTATAAGTCTGTTTTGTAAGATAGCATGCTTAAAGTTTCCATTAAATAAATCCAATTGTAATGAAAAGATAGAATAAATCCAATTGAAAAATAAATGGGTGTCAATAACTGTAATTTTAACTAATTATTCTTAATTTGTTGAAAACTTTTTCCACTGATATTTTTAGATAAAATTTTTATATGCAGAACAAATTATGTTAATCAAAAAATAGTCACGATAAATTTCAAGTTGATTCAATTATTTTTACTATTTTTTCTTGAATTTATACTATAGGATATTGCCTTAACGGTGTCAATAACTGTCTAGTTCACCCTTTACAAACTTTTTTATTTTTTATTTTATGTTTGTTTCTAATTTATGCAGCACTCTGACACTGCCTCCACCCACAAACTATTAATGAAGTTTTAAAGAAAAGCTGGTATCTGCTATAAAATTGTGTTTAGGTTGTTATGTAAAGCTCTAAAATATTTACATTTAATTAAAAAAGAAAAAAAAAAATTCATTACTGAAACAAATATAGATTCTTAACTGATTTTTGGGTGCCGTGACATTTTCGATAACCCTTTTCCTTCGTTCATTGACTTTTCAGGCATACGGCTTTTCGGGAGCAATGAGTTCAACACATGGATTTTGTGCAAATGTGACTTCGTTTTACGAAGCATTCCATTGATATTCCACAGCTGCTAGGACCTCTTCGTCCAGGTCTGGACCGTAGGGTGGATGAAAGATATCTTGAAATATATCTGTATTTATTTACAGCGGCCTTGGCAAACAATACTATATGGGTAAAAAATAAAACAGCAATGAAGAAGTCGAACGAATTTGCTCAAATTTACCTTCTTTGATGGCATCTCGCAAGTTGGGCTGCATAATACTCATCATTCAATGTGGTGTTATTTTCCTTAAATTAAATCAGCAATGTACTAACAACCCCAAAAAATATTGGCCAATTAATTTTTTATCGAACTATCCAGTATTTTACAGTGGGGAGGATTGCTTTTACAAACCCTGCATGTGCTGTTCAATTTGAGTAGGATTAGTCACAGTTTACAAAATAATTTAATAAATTTTCGTTACTAGATCTTGAACACTGAGACAATGCAAAGTTTCCTTCAAGGTTAGATACAGACTGATGGAACTGTGTAAGTGCAGGCGATGGAACGTAACATTATTAATAAGAATTTTATAAATAGATATCAATGGTTCCACTTACATAACACCACAAAATGTTAAAGAATGTTATTTTATAGTGCGAAGTGTTAACAGAATTTCAGTTACAACTTAATCTACCAGATCATTAACGATTGATCGACTTAAAGTAGTTAAATACCCGAACTCAATATAATTATGAGTTGTTAACAACAAGCAACTAATTTTACCAACTAGTTGTTGGCTGTTTTGAAACTACTAACTATTCACTAGGAGAAGTATTTAAATATCATTAACTCGTAATTACGTTCCGTTAAATTGCTTGTTGAATCCAATTGGAGTATATATTGATAAATAAGACGAAAAATGTTCAAATATTCATACATCATACAACTAGATCAAAAATAATCAATTAAAAAACGAACAAGTAAATTTGTTTTTTATAATAATCTTTCTTATTGTCTTAGATAAAAACCTAAGTTAAAAACCTTTTTCATTGGATTCATTTGAACTGTATTACAACTGAAACTCAATTTGAAATTCAACAATTGTGATAAAGAATCGTGTTTTTCTAAGGAGCGTGCTCCATTTGGGCGAGAATGAGTATTTTTAGTAAAGACTTGCAAATTCTTCGGAGATACAGTTACTGGCAAATTGTTACGATATCGAACAGAGCAAAATAGTCACGGCACGTTTGGATACCCTATAGAGTCTTTCTTATTTTTATTAAACATGACAAAAATAGCCATCGTTCACGTGGTTAGACTGTTATTTCTAAACCATCGGGATGCAAATGAAGTTGAAGCTCCATCCCCTAAAAACCGTTTATTATTGTACGTTATACTTGTTAATCAAAATACACGATGAGCCCATAGTTAATGTATTTAATAATTTTACTTTTAAGAAAGTTCTAAAAATTTCTGAACAACTGGGTACCTGTTGAAGTCTCGCAAATAATGTGGATTTAGATGAGCTTAGTTACACACCTAGTTCAGTTTCTTAATGGTCTCATTGCGTTGTACAAGGGTCTACGCCTCTTTCAATTAACCAGTGTATTTTGTTCTTTTATGCACTATGTCAATATACGATGTGACTGTTTCACCTTTGGGTAAAAAGAATACATTGTTCCTGTCATTAACCAGCACACAGAAACCAATATTTTTTTGGGATGGAAATTTGGTTTTGACTAATAAGAATAGTACGTTAGTTACATCGCCCTTCTGAAAGGGTGATGTAACTAATGGTAATATTTTTTGCTGCTCAGGCTGAGAGTATCCAAGTTACAACTTCAAAATCGCCTGTTTGGAAGGTCATATTTGATGGCATCCTTAGCAATGTTTGACCGATTGGAGTAATAGTAGATACTATCAAAAAAGATAAAATGAAGGCTCAAAATAATCAGTAAATATGAACGTAGTCCATATAACAACTCAAGTCCACTAATCCCACTTTGAATTTCTAAAATAAGAAACACGGACATGTTAGATTAAATGACCAAAGAGTTAGTAGTAATTTCTTTTGTAGTAATTATGGTTGTTTGTACGATTCCTATTGAGCTGCTTTTAGGAACTTGTCTCGCCTTAATCGGCTTGTCTTATACATGAGGTGACAGTTTATAATAAATGTAGTAATTCTTTTTTCTCGTAATTTTCAGCTGTCTTTCTTGTTTAGGAAAAATAAATAAAGTGTAGACATTTTTTATGTTTTAGAAGTAATGATGAATGTTTAAAATTCGAAACTAGTTTAAAAAAACAATAGAAGCGGCAATTAATTCATCAATCCTAATTGTATTTATCCTTCTATACCATCATGCACCCCTCAAGTGAAATACACACATTTCTAGGCATGAAACAAAAAGAATGTAAAGGTGTAATATATAAATAATATAATCTCCTATATAATATAAATAATATATAATAATAATATCTCCTAAGTAATTATATATTGTATAAAAAGAATGTATAATTAAAATTGCAGACTTAATTGACCCAAAATTCATTAGACACACTTCTAAGGAGCGTGCTCCATTTGGGCGAGAATAAGTATTTTTAGTAAAGACTTGCAAATTCTTCGGAGATACAGTTACTGGCAAATTGTTACGATATCGAACAGAGCAAAATAGTCACGGCACGTTTGGATACCCTATAGAGTCTTTCTTATTTTTATTAAACATGACAAAAATAGCCATCGTTCACGTGGTTATACTGTTATTTCTAAACCATCGGGATGCAAATGAAGTTGAAGCTCCATCCCCTAAAAACCGTTTATTATTGTACGTTATACTTGTTAATCAAAATACACGATGAGCCCATAGTTAATGTATTTAATAATTTTACTTTTAAGAAAGTTCTAAAAATTTTTGAACAATTATGGTTGTTTGTACGATTCCTATTGAGCTGCTTTTAGGAACTTGTCTCGCCTTAATCGGCTTGTCTTATACATGAGGTGACAGTTTATAATAAATGTAGTAATTCTTTTTTCTCGTAATTTTCAGCTGTCTTTCTTGTTTAGGAAAAATAAATAAAGTGTAGACATTTTTTATGTTATAGAAGTAATGATGAATGTTTAAAATTCGAAACTAGTTTAAAAAAACAATAGAAGCGGCAATTAATTCATCAATCCTAATTGTATTTATCCTTCTATACCATCATGCACACCTCAAGTGAAATACACACATTTCTAGGCATGAAACAAAAAGAATGTATAATTAAAATTGCAGACTTAATTGACCCAAAATTCATTAGACACACTTCCAGAAAATCCGATTCAAGGTTTTGTATTCATTTTAGCAATAAAGTAGCAATCGATAACCTCCTTAAGAATCACTAATTAATAAACATCGATAACAAACAAATAGTTATGAAACGTCTAATTAACCCGGCTAAACGTATAATAATTTCTAAGGCTAGCCCATCCATACCACACGAAACAATAGAAAATAAACTTAAAAGCCTAGGTATGAATTTCGTCTCTCCCATGCATTTTCTAAGAGCTGGTTACCAAGACCCAATGCTGGTGCACGCTTTAAGTTTTAGATGACAGGTGTATATTCCACCCGAAAATTTGAATAAACTTTCAACTTCTTTACATATAAGCCATGACAATGTACCATACCGAATATTTTTCAGTGAAGACATTGTCACTGGTTTTATTTGTAAGCAGCCGGGTCACATATCCACAGATTGCCCTTAGTACGATAATGACAACATTATTTAAGAGGAAACTAACATTTTGATCAAGATATTAAAAATAATAGTGAAACCATCACCAATCGTTCAATATTAGACCGAATCTTATGGTCAATAACGTTCCACCAACCACAATCGATTGTCATCGAAACCTTTCAAAATAGAGCAAAAGAAGACAGCAATAGAATAGAGGCAATCAACCACGTAAGCAAGTACCAGGTAACCATGGCGATGAGTCAAATAACATGGGCTATATCACCATAAATAGTTCCACCGCCGAATCAGCTGTTAATTTGACCAATATATTGGTAGCGTCATCCGTGGCGGATTACCTCTCTAGTCCTCCTGCTTCTACTTAATCTAATATATAAGTAACAAGGGGAGGACACACTCAGTCCCTCACGGATCTTGTTAACAATTTGTTTGGAGGTTCCTGGTCAAAAAATATTAGACAAGTATTTTGCCGTTCCGACCAATGGGCCCTAGAAGCCGAGAGAAAAAATAAAACAGCAGTAAACTAATTTATTTTATATCTAGAGTTTAAAAAATGATATCGGCATGATTCTTGCTCCAAGATTTTTAGTTTTGATTGCGGACTCAAGAAAAAATAAAGTTGCTTCATAGATTTTGGTTTAGGTTAATTAAATTCTAAAAAACGATTAGATTTTCAAGCAAAGTACCTCTATAGATTTTTTCACACAAAAATTGACTTCAGATTCGAATTGAGCACCCTCAAAAAAATTGAAAAACGCTTATTCAACAAAATCAAAAAATATTATTTTTTGCACCCTCTTCGAGGAGAATGAAATTTTTATACCGATTATTGGTTACATATCTTTAAATCGCCATTACTTTGTCACGTAATTAACTGGTTGGTATCGCTGGAAAGAGGAGAGCCTCAGCTTTCTTTTGATGTATCTAGATGTAAAATTCGATAAACAGAAACCTATTAAAAACATTGGTAAATCCGAAAAACATTTTGATTTTTAACTTGAGTTTAAAACCAGATAGGAAGATGAAATAAAAGACATTTCAAGCGTATTACCACCCTA
Source organism: Euschistus heros (assembly GCA_003667255.2). NCBI lineage: Eukaryota > Metazoa > Arthropoda > Insecta > Hemiptera > Pentatomidae > Euschistus > Euschistus heros. The sequence continues at coordinate 1,136,389 of RCWM02000248.1, forward strand.
TATTTCGTGTAAAAAAAAAAAGTTGATTCGTTAAACCGTCTATGCGTAATTCTTGTTTTTGTCAATTTAAATAAAAGTTGCCTACATTTGGTCGGGCAAATTTTGAAGCTTACGAATTTTTATTTTTCTATTTGGAATTTCGTATTTAAGGGTTCTTTTGAATGCCGAATTTGAATACGATGTTGGTTCTTGTGAAAAAAATATATTGAATGCACTTCACTTTAAACATATTTATGATTATGATTATCTAAAATCTCCATGGTAACTAAATCTAAATTATTAAAAAAAATAATTTACATATACAGTAAATTCTCGATGTGTTGTACTTCGATAAGCTAAATTCTTAAAAAAGTCGAACAAAATCTACGGTCGGAAGTACATTACACTTAAATTTCACCTCAATGAGACGATTTCAGACAAAGAACGTGAAAAATTGTGTCGAAAATAGGGTTTTGAAGATCAAGATTTGACTATATAAACAAAAATACACTCACCACTAAAAAGTGAAAAATAAAAATAATTTTTAGAGAAAAAAACAAAACCGACGTTGTATAGGAAAAGAATGATAATTTCCGAAGCGAAAAACTCGCCTCGGCCTCGAGAAAATGGACTGTATGGGAAAATATCAAAACGAGGTTTTGTACCTGTGGGGAGATTTTATTTAGAAGGTAGCATAAACAAATATTACATAAGAAACTCCTTACCTTATTTCTGCCGCCGACGGTCTGTCCGTGGGCCCCCGTGGTCCTTACGGTCTGGCAAATGCTTCTCCTAAGCTGCAATATTTGTCTAGGCTCTCCTCCTCTTATGTCACCACTCATTAGGGGAAGAACTAAATCTTTAATGAACGTCACAGGAAATAAGATCACTTTTAAAAGAGGAATAGGGTCCTGGAAGGCAATTTCACCTTGGTCATAAAGGCGATGGAAGACCATGAGGTCTTGGGCAATTTTAATAGGTGCGTACTGGAGCACAGATGCTAGAAGAAAGAGGAATATTCTAGTAGGGATTAACGCAGATAAGGGCTAGTTACCTAGAGATCCACAGGGTGCGTCAATGAACGGTATATTAAAGTTTTTCTCCTTTCCCCCCCTCACATAAGCGCCGATTGGCGCGAACACACCGCCCACCAAAATTGGGATGTTGCCCAATTTTATTCCAAAAGTTATACAATGAAAATGGTGGGCAGGCAGCAAAGAATTTATACAAAAAAATAAAGAAACGAAAGCTCAATTTCAGTGAAGAGGAAGATAAAGACAAAAAAAATAAAATAAAAATATTGTAACATGAATGGGAGCACAATTATACAATGTAAAGAAGAGGAAACAGCCCAACTGGGCAACAATTATATAATGTAAAGAAAATAAAACAGTACTCCTGGGTAATTAATGATACAAAATAAGAAACAAAAATAGCACAACTGTAGAAAGGTAATACAATGCAAAAGGACGTCATTCCGGGAGCGGAATGAGCTTGTTCCCGGGTCTAGTGAGAGTGCCGTTAGAGGTCTCAAAGGTGGCTGCTCGTGAAACACCATCAGGCATGAGCTCGGAAATAAGAGCTAAAGGCCGGGAGAGTGAGGAGCTGTTCAGTCCCTTACTCACAACAACGTGGCCCCGTTTCTTGGTTCCACAACGGCGCTTGGAATTTGAAGTCCACTTATAACGTTGTGAATTATAATTTAGAACGGCGTTGTCAAGTATGCCGCCCACCCTGAGGACCCCCAGGCAATCGATAAAAGGAGTACGGCAACAAGGCGGCTTTGCCGGCTTATCGGCACGGATATTAAGGAGAGACCCAGAAAAATGTTTAAAGGTATGGTCAGGTTCATTAGCGATGAGCGCAATGGGAGTAGACTTAAAATCCGGTAATGGCTTGGTGCTTAAGTCGGTGTCACGATAAGGAGGAGGCCAATGCTCCTGGCAATTGGTCAAAGAGGAGGGATCTTGAGTCCTTAAACAGAAATTGTTGGTCTGCGCGAAATGAGTAGGGCTAAGGCCCCTAGAGTCAATATGGGCATGATTGGCGACAGAAGAAACATCAGCAAACCCTACAGGGGAGAATTTGTCGAATATTGAAATTTTAGAGCGTACAGACCCTTTGATATCTACAACTGGTGGTTTTAAAAGAGTGGGTTTAATAGGATTCGAGACCGGAATTTTACTTACTACACTATCTTGGTTACTCTTGCTATGTATGCATACTGGTTCTTTATTATTTTTATTTTCAACAGGAAGGAATTTTGGACAATCTTGATTGGCTAAAGAATAGTGACTGTTTGAGGATGAGATGTAATTATCCTCTTCTGTAAGGGAAATGAAAGACCTTTCATCAGATGAATCACTAACATTTTTATCAGCCCCACTTGTTTTATTGATGTTATTAAATTTTGAAACTTGATTTAAGTTTAACAAATCACCCTGATTATTTATTTGTATTTCCTGGGGAACATTGTCACGATTTAGTCTGTGACTACATGTATTGGTTATAATAAACGGGTCACTGTTTTCTGAAATGTCAGAAACATTTGAGTGTTTATGGTCTGTATTCAGGGGTTGTTCAAATGGAATATTTTCAATATTTTCAGTTTTCGAAGAATCATGGAAATCTTGGGAAATCTGGCAAACAGAAATTAAAAAGGTAATGAATTGATTCCGCGACGGGGTTTGGACAGGACCTATGATTGTCCAACCAAAAATGGTACTGACAGCAATTGGACCAATAGAGCTTGGAATAAACGGGTGAGGCAATAATAATTGCGGGTATACATCGGCACCTAAGAGAAGGTCAATCTTGTCTGATTGATGAAAGTCAGGATCGGCCAAACGCAAATGTTCAAAGGCGCGAGCAATTTCTGGAGTAAGGTTCTTGGGAGGCAAATGGTTAGCGATGTGAGGAACCACGGACGGGTTTACAAGAATGTGCCTCTGAGAAAATGTGGAGAAGATGTGGCACGAAACTGTGCCAGGAGAATTGGAAACACGCCCACCTATACCTGAAACGGTAATGGGCATATCCTGGATTTTTTGACCCAACTGGTCAAAGAGGCGCTCGGAAATAAATGATAGCTGCGACCCCGGATCGATGACCCCACGGACTGGAACGTAACCTAAGTGAGAATTAAAGATACGTGCGCGGAAGGTTCCTAGGAGTGAAGTCACGTGACTTCCGAAAGTACTACAACTCAGAGATAAGGAGGCGTCAACTGGTGCTTGACCAGTGGAAGCGGATGCTGGTTCACTTGAAATGTGATCAGCATGATCTGATGCGCGACTAGGCGCGGAATTCAAATGGACATTTGAATTTACAGCTTTGACGGGATGCAAAAGTGTGTGATGATCTGGGGAATTACACTTACGACACGAAAATTTGGAATTGCAATTACCCTTAAGGTGCGGACCCAAACAATTAAAGCACCGTTTATGCCTTTTGAGGATATCAATTTTTTGATCTCGAGTGAGATGAGAAAATTCGAAACAGGAAGATAAGGAATGCGGCTTACGACAAAGAATGCATCTTAGTTTAGAAGAATTATAAGGTGCGGCCCGAGCACAATCTGATTGCGGTGAAGTATCAGGACTAGTGCTAGCAATTAGCGAATTAACTTTAGTGTTTCTATGTAGATTGCTGGGGGGAGAAATAATCTCCAGCGTTTTAATTTGTTTGGTAATGAAATTTAGCAAGTCATCGAAAAGCGGAACTGATTTAGCAGAATTTTGCTCCTCGAAAGCCTTAGATGTGCGGGGGTCTAGATTATTTAATGCGAGGGTTAACAAAATAAAATTTGCTAAATCGTCGATTGGTAGCGCCTTGATAGCCTGCACCGAATTTTGATGTACCTCAAGAAAAGTTTTTAAGTTAATTAATGAATTTGAACTGACGGGCTTAAAGTGTAAGATTTGGTTCAGATATGCCTGGGCTATCCTCCTGGGGTTTTGGAACCTGTGTACTAGAGCAGAAAAAGCAAGGTCGTAATTTTCGGCTGTGAGTTGAAAGTTAGAAGTTACGGAAAGAGCACTCCCCTTTAAGTTGGATCTTAGATAATGAAAGCGCTGTATGGGGGTTAGAGTCGGGTTGTCGTGAACAAGGGCCGTGAACAACGAGAAAAATTTAGGCCGCTGTTGTATGTCGCCTGAAAAGGTTGGTAAATTGATTGGTGGTAAGGAGAAAGCACCCTGAGCCAAATGAATAGGGCTAGCAACCGTTGTAGAAGTTGCAATAGGTTCTTCTTTTTTCAATTGTAAATACTTAGATTTAATTTTGGTTAACACACTATTGAAAGCAATTGCAGGGGCTTGAGTATCCACATGATTTTGTTTGGATAAGAGAGCATTGAGGTCGCTTAATTTTTCATTCACCCCCTCAAATTTGACTTGAAGGGAGGGTAAATCCTCGTAATGCACTTGGACAGTAAAAATATGCGAAAGAGTGGAACCCTTAATTTCATCGTCATCACCCTTCATTTAATTTTTGTCTTCTATAGGCATTGTGAAAAATAGAGAATTAATAAATACAGAAATAAAAGGAAATTATAATATATAAGGCACAGAAAAGGAAAGGAGAAAAAGTTGCAAAATTGATTACACTAATTATTACGTAATTGTAACTGACGCCAGAGTATAGCAAGATGGCGGGGATAGTTACGAGAAGAAGTAACGAGTACGTCACTAGAGTGGGAGCTGGTGACGTCAGATCACAGCTGACTGGTTGAAAATGGCCGACTATAGCGTCGGTTTTATATATGTAATTATTTTTATATATGTAAAGTTATGAAACTTGGACAAAAAATAGGCCAAACCTTGTAATTTATACAAATTTTAATGTAAAAATCTTTAATATTAATAAAGCACAGAAATCAGTGGGTGATTACTCGCCCCAGAGCTGCAAAAACACTCGTTTCAAAGTTGCACAATGATATATACGGCCCGGATCGGACCAAAAATGTATAGGAAAAGAATGATAATTTCCGAAGCAAAAAACTCGCCTCGACCTCGAGAAAGTGGACTGTATGTAATTAAATTTTAATTACATTAATTTACTTATTTTTGTTAATTTTATTTTACTGTTCTTGATTTGTTAATTTTACTAGTTCCTATAAATTATATTCCATTTTGTTCATCATTAAAAAAAAAACAAAAAAAAAATATATCAAATAAAAATAAACAAATAAAATAAACAAATAAAAAAAATATTTAAATCTTAAATAGTTTTAATTATAAATATGAATGAAAATAATTGTTCATATTCACGGAATAACAAAACAGACGACAACATAATGTTTAAAGTAACACTTTCTTCTGAATGGTGTCAACAATGTTGTTCAAAGTAGCCCTCCAAGTTGCCTTTTTTTTTTTTTTTTTTTTTTTTTTTTTTTGCCTAATAAGAGATTAAAGAAAGGAGAAGAAGATAGTCAGGGATGCAGTCAAAGTAACACCACGTCAAAGAAGAATTCTTTAATACGTGCCAACGTTTCGACCTGCGTTGCAGGTCAATAATGAACAAAATACCAGAAGTGACAAAAAAACAGATGTGACAAAAATAACAGACCGATAAACAGATGACAAATGGAATACAGAATGGCATAGATAAAAAACAATCTACAAAAACCGTATAGAAAAGATCAGATACATAAATAACGAAGAATAAAAAGCAGCAAGGTAAGAATAAGGACAAGACAGGAATGAAAAAGGAAAAAAATAAATAAATATAAATAAAATAATAAATAAATTAAAAAATATATATATATTTATATATATATTTTTTTTTACTTTATATTTGTTCGCTTTATTTTATGTATCTTTTTTTATATTTGTGATGCACCCTATCATGATGGCATTGGCCTTATTGTATTTTCTATTTTTATTCTCTCTGTATTTACTTGTTATTTTGTTATCTTATAGTCTCTCTGTTGTTCATTTTTCTTTTATATTTTGTTTCATTTTCCTATTCTTTATCCATGTGTCCCGCGCCTTTTCTCCCTTATCCTACCCAGCTGTTCTTACCATTTCACATCAGTCATCGTCCTTCTCCTCACAAGTGTGGTTCGGTGGGTAAGTGTTCTTCAATATTCTTTTCCTTTTACTTTTATCTTTCCACTTTTATTTTCCTTCACCTTCATTCTTTTATCCGTTTCTTTTCTTTTATCACCTTCTACATTATTTCCCTCGTTCTTTCCTATATTTCCATATTTTTATTTTATTATTTATTTATTTATTATTTTATTTATTTATTTTTTATTATTATTTTTTCATTATTTTATTCATTTATTTATTTATTTTTATTTATATATATGTATTTTTTAAATTTATTTATTATTTTATTTATTTATTTATTTTTTTCCTTTTTCATTCCTGTCTTGTCCTTATTCTTACCTTGCTGCTTTGTATTCTTTGTTATTTATGTATCTGATCTTTTCTATACGGTTTTTGTAAATTGTTTTTTTATCTATGCCTTTCTGTATTCCATTTGTCATCTGTTTATCGGTCTGTTATTTTTCTCACATCTGTTTTTTTGTCACTTTTGGTATTTTGTTAATTATAGCCCTGAAGAAGACCTGCAACGCAGGTCGAAACGTTGGCACATATTAAAGAATTCTTCTTTGATGTGGTGTTACTTTGACTTCATCCCTGACTATCTTCTTCTCCATTCATCGTCCAGTCAACCATACTTTTATCATCAGAGATTAAAGAAATGAATCAAAGACATGTAACAAAAAATAAAATCAATCTATTAATCATACAAAACAATCCTGATGCCACATATTCCAGGCCAGATGAGGTATGGACACGTTAATAAAAACACCAGTTAACACTGATACCATAAAAAGGCTTACAGCGACCAAGGATGGCCAACATGAGCTCTTATCACGATTGCATCATATTCTATATTTAATCCTTACATGGGTAGAAAAAACTGGAAGATGCCAACTTGAAGAGTTAGCCCGCCAGAAGGATTTTCGTTTCAATAGCGCGTTTGTTTAAATTAGCCCTACATGATTAAAGTAGGCCCCGTTTACGGTATCTGTTATGTTAGGAATTTCTTAAAAAACCTTTTTTTTTTTTTTTTTTTTTTTTTTTTTTTTTTATTTAAGGAAAGTATTACAATCTGCCTCAATGTGGGCAACAAGTAATATGGATGGTTCAATGGATCCATTCACACAATATGTACAATATGAAATAAAAACAAAGACAGTGAACAATAAATAAAATTGAATAATAAATAAAAATAAGTACAGAATCACACAATATGTACTCCAAAAAAAAAATAATAATAAAAATAAATAAATAAACAAAGTACCTCAAACTATACAATACATAAAGTGAAATAAAAATAAATAAATAAAAAAATAATAATAATAAAAAAAATAATAATAATAAAATAATAATAATAAAAAAAGAGAAAAAAAAAATTTTAAAATTAAAATTAAATTAAATCTTAAAAATACATTCATACTTTATTTACAATATATACACATCTGAGGGATCCCCCCGACCTGCCTTGTACCTCCACTTATGGAGGAACAAGTCAGGCCCCAAGAGATTCCAGCGCTTCTCTCTCAGCTGCGTCACTAGTATAAGATAACACCAGTGGAGGCTGAGTGAGAGCGCTAAATTACAGTCACTCAGAGCATGAGTGGAGAAGCTGGCCATTGCCAGGACTCCATGTCGAACTTTATAATAGATCACGAGGCCACTGCCTTTTTAACCTGCGAGGAGGATTATAGGGGTGAGTGGAGCTGGATAGGGATTGTGCTAATGGATTAGGGTGATGCGTAAGTTTTTGATGAAATTTTGAAAATTTGACAGGTATGGATTCTAGGACAAAAGGTATATTAAGATCGTTATGTAAGGTTTTGTTTGAGACATAATATGGAGCGTTGGTTATGGTTCTCAGGAATTTGGATTGAAAGGATTGGATACGTTTGATGTTCGAGTGTTTTGCTGTTCCCCAAATTTCTAGTCCGTAGGTCCAGATAGGCTTTAGGATTGTCTTGTAAATTAAAAGCTTGTCGTCTATTGTAAGTTTTGAAGTTTTGCATAGTATGGGGTATAGTTGGCCGAATCTTCTGTTAAGTTCTTGTCTTTTAAGTCTAGTATGTGGGTTCCAAGTGAGTCTTTTGTCCAAGATGAAACCAAGATATCGCACTGTATCAGATCTGGGTAATGGGATCTTATTGAATAGAAGAGTTGGGCATGAACTACGACGTAGAGTAAAAGTCACGTGGGTGCATTTGGATTCATTGACTTTTATTCTCCATCTATTGCACCATAGTTCAATCTTTGAGAGGTGATTTTGTAGGTTAGAAGAGGCTATTTTGGCATCATTATGTGATGATAGTATCGCTGTATCATCAGCGAAGGTTGCAAGGAACGTGCCAGGAGTGGTAGGAACGTCAGCTGTGAAGAGGATGTAAAGGACAGGACCCAAAACGCTGCCTTGAGGAACTCCGGCTCGGATAGGATAGCAGTCGGAAAATTCAGAGCCGCATCGGACTCGGAAGGAGCGATTTGTAAGATAGGAATGAAGGATGAGGTAGAGGGTTTGTGGTAGTAGGTTCTTAAGTTTAAAAAGCAGTCCGGTGTGCCAAACCCGGTCAAAACCTTGAGCAATGTCCACACATGGTCAACAAGACGGAGGCCTTGTTGAACTGTTGAGTGCTTTGGACGGAATCCAAATTGATAGGAGGGGAAACTGGATGTATCAAGTATAGATAGGATACGCTTAAGCAGGATTTTTTCGAATATTTCTTAAAAAACCTATGTATTGATATTTGCAACTGTATAAATGTATTTTAATCTGCAAATTAGATATAAGCTAATAATACATTTCCTCCACATTAGTGGAGGAGAAAAACAACTCATTCATGAAGATGACCTTCCAATTCTTCTTTTATCCAATTCTTACAATCCAAATTCTTTCTTGAAATCCTTAATGCTACTTATTAGATAAGCTTATTCACAATAATCTAACTGTCCAGATTGTTGCTGAAGTGATTCAAATCAGATATTTTTTCTGTAATGATATACTTCATACCAACTGAAATTCCCTGGTGTCCCAACTTGCTTCCCTCTCCATCCCTAACTCACCTCAAAGGCATATAAAAAGAAGAAGGCCTGGAGATATTCTAATATAAACTTTTATTGTATAGCAAGGAATAGGTAGTTTCTTTACAAGTTATTGATATACTATAAATGGCAGCTCCTCCGTAAACTTTCTCTCGTTCCAAATACACCTAGTTCCTCTCCCTCGGGAGTCCTTCCTGTCACACCTAACGAGTTAAATTCTTATTTAGTCTCTACCTCTACATCTACACCATATCCATCCCCTCAGTTGCCCCTTTTACCTCCTTCATTCAATGATAATCACTTTTATTTTCCTTACATCTCTCCCACAGACCTCATTTCCTCCATAATGAAATCCCACACCAATTCAACTGGATTAGACGGTATTCCTGTCAAATTGATAAAATTATGCCTTCCTGAAATTATACCGGTTCTCCTCTTCATATATAATTTTTCCCTCCAGAATTCTGTATTTCCCACTTCTTGGAAAAAGGCCCTAATCCACCCTATAGTCAAGAACCCAAATCCCACAACCCCAAAAGATTACCGACCGATCTCCATACTTTCTAACCTCTCTAAGCCCCTAGAAAGATTATTGCAATCCCAGATCTCCAATTTCCTCGAAGATTCCAATTTACTTGACCCGTTCCAATCCGGTTTCCGCCCCGGCCATTCTACTCAATCCGCTCTCACCAAAATCATCAGTGACATCCAGGCTGCAATGGATAAAAAAGAATTAATCATCCTCATACTCCTAGACTTTTCCAAGGCCTTCGATTCCTTAGACCACACAATCCTCTTTTCCAAACTGAAATCTCTAAACTTCTCTAATAGCACTCTCATGTGGTTTCATTCATTCCTTTCCCACCGTTCTCAATCAGTTACCATTCCCAACCAAGGTTCATCCTCTTTCCTCACTTTGCGATCAGGCGTAGCTCAAGGATCCAGCATTTCTCCTCTCTTGTTTAATTCCTATATAAATGATCTTCCTAACTCCATTCATAATTGTTCCTGCCACCTTTACGCCGATGATTCTCAAATTTATCTTTCCTTTCCTCCAGCCGAGTTATCAACTGCACTTTCCAAAATTCAGCAAGACCTGGATGAAATCTATGCCTGGACTCTCGATGGTTCTTGAAGATAGACTAAAGCGTATCATGAACTGTTTTATAAGATTTGTTTTTGGAACCTCGAGACGCTCTCATGTGTCCCATCTTTACACCGAGTTAAATTGGCTTTCACCTTCCTTCCGTAGAGATTACTTCCTTGGTTCATTCCTCTTCCAAGTTATTAACACACATAACCCTCCGTCTGTTCACAGTATCCTACATTTCAAGTCCTCAATCCAATCATTGCATTCAATGTCCCGTCTCTCCGATCTCTACACCCCATCCTACAGAACTAGTGCTTTCCAACGTTCCTTTCTTGCCCGCTCCGCTATTCTTTGGAATTCTCTTTCTCCTTCTATTTGTAATGCATCCGCCCTGGGAACTTTTAAAACACTCCTCTTCCACCACCTTTCCTCCCTCCAGTCGGATGCTATCTAATTATATAGATGCTTTTATAAATTTCACCCAAGGATATCAGATATAAAAGTTTAGCCTGTTTAAACAATCTTCATATGATAATGTTTTGTCTATCATTGAAATAATTTTCATTTTTACTCTTTTTTTCGTCATTTTATTTTCTCCATACTTTACTAGATTCAACATCAAAAATATATTGTTTAATCAATTTCTTATATAATATTTTTTCTTTTATTGATTGTAAATATAGTTTATGTATGTATGTATCGTGTATGTGTTTATATATGCGTATAGATTTTTGTTTCATTTTTTTACTTATTTTATTGTAAAATTGTATTTACTTTTAATTATTTTATTTTAACACCTCTAGGCCAGATATAACTTAAGTTCTGTTATGTAACTATTATTCTTAAGGGACTTTGTCCCAGAATAAAATTTGTTTTTCTATTCTATTCTATTTCTATTCTATTGTAATCATTCCCCCCCCCCCAGATTTACTTGATGGTTATATTGTATAAAGTTGTAAATATATAAAAATTAAAAAAAAGTGTTGACTAAAAGGTACTTTGTAGCAGTAGAAGATACTAGCATGTAATTAATAATTGATACAGTTTTTAACTTCTCTTATATCTGTTGTTTGTTTTTTTTAAAAAATATCTGACAACAAATACTCAGTTTTTTATCTTTCAGAATTTTCTATTTTATTTTAATTTTCCTGATCTTAAATTTTTATTAATTATTCCCAAATAAAATCATATTTTAACAGTGAAATGAGTGGGGGGAATAATCTTACAAGATCCACCCATAACAGGTCTTGGTAATATTAAGCATATTAATAAATTAAAAAACTTTTGAGATGGGCGGGAAATGTAGCTTGAAGCAACCCAAACGGACACCTCTTCACAACTATGAATGCCACAGTAGTACCAAGAGAGATCAAGAACCGCAAGAGACCGCGTTGGAGGCGAAAACTCAGGTAGATTGATAGAATTAATAAAGTTGCCAAAGAAGTATGTGCAACAAATTGGGAAGCTATAAACGAATATAGTCATCGGAAGAGCAGGTTAGCTAAGGTGGCCAAAGATCTGCTAGCTCAGTAGAGTCGACCGAAAAGAAATCAAATAAATAATAAAAAAAAAAGTTCTGTTGATTAATATCAAGTTTAAATTTTTTTACATCTATAGCATCGAATATGAAACAGACAGAAGGGAATTTTTGTATATAGTCTACGTATGATTCTAATATCATCATATCCTAATATCAGACAAACCTGCCAAAAAGACTACGTTCTCAAACGCTGCTACTCTGTAATTTGTTTTCCAAAAAATTAGGCATTTTATTGCTATTATGTTTCCACACATTCATCTAATGTTTTGTTTACAATTGTAAATATCTATAAATGAATAAACAAAAAAGAATAACATAGATTTTTCATTTATATAACTAATATAGGATAATAAATTTTCATGTTATTTATACATTCTAAACTAAAGATTCCTTTTATTTTTAATCTTTGTTGTAATACAACGTGATCGACCCTAATCTTCCATAACAGGCTATCATTATTAATAACCAAGCGTTGGTGTATCAAGAAAAATGTATCCACTGACTTAATAATAGAAAAGATGCTTCCATTTAGCAATATGAATAAAAAAATCCATCTCCATTAGATTTGTATACAGCTCCAGATACTAAACGGTCGCTAATGGTTTCCCTCACAACGGGGCACTTGTCCGCCCCATCTGGTCGGTCGTTGCCCCAAGATAGGCCTTTCAGATTGTAGCCGCTCTATCGCAGCATTAAAAGAACAAGCGATTTAAGGTCGAGATAATAAAAATCTCAAGTTAGTACCTGTTAAAGGTGAACAAATGTTCTTTTTATAGATAGTTTACTAAAAGAGCAATAGAAATAAGCGAATCTAAATTTTTGAAACTTTTCATTAAATCTTAAGATAGGGGATATCGCCATGCCTTTGGACAGTGGTGCCTACAGACATTGCTTTTAAAACCTTCCGGTAGGCATGGGTATCTATCATCTACACAGCGGAAATCTTAGTTTACTTTTATTTTATCCTTGGTGGTCTTGTAAAAGAGCATCAAGAGAAACAAGAAGGAGAAGATCAAATTCAAGAGGCTCCTAAAAAACGATGTAGGCCATGTTTACAGACTTACAGACTAATTAAACAAGAATCGCCAATTTCAACTGTGAGAATATGTCAATTTTTTTGCGGCATTCATACATTTCTTTCCAATGACTGTATTTTATCTTCTAAATAAATCTGTGATTTTCAAAGACCTAGTTTTGAAGTAAAATTTTGTATTGCTTTAGATTCCAATCCGTTGCAGATACACAATAATTCACACACTTTTATGAGGAAACGTCGTCTTTGACCATAAAAGCTGTTATAACAAAGGTATATATCCATTTTGTTTAAACATTCTTCAAATGCTGAGCGCATTAAATTTCCTATAAGGCCAGAGTATATGTAACTTTGAATTTTACAAACTTGGTACCTAAAGAACAGCTTTATCTTCACCTTATTTAGGGAAGTTACAATGTCTTATAATACTTCAACGCTCCCCGTTTTTCGAAAAAACTATCCACAAAACTGCAAATATCATGAAAACTTGCGAGTTTAATCAGCTGTTATATGGTATGAACAAATTAATGATCCCTAAGGATAAGGAGAAATTTACTTTTAAATCCGGAAAAACATGGTGTTTTTATTTGGCATAAAAATCAGTTATCTGTGTAAATAAGGCATGGTTATCGCTTAATGGGAATATGCATTTTAAACATAATCAACTATTCATTGGAATAAAAAACAAATAAAATATGATTGTTGATTAGAAAATAAAGGAAAACTTTCAATAAAGCGACATCAGATCAAAGGATTTTATGTTATCACATTTATTTATTTATTATTCTTATTTAGAATTTATTTTCAATGTAAGGTTTAAACGCGATGATAACGAACATAGACCTCAATTTTGCCGTTAGTTTCTGAATGCAGATTACATTGAAGAATACCACTTTTTGAGGTGAATTTTATGGGCAGATGAGTCTGTTTTTACAGGGGAAGGCATTTCTACCTTTCCAAGAGGGTTATCGTTGGGTTATAGCTGTCGAATATGTTAAAGTATTATCATTTTCTTGTAAAATCGATTATTTTTATGTTTACACTGTGTAACCTATAGTTCATGGCTTCAGAGACAGATTACTGAAGAGACATGTTGTGCTTACTTTGTTCTTAGTGTGTTGTATTAAATAAAAGCTTAAATCAGTGTATGAGTGAGTAATTCATTTAAAATACCTAAACAGAATAGTGTTGAAAAATCAGGTGGAATACCGTGATGAAGTTTTGGTAGGATATTTTGTAACAAATCTTAGTAATGCTCATTATTAAATCTGTTTTGCAAACTATGATTTTTAAACACTGTTAGACAGCAATACAATGATAAATAAACCAACGATACCTCTCATGGAAAGGTAGAAATTCCGTTCCCTGCAAAAACAGACTCATCTGCCCATAAAATTCACCTTAAAAAGTGGTATCTCAATATCATCTGCATTGAGAAGCCAACGACAAAATTGAGATCTATGTTCAAAAATAAATGTATTAGCATAGATCCTTTAATCTGGTGTAACTTTATTGACAGTTTTTCTTTATTTTCTATTAAACAATAAGTTTTTTCTTTGCTTTTTATTAGAATGAAGAGTTTATTTTGTTTTAAATGCACTTTTTCATTAAGGGATTGTCATAATGTTTTATTTACACAAGTAACTGATTTGTATGCCAAATGAGAACACAATGTTTTTTCGGTTTACAAAAAAAAATGTCTCTATGAAATAAACGATGATTAAATTTGCAAGTTTTTGTGAGATTTGCTGTTTTGTGGATATTTTTTTTGAAAAACGGTGAGCGTTGAAGTAATATAAGACATTGTAACTTCCATAAATAAGGTAAAGATAAAGCTGTTCTTTAGATCCCAAGTTTGTAAAATTCAAGGTTACATGTACTCTGCTCATATAGGAAATTTAACGCTGAATCCAGAAATGTGGTCAAAGTTTGATACATAAATATTTAAACATAATGGAGATATTACAGCTTTTATGGCGAAAAAATGTGGTTTCATAGAAAAAGTCATTGATTTATCGTACATCTGCAACGGATGGGAATAGAAATGTGATGTCTGCGGCATTTTTCTATATTTATGATCTAGTTTTACGCATTTTTTTTTTTTCACTAAGAGGTACCCTGTATGATATACGAAGCCTATTTGTAGGATATGCATAAAGACCATTTACATTTATTCTATATAGAAAAGTCCAAATCCTCAAAAGACTCTGAGCATAACTAACCCAAGCAGCCTTGTCGCATCCTTCACCAAGCGGGAGACCAATCCGCCCCATCACCAGGAAAGCCCCCCCCCCCCCCTGGCCCCAGCCCCCATCCGAAACCAAATAAATTAAATCAATTTCCTAAATTAGAATCAATAATTAAAATAAAAATAAAAATTAGATAATAGTTAAAAAGTTCAATTACAGTTTGTTCAACAATTCATTTTGCTTTAAGAAACCTAAAACTGATTTAACTTTAGTTTAGTCATTGCCGAGAACGTCTGAGATATTTGTTGTAAGGCCTAATCTCGTTAGTTTTGGCAGACGAAAGAAACATTCCTGAAAGATGTGGTTAATTGTTAAAGAGCTATTGCAATATGGCATTTAGGTTGTGGTTGTTTCATAATTATATGTAAATGGGTTAACTTTGTATGACCGATTCTCAATCGACCAACTACCTAATTGCATTCAAGTTGATTGGTTGGCTTGCATTCCACATACATTGCAAATTTTAAATTATTTGAAGTTTGAGGGAATGGCTCATTTCCTGGGGTGTTAGAATAGCAACGCCACGACCTGGAAGGTTCCGTGCTTGCTTCGCTGCTGTGTCTGCTAATTCGTTACCAATAATTCCCACGTGACTTGGTATCCAGATAAAGTACACCGACTTTCCCATATTTTTCAGTATACTGAGGTAGTAGTGCTCTTTTAGGATAACGGGATGCTAAGGGTATATGTTATTTAAACTTTTTAATAAGCTTAATGAATCTGTCACTATTCCGATGTTGTTTTCCTTTATATACTTTGAGGAGTGAAGTGCTGATGCAATTTCATTGAGTTCGGCGGTATATATATTGCCTAATTTCATTTTGTGAGTGGAATTGTGGGCAACAAGGGAAGAGGCAGTTGAATCATTGGATTTAGATTCGTCAGTATAGGTTACGAAAGTTTCTAGTATGCTTTGAAGTAGAAAGGAAAATTAGGATTTTTATACAGAAGGAGAGGTATTGTTTTGGAGAGTTGGGTTTAATGAAGTGTTTAAGGCAATTTGATTGTCCATGGAGGGGTATGAACTTCATGTTTTTAAACAGGCATTTCTTTGAGGAATTTAATAGCTGTATTTCCTCTTTCTGATAGAGGGAGTGTTGTGTTTGACTTTTTTTCAAATGCTTTGGAGAATCTGGGTTTAAAAATGTATTTGTGTGCTGAGAGTTCGGGATAATATAAAAGTTTGGAGATATAGTTGATTGCCAACTTTTTCTGACTAAATAACAGGGGAGTTATCCTTGCTTCACTACACAAACTAAAACCAGGACTAGTCCGAAACACTCCCGTCGCATAAATAAAACAGCCATATTCTAGTTTGGAGCAAATTATAGCACTATATATTTTAATTAATGTTTTTCTGTCGGAACCACATGAGGTACCATTAAGATATTTTAATAAGGTTTTTGTCTCTTTGCGGTCAAGGATCATTCCTGAAAATCTATGAGTGTAAGCTATAATGGAATTTCCTAGACGGAGTTCAGTAGAAGGAGTGTTTCTTTTACGACTGAAATGAAGAAATCTAGATTTTCTATCCGATTTGGATTCTATTCTATTTCTATACTACTATTCGATATTCTAATCTAATGATATATGATGATGATACCTTCTTGTAGTTTATTTTTATTATTGCAAATATTCTCAGACTGACAAATTATGGTCGTCATCAGCAAATGATAACGGCTTGACACCTATCGGTAAGTTAAGTCCCAGGTCGCTTACTACAAGGCAAATCAAAGTTGGGCTGAGGATCTAACCCTGAGGAACACCGTTAACCTGTTTATGAGTATCTGATAGCTCACAACCTAATCTGACTCTAAAGTAGTGATTAAACAAAAATTGTCTAATATATGTAAAAATACGTTCTCTGATTCCAGCGGATGATAGTTTATTGAGGATTATGTTGTGACTGATGTAATCAAAGGCCTTTTTTAAATCAAAGAATTTCGCAATCATCTGTTGAGAATTTATGAAGGAATATTGGACTTCGGCATCTAATATGACCAGGTTATCTAACCGGACTGGAATGGTTGAAGTAAATCTTTATTTTTTATCATCCATATTCGTATTTTATTTACCATTCGTTCCATAATATTACTAAGGCGACTTGTAAGAAATAGCTGCTTGGTATTCTTTTGTCTTTTACGGTTTTTAGAATAGGGATTATTATTGAGTTGCGCCAGGTTTTTGGGAAATGCCCGGTTCGCCAGACGTAATTAAAAAAATCAAGTAGCCATTTTTGAGTATCAGCAAACAGGTTTTCATATCATATCATAATGGTTTTGGTCTGAACCGGGCATTGTTCCATTAACAGTATTTACGATATCTTTGAATTCCAAAATTGAAAAGGGGATGTTATAGTATTCAGTTTCTAAATTATCTGTACTTCATTTCTATTTTATTGGAACTGTTGTTATTGTTTTCAGATTTGTAAATTTCGTCGTAGAAATTGGCAAATATGTTTGACACGATTATAGGATCATCGGTCAATTGTCCATTTGCCAAACTGATGTATTGTGAGTAAGATAGATGTTTGAAGGGTTTACTGACATTATTCCATATGTCAGCAGCTCTAGTAAAAGAGTTAATGGAATTTTTAATTTTTTTCCATGATTCTGATTTTCATAAATTAAATAATTTCTTACAAATAACTCGCTGTTACTTGTATTCTGTCATGTTTTCTGACGTAATAGATTTTAGAAAATTTTTAAGGGCTTTACGACGTTCTTTAACTGCCTTTTTACAAGCGTCATTAAACCAGGGGGCGAGTATAATTTTTGGTGAACTCGAGGTCATAGGTATTTACTCTGTGGCTGCTCTTAAAATCTTGTTAGTGATTTCGCACCCTTTGTCGATACTCATTTCGGATGAATGGGTTTAAGGTGGAGTGGTCAGAAAGTTGAAAAGAGACCAATCTGCTCTGTTTTGAATCCATCACGGTTTATTGTGAGTGGGGTTTATATTTATAAATTTAATATGCAGCGGAGAATGGTCACAGCTGTATAGGTCTGGTAAGACTATGTCAAGTATGTCCAGTCTATTATATTATACAGGCTAGAACTGCAAAGGGAAAGATCAATAGAAGAATATGTTCTATAGCCGGAACTAAGGAATGTCGGTTCACTAGTGTTAATTAGGATACGATTAAAATGGTCTAATAAGCTTTCTATTATTTTACCTCGGCATTCCGAAAACAAATCGAACGAAGCAATTCATAATTCGTTTTAACCTATCTCGGAGACCCACAGAGAGACCCCCATACACCACGCAGCCATAGTCAAAGTGAGGAAAGATGAGCGAGGAAACTAGGAGTTTGCAAGTGGCTTGGGGGAGGAAATGACGGGCACGATTGAATAGTTTCAGGGTTCCAATTGAATTTCTGGATAATTGGGCAATTTGAGGCTTCCAGGAAAGGTTTTGGTCGAAGATGATTCCTGATGATTGAATAGGAGTTTGATCTAAGAAGGTGACTTGAGCCGATTACTATCGCCTGGGTTTTATTTGCGTTTAACTTTAAGTTATTCAAATTGGCCCAGGCACAGATTCTGTCAAGGTCTTCCTGAATCTTGGAGAAAGCATCAAGGATTTCGGCAGGGGAAAAGGATAAATATATTTGGCAGTCATCTGTATAAAGATGGTGGAAGCATAGTAGAATTGACTTATGCAGATCGTTAATGTTGGAATTAAAGAGGAAAAGTGATATGCTGGAGCCCTGGGCTCCACCAGAGGAAAGAGGTAAGATGTCTGACAAGGGTTGGTTAGGGATTGATACTGCTTGGGTACGGTTGGAGAGAGAAGAATGGAACCACTGGATAGAGCTGTTAAAAAAGTTTAAAGATTTTAGTTTTGAAAATAGGATGGTCAATGGATTCAAAAGCCTTGGAAAAATCGAGGAGTATAAGGACGGTTAGTTTTTTTTCGTCTATTGCGGCATGGATATCACTGATGATTTTGATTAGTGCGGATTGGGTAGAATAACCAGGACAAAAACCAGGTTAAAGGGAATCGAGTAGACGGAAATCTTCCAGGAAGCTGGATAATTGGAATTGCACCAAACGTTCAAATGGTTTTGAGAGGTTTGAAAGGATAGAGATCGGACGAAAGTCTGCAGGACAGGTAGGGTTGGAATTTTTATTGATAGGAAGAACAATGGCTTTTTTCCAGGAGGTAGGAAATACGGAGTTTTGAAAGGAGAAATTATAGATGAATAGAAGGACCGGCGTAAGTTCTGGGAGGCATAATTTTATAAGTTTATTTGGGATACCATCTGGACCTAGGGAGTTGGTGTGGGATTTCATGACACAGGAAATGATATCAGAAGGGGTAATGTAGGAAAAATAAAAATTATTTGCATTGAATGGTGTTTCGGGTAAGATACTGGCTAAGTGGAAGGGGGGAGTGGTTAGAGATGGCGATACAAAATAGGGTTTTAGGTCGTTCGGTGAAACTGGGAAGTTGGTCGAGGTTGAAGGTCCGGAGGGATCATGGAGGGAAAGTTTGCGAAGGGGCTGCCGTTTTGTTTTAGGATCGGATGCGGACCGAAAGGCTTCATGGAAGTAGGAAGATTTTGCACGCCGGATTTTTGTTTGTACCAAGTTGCGTAGCACTTTGAACGTTAGATAATCTTCCGCAAGTCTCGTCCTTCTGAATCTTCTTCTTGCACCTTCACGCTTTCGCTGGAGATCTTTGATTTCTTGAGACAACCAAGGTGCAGGCCGGCAACGAAAGGTGGAGGTTTTAAGAGGAGCAAATGTATCGAGGATTTTGAGGAGATTAGTTGTGAGGATGTCAGCCATATATTGTATATGGTGAAGACAACTTGGACAGAGACAGCTACAGTATGGAGAAAGAAGTTGATTTCTATTTGTTCAAAATATACAAAATGGTGAATTGCTATTAAACTCCCTGATGACTATGGTTCGTGTTTGTACTATTTTTTTCTGTGGATTTCGAAGTTTTTAACATTAAATTTGTTGTTTATTGAAAGATAAGTCTGTTGAAGAAACAAACAAAAAGGGCCTGTATCATGGATAAGTGCCTTCAAATCATTAAAATGGGTTTTTTAAACCGTTACAGTTCCACTGAACTAAGGTCATAAGGATTTATGGTTGAAAAAACAAAAAAATGGACATGTAATCATCGTAAATTCCATAATAGTTTAATATATCCATAATAGCAATACGTGTGGCATATCGATGAGAAATAAGTAATTGAAGAAGAGGAAAGGAAAAAGAATATAATTTATTTATTATAAATAAAAATATTAAAGAGAAACCAAAATTCAAGATTGGAAAGATGTGGACAGATGAATGAAAGGAGCAACATCGGCGAAGAATGAAGGAGTACAGGGCAAATGTCAAAGCCAAGAAGCGACAGCTGAAATGACGTTGTCCTTAGTAGGCTGATACAAAAAAAAAAAAATTATAATAATAATAATTATACCACGAGCCCGTGGTCCGTAGTGGCCCAAAAGAAAAAAAAAAGAAAATAATAATATATATATATATATATATATATATATATATATATATATATATATATATATATATATATATATATATATATATATATATATATATATATATATATATATATATATATATATATATATATAGCTAAATAGCTAAATAAAAGTATCGTGGGTTGAAGTTTTTAAAAAGAAGCTTTATTGAGAATTACATACATTGATCAAGAAAAAGCACAATTTATAACTTAATCACAAACTTAACGGGCATCTGTACGTATCAACGTACGACGGCAGAATGTCTGCTGAGGGGGGTGGCCTTTTATAGGGTTGATGGAGGAGTTATCAAGTATTTATTATTTATATCTTTAATACTATTGAGGTGTACATAACTCTTCCCCCCCCCCCCCCCCCCGAGTTCCGAGGTCTCCGATGGAACAAATATCTTAGTGTAAATAGGTTAGGTTCTATACAATTCATAAAGGTTTGAACCTTATACATTTCTTAATACCTTTTACACTAAGTCTTAAATATAATAGATAACATTCTATAGACAAAAGGGATTGGACCTTATACTCTAAGTCTATACAATAATAAAAGGATTAGACCTTGTACGTCTCTTGATACTCTAGGAACTTTATAAAAATAAAAGGATTAGACTTGGAATTTCCTGTTTACTAAGTTAGGATTTGTACACTTGAAAAATAAAAATATTAAACTCTGTACTGGAATAAGATTTTATACAATATCAACTTTTCTATAAACAAAAGGATTAGACTTTGAATACTTCCTGATCTCTCGTTAGGATTCATACTATTTATAGTTTCACATAAACAAAAAGATTAAACTTTGTATGCCTAAGACTAGAATAGGATTTTATATAATTACCAATTTCTCATAAACAAAAGGATTAGACCTTGTCCATTTCTTAATATTAACAATAAGCTTAAACTATTTACAAAAATACAATAGGTTACTTACATGCTAAAGTACAGAAAGATAACGAATATTCCTTAATACTAAACAATACATTTTAATACATTATTTAGACAAAAGGAAATGAAAGTAAGAGTCTTTGAATTAGTTTCTTCTAAATTCAAAATTAATCAATTAAAACAATGACATTGACATTTTAAATTAAAATAATAATTCAAATACTCTTTTAATTACAATTAATCATAATTTCAAAATAAAATACATACTTTTCTCAATGACCAATCAAAATAATATTTCAAGACAAAATAATAGCATCCCAATATTTATTATAGTGAATACAAAATATTAATTACAAGATAAATCAAACAGAATATTACTGTGAAATAAAATAATAATTTGAATGATCTTTTACATTATTAACATTGAACATAATATTTCACAGCAAAATACAAAAGTCCGACTTTATTAAAATAAACTGCAGCATTGTCAGTTTAATATAAATACAGATAACTCTTTCAATATAACATAAACATCTTTTCCCTAATACCATTACCTTTATTACATTTTATTAAAATAAAAGATTTTTAAGATATTTTAATATTATTTAAATAAAATTTAACATTTTTATCAGAACCACTATATGGGTCGTCTGAGTCGTAATTATCTGAAGCATCTGAAATATTCACGCGAATGGATTCATTATCGTCGTCTGAAACAGATTGTTTCCTTTTCCTTTTTTTTTTCTAGTGGGCCCTTTAATATTGTCAATGTTTGCTTTAATTGGTCTTTTATCTTTTACTAGTACATTTACTTTTTTAAACTTGTCCCTACTTTTTATTTTTGCTTGAGTATTTTTTAAATATTCTACGTCTCTTAATTATTTTTGAATATCTAAGAGGTCTTCTCTATTTTTATTTAATTTTTCAGTTCTTATTTCCTTTTCATTATTTATTTTAGATCTTATTAATTTGTGTAGTAGTTGTTGATGTTTATGATATTTTAATACGTACTGTTCAGTCAGGTCAATATTTTTGTCTCATTCTAATCTGGAGGTTCCGAAAGTAATTTCATTGGGTGTTAGTTTTAGTTTATTGTTTAAGGTATTATTGTAGGCTATTACTGCTAATCTTAATTTTTGCTCCATGGAACATTTATCTCTCTCCTTCCCTATTATTCTTAATAACTCATTTAAAGTAGAATGAACCCTGTTTAATAATCCTAGTGAATTTGAATGACTGGCTGAAGTATAATGCAAGAGAATGTTGTTTTCCTCACAAAATTGTCTAACTAAGTTATTCTTCATCTCAGTCCCTTGGTCTAACGATATTTGTAACGGTGTCGGAAAATATGTCATGTAGTTGGTTAGTGCATTGCAGATATTAATTGCGTTCTTTGATTGTAAAGTTTGGGCAAATAAATGTTTCGAAAATGTGTCGACTGCTGTGAAAATTATTGCATTGTTGAAATTAAAAATATCAATCATTAATTCCTGAAACGGTCTTTCTGGTGTAGGTGTAATTTGAAATTTGGTCTTTATAGGTTTACGGTCATATTTTGTAACTTTACAAGTTTCGCATTTATTAATATACTCTGTTATTTTATTTTGCATACCCGGAAAATAATATTCTTTTTTAAGTTTTTCAAACGTTTCATTTATACACCTATGTTTAGTCTTGCGTAAATGATAGTTATCTATTATTTCTATTTGTTCATTTGGGTTTTCGACGTCATTTACTATTTGTTTGTATTTTTTTTTAATTTAACCGATGGATATTGTGTTTCTACTATTTCTTGAATTGTTTTAAAATAGTCTTCATATAAATTTTCAGTTATTTCTTTGCGTGATTTACATATTATTCCATAAGTTTTATTAGGTTCAAGTATTTGTTCTAACAATGGGGCGATATCTGAATTTCCGTAAATGTTCAATTCGTATCGACGTTTCCCGAATGGTTTAGTAAAATTGATTTTAGAGTTTCTCCTCTTTATGACTTTGATTTTTCTCTATGTTAATGCGTTTTTCCGGTTTGCAAATTCGTACCTGTTCATTGCTTTATTCTTGCGAGTGAATTGTCTCTAAATCTTCCTCTGATGTAGCCTGTAGATCTTCCATTATTGCCTCGAATTCCGAATTTTTTTTTTCCGAAATATCTCGGTTCAGCAATTCTTCAAAATCCATTTCTTCGTCATCACTGGTATGATTTATTTCGTCAATTCCTCTAGGAAGTGCGTCGGCTACGTAATTAGTTTTACCTTGGATATGCTTGACGTCGAATTTGAATTCTTGGAGCTTCCATATCCATTTCATTATACGTGTGTTACCATTTTTCATTGAGAAGATCCACATTAAGGGTTTATGATCAGTACATAAAAGAAATTTTGTGCCATAAAAATAAGGTTTAATATGCTGTGTCGCCCATACAACTGCTAACATTGTATTTTTTATATACATATTTTATATCGGTGTTTTGTAAAACTCTGGAAGCAAATGCTACGGGGTATTCTAATTGGTTTTCATCTTTTTGTGACAGTATAGCTCCGATGGCTTTATTACTAGCATCCGTGGTTAGTAAAAATGGTTTTTCCCAATCTGAGTACTTTAAAATTGGTGTATTGCTCATCATTTCTGTTAGGGTTTGACATGCCTCTTTTATTTCTTTTGTGCTATATATTTTGGTTTTTAAGGAATTTGGAATTGGTCTGGTTATTTTGGCATAGTTTTTGATAAATTTCCTATAATACCCGGTCATGCCGAGGAACTGTCTCGTCGTCTTTTCATTACGCGGAATAGGAAATTTTAAAATAGCTCCAATCTTTTTCTCATCTGTTTTTAATCCGTCCTGTGTTACGACGTAGCCTAAAAAGTTTAATTCAGTTTTAAAAAATTCAGTCCTGTCTAAATGTATTGAGAGGTAATGTTGTTTTAGGGCTTTAAATACTCTTTTTAAATCTTTTAAATGTTCTTCCTCATTATTTGAATAAACTAATATATCGTCGATGTAAATCATTGAATTAGGAATATTGCGAATCATCATTGTTGCAAAAATTCAAAATGTCCATTTTCAGTGGAGAAAGCAGGTGGCTATTGATTGTTCGTCCATCTCAATTTAGTGAAAGCCTAACGCGAGGTCTATGGTGGAAAAGATTTTCGATCCCTTTAATCTGTTTAATAAGTCCTCAATTTATATTTTACGGTTGCCTGATTTAGTTTCCTATAGTCGATGACCATTCTTATTTTCTTTTGTCCCGACGCACTTCTTCGTTTATTTGTTTTTTAAATTATTCCGGGGAACGGTAATTTCGCGTATATATTGGATTTTTATTCGTCGTTATTATTTTATGTTTAATTAAGCCCGTTGATTTTAAATTTTCATGAGCTCTTTTAAATACTTCGCCATGTTGGCTTATAATTTCAATTAGTTCCTCTTTTATTTCCGGTTTTATATGTTCATGTTGGATTAAGTTTTTTATTTCATTTTTATCGTCGATGAAAAATAAATCATTTTCTAATTTAAATATTATTTTATTATATTTTAATTCATTTTTTTTCCAAATCAATTATTAATTTTATTTTTCTCATAGTTTCATAACCTAATAAAAACTGAAATATATTGCTAAACGGAAAGATTAGGAATTTAACTTTTTTATTGATTCCTATCAGGGGCTTTAGGTTGATTATCACGCTTTGTGACCCTTCCGCTCTTCATGTAGGGTTTGTTATCGCGAAGTCTTTCTTAATTATTTCCGAATAACACGGAATGTGATCGGGGTGTATATAATTTTTTTGGCACCCGTATTAATTAACCATTTGATTCCTAATTTGTCGATTAGATTGGGTAAATCATTATTTAAATTTAAATCATGTAACTCTATATTTCGCGTAGTTTGTTTAGGTTCATTTTCGGCCATTTGTTTATTACTATGTAATCCATTACTTAAATTTGGTCTAAGTCTGGAGGTCTACTCGTGCTCGGGCCTGATTCTAAAAAATGGTTCTGTTTTTGTTCTAATAATTCTATCCGTTCTCGTAACATTTTTATTTGTTTGTCTTTTTCCTCCTCTATCCTTGTTAGATACTGTTCTCATCGAAACTGTATTTGAATCTACTTGGGGTTGTTGATTACTTTGTCTAAAATTTCTAGAGGGGGTTTTATTAAAAAATCGATGTAGCGATTGAGGATCCCACGGTTGATTATAAATTGGAGTTGGATATCCGATAGCTCGATGTTGTGGCCGGAAGTTGTCCTAATTATTATTGTTAAAGGTATTAAAGGTTGGACTTTATTGGTGATACTGTTGCGGTCGGTAGTGCTAAGGATTATTATAAGACGTTATTGCTCGCGATGATATTGATGGGGTCTGTTATTTTGGTAGTCATAATGGTTATTAAAATTCGGTCTATATTCTTTATTTTTATAATTATTTTCAAAATTTTTCTTTTTATAATTATTTTGAGCTGGGTTATTTTTTGTAAAGTCTGTGGACGATATCAGCCGCGCTATTTCTCAATATTTCTTCTGGGTCTTCTAAGCGGTCGAATTTAATATGATAGATAAAATCTGTTAATGCCGGGTGTAGGCTATAAACCGCGTGATGAGATATTTGTTTATCGTATCTGTGCATTTCATCTTGTTTGTCAAGTATTTCGTTGTCTGAATAAATATGTGCGTATAAGTCACATCTTTTCTGGCCCAGTCGTTATAAGGAATCGAGTGGGTTCTCATTATGATAAGCACGCGTATTTAGAATTTCTAAAATTAGTTGTTCCCGAGTTCTTGTGTCCTGATATTTTCTTTTTAGAAATTTTATTATCTCTTTGACGGTACTAAATTCCTTATCATAAACGGCGCCTTTGGCTTTTCCTGTTAATTTATTTAAGATAGTTAAGACTAATTTAGCCTGATTAGTATTTTTATGAGTGTTATCCTCTTTACAATATAGGTTATCCAAAAATTCACTATTCCTAATAAAATCTACTAATTGTAACGGATTTCCGTCATACTCCGGGATTAGTGCTAAGTCGTGGTTTTTGATTTCTAATGCCATTTTGCTATTTTTATCTATTATCGTTGAACCTGTTAATTTTAAATTACTCAACTTTTCTTCCAACTTATTCATAAAAATAAATGCTAAATTAATATTCTAAATATAATTAACTTAATACACTAAATATACTTAATTTTAAATTAACATGAAAAAATAAAATAAATTAATTATACCAGTTTCTTGATACAACGTTGTCTTCTTGAAGTCTTCTCTATGTTGCCTCCTTCAGCTCCTTCCCGTCGATTCTTAGCAAGAGGTTGAAGGTCCTTTTGGTTAAGGTATTGGAATACCAAAATGCTCCCAAAGACTTGAAGATCTGCTGATGTATTCTGCTAATACTCAGCTCCCAATCTTCTCATGCCAATGGAAAGAGGTCTCGCTGTTCTGTACCTGTAATAAGATAGAACTGCCGCGAAGTTACGTTTACACTTCCAAAAGTCCCACCGTTCGGGCGCCAGCTAAATAAAAGTATCGTGGGTTGAAGTTTTTAAAAAGAAGCTTTATTGAGAATTACATACATTGATCAAGAAAAAGAACAATTTATAACTTAATCACAAACTTAACGGGCATAGCATCTGTACGTATCAACGTACGACGGCAGAATGTCTGCTGAGGGGGGGGGGTGGCCTTTTATAGGATTGATGGAGGAGTTATCAAGTATTTATTATTTATATCTTTAATACTATTGAGGTGTACATAACTCTTCCTCCCCCCCCGAGTTCCGAGGTCTCCGATGGAACAAATATCTTAGTGTAAATAGGTTAGATTCTATACAATTCATAAAGGTTTGAACCTTATACATTTCTTAATACCTTTTACACTAAGTTTTAAATATAATAGATAACATTCTATAGACAAAAGGGATTGGATCTTACACTCTAAGTCTATACAATAATAAAAGGATTAGACCTTGTACGTCTCTTGATACTCTAGGAACTTTATAAAAATAAAAGGATTAGACTTGGAATTTCCTGTTTACTAAGTTAGGATTTGTACACTTGAAAAATAAAAATATTAAAATCTGTACTGGAATAAGATTTTATACAATATCAACTTTTCTATAAACAAAAGGATTAGACTTTGAATACTTCCTAATCTCTCGTTAGGATTCATACTATTTATAGTTTCACATAAACAAAAAGATTAAACTTTGTATGTCTAAGACTAGAATAGGATTTTATATAATTGTGTAGCTTCCTTCAGCTCCTTCCCGTCGATTCTTAGCAAGAGGTTGTAGGTCCTTTTGATTAAGGTATTGGAATACCAAAGTGCTCCCAAAGACTTGAAGATCTACTGATGTATTCTGCTAATACTCAGCTCCCAATCTTCTCATGCCAATGGAAAGAGGTCTCGCTGTTCTGTACCTGTAATAAGATAGAACTGCCGCGAAGTTACGTTTACACTTCCAAAAGTCCCACCGTTCGGGCGCCAGCTAAATAAAAGTATCGTGGGTTGAAGTTTTTAAAAAGAAGCTTTATTGAGAATTACATACATTGATCAAGAAAAAGCACAATTTATAACTAAATCACAAACTTAACGGGCATAGCATCTGTACGTCTCAACGGACGACGGCAGAATGTCTGCTGAGCTGCTGAGGCTAGTTGGGGGTGGCCTTTTATAGGGTTAGTGGAGGGGTTATCGACCATTGTTTATTTATATCTTTAATACTATTGAGGTGTACATAACTATATATATATATATATATATATATATATATATATATATATATATATATATATATAGTTATGTGAAGCTCAATAGTATTAAGGATAATAAACAAATGTATGATATCCCCTCTCCTATATAACCCTATAAAAAGCCACCCCCACCTGGCCAGATCAGAAATTCTCTCGTCGCGCGTAGAGACGTGCAGATGTTATGCCCGAAGTATTGTAATAGGCTATAAATTGTGTTTTTTCTTGTATCAATGTATGTCACTCAATAAAGCCTCTTTTTAAAAACTCCAAACCGCGATCCTTTTATTTAGCTGGCACCCGAACGGAGGGACTTTTGGAAGCGTTAACGTAACTTCGCGGCAGTTCTATCTTATTTCAGGAACAGAACAGCGAGACCTCTTTCCACTGGCATGGGAAGATTGGGAGCTGAGTATTAGCAGAATACATCAGCAGATCTTTAAGTCTTTGAGAGCGCTTTGTATTCCAATACCTTGACCAAAAGAACCTACAACCTCTAGAAGCTACATCGAGAAGACATCCAGAAGACGTCGAAGACATCGTTGTATCAAGAAAAAGTATAATTAATTAATTTTATTTTTATTTTTATTTTTAAGTAATTTTGTAATTTAAATATAATTAGTATAATAAGTATAATAATTTAAAATATTAATTTAGCATTTTTATGAATAAGTTAGAAGAAAAACTAAGCAATTAAAAAATAACAGGTTTTACGTTAATTAAAAAAGAAAATAATATGGCTCTAGAAATTAAAAATCACGACCTAGCACTAATCCCGGAATATGATGTAAATCCGTTACAATTAGTTGATTTTATTAGAAATAGCGAATTTTTATACAATTTATATTGCAAAGATGATAATACGCATAAAAATACAAATCAGGCTAAATTAATCTTAACAGTTTTAAATGAACTAACAGGAAAAGCTAAAGTCACCGTATATGACAACGAATTTAATATAGTTAAAGAAATGATTAAATTTTTAAAGAAAAAATATCAGGACACAAGGACTCGGGAACAACTAATTTCAGAAATTTTAAATACGCGTACATACCATAATGAAAACCCACTCGATTTCTTAGAACGAAAAGATGCGATTTATACGCACGAATTTATTCTGATAACGAAATAATAGACAAACTAGACGAAATGTACAGATATGACAAACAAATACCACACCACGCGGTCTATAGTCAACACCCAGCGTTTACTGACTTCATTTACCATATCAAATTCGACAGCTTAGAAGATCTCGAGGAAATATTAAGAAATAGCGCGGCACATATCGTGTATAGAATTTATGGCGATAAAAAACATCAAAAAAATCCAGTTCAAAATAATTATAAAAAAAAAAAAAAATTTGAAAATATTTATAAAAATAAAAAATATAGACCGAATTTTAATAACCACCACGACTACCAAAATTACCGACCCCATCAGTAGCACCGCGAGCAATATGCGTCGTATAATAATCCTTAACACTACCGACCACAACAGTACCAGCATGAACAAGGTCCAACCTTTAATTCCTTTAATAATAACAATCAGCATAACTTCCGGCCACAACAGCGAGCTATAGAATATCAAACACCGATTTATAATCAACCATGGGATCCTCAGTCGCAACATAGATTTTTTAATAAACCACCCTCCAGAGATTTTAGGCAAAATTACCAGCAACCCCAAGTAGACTCCAATACAGTTTCAATGAGAACGGTTTCTAATAGAGTACACGCGATAGAGGAGGAATAAGATAAACGAATAAAAATGTTACAAGAGCGTATCGAATTATTAGAACAAAAACAGAACCATTTTTTAGAATCAGGCCCGATCACGAGCAGACCTCCGCACTTAGA
The DNA here is from genome assembly GCA_003667255.2 of Euschistus heros. Taxonomy (NCBI): domain Eukaryota; kingdom Metazoa; phylum Arthropoda; class Insecta; order Hemiptera; family Pentatomidae; genus Euschistus; species Euschistus heros. The sequence goes on from RCWM02000248.1 coordinate 1,166,359, forward strand.
CCGGATATAAACAATAAGTTAAATTTTAATAATAAACAAATCACCAAAAAAGAACCAAAAAAAAACTACGCGTAATATAGAACTAAATGATTTGAATTTAAATAATGATTTACCAAATCTAATCGACGACGGGAATGAGGTAAAACAATTAATCCACGACGAACATATAAAATCGGAAATAAAGGAAACTTTAGAAAATTCTGTAAACAATATTAAGAGTGTGGAAGAAGCGTATAATTTAAAATACCAAGAACTTGAAGAACGTAATAAAAACGAAGAAACTGTCCAAAATAAATATCGTAATTTAAATATAACAATAGAAACCGTTAGTAAGTCACGGGAAGGAAACGAAAAAAATACAATTAGTACAATTAAAGAAACGGAAGATTAAAATTCAAATATAGTGAAAGAAACGAACAATTTAATAGCTGCAGGAAGTAATTTGCAAATAACTGTTGAAAAATTAAATAATAAAGTAACAAAAGTTAATAAATTGAACCGAAAGACCTTAAAAGAAATAATGGCTTCTATTTCCACAAAAAGTCGGCATGGTCACTGCCAAAATAAGTTAAAAAATTTTATATCTCAACTAAATGTTCCTTTAGGCGAGAAAACGGTTCATGAAGAGTTATACAAATTGTTAAATATAATAAACAGACCAAATAAATCAAAAAATAATTTTCCGCTTTGGATTGTACCAAAAAAGATGTATAAATATAGGCAAAAACCAAGTAAAAATATTTAAATCGGATAAATTATTGATTCTGGTAACTTCGAATTCAACATCAATACCATTTTTATTAATACTCATTATTATACCAATCATTAGTATTCAAGTTTATAAGTTTTAAAAGCGCATAGAGATTTAAACAATAGAATCGAAACAATTGCTTTTCAATCAGATAACTCTCCTGACTATTATAATTTCAATTTATACCAGTTTTATAAATGTAAGTATGAGACATTTACTAGTATCATCATTAATTATTAATAATACGTTTGAAGTATTTCTATAAAATTTTAAATATCTTATATTCATTTAGATTGCAAAGTTTAGTTTTATGTTGCTTCTCACTACAATATTTCGTTTATAATTCATGTTTATAGGTAATTTTGAAAATAGTAATAAATTTTGAACAAATCAAAAGGCACTATTTAATTTTAATAATTATAATTTAACGATAATTAATTAATTAATAATTAATACTAATAATTAATAATTTAATAATAATTTAGTTGGTAATAATTAATTGTATGTTAATGGTAATTAGTCATTTAAATAACATATTTATATGATTATTACTATAATAATGTTAACCAGGCTAAATACGTTTAGGATTAAATTGTTGTATTGGTTTTTTTTTAAGCTTCCATTATGCTTGCTGTTTAAACAATTACATCGTATCAACGAATTAAAGAATCTGTAAATTAAAACTAATTATTTTATTTTATTTTATCTTTTCTAAAGATTCAATTCAAACAAAATGAGGTATGATAATTTTATTTAATGTTCTGTTAATCACTAAATTGAAATATTAAATATAAAACTTACGGGATAATTTGTAAATCACCTAATGAAATAACCGAAAGTTTGTATGAAGATTATTTTAAAACAATACAACAAATAGTAGAAACTCAATATCCATCGGTTAAATTAAAAAAATACAAACAAATTGTAAATTACGTCGAAAATCCAAATGAACAAATAGAAATAATAGATAACTATCATTCAGGCAAAACAAAGCATAGGGGTATAAATGAAACGTTTGAAAAACTTAAAAAATAATACTATTTTCCAGGTATGCAAAATAAAATAGCAGAGTATATTAATAAATGCGAAACTTGTAAAGTTACAAAATATGACCGTAAACCTATAAAGACCAAATTTCAAATTACACCTACACCAGAAAGACCGTTTCAGGAATTAATGATTGATATTTTTAATTTCAACAATGCAATAATTTTCACAGCAGTCGACACATTTTCGAAACATTTATTTGCCCAAACTTTACAATCAAAGAACGCAATTAATATCTGCAATGCCCTAACCAACTACATGACGTACTTTCCCACACCTCTACAAATATCATTAGATCAAGGGACGGAAATGAAAAATAATTTGGTAAAATAGTTTTGTGAATAAAATAATATTATTTTGCATTATACTTCAGCTAGTCACTCAAACTCTTCAGGATTATTGAACAGAGTCCATTCTACCTTAAACGAATTATTAAGAATAATAGGGAAAGAGAAAAAAAAATGTTCGATGCAGCAAAACTTGAGGTTAGCAATAATAGCGTACAATAATACCTTAAATAATAAATTAAAATTAACGCCCAATGAAGTTACTTTCGGAACCTCCAGATTAGAATCAGACGAAAACATCGACCTGACGGAACAATACGTATTAAAATACCATAAGGACCAACAACTATTACATAAATTAATTAGATCTAAAATAAATGACGAAAAGGAGACAAGGACTGAAAAATTAAATAAAAATAGAGTAGACCCTTTAGATATTCAAAAACAATTAAGAGATATAGAATATTTGAAAAATACTCAAGCAAAAATAAAAAGTAGGGACAAATTTAAAAAAGTAAATGTACTAGTGAAAGATAAAAGACCAATTAAAACTCATATTGACAATATTAAAAGGCCCACTAGGAAAAAAGGAAAAAAGAAACAATCTATTTCGGACGACGATAATGAATCCATGATAATGGCTCTAATTAAAACACTAAATTTTATTTAAACGACATTAAAATGTCTTAAAAATATTTTATTTTAAATATAATAAATGCAATGGTATTAGGAGTAATGTTTATGTTATATTAAAAGAATTATCTGTATTTATATTAAACTGACAATGCTGTAGTCGTTTTAATAAAGTCGGACTTTTTGTATTTTGCTGTAAAATATTATATTCCATGTTAATAATGTAAAAGGTCATTCAAATTATTATTTTATTTCACAATAATATTCTGTTTGATTTATTTTGTAATTAATATCTTGTAGTCACTATCATAAATATTAGGATACTATTATTTTGTCTTGAAATATTATTTTGATTGATCATTGGAAAAAGCATGTATTTTATTTTGAAATTATTATTAATTTTAATTAGAAGAGTGTTTGAATTATTATTTTGATTTAAATATTTTGATTTAATTGTGTAACTTTGAATTTAGAAATATTATTTGTAATAGAAGAAACTGATTCAAAGACTCTTATTTTATTTTTCCATTTGTTTAAATAATGTATTGTTTAGTATTAAGAAATATCACTTTATCTTTTGTACTTTAGCAAGTAAGGAATTCTGTAATGTATAAACATTTTATTTTTGTAAATAGTCTAAGCTTATTGTTAATATTAAGAAATGGGCAAGGTCTAATCCTTTTCTTTATGGGATATTGACTATCATATAAATCCTTTTTTAGTGGTAGAGGTACAAGGTTTAATCTTTTTATTTTTCAAAGGTATTGCTATGTATCAAACCAAAAGGTTTTTACGTTGCAAAATAATATTCGCGTGTTGTGTAATAGGGTAGCTGGCCCCTTCACAGCCTCTTGCGGGTGGTCCAGCAGTTCACACTCTTTGTTGGTGTGAGTGCCATATTTCTCTACCTGCATACCCATTACCAGGTAATATTTGGGGTAAACGCCATATTTTAGTATACCTAAAATTCAAGAATCTGGGAAGTCGGTGGGCGTGTTCTTTGTCCAGAGGGGCGGAGCTTATTCATCAAAAAGTGACGGAAAAATTTTGTCGGGATCAGTCCAGGAGAAGGTCTAGGAGAGAGAGTCTTGGAGAAGATCTTTGAGAGAGAGGAGTTCGTCGGAGATGTCTGGTTCCTGGAGATCGGGGGCCTGGCCTTTCGGCCAGCCTGGGGATTCTCGCCGTGTAGCCGCCCGCTTCCCCGCACAACATAGCATTGCCCTTAAGATGAGTCTAGATTAAGTTATTTGTTACTGTATAAGTTTTAAACTTAAGTTATGCTTCTTATTTCTAGTTGTAATTTCTATATGTCAACCCATAATTAATTATACGTTGTTTTTTTTTTTAGTTCAACCGTCATCATTCATTTGCATGCCACTCATTATTAATATATTTTGATTCCTCTCCTTTATAATTAACAAATCTTAATTTCTGACCCCACGATAACCTTCTGGAGAAGATATTAGATTAATACATTAGTACTTAATTAGTTAAAAATATCAATTATAAATTGTCAGGAGATTAAGTCCTGGCTGGCATCCCTGTTTGTAGATTAATGCATGATCCGGACTGGACACACACAGAGGACATAGCAGTATAAATCCTAACTTAGTAAACAGGAAATTCAAAGTCTAATCCTTTTGTTTTTATAAAGCTCTGGAGCATGAAGAGATGTACAAGGTCTAATCCTTTTGTTTTTGACAATTGTATAAAATCCTATTCTAGTGTTAGATATACAAAGTTTAATCTTTTTATTTATGTAAAACTATAGATAGTACAAATCCTAAACTTGATACACAAGATATAATTCTTTTATTTTTATATAAACTTAGGTTATAAGGTCCAATCCCTTTTGTTCATAGAATGTTATGACTTATTGTAAAAGGTATTAAGAAATGTATCAATGTATGTCACTCAATAAAGCTTCTTTTTAAAAACTCCAAACCGTGGTCCTTTTATTTAGCTATATATATACATAAAGTTAAGTAGTAAGGAGTAATATACAGCTTAATCCCCAACCTTAATCCCAAACAACCACCGATTGTATGTAAAGAGGATTGGGAAGCAATAAAGGCAATCTTTGTTCTGAAGTTGTGTGCGTTATTTAGCTCCCTAATTTTCCTTTTTTTAGACTTTTCTTCTGGAAGAAGTTAACTGGTGCCGAAACCCGGGACGACGTGAGCATAGTCTTCTGGGTTTTTTTTTTTTTTTTTTTTTTTTTTTTTTTTTTTTTTTTTTTTTTTTTTTTCCCGCAGGAAATCTTTCGTAAACTTTATTATAATTTCGTTTTGCCGCATTTTCCTGTTCTTCCGTGTTCATTGGACTAAAATTTTGAACAGTAGGAAATGGAAAGTAAAAACATTTTGAAACCTGCTACTTTCGAAATTCAGCCAGAGTTGCAAGCGCTACCACCTGAGACCTTAGCGGCAGCCCACACGAACATGGAACCAGCGCAGGCGAATGCCCTATGTCGCAGGACTTAAGGAGGGCAATTTTGGACATAGAAAAGTATGGAGGAGAAATTGGGGAGCTCAATCATTTCCTCAAGGGAGGCGATAGGGTAATGGCTTGAATAGAAGCCAAGATAGCCGAAAACCTTTTGGACCCGATAGACGCATGCTCACTGAGAGCAGCTTTAGTATTTAGAGTCAAGAGGGGCATATTAAACCTGATTCAATCAGATGAAGATATTCCATGGTCGGTGGTGAAAGACCGACCTAAAAAAGCTTTCGGAGGTGGCCGGTGGACACCGGAAGAAGATATTTTCCGGATGTTTAGGGAAATGAGGAGACCTCATCAATCTAGTGGTCAATATGCAGGAGCATTATTGGCCCACTATAACAAGATTACCGAAAAGATGAGGGAGACAACGGAAGCGGCAGAAGTGGAAGCACAGATGGCCCTCTTATCAACTTTTCTTAAAGTCCAGCTGGTGAAGGAGACAAGGAAAAAGGAAGGACAAAGAGAAATGGTGGACTCCAGCGCTAGAGATGAGGAAGTTCGAAAGGAGGACGGGTGGAGCAGGGTCACCTACAAACGGACTGACGAAGCTGGTTGGCATCCGAGAACATCGAGGTCTTTAGCCTGGTCAATGAAGATCATCAGATGGCCGTCATCTTTCCGGCAGCGCACTCTACCAGCCGCAAACGAAAGGAGAAAGAAAGCAATTAAATAAAATCACTGTTAGACTGCAACCACAAGAAACTGCTCGTCATTTTTGGGCCTCTTTGACATTCACTGGATAAACGTTCAAACCTTCCAATTAGTTAAATAAGACTTACTTGATAGTAACATATTTAGACCTACAGAGTTGAGTTCGGGTGTCCATTAAAAGATCCAATTCGTCCCGTATCTAATCCTTACAATAAAAAATCCTTCAAATAATTCCCAATGCTCCATACATTATCACAAGCAAACTTATTCATAAAGATCTTAATGAAGCATATATAGCTGATTTAGCCCAAACCAAATATCTAAACTGTCATAGTAAACTCCATCAACCATTAGAGTCCACTAGTATCTCAACTTGCCTACTTGGATTTTGTAATATAGAACTTTTATTGAAGTTCAACCTATGGTTTGTTGCTTTACAAGCAATTACCATGTAGTTATGAAAAATATCTACATATTTAAAAAATGTATTTTCATTTTATATATTATACAGTTGTTACTTTCAATAAATAGCAAACAAAAAGTAATAATAATAAATTAACAAAAATTTCTTACTTGATTAAATTATAAAATTTAGTAAGACTGCTATGCCTTAGAAGAATTGTTCCTACAGACATTGCATTTTAAGATGTGAAGAAAGCATGGAACTGAAGGTTACGGTTCTGAGTAAATGTTAACTGGTGATTCATAGTTGCAGACGGGAAACCGGTCTTAAAATACTAGTTGGATATATGGGTTTAATATATACTTAAAATATAATTTGTTCACTCTTCTTTATTTTCTAACTGTTTTATTGCATAATTATTACAAGCTGTCTTACTCAAAAGGCAGTAAGTAATATAGATGACAATGAATATTTTAAAACCCCACAACTTGTATCATGATAATAGATAAAACTAAAAAAAAAAAAAAAAAAAAAAAAAAAAGTAAATAAAACACCTCTAACTATAAAAAATACAAAATATAATAAATAATAATATAAAATAAACTTTAATCATAATAGTATATAGAATTAAATTGCAATTGAGAAATGCATAAAATAAATTAAATACCATCACATGCTGATAGGGAAAAAATACTACCTAGTACTTCTTTTTTTCATTTACTTGGCAAAAAGTTTAATTTTTTAGTATGTTTAACTCCTTATATTCTTCATCAACAAACGTTAATTATTAAAAACATTAATAAAATAAATGCAAGCAATAAGATTACGAAATGTATAGTGAATATGATTGATTACAGTTCTACATTAGATGAAGAATATCTCTCAAGAATTTATTCAAAATCTTATTAAAACTATACCCCATCTAAGCAATTTTAAATGTCTGAATCATTTGTAAACAATATTCCTCTCATATAGTTATCCAAGCTCTGAAAAAAGTGAAAGACTGTAAGGGATAAATGAGAAGAATATGGGGGATAAGGTAGGACTCCATAACAAAACTCCTTTATTTCCTGTTTGTGCCAAAATATGAGGTCAGGCATTATCATGCCACCAGATTGATTATTTCCTGTTCACCAGTAGAGGTTGTTGTTTGATCAAGTTTTGATACATTTGCTAAATTTCATGAATCCATAGTTTCCCCCTTCGGTAAAAAAAAAACAAAAACGGATGACTATTGACTACCATAGAGAACCTCCTAAAGAAAGAAAGGGGGATGTAATATTGCCTGAAGGCCAAAGATCTTTTTTTTTTTCTTTAAACTAGAGAGATATATGCTTTATTAAGACAATAAACAATAAACATAGTGCTGCCCAACTTTATTGAGTTGCTATAAGCACAGCATAGGTACTCATCTATCCAATTAAAGACAACAATATAATTTATAATATTTATAATTCAGTTATATTTCTATAATATAATACTTAATACTACCTAATATTAGACAAACTAATAACATTTTTTTTTTCCCTTCCTCTTTATTTATTTTTTTTTTTTTTATTATCTTTTTCTCTGTCCCCCCCTTATTTTCCTATTTCACTTCATTCTTTTATTTTATGTTATTTCCCCCCTAATATTCACATATTTCCTTTCCCTTTTCTTTTTTTTTCCCCTTCCGTTTCTCTCTCTCTACAATGAATACTACTCCTACCTACCACACATTCATATACATATATGCACATAGAATTAGGAATCAGATAAATTGCTACATATTTATAACTATAAATTGCAATGGGCTATACTATGCACCATGTATGTGGTGGTGAATAATTCCCTGGGAGTCCAATATTATATTTTCGGCCATTATCGCTATATCCCTCACCTCCACGCCAAGGCCCTCCAAGAAGCTCCTTATTTTTTCCGGGATGACTCCGCGAGACCCAAACCATAATCCTTTCACGGAGAAATCTCTATTTCCGAATGTCTCGCCCAATTTATCTTTGAGGAAAGGGATACATTTTTCATAAATATCTGTAGGGTATCAAATCACATTAATAATTATATAAAAATATCGATTGATATTTTAAGTCATAATGTATTTTAAATCATATGTTAAAATAAGAAGGTTACATATTGTAAAAAGAATGTGTGAAATAAAAATATAAAAAGTGAACCTATATTTATTTGGATAAAAAGTTCTAAAATCTCTGAAGAAAGAAAGACAGCAACAATTTGGTGACACCGACGTTAACAATTTGGTGACCCCGACGTGATCAATTTGGTGACCCCGACGTTCACGATGCCACAAGACGGGAGTAAAAATGGTGATGATGGCGAAAAAGGTGAGCACAAAACCAATTTACATTTAGACAGGGTAGCTATAAAATTGCCCCCGTTCTGGGTGGAAAGGCCCGAAATATGGTTTTGCCAAGCTGAGGCCCAGTTTGAGCTTTCGAATGTAACTAGGGAAGAGACAAAATTTAATTATTTAATGGCTCAGTTGGATTTAAAAACTGTAGAAAATATTTGGGACTTAGTAAAATCGGACGAAAAAGACAAGTATACAAGAGCCAAAGAAAGGTTATTAACTATTTATAGAGAAAGTGAAGATCGTCAGATCCGCAAATTAATCAGTGGCTTGGACATTGCTGACATGAAACCAAGTCAGCTTCTGAGGAAAATGAAAGGGTTAGCTACATCGGAAGTTTCCGATAAATTAATTAAAACACTCTGGCTTGATAAGCTTCCGAGTCAAATCAGAAGTATTTTAACTATTAGTGATGGGGATTTAGATAAACTGGCGGATATTGGAGACCGAATTTGGGAGATACGGCCACAAAATATGATGGAAGAGGTTCGTGAACCAAAACCTAGCACTCCAGACTCTTTTTCGTTTCCTCAATTAATTGCTAAGTTAGAGGCTATGGATAAAGAGATTAAACGTATCAGTAGGTCTCGAGATATGAATATAGCACCTCGCAGAAGTCGAAGTAGAAGTCAAAGCCGAGGTAGGTATAAAGACGGAGGAAAATATTGTTATTTTCATTTTAGATTTGGGCCGAAATGTCGATTAGATAAATGTAAAGCTCCATGTCAGTGGGAAACAGACCACGGAAAATCTGAAAATCAGGGAAACTCCAAGCAGTAGCAGATGTAGCGACCCCAACTGTTGCTGAAATTCCTTTTGGTCGCACATACAGACTTTTTATCACTGACCGAAACAGCAAACAGACTTTTTTGGTAGATAGTGGAGCTGATGTGTCAGTCATTCCCGCCAAAAACAATAGAAAAGAAAAAGGTTCTAATTTTAAATTATTTGCAGCCAATGGAACAGAAATTTGCACATACGGTTCACAACTCCTCGATATTGACCTTGGGCTTAAACGACAATTTCAATGGCCATTTGTTATAGCTCAAACAACAAAAGGTATACTTGGCGCTGACTTTCTCCATAAATTTGGCTTATTAATTGATCTAAAAAATAAAAAACTAATAGATATTAATACAAATATGTCCGTAAACGGAGAAATTGCAGAAGTTTCAGTTGCAGATACTGTTAGCACTTTGCTGAGCAATAATAAATTTTCCCAACTATTGTCTATGTATCCGGAAATTACAAAACCGTCATTTTTTTCCACCACCTGTGAAACATGAAGTCAGACATTATATAAACACAAAGGAAAGCACTCCAGTATTCTCGAAATCTAGAAGGCTAGGACCAGAGGCGATGAAGATTGCAAAACAAGAATTTCAGATACTGATCAACGAAGGTATTATATCACCATCTAAGTCACAATGGGCCAGCCCGTTACATTTAGTTGCCAAGAAAAATGGAACCTGGCGCGTATGTGGAGATTATAGGCGATTAAACGCCATAACAGTTCCTGATCGCTACCCTATCCCTAGAATAGACGATGTGAGTTCTGTTCTCGAAGGTAAGCGAATTTTTACCAAAATCGATTTGATTCAAGCTTATTACCATATACCAATAGCAGACGAAGATAAAGAGAAAACGTCAATAATAACTCCGTTTGGCTTGTTTCAGTTTAATTTCATGCCATTTGGACTACGTGACGCTCCTTCTACATTTCAGAGATTTATCAATCAGGTGCTTCAAGATTTACCTTTCTGCTTTTCTTTTTTAGACGATGTGTTGATAGCTTCACAATCTGAAGAAGAACATAGAGATCACCTTAAGGCGGTGCTAGAGAGGCTGCACAGGTTCGGCTTGCGTGTAAACATGTCTAAGTCTATATTCGGTGTTGCTGAGATCACATTCTTAGGCTATCAGATTACAGCACAAGGTACAAAACCTGATCCAGAAAAAGTTAAGTCGATCATGGACATAAAACTTCCCGAGACTGTACATAAACTCCGTGCATTTCTTGGAATGGTAAATTTTTATAGGCCATACCTTAAAGATGCAAGTAAGACTCAAGCTATCCTGAATGAATATTTAAAAGGAGCAAGGAAGAACGATCGCACAAAAATAGATTGGTCAGAAGAAGCTGTTAAACAGTTTGAACAGTGTAAGAAAGACCTAGCAGACGCAGCTTTGCTTGCCATACCAAATGCAAATCTTCCTATTGCATTATTTACAGATGCTTCAGATTCCGCAATTGGCTCTGTTCTACAGCAGTTTGAAAATCAAGGCTGGAAGCCTATAGCCTTTTTTTCAAAAAAGCTCAACCCAGCTCAGAGAAATTATAGCACTTACGATAGAGAGCTATTGAGTATTTATCTATCTATAAAACACTTTAGATATATGATCGAAGGAAGTGACATGACTATTTATACAGATCACAAACCCTTAATTTTTGCGTTCCAACAGAAAAATGAGAAAGCATCTCCAAGACAGCAGCGTCATCTACAGTATATATCTCAGTTTTCAACCAAGATCAGACACGTCAGCGGAAACGACAATAGTGTGGCTGACACATTATCAAGACTCGATGCCATGACCGTTTTAGATTATGACAAAATTGCAGCTAGTCAAAAAGGCGATCAAGACCTTAAACTGCTACAGGAATCCGATTCTTCCTTAATGTTGAAACAACACCCTCTTCCGAATGGACAAGTTCTTTGGTGTGACATTTCAACTTCTAAAATTAGACCATATATTCCTAAACAATACAGACGACAAGTTTTCAACAGTATCCACTCATTGTCTCATGCAGGGATTAAGTCTACAGTCCGACAAGTAACAGAAAAATTTATATGTCCTGGTATTAAGAAAGATATTAAAGAATGGACTCAGGCCTGTATTGGTTGCCAGAGCAACAAGGTAATACGTCATACAAAAACACCAATAGGACAATATGAAGAACCAGACGATCGATTCAGTGTAATACATTTGGATATAATCGGCCCTCTTCCGCCATCCGACGACAAGATATACTGCCTCACTGCGATTGATCGGTTTACATCGTGGATGGAAGTCATACCATTGCGGACCATAACAGCTGAATCTGTGGCTCAAGCATTCTACAAATATTGGATTTGCAGATTTGGTGCACCTATTAAAGTAATTACTGATCAAGGCCGACAATTTGAATCACAGTTATTTAAAAATCTGGCTAGCATTTGTGGTATAAAGCTGCAGAGAAGTTCGCCATACCATCCTCAATGTAATGGCAAAGTCGAACGCTTACATAGGACTCTAAAAGCGGCTGTTAAAGCTCACAATTCTCCGAAGTGGACAGAAACCTTACCTACAGTCTTACTTGGCTTACGTGCGGCTCTCCGAGATGATGGCAATCATTCAGTTGCTCACATGGTATATGGAAAAGCTCTTCGACTGCCAAGTGAATTTTTTGAAGAGAAGACATCTCGCATGGAACACGGCACTTTTCTCTCCCGTTTACAAGAGCAAATGAATGCTCTCAAACCAATTAAGTCAGAAAAGAAAAATTCAAGAAGTGTGTTTATACATAAAGATCTCAGGGTGTGCACCCATGTTTTTGTGAGAGTAGATAGAATAAAGAAGCCCCTTGAGCCAGCTTATGAAGGACCCTACCTTATAATATCAAGGCAAGAAAAGTACTTCACCCTTCAGATCAAAGGAAAACAGGTGAATATCTCATTAGATCGGTTGAAGCCTGCTTACATTTTGGACCCTGAGGACCCAACATGTAGGACGGATCAACAACCAAGATTATTGACATTGCCTATGAAGCCACAGCCCTTAATGACTAATCAGGATGTTCCATTTTCAGCATCCAGGAATGAGGTAACAACAAAAACGGGTAAAAGAGTCAGGTTCCCCAGCGTTACCTGCAGTGATCAATGCGAAATGTTACTCTAGTGATTAACATGAGTGAAGTGGATTATTAACATTTTATTTTTATTTATTTTTTCGAATTTATTATGGTATGATTATTTTTTTTTTTAGAAAGAGAAAATAATTGTTATGTAAATTACGAGTATGTTAGGTATAATTATGTTTTGTAAAATTGGTTATGCAGTTTAGAAAATGTGTTTATTTAGACAGTGTTCTTTATTTTTTTTGCATGACAATGTAATCTCAAAGTCAAAATTGATATCGTAACATACTGATGTTACTGGGAGAGGAGTAATGTAGGGTATCAAATCACATTAATAATTATATAAAAATATCGATTGATATTTTAAGTCATAATGTATTTTAAATCATATGTTAAAATAAGAAGGTTACATATTGTAAAAAGAATGTGTGAAATAAAAATATAAAAAGTGAACCTATATTTATTTGGATAAAAAGTTCTAAAATCTCTGAAGAAAGAAAGACAGCAACAATTTGGTGACCCCGACGTTAACATATCCATTTTCTCCCTTTCTACTTCACCTGATTGATCGAAGTTATTATTTTCATACCTTACAGCAGGATCCACTATGAGCGCTGTCCGTCCGTTCTTTGGAAACGCGACACTAGCCGCATACCTCGTGGATCCGTCGGTATCGATGCAGTATACTTCGTCAAAGCAGGTAAAGCCTTTATTCTTGAGGAGCCTTATGAATTCATTTTTGACCCTGTGGTGACGGCGTGTGATCAGGAGTAAATTGTTAGGACAGTTTCCCAGCACATGGGCTGGTGTTTCGGACTCTTTGCCGCACTTGCGACAAAGGAACCTAGCCTCTCCTATCTGTCCACTGGCACCTGGGACTCCACGCAGGGGTGCATAATTGATGTTGAGTTTTAGGGTGTTGGTCCGTTCAGACCCCGAAAGTATTTGTTTTTCACAAATATATCTGTTACCTCTCGGCGTCTCCTTAAAATGAGGTACACCAACGCCCTTCCACCTGCAATCGGCCCATTCCTCAAAAGCGCCCTCTCTCAGCGACCGTCGTAGAGCTCTCACGCTTCGGTGGCTACGATCCACACCCAGTCTCTTAGCACATTCAGCAATCTCTTTTTCATAATGGAATGTTGACTGGAACAGAGCGTCCGGAGCATTAGACAGTCGTTGAGCAATGGACCAGTGCTGCAGTGGAGCCTCCCATTGACAGCGGATCAATCCTAACCCACGGTACCTCCGCGGAGCATAGAGCATCGCAGTTGAGGTGTTCGAAGGGAGTCCGACAATGGCCTTGATGCTCCTGCGGATCATCACATCAATCCCATCCAACAACGCAGGGCTGAGCTTTGTAGGGGTGCAGTCCGGAGAGGATATGTAAATCCGGGGAACACATATTGATTGACAACATTGAGCTTTTGTTCCGGTTTAAGTAGGCAAGCGGTTATAATAAAAATAATACACTTTATACAACAAGCAAATTTTAATATAATAATTAAAATGAAATGTCAATAACATGTTAAGAAGTACTCACTAGTAGCACTTCAGTAAAAGTTTTACATCAAAAGGTCTCTTAGCCAGTTTCTTTTCAGACAACTCGGAAGATTATCGGGAATTGAGTGTGAAGCAAGTTGGGATACTTGTGGATTTGAGTGAGTATGAACTTTACTATGAAAGGATAGGTATCTAGTTTAGGCCAAATCTGCAACATAAGGAACATTAAGATATTTATGGATAAGTTTACTTATTACATATTAAGTTGGACTGATTTATACATATATATACACATTAAAAAGGAATTTTGATTGTAAGGATTGGATAGAAGCATAATCGGAAGGTTTAGTGGTGGCTCAAAGCTTAACTCCGTACGTCCGAATTGGTCTGATTACTGCTATGTAAATATTTTTTTTGTAATTTATTGGGAATTTTTAACGCTTGTCTAGTAAATGTTAGGAAGTCGGAAATGACGATCAGTTTCTCATCTTCAAAATCTCGTATGTAATTTCCAAGTCAGTCGTTTGTCCAGTTATAGTCCTAGGTAGCGGATCTGTTTAACAGGGATCAGTGAAATATTATTAAAGGTTCACAACGAAGGGTAAAGGTTATTTAATAAGATTTATTTGGATTTATTTTGATTCTTCATTTTCGACACATGTCAAGAATATTTGTGATATGAGATTGGAGTAATGGTTTAACTTATAAAATGAGATAGCGTATTTTCATTATCTCGTTTGGAATGGAACTAAAATATGTTTACCTACTTGGGAAAACAATACAATTTGTTAATTAATAGAAGATTACTAGGCTTTATTCATACAAATTAAATATTTTGCCGAGAATCAACAGATAATGCCTTTATTCTCCATGGCATTTTCTAAGACACAACCTATAATATAATCTTTCCTATAGTTCGTTGAAAATTGGTTATGAAATTAGTGCCAATGAACGTTATGCTTATAATAATTCTTTTTTATATTTAAATTGAATTATTTAGTATTGTAGTCATTATATCAACTAGTCGCTCATGTTATGAGTGATTTGAAATGGTAAAGTTTCTCTTTATTAGATTGTTTATTGTGGTTAAAGTGAGAAAATATTAATGTTTTCTCCGAAGTAATTTATAAAACAAATTCAAGGCGAGCCTGATCCAAAATACAAACATTTCACAACTCCCTAAATAATGGGAAACGCATGTGTGAGCACCATCAATGATATGCATTGTCTTACGGCCTTCAGTAAAAATAGCAACGGACGGACGGGCTGCGTACACAAGCAGAAGCTGGGCGCTGTTGCCTTATATAACCTATTTTAGGTGCCTGATGTCACGGTGTTGACACGTTGTTTGTTCTTCGAGCAGCCTAGCACCATATTTTGAGTTTTGTTTTCTATCGAGAACTAATACTGCGGTGGTCCTGCTAACTTTAGCGATAAATGGGACTTATCAAATAAAACAAAAGTCGTGAAATAATAGTTACCTACTTACCAAGCAATTGAATCAGAAATTTTATTTTATACTTGTATGAATACTTTAATTATTTATTTAAAAAGGACCACGCGAGTATCACTGTTTATTTTTCTTATAACTTTATTATTAATTATTAATATTATTACTCATAAAGAAATGACGTGTAGAAACAAAAAGGTTGCATTTAAACTTCTAATTCAAAATTCAAATATAGTGATATAGTGCCGTTTCGAGACCATATTAATCTCATAATCATACCCTGTATCGTAGTAGGAATGTCCGAGTATTCTTCAGGCTTTCTAATTTTAATTGAGGTTCATTCAAAGAATAAAAAACAACTATTTTGGTGACGTTTCAAGACTATATTGCTTTCATAATAATGCCATGCATCTTAGTTGGAATGTCCTAGTATTCTTCGCGCTTGCTAATTTTCTATTGGCTTTCTGCAGTTCCTTCGTCACTGTAACTGCTTCAGGACCGTAGGTTGCCTTGATATCTTCATAAAATCCCATTTTCCACTATAGATATAGTCCAGTATTTACTCGATATGTAAATATGGATAAATTTCCTGACTGTTACTATTAAATGTTTACTAAAGATCTTGAGGTTTAGTCAATGAATAAAAACAACTATTTTGATGACGTTTCCAGACTATATTGTTCTCATATCCATGCCCTGCATCATAGCAGAAATGTCTTAGTATTCTTCACGCTTGCTAATAATCTGTTGGCTTTCTGGAGTTTCTTCAACCCTGTAACTGCTTCAGGACCGTGGTTAGTCATGATATCTTCATAAAATCCCATTCTTCCACTATGGATATTTTGCAGTATTGACTCGATATGTAAATATGGATAAATTTCTTGACTGTTACTATTAAATGTTTAGTATGTTTTTTAAGGTTCAGTCAATATATATAAAAAAACACTTTTTGCGATGTTTCGAGACTATACTGTTCTTATAATCATACCCTGCAACTTAGTAAGAATTTCCTAGCATTTTTCACGCTTCTTAAGTTTCTGCTGGCTTTCTGGAGTTCCTTTATCACTGTAACTGCTTCAGGACCATGGGTTGTCTTCATATCTTCATAAAATCCCATTCTTCCACTATAGATATATTCCAGTATTTACTCGATATGTAAATATGGATAAATTTCCTGACTGTTACTATTAAATGTTTACTAAGGTCCTTGAGGTTCAGACAGTAAGAAGAAAAAACTATTATAGCGACGTTTCGAGACTATATTGTTCTCATCATCATGCCCTGCATCGTAGTAGGAATGTCCTAGTATTCTTCAGGCTTTCTAATTTTCTATTGGCTTCGATATTCTAGAGTTTGTTAATCACTGTAACTGCTTCTGGATCGTTGGTTGTCTTGATATCTTCATAAAATCCCATTCATCCACTATAGATATATTTTCCAGTAATTGACTTCATATGTAAATATGAATAAATTTCCGGAATGTTACTATTAAATGTTTACTAAGGTCCTTGAAGTTCAGTCAATAAATAAAAAAACTATTTTAGTGACGTTTCGGGACTAAATTGTTGTCATTATCCATGCCTTGCATCTTAGTAGGAATGTCCTAGTATTCTTCTCGCTTGCTAATTTCCTATTGGCTTTCTGCAGTTCCTTCATCACTGTAACTGCTTCAGGACCGTTGGTTGTCTTCTGGTATTTCTTCAACACTCAAACTGCTTCATGACCGTGGGTTTTCTTGATGTCTTCACAAAATCCCATTCTTCCACTATAGATATTTTCCAGTATTGACTTGATAAGTAAATATGGATAAATTTCTTGACTGTTACTATTAAATGTTTAGTAAGTTTTTTAAGTTTAAGTCAATAAATAAATAATCAGAATTGCATCAAGATGGCGGTAATTGAATATAAGCTTGAAAATGCTCTTTAAACATTATTTTTAATATATGAGGTTGAGGCACTTGGAAAGGATCTCAAAGAGAAGCTGACTGCGGCCATTGTCACATTTGATGAAATCCGTGAGTACCTTCAAAATACTTCCTTTCCAAACAAGAATAGTGAAGTTGGTGATCAGTCTAACCTCGATCTAAATTATTCATATTCGGAAGTTCTTTCTAACCGAATGAAAAGAAAACCAAAATTGAAATCGTACTAGGTTTATGTTAAAAACAACTCAAATCAAAATCCTGAAGATATTAAAAAGGCTTTTAAAACTGTTATAAAGCCAAAAGATCTCAAGATAGGCATTGACAGGTTAACCACGAGGAAAGATACGGTTATAGTCTGAAACTGAAAAAAACGTATTAGTGGAAAAATTAAAAACTGAAAAAGACTTTGCTGTAACTGAACAACGAAGAAGAAAACCTAAAATCATATTTTAAGATATTGATGAAGATGTGAACTTGGAAAATATAATTGATCACTTGGTTAACCAAAACCAAGGTTTAGAAATAAATGGTAATTCAATCAGACCGGTAATAATTTTGAGGAACAGAAGAAACAACCGAGCCAGTGCTGTAATTGAAACTGACGCTTTAACGAGGACTAAGCTACTCTGCGACAAGATAAGCCTTGGCTTCCGAAAACATTGGGCGGAAGACTATTTTAGGGTGAGGCGCTGCACCAATTGCTCCAAGTTCCACCACTCCAGGGAGCGATGTGAATCCCTTACTACCTGTCCCAACTGCTCAGGTAACCATACTCTTAATGAATGCAGAGAGAATACCCGGAAATGCCCTAATTGCTCTCTATTTAACAAACACAGACGTAACGAACATACAAAAGTAGACGAAAACCACTCAGCACTGGACAGGACATGCCCTTCTTATCAAAGGGAACTCAATAAACTCTCTCAAAACATTAATTCATTATGACTACATTATATACTAAAATTATGAAGGACAATAACATTAAAGTATTACAACTTAACACTCATAAATCAAAGATATGTACAAATTATATTAATCGTTTTATTTTGGACAAAATCATAGACATAGTACTGTTACAAGAACCTTACTCTAGAATGTTTAAAATTACAGATTATTCACATAATTTTAAATTTTATCAAACATATGTTTCACGACCTTGAGCTGCAATACTGATACAACAAACAAATACATTAGCGCTATTTTACTGACACAAGATTCTGATCCCGATTGCTGCACCGTTGAATCAACAATTGACGGTTGTAAATTCATATTTATCTCTGCATATTTTGATATTAATCACGATATCAACAATGACATAGCCAGAATTTGATTAGTGGTAGAAAAATATAAGAATCATTACGTGGTACTAGGAATCGATTCTAATAGCCGATCCATATGTTGGCACGATAAAAAAGTCAATCCCAGAGGACGTGTTCTAGAATCTTTTATAACATCCCAAAATTTAGTTTTGATAAATAAACCATTGAGTCTAACGACATTCGAGAGTACGAAAGGGAAAAGTAATATTGATTTAACCCTATGTAATATTAATGCATCAAAATTACTACAGGGATGGAAAATACTAGAATACAACAACTTTTCGGATCTCCGATCGATCTTTTATCACATAACCTTCCAACCTAACTTTATAGCACAAACAAATAACAATTTGCCAATAACTCGATACATTACGAAGGCAACAGACTGGGAAACATTTGATAAAAACTTAAATACTAAACCTAAATACTGCACAAATAGAGATAGACATAATTGAAAAAATTATCAATTATGACGCTGACATCGTTATCAATTCTTTCAAGAAAGCGTTAACTAAAGCTTGTAATATGTCTTTCGAAATTGTAAATGCAGCGAATAATAAAACAAGGCGACGCTCAGTACCTTGGTGGAACCAACAACTCACAGAAATAAGAAAAAATACTAACAGACTGAGACGAATATATCAAAGAACAAAGAGTAACGAAAAACTAAGAGAACAACGTAAAAAAGATTATCTTGAATCAAAACACAAGTATGAATCGCTAATTATGAAATCAAAAATTGAATATTGGAAAGATTATTGCACCAACACTTCTAATCCATGGAGCTGGATTTATAAATATTCAACCGATAAGATTAAGACTCAGGATGCACTAAAAACAATACTAACTGACCAACAACAATATACCGATGGTTTAAAAAATACCATGGAATATATTTTGGATTCTCTAGTACTTCAAGACACAACCAACAATGAAACAAAAGAACACAACGATCTGAGTGGACTCAACAACAAAATTGGAGAAGAAGAAATTGTGGCCGTCCCTTGATACCAATACATCGCTCGTTAACGCCGAAGAGTGCACCCAGATAAGTTTTATTTTATTTTAAGTTTATTTGTGCTGGTACCAGAATAAATCAAACAATAAATTATTTAATGGTTGCTGAATTTGGTTAATTAGTGTTAAAAGAGAGAAATTGTTTAACTTTTGTTTGTTTGTTTATTTTGTAATTTTTTTTTTTTTTTTGAAAGCAAGCTCGAAAATATTTTATATTTTGGACCACCAATTTACAAAGTAATATTATATATTGTTTGTTTAATTAATTTGTAAATTTTGTTAAATTGAATTTTGATAATCATAATATGTAAAAATAATTTTCGTTAACAGTAATAAATATGGTTCAATTTTCTTATTAACAAAATTGGTGTTATTTTTTTTCTTTCCTTCCTGTTTGAAAATTATTATTATTATTTTTTTTAATTTCCTTTTGCATCTTGGTCTCAAATCAATTAAAAACAAAAACCAGGAAAAGTGGTGACCAACATTGAAGGAGAGATAATTTTGATTATTGAGTAAAAATAATAAGTGTTACCATTTAATGATTATACATTCAGATTTATATGGAAATGGTCAAGGGTCATTGCTAAGGATTGAGTGCATGGTGGTGAATTTTGAATTCAGAGGTGAGAATCACAAAATTATTAATGAAAATAATTTTAATTTATTTTTATGTTTTCAACATTAATGGGTTTTTGGTTTTGATTAATTATCGCAATTAATTGGTGGAAGTATATCTAAGAGTTAAACTATCTATTGTTTTCCTTACCTTTCTTCGAAGATTTTACAGTTTAAAATTTTTTTTTTTCGGGGCTATTTTATTGATTTATTTAATCTTATTTTATTTTGTCTCTTATATTTTTTTTATCTTAGGTTTTCGTCGTTTTACCATTAATAAACGACGTGGCGCTCAACAATATTTTTGGTGTGTTTTTTTTTTGGGTTCTTTTTTTTTTTTTTGGCTCATTCTCATTTCCTGACTAATTCTCCCCACCCCCTTCTCCATTAGCTAGCCTGACACTTACTGTCCTACTTGTACAAGTACTTTTGGTAACAGTTTTGGCGCCCAACGTGGGGCTTTGAGTTTTGTTTAGGAGAATTTGATTAGAATAGAGGAAATTTTTTTTTTATGAAAAAGGAACTTTGTTTTCATTCAGTTTATTGAGTTTCAGTTTTATTCGAGATTGTTTTTAAATATTTTTTTTATTGATTAGCAGGGGATTTGACCTTTTTTTTTTTTTGTAGTTCGTTCTGATTTCGGGAATTTTTGTATGCTAGTTTTTTTTTGTCTGTTGTCCGTGTTATCTTTTGCTTCATTATCTTATTGGGAATTGATAATTATCAGTATGGACGTTAGCCGGCTTTTGAAAGAAGAGCTCGAATACGAGTTAAAAATTCGAGAATACTCAGATATTTCTGAAATCGATGAAATGAGGAAAAAACTGAGACAGATTTTAGCTCTTGAAGAACGACAAGCGATTCAATCACCAAAGCCTGAAGGTTTGGATACGACCTCCGAGTTGGCGACTTGTGTTGGGAAAATGGAGATACTTCGTGCTCTTTCTAAAGATGCTTCTGAAGGTAAAAAGGTTGACCCTAGAAAATTTTCCACCAAACTTCAACATGTGCTAAATAGACTTTGACGACTCAAGCCCTCCACCGAAGAAGAACGCAAAGATATACTAGCATATACTGATGAATGCTTGACGATGTTCGACCAGTTAGATGAATGGAAGTCACCCATTTCGGTCGCTAATAAATTCCTGAAGTTTTGCCATTTAAATTCGGGACACCCTGTATATATATTTATGTACACCTCAATAGTATTAAGAATATAAATAAACAGTGTATGATATCCCCTCTTCCAAACCCTATATAAGACTATCCCCACCTAGCCTCGGGGACTTTCTTTCGTCGTTTGTTGAGATGTATAGATGCCATGCCCGTTATGTCTTGCGATTGAGTTATAACCTGTGTACTTGTTCTTGTATCACTGTATGTCATTCAATAAAGCTTCTCGTTTTTAAAAACTTCATCCCGCGATACCTTTATTATATATATATATATATATATATATATATATATATATATATATATATATATATATATATATATATATATGTATAATTCAAGGTCTGAAGCAGGGCTGTATAAAGTTTAATCCTATTCATATTTACAACAAATATATGTAACTGTATATAAAGACCGCCTCAGAGCAATAAAGTTCAGTTGTATTTCAACAGTTATCAAGCGTGTATCATTCTACCTTTTTATTCTTTTTTTTTTTTTTAGTTTTATTTTACACACATCTTATCTGGTACCGAAACCCGGGACGACGGGGAGTGAAGACCAAAGGTAAGAAAATTTATTCCTTTTCTTTTTTCCTTTCGGTCAAGAGTAAGTGGTATTGATAGAGAACGTCTTGAAGCCAGCCGTGTTTCAAATCAATACCGAGCCTGCAATACCAAGAGAAACCATGGCTGAAGCCAACACGCTAACATCCTTGCCTGGCTGAAGGTGAGAGCAGCCACGGCTCAAGATCTCCGGAAGGCGGTGTCGAACATAGAGCGGTCAACAGGAGAAATGGGTGAGCTGAACCATTTTCTGAAGAATGTGGATCGCGTGATGACGCGAATTGAAGTGTATAGAGCCAAAGCACTCCTGGACGCGCACGGCGTTGAATCCTTGAGGGCGGATCTAGTATGCCACATAAAGAGAGGTGTCCTGAACCTTATACAGGCGGATGAGGAGACTCCATGGCCTGTCATAAAGGAGAGATTGAAGAAGGCCTAGGTGGGTGGAGGTGGACCCCAGATGAAGATCTCGTTCAGCTGTTTCGAGATACGCACTGGAGGTGGAAGCAAGAATGGCCTTCGTATCTACCATCCTGAAGGTCCAGTTGGCAAGGGAGACAGGAATAAAAGACGGCCTACCCCGAGAGAAGTCCTCATTGAGTGCGCTCAGGAGATGATGGACGCAAGCGCAAGAGAAGAAGAGGTGAAGACCGAGCGAGAAGAACTGGGATGGAACAGGGTGACCATGGGAGTCAACCTGGGGCAGGCGGGACGCTCGGCCAGAACCAAGAGTAGAGTAGAGCGCAAGAAGCCAGGGGGCGAGGAGGCCAGCTCCCAACGGGAAGAAGGAAGAAAGGCGTTGCTATGGGGCGGCAAACAAGGGCACCTCGTTGCGCAATGCCCCCGCACCAAGTGCTTTGAGTGCGGGACCGAGAAGTGCCTACATCCACAGGAGGAAAGAATTCCTGAGAGGAGAACCGGTGGAGGTTAACTGACTGTGGAAAGGACGGAGGAGAAGTTCAGCTACCTCTTCAAGGAACTCGGAGGTATCAATGGCCTCAGAGCCAGAGAGGGAAGCAGAGCCAGGGAGCAGTGGTGAGGAAGGAGTCGCTGGGAGCTAGAGGAGGAGTAGTGGGCAAAGGAGAGCGACACTGAAGGGACGAGTGGCAGCCTGAGAAGGGTGCCAGCAGATATTCGACCGCATCATAGAGGTATGTAGTGTTGGAGAGAGGAGTCTCAAGTCGGCGATCCTCCGTTTGCTGGGGAAATACCCCTTGTTCAAACATTGATTAAGGATGCCCAGGAGTTCATCCTCAATGTACGGGGCACTCTTCTTGAGGATCGCTGCATCTATCCCATCAAGTTCTGGGGCTCTACCGATCCTTTGTCTAACCACGGCAAGACGAAGGTCCCATTCATCCTATGGTGGGCATAGTTCGGTACCTGGGGGGTATTCCGTGGTGCTTCTAACAAATGTATCTTCTTCATTATCCTGGGACGGATCATCCCTGGGGTACGTGGAGTTTATATACATCGTTGCTGATTCCTCCAGGGTGGCTGCCTGGGTTTGTCCTTCCCTGATAGCCGCCATTATCTGCAGCGGCTTAACCGTGCCCATTGCTACCCTGTAAGGTATTCCCCAGGGATTTTTTTCTAATTCCTTGACGATGAACTCGTCCCAGGATATCCTCTTATGTTGTCGCACACCACCATGGGACCGGACGCGCTCTCATCCTACGGCTCTGGAGGGAAATACTCGCCGCTTCTTTGATGGCACCCGTCAGCATCTCCACTCTGTGATCGATAACTGACTCACCTTTCATCGGTGCCATCTCTTCCTATTCTCTATCGGCTAATATTCCCTCCAGGGTACTGGTATAGTTCTTCCAGTTCGCCGTCCGGGTCACAAAGCCCTTCTCCACTTCCTGGGCTACGCCTTCCTCTTCTATTACACTGAAAGCTAAGACCCGGTGGTCTGAGCTCGTGTCTGACCATAGGCTCTAGTGCCCAACGCGTCTTGCCATTATCGCTGTGGCGAGTGTCACATCGATCCAGCTTTGGCCCCTTGCTCCTACAAAAGTGGGACCAGAGGGCTCATTCATAATCACAAGCTGACACCTCGCCACACCTTCTTCTAAGGCTCTTCCTCTTACATCAGTGCGCACTGAACCCCAGGCCGTGTTCCAGGAGTTGGTGTCGGAACAGACTATCGCACTTTTGTATCTACGTACGACAGCCTCCATGGTGCATAGCATGCCGCCTGGTCCGCCGTGGAATGTTGTTTCAGTTTCATTACGTCGAGCCAATAAGAGTGCTGAAATGAGGGGTGTAGAGTGCATGAATTCTGCGACTATTTTCGACTTCACAGCTTCGTTAGGAGTAGTTAAAAGGTAAATATACTAAAAGTCCCGGTCCCTGGGGGTACGGGAATCCCCAGTTTATGGTGGGGAAAGGGGAGAAGGTCCCATGTTCAGGTTTTTCGATTATATCTCGAAAACCATGGACTCTAGAAACATAACCTACCGATCAAAATTAAGGCTAATTAAATTTCCTATAAAATTTTTTCTATAGATAATTGTCCAACTCTCAAAAGTGTTCGAGATATACGTTATTAAAAATCGATAATTATTAAGAAAAATATTTTTACCTCACTTTTTTCAAACATTTGATCCAAGTGCCAGAGACCTATATATATATATATATATATATATATATATATATATATATATATATATATATATATATATATATATATATATATGAAATTAAAGTTAATTTAATGCTCTACAACTTTGTTTCTGACAATATTTCTGAGAAATACCGGTGCCCGCTTCTCCTTCTCCGCGCTATATAGGGTGTCCCGAATTTAAATGGCAAAACTTCAGGAATTTATAGGAGATTGAAAAACTAAGACAAAAAATCCTTTAGAGATTTGCTCGTTTTTGCTTAGTTTTAGAGAAAATTGCAAAAAAAGAAACAAAACAAAAATGTTACAGGTATGTAAACACTTAATTTTAACCTTTAAATTCTTTTATTTGTTTACATTTTGGCTTCCTTCTAGGATTATAATTTCTAAATCAGTCTTCAGTCAGTTACTCAGATATTTTTGTGTGAATAGCATCAGCCACAATGCCGCATACATATTCTAATGTTGAATACGCTGATATGATTTTTGTGTATGGTTTCTCTAACGGTAATGCTTTAGAAGCGGTGCGGGAGTATGCGCGCCGATTTCCAAATAGAAGAGTGCCTAATCGAGGAGTCTTTTCGTTAACTTTTAATAGACTATGAGAGACTGGGTCATTCTTAATACTTAATGAAGGTGACCAATTTCAGGCAGCAATAAGAGCAGATTATCGGAGAAGAAATTATGTCCAATGCTACTTCGATAACAATCCTGAGACTAGCATCCGAAGAGCATCTGCTGCATTAGCAATATCGCAGCAAGCAATATGGCGAACTTTGTAAAGGTGATAATCGCTACCCATACCATCTTCAAAAAGTTCAAAATTTATTACCTCAAGATTATGTTAAGAGATTGAATTTTAGTAACTGGTTTCTTGACAAAATTCGCTATGATAATTTATTTTCATTAAAAATTATATGGACCGATCAAGCTACTTTTACAAGAGGAGGAATTGTTAATCAAAGAAATTATCATGTATGGGCTCTTGAAAATCCCAGAGCTATTAAAGAATAGGAAGAAGAGAATAGGTTTCAGCATGAATTTGCTATTAACGTTTGGCTTGGAATTTGGAATGGATTACTGGTGGAACCATATTTTTTACCTGGAAGATTGAATGGTATCACATTTACACATTTTTTGGAGAACGACTTTTCTAATTATTTAGATTACATTCCCTTACAGCAGCGGATTGAAATGTTCCAACTCGATGGATGTCCAGCACATTATAGCAAAGTTGCTCGATCTTGGCTGGATATAGATTATCAACAACGATGGATTGGACGCAGAGGAGCAGTACCTTGACCCCTATTAAGCTGGCCCCCCCACCATCGCCAAACGAATTAAAACCTATTGCATAATTTTGTGCTATTTATGTGCTAATTTGTTGCCGTAGTATGGATTTTGTTGCTCGCACCGCTTGGCAGGTATTAACAATCAAAAGTGGGGGGGCTAGCTTAATATTAAGCTAGCCCCCCCACTATAAGAAAGAAATGGAATTTCAAAAAACTGCTTATGTCGGAATTTGTTGCTATTTTGTTGCTCTAAGATGGCATAAAAACATTCAAAAAAATAAATAATTTAAAAAAAAAAAAATTATGTCACATACGAGTGTTTACCGCTTACCCGTAAATGATAAAATTTCTTCAAAAAATTTCACGCTATCTTAAAGCAACAACAATGTAACAAAATCTAGTACACATATATAATGAATTTAAACAGTATAAATTAAATTCTTAAATAGAAAAAAATAACTATATTCTATTATTAAGAAGAACCAGTTCCACTGCGTGACTTAACATGACCGCGAAGACATAGTGTCGATTTTCGTTCCTTAAAAACGAGCAACAAATTCAGTTACCTATATAATTCAATAGCAGAATGTATAAACAATAGTTCAATGCCAAAAAGATGTGAGCAACTAATTATTTTAGGAAACTATTATGGTCTAATGAGCGTAATACTTATCAATAACGAAAAAGTGTCGATTTTCGTTCCTTAAAAACGAGCAACAAATTCAGTTACCTATATAATTCAATAGCAGAATGTATAAACAATAGTTCAATGCCAAAAAGATGTGAGCAACTAATTTTTTTTTTAGGAAACTAATATGGTTTAATTGAGCGTAATACTTATCAAAAACGAAAAAGTGTCGATTTTCGTTCCTTAAAAACGAGCAACAAATTCAGTTACCTATATAATTCAATAGCAGAATGTATAAACAATAGTTCAATGCCAAAGAGATGAGAGCAACTAATTTTTTTAGGAAACTATTATGGTCTAATTGAGCGTAATACTTATCAAAAACGAAAAAGTGTCGATTTTCGTTCCTTAAAAACGAGCAACAAATTCAGACACCTATATAATTCAATAGCAGAATGTATAAACAATAGTTCAATGCCAAAAACATGTGAGCAACTAATATTTTTTAGGAAACTATTATGGTCTAATTGAGCGTAATACTTATCAAAAACGAAAAAGTGTCGATTTTCGTTCCTCAAAAACGAGCAACAAATTCAGTCACCTATATAATTCAATAGCAGAATGTATAAACAATAGTTCAATGCCAAAAAGATGTGAGCAACTAATTTTTTTAGGAAACTATTATGGTCTAATTGAGCGTAATACTTATCAAAAACGAAAAAGTGTCGATTTTCGTTCCTGAAAAACGAGCAACAAATTCAGTCACCTATATAATTCAATAGCAGAATGTATAAACAATAGTTCAATGCCAAAAAGATGTGAGCAACTAATTTTTTTAGGAAACTATTATGGTTTAATTGAGCGTAATACTTATCAAAAACGAAAAAGTGTCGATTTTCGTTCCTTAAAAACGAGCAACAAATTCAGTTACCTATATAATTCAATAGCAGAATGTATAAACAATAGTTCAATGCCAAAAAGATGTGAGCAACTAATTTTTTTAGGAAACTATTATGGTTTAATTGAGCGTAATACTTATCAAAAACGAAAAAAAAGTGTCGATTTTCGTTCCTTAAAAACGAGCAACAAATTCAGTTACCTATATATTTCAATAGCAGAATATATAAATAATAGTTCAATGCCAAAAAGGTGTGAGCAACTAATTTTTTTAGGAAACTATTATGGTCTAATTGAGCGTAATGCTTATCAAAAACGAAAAAGTGTCGATTTTCGTTCCTTAAAAACGAGCAACAAATTCAGTTACCTATATAATTCAATAGCAGAATGTATAAAAAATAGTTCAATGCCAAAAATATGTGAGCAACTGATTTTTTTAGGAAACTATTATGGTCTAATTGAGCGTAATACTTATCAAAAACGAAAAAAAGTGTCGATTTTCGTTCCCTAAAAACGAGCAACAAATTCAGTTACCTATATATTTCAATAGCAGAATGTATAAACAATAGTTCAATGCCAAAAAGATGTGAGCAACTAATTTTTTTAGGAAACTATTATGGTCTAATTGAGCGTAATACTTATCAAAAACGAAAAAGTGTCGATTTTCGTTCCTGAAGTACGAGCAACAAATTCAGTCACCTATATAATTCAATAGCAGAATGTATAAACAATAGTTCAATGCCAAAAAGATGTGAGCAACTAATTTTTTTAGGAAACTATTATGGTTTAATTGAGCGTAATACTTATCAAAAACGAAAAGTGTCGATTTTCGTTCCTTAAAAACGAGCAACAAATTCAGTTACCTATATAATTCAATTGCAGATTGTATAAACAATAGTTCAATGCCAAAAAGATGTGAGCAACTAATTTTTTTAGGAAGCTATTTTGGTCTAATTGAGCGTAATACTTATCAAAAACGAAAAAGTGTCGATTTTCGTTCCTTAAAAACGAGCAACAAATTCAGTTACCTATATATTTCAATAGCAGAATGTATAAAAAATAGTTCAATGCCAAAAAGATGTGAGCAACTAATTTTTTTAGGAAACTATTATGGTTTAATTGAGCGTAATACTTATCAAAAACGAAAAAGTGTCGATTTTCGTTCCTTAAAAACGAGCAACAAATTCAGTTACCTATATATTTCAATAGCAGAATATATAAATAATAGTTCAATGCCAAAAAGGTGTGAGCAACTAATTTTTTTAGGAAACTATTATGGTCTAATTGAGCGTAATGCTTATTAAAAAAACGAAAAAGTGTCGATTTTCGTTCCTTAAAAACGAGCAACAAATTCAGTTACCTATATAATTCAATAGCAGAATGTATAAAAAATAGTTCAATGCCAAAAATATGTGAGCAACTGATTTTTTTAGGAAACTATTATGGTCTAATTGAGCGTAATACTTATCAAAAACGAAAAAGTGTCGATTTTCGTTCCCTAAAAACGAGCAACAAATTCAGTTACCTATATATTTCAATAGCAGAATGTATAAACAATAGTTCAATGCCAAAAAGATGTGAGCAACTAATTTTTTTAGGAAACTATTATGGTCTAATTGAGCGTAATACTTATCAAAAACGAAAAAGTGTCGATTTTCGTTCCTGAAGTACGAGCAACAAATTCAGTCACCTATATAATTCAATAGCAGAATGTATAAACAATAGTTCAATGCCAAAAAGATGTGAGCAACTAATTTTTTTAGGAAACTATTATGGTTTAATTGAGCGTAATACTTATCAAAAACGAAAAAGTGTCGATTTTCGTTCCTTAAAAACGAGCAACAAATTCAGTTACCTATATAATTCAATTGCAGATTGTATAAACAATAGTTCAATGCCAAAAAGATGTGAGCAACTAATTTTTTTAGGAAGCTATTTTGGTCTAATTGAGCGTAATACTTATCAAAAACGAAAAAGTGTCGATTTTCGTTCCTTAAAAACGAGCAACAAATTCAGTTACCTATATATTTCAATAGCAGAATGTATAAAAAATAGTTCAATGCCAAAAAGATGTGACCAACTAATTTTTTTAGGAAACTATTATGGTCTAATTGAGCGTAATACTTATCAAATACGAAAAAGTTTCGATTTTCGTTCCTTAAAAACGAGCAGCAAATTCAGTTACATATATATATTTCGATTGCAGAAGATATGAACAATAGTTCAATGCCAAACAGATGTGAGCTACTAATTTTTTTGGAAAACTATTATAGTCTAACTGAGCGGAATACTCAGCGTTGACAAAGTTAGCTATTTGTATATTTCCATAGTATAAGGGTTAAACATTTTTGTTATACTGCCTCTGAGTTTAACTATATCTTTTAAATATATATTTTAAACATCTCAAAAGAAGTTGAGGATGACCATTCCAGCTCTTATTACTAATCTTAATAGCTATATTTAATATAATATATTTCTTTTAATATCTCAATTGAAACTTCTTTTTTTTTTTGTAAAAAATTATTTTTTAATTTTTAAATTGAAATGTTTATTTTCACAAATGAATTGTTTATTATTAAATGTGTATTGCTATAAATAAAATATTAGTAGTTAAAGTTAATATGTTTATAATAATGAAGAGTAATTTACTTTCAAACCTGGAAATTGAATTAAGAAAAAAAATATCTGACTACTGGAAATTGTTCACTAACCTTAGCTCTAAATGTGTTAAAAAGATTTCTTCGAAAGATCATCGGGTTTTGGCAGGGGAGGGGGAAATTGTTGAAAATTGTACGTTTTTAGCAGTTAGATACAGTAACTCGGGAAGCGATACTTTTAGCACATATTGTCTTCCATATATTATTAAAACTAAGAGAATTCGTAATAAATTTGGTTATATTAATTTTTTTTTAATTCGATCAATATTTTTAGAACTGTGAAGGACAAAATTTGGCTCTCACACTTTTCCGAGAAAACACGTTTGCTATTATTGTTCTGGCTATAACTCCAAAACTATTAGTTTGATCCTGATTTTTTTTTTCCCATCTCAAAGCTGGTTAAATTTACTATCAGATCCGATATATCTAATTTTAAGTTAATTTCGTGAAATAGCCATCCCACTACACTAAATTCCGTGTAATGTTGTGGAATTATGATTTATGTATGTGTAATGAATTTTTGTTGGCACATTTTTCGTTATAACTCGAAACAACAAGTGGTTCGATCCTGAATTATAATCCGTTTTTATATCTTAATGCTGATTAAATTTGCTGTGAGATCCATTAAATCAAACTTTGAATTAATTCCGTGAAGTACCCATACCAGCCCACTCAACATATCAGAACTGTCATGTTTTTCCAAAACATACACATTTAGCGTGTTAGTATGGATATTGTACGAAATTTAATCACAATTTGATATACAGAACCTGATAGATAATTTAAGTAGTTTTAAGATAGAAAAAATAAATTTAAGATCGGACAAATTGTTTAGGAGTTACCTATATAGAAAATGAATAAAAAAAATTTGAGAGATTTCTATTCTCAATAGAAGTGGCATTTAATTCATCAATCCTAATTGTATTGATCCTTCTATATCATCATGCGTACCTCAAAAAAAATTTGGATTTTATAAACGTTTTTCAGCTTGTAGCGTGCTGGCAACGGTATTTAACAAAAATTAATTAAAATTTTATATATAGTATCTGATAGTAAATGTAACCAGCTTTGAGATGAAAAAAAATTCGAGATCGAACAAATATTTTTGGAGTTAATACGAGAAATGTGCCGAAAAAATAAGAATTTCACAATAGTATGGGGTTCTTAACGTGCTGGCATGGATGTTTCAAGGAACTTAATAAAAACTTAATACATAGAGTCTTATTTACTTACTACTTACTTATTTATTTACTAGACAGTAAATTTAACCAGCTTTCAGATAAAAAAAAAATTATTTATTTAAAAAAAGAGTTTTAACCAAAAGAGTACCGACAAACGTAAAGACAAAGGTAGGTTAATTTTTAGATTTACAATGGGGTTTCCCTTATGACTCATTGGTTTTTTTCCGTTCCTATGGGAAACAAATTTAAAATGGGGCTATTGGATATGTTAATCTGATTATTTAAACAAAAATCTGGATCGGTTTTAAACGATTTTATTATTTATAGTGATTCAAAAGTATTTAATTTTAGGCTATTTTCTACTAGATGTAATATTTTTACTCCCGAGTCTTTATTAAATTTGTGGTTATTTTCACTTAGATGGATAGCGAAATTGGAATTTTGGGTCTTATTAGTGTATGCTCTTATATGTTCTTATTTACTCTTTGATTTACCGATCGTCCGGTTTTTCCGGTGTATTTTGCTTCACAGTCATTGCATTTTAATTCGTATACGCCGCTTTTTTTGGAAAGGGTCTATTTTGTCTTTTGGTGAAGGGAAGTATGATGGCAACAACAGAAACAATAGAAATTTTAGAAGAACTAATCTTCCGGTCTTATCTTCAACCACTAGAAAAATTAGACTTTTAAAATTTAAGTCAGTTTGCATAAAACATAATTATTTTCAATTTAACAATACATTCTATAAACAGGAAGAAGGATTACCAATGGGGTCCCCTCTTTCACCCCTTCTAGCAGATCTTTTTATGAATAAATTAGAACGGAAAATCCTTCATTCAAAACTAGCTCAACACATTATGAACTTTAAATTATTTAGACATAAAAATCTCCATAAACAATAAATAACACGATTTTCATAAATACGGGAAACCCACACACACAGATGTAGTTATAGACAACAATGCCAGGAGACCACTAACACACAAACACGCAGCATTTAATAGCATGATATACCGCCTTTTAAATATACCGCTAAATGAACGAAATTATAACAAAGAAATTAAAAAAAAAAAACTATGAATAATATATACAAAACACCCCCAGAGGAAAAAGCTACCCCAACAAAATATATTTTTATACCATACTACGGCCCAATATCCGCTAAAGTCGGGAAAGAATTAAAAAAAATTAGGTTTAAACCCTGCATTTAAAATAGATAAACCACTGTCATCATACTTCCCTTCACCGGAAGACAAAATAGACCCTTTCCAAAAAATGTAATGACTGTGAAGCAAAATACACGGGAAAAACCGGACGATCGGTAAATCAAAGAGTAAATAAGAACATATAAGAGCATACACTAATAAGACCCAAAATTCCAATTTCGCTTTCCATCTAAATGAAAGTAACCACAAATTTAATAAAGACTTGGGAGTAAAAATATTACATCAAGTAGAAAATAGCCCAAAATTAAATACTTTTGAATCACTAGAAATAATAAAATCGTTTAAAACCAATCCAGATTTTTGTTTAAATGATATGATTAACATATCCAATAGCCCCATTTTAAATCTGTTTCCCATAGGAACGGAAAAACCCAATGAGTCACAAGGGAAACCCAATTGCAAATCTAAAACTTAACCTAACTGCCCCTTTTTACTTCTCAAAAATTCAGTGTTTCAGTTACCTCGAAGGTGAGTACCTATGCTTGATTTCTTATCTTTTTTTAAAAAACATAAATAAGCTCAAATAGACCATAAAAGTTTTCAAAAAAAAAAAAATTAGTTGCTCACATCGTTTCTGCATTGGGTTATTGTTTATATCTTCCGCTATCGAAATATATAAGTAACTGAATTTGTTGCTCGTTTTTAAGGAACGAAAATCGACACTTTTTCGTTTTTGATAAGTATTACGCTCAATTAGACCATAATAGTTTTCTAAAAAAATTAGTTGCTCACATCTTTTTGTCATTGAACTATTGTTTATACCTTTTGCTATTGAAATATATAGGTAACTGAATTTGTTGCTCGTTTTTAAGGAACGAAAATCGACACTTTTTCGTTATTGATAAGTATTACGCTCATTAGACCATAATAGTTTCCTAAAATAATTAGTTGCTCACATCTTTTTGTCATTGAACTATTGTTTATACCTTTTGCTATTGAATTATATAGGTAACTGAATTTGTTGCTCGTTTTTAAGGAACGAAAATTGACACTTTTTCGTTTTTGATAAGTTATACACTCAATTAGACCATA